>JAYESA010000001.1:8741831-9341831 GCA_036927795.1 Iris macrosiphon | reverse complement strand
TCTATGGGCTTACAAAAGTGTGGACACAAAATGAGATAGCAGTCCTGTACATTACATCCCTTACTAAACTCAAAATATAAGACCTTGGGACGGAACGACTGCCTTGCCACGGAGCTGCATGATTGCTTCGGTGGCTAGCTTCTTCTTCAAAAGGCTTCTTCTTCAAAATGCTTCTAAGGTGGCACGGTCGAGGCATGCCTACAGCTGGACTGGATTGGGGGTTTGTCTCCTGCTCCTCGCTCGGTTCTTCCTAGCGCGGGGAACCTGTTTCAACGAGGGTCAGTACATCGAAACGTACTGGTGAAGGCAAGCTATCCCAACTATACCAATCAACACGTTGTTTTAATGAAGCATGCATATTTGTGGGTTTCTATCTTGCCTTAGTTCATTTTACAATAAGACATAGATATAGAATCATTGAAATGACTCGTCACCGTTCGGTGACATTTACCTGTCCGTCTGAACCACCTGCACAATACTTACCTTGCCTTCCCTGTCAAGAAGACACAAGTTAGTTTCTACAGGTTTAAATATACGAGGGGATCACTGGCTTTGATGCCATAATGGACGGTCTTAGTCTCAGGCTAAGGTGACGGAGGCACATGTATCGCTGCACGCCATCTCGCCTATGGGAGAGACTAATCTTGAGGTTCCGTCCGGATCGGATCGGTGCCAGTGCCCCAGCGACCGTCCGCAGGAACCGAGAGGCCTTGTGCACAAGTTGTCCGTGATCAACGGCGTTTGTGTTAAGTTTGCATTTATGTAGCTGAGGCATTGAAATCAGGGGATATATAGCATTGTGTGATGTATTTTGCATAGTCTCCCTGAATAATTGATGCATGGCAAGGGTGTTCTACATAAAGCATATTTATAGAAGAAGAAGTAAGCATTCTAACTTGTATATATGCATATGGTAAACATTTTGAATAGGCAAGCACGTAGTAAGTAACCGTTCACACGTTTTAATGACAAGCATACAGATCCAAGTCTATTTCCCTTATCTTGATATCTTTTAGTTAATACTTGGTATCGTTTGATCGGGGCAAGCACGAACGCAAGATTTAGATGTGAAGACTAGCAAGTAGGGCTAGCTAATCGGGTTGGTAGCCACTCACTTTTAGTGGTTGGAAGGAGGAAGGAAGGAAGTGATTTAGGAGTCCGCTTGAGCGACGCCTAGTGCTGGATCACCTGTATTGACACGAACAGCTGATCAGTACTTCTTCCTCTCTTTCCATTATCGGAATTGAAGTGCAGTCCTAAGAACGAAAGCAATGAAATCCATCGAAACCGTTCAAGAAAACCCAAACAAATCCGAAATCCAACTCAAGGCACGAAAGCAACAAGCGACAGCGAAAACTAGGAAACAAAGAATGCAGCGGAGAGGTCCCTCCTGACTCTGCCGCTAAGTCGATCCTTGGGGCACGGTCCACTGAATATGGGAATCGATTCCGAAGAAACAAATCCATAACGAGGACGAGTTCTTAATTCAATCTATCCCGATCGAACGATACCGTCTTGTATTTCTTAGCCGCGCTCCCCGAATAGGGGGAACGGGGCACCACATCCTACCCAACTAATTGGAAGTTTCGTCCCGAAACTTAAAGAATATAACCTACCACTAGGAAATAGTGAGGGGAACCTTTCCCTCATTTCAGATTCAAGCTCCCAAGTAGATTCTTCGACTGAGTGATTCCGCCAAAGCACGCGCACTAGAGGAACCGAACGAGTCCGAAGCAGCTTTTCTTTTCTATCCAAGATTTGCATCGGCTGTTCTACATATGCCAAGTCGGGCTGAAGGTTCAGTTGTTCCAGGTCTACCACATGACTCGGGTCGTACACATATTTCCTAAGCTGTGAAACATGGAATATATCGTGTACGTCGGATAGGGATGGTGGTAGAGCAATCTGATACGCAACTGAGGCAACCCGCTTTAGTATTTCGAACGGGCCAACAAATCTTGGACTTAGCTTTCCCTTCGCTCCGAACCTGCTGACCCCTCGCATGGGCGAGACCTTGAGGAATACTCGGTCGCCTACTTGGAACTCTAGCGGTCTTCGATGTGTGTCCGCGTAGCTCTTTTGGCGGCTTTGAGCTACCTTCAATCTATCCCGAATCAGCCGGACTTTCTGGACGGTCTGCTCGACGAGCTCAGGGCCAAGTACTTGTCGTTCACCAACTTCGTCCCAGCAGATAGGAGATCTACACTTCCGCCCGTATAACGCCTCATACGGCGCCATTTGAATGCTTGATTGATAACTATTGTTGTAAGCAAATTCAGCTAAAGGTAGATGAAGGTCCCAACTCGTCTTCAAGTCCAAGGCGCAGAGTCGCAACATGTCTTCGAGGATCTGGTTGACACGCTCGGTTTGGCCGTCGGTCTGTGGATGGTAGGCGGAGCTAAACTTCAACTTCGTCCCCATTGCTGACTGCAGGCTTCCCCAGAAACGTGATATGAATCGACCATCTCGATCGGAGACTATGGTTACGGGCACGCCATGGAGTCGAACGATTTCGTTGAGATATATCTGAGCCAGGCGGTCGGCACTCCAAGTAGATTTGATAGGCAGAAAGTGAGCTGACTTGGTGAGTCGATCGACGATAACCCAGACTGCATCATGTCCCCGTTGCGTCCTCGGCAAACCAACGATAAAATCCATCGTTATATCATCCCATTTCCACTCCGGAATAGCAAGGCTCTGCAGTTCTCCGCCTGGTTTCTGGTGTTCGGCCTTTACTCGTTGACAAGCCATGCAATGCGACACAAACTGCGCCACATCCTTTTTCAAGCCGTGCCACCAAAACGTCGTACGAAGATCCCGATACATCTTTGTGCTACCCGGATGAGAAGTATAGCTAGAATAGTGGGCTTCCGTGAGTATCTCTTCCCTGAGGGCCGCGTCGCTTGGAACGCACAGTCTTCCCTTCACTCGAAGCATCCCATCCGTGCTTACCGCAAAGTCGGACGCCTTCCCTGCTGAGATAAGAGCATGAATCTTTTGCAGGAATGGGTCGTCCTTCTGAGCGGTCTTTACTCGTTGTAACAAGTCGGGTTCGAGGCGCAGTTGTGATACTTGCGCCCACTTTGTGTATCTGATTTTTAAAGTAATGCCCAGTGATTCAAGATCCCGGCGCAGCCTATCATCAATAGCCAAACTTCCTGCAAACACTCGACTCAGTGCGTCAGCTACGACGTTTCCTTTGCCAGGCGTGTATCTGATCATGAGGTCGAAGTCGCTTAGGAGTTCAAGCCATCGCCGCTGCCGAAGATTCAAATCTTTTTGAGTGTACAAGTATTTCAAACTTTTGTGGTCCGTATAGATTTCACACGGCACACCATAAAGATAGTGGCGCCACAGCTTTAACGCAAATACTACCGCGGCAAGCTCGAGGTCATGCGTTGGGTAGTTTTGCTCGTGAGGCTTTAGCTGTCTAGACGCGTAGGCGATCACTTTGTCACGTTGCATCAGGACACATCCTAGTCCCCTTCCCGATGCATCGCTATATATTTTGAAGTCATCTGGTCCATTTGGCAAAGTAAGGACCGGGGCGGAGACGAGGCGCTGCTTTAACTCCGTAAACGAAGCTTCACAGTCGTCCGTCCAAGTAAACTTTGCACCCTTCCGTGTGAGCTGCGTCAAGGGCGAAGCAATCCTAGCAAAATTTTGTATAAATCTTCGGTAGTACCCCGCCAGGCCAAGGAAACTTCGGATGTCGCTAGCTGACTCCGGTCGTTTCCACTGCGTGATTGCTTCTATTTTCTTCGGATCAACTGAGATGCCTTCCGAGGAGATGATATGCCCCAAAAATGAAATACTGTCCAGCCAAAATTCTGATTTGCTTAATCTGGCATACAACTTGTGGTCTCGAAGGGTTTGCAACACCATCCGCAGGTGTCCTGCGTGCTCATCCCTAGTCTTCGAGTACACTAAGATGTCATCGATAAACACCACCACGAATTTATCGATGAAGGGCCTAAAGACCCGGTTCATCGTATCCATGAATGCAGCAGGAGCATTCATCAGTCCAAACGGCATCACGGAAAACTCGTAATGGCCGTAGCGGGTTCTGAAAGCAGTCTTGGGTACGTCTTCTGGCTTAATCTTCAGCTGGTGATAGCCCGAGCGAAGATCTATTTTTGAAAATACTGCTGCTCCTTGTAGTTGATCGAACAAGTCATCAATCCGTGGCAGAGGATATTTGTTTCTGATTGTGACCTTATTCAATTCTCTGTAGTCAATGCATAGGCGTAGAGTTCCGTCCGCTTCTTCACGAAGAGCACGGGAGCGCCCCAAGGAGACACGCTTGGACGGATGAACCCGCGATCAAGCAATTCCTGGAGTTGGCGCTTTAGTTCCTTCAGCTCTGCAGGGGCCATTCTGTATGGAGGTTTAGAGATCGGCTGCGTGTTCGGAAATGTGTCAATAGTGAATTCAATCTCTCGATCGGGCGGCATGCCGGGTAGTTCGCTCGGAAACACGTCGGGGAACTCCGCCTCAACGGAATTAGGCTCGACGTTTGCGTAGTCCTGCCGCGCGTCCCGAACTGATGCTAAAAATCCCTCGCAGCCTGTGTAGAGCATTCGCCGAGCAGATTTTGCCGAAATCACCATGCAGGCCGTGGTCGCATCGTTCGCTGGACTACTGGTGTAACAGAACATGGCTTCTCCGGGCAGACGGAAAACGACTCGCTTCTCTGCACACTCAATGGTTGCCGCGCATGCGCCTAGCCAGTCCATTCCCAAGATGATATCATAGTCCCTAACATCTAGAACTAAGACATCGAGCGACAGCTTCTTCTCCCCAATACAAATGTAACCACCTAGGCATACTGAACGAACAGGGATTTTTGTACCAGAGGGGGTGCTAACATTTAAATCTAAGTGCAACGGAGTCATTTTTACATTGTTTTCCACGGCAAAATTTGTGGAAATAAAACTATGCGTTGCACCTGAATCAAATAGAACACGAGCAGGTATATTATTGAAAAGTAAGGTACCTGACACGACGGTATCCGAAGCTAATGCTTCTTCCCGTGTCATGGTGTAGACTCGGCCTTGAGCTTGATTACGCCCTTGCTGAGGCGCCGCTCGATTCGCCTGAGGTGCCGGAGTCTGATTTTGTTGCGGAGGACGGCGCTCGGTGAACTTTGGACAGTTGGGAAGGGCGTGATCGGAAGCCCCACAAATGAGACATAACCCGTGCTTCCGGCGACATTCACTTTCGACGTGCCCTGTCCTCCTACAGAAATCACATCGTTGCCCCGAGTTTCCCTTTTTTGAACTGCCGTTGTTAGGGCGCTTTGCAGCTGTGTTTCCTCTATCGTTGCCTTGGCGTTTGTGATTGGAGGTTTGCACAGCGCCGGTGGCAACGTGAGGATACTGCGGTTCGAGGGAGAGGGCATGGTTTAAAACTTCTCTCATTGTCTGATACTGTGGAACGGATACGTGCCCGTGAATACCAGGACGTAGCCCTCCTTCGAATCGTCTGGCACGACTCGCTGCATCCGGTAGGTAAGCGGTAGCAAATTTGGCCAGTTTGTTGAATTCTGCCGAATATTGCTTCACTGTCATACTGCCCTGCCGGAGCTGAACGAACTCATTTTCCCGTTGACGTCGTAGAGGCGGGGGTATAAACTCCTCCTCAAACGCGGCACGAAAGGTCGTCCACGCGATCGCCTCCTCTCCATGGCCAAGTTGAAGAGATCGTCGATGCACGTCCCACCAGTCGTGCGCATTGAAGCGAAGCAGTAATTTGGCACAAGTGACGCGCTTGTCTTCCGGCACGTCCAGGAGAGAAAAATGATCTTCAAGCTCGGCGAGCCAATCTAGGGCCACGATTGGGTCCTCAGTCCCCTTGAATGGCGTGTTGCAGACCTTCTTGAAGTTTGCAAAGGTGAAGGTAGTCACTTCCCTCGTCCTTGGCACAGGCGATGGTTCGACTTCAAGCGCTGGCTGCTCCACTGGTGTAGCTGTCGTTGCGGCAGAATGGTTGGAGGCCAGGGTCTGAACAAGCTGTTGCAGGGTATCTACCTGCTTTTGTTGGACTGAGAGCCTTGCCTCTAGGTTGCTCTCGAACTTGGCTTGGCGGGCATCATCCCTCTGTCGTTGCTCGGTTAACATTTGCATCACTTGTTGAATCGAGTCTGTTTGAGACATGCCTCGTTGGCTCCGAGAGCTTCCTGATGTTCCGGAGCTGCTCTCCTGAGTCCGAGGCTCGCCTGGTGCTAGCGCTGATGGTTGCGCTTGCGTCGTTCCTTGAAAGGAAGGTAAATTACATCAGGATCATAATGTATTATGGACTTATTGCATGGACGTATCCCATTTTGGCCTTAACGAGTTCAGGAGTTCGCATAGGCGAGTTATCGCTAAGGGAACTTTTCCAGTTCATGAATCAAAAGAACTTTGAAGCTGTTGCTCTGATACCAACATGTCACGCCCCGATTCCGTGGAATCGATAGTCGTCCCCCGGGCGTGACCGCCGTGCGGGCCTAGGTTGCGCACCGCACAAGGCTAAGTATTTTTGTTTCGCATAGCGAGCACATATTCAGAGTACGCAGATAATTGAACACAGATTGAAACATGAAAAAGTTCTCTTTTATTGATAATATGAACATCTATTACAAACTCCCTGAACTGAGTCATATGGATTGCCTCTATGGGCTTACAAAAGTGTGGACACAAAATGAGATAGCAGTCCTGTAAATTACATCCCTTACTAAACTCAAAATATAAGACCTTGGGACGGAACGACTGCCTTGCCACGGAGCTGCATGATTGCTTCGGTGGCTAGCTTCTTCTTCAAAAGGCTTCTTCTTCAAAATGCTTCTAAGGTGGCACGGTCGAGGCGTGCCTACAGCTGGACTGGATTGGGGGTTTGTCTCCTGCTCCTCGCTCGGTTCTTCCTAGCGCGGGGAACCTGTTTCAACGAGGGTCAGTACATCGAAACGTACTGGTGAAGGCAAGCTATCCCAACTATACCAATCAACACGTTGTTTTAATGAAGCATGCATATTTGTGGGTTTCTATCTTGCCTTAGTTCATTTTACAATAAGACATAGATATAGAATCATTGAAATGACTCGTCACCGTTCGGTGACATTTACCTGTCCGTCTGAACCACCTGCACAATACTTACCTTGCCTTCCCTGTCAAGAAGACACAAGTTAGTTTCTACAGGTTTAAATATACGAGGGGATCACTGGCTTTGATGCCATAATGGACGGTCTTAGTCTCAGGCTAAGGTGACGGAGGCACATGTATCGCTGCACGCCATCTCGCCTATGGGAGAGACTAATCTTGAGGTTCCGTCCGGATCGGATCGGTGCCAGTGCCCCAGCGACCGTCCGCAGGAACCGAGAGGCCTTGTGCACAAGTTGTCCGTGATCAACGGCGTTTGTGTTAAGTTTGCATTTATGTAGCTGAGGCATTGAAATCAGGGGATATATAGCATTGTGTGATGTATTTTGCATAGTCTCCCTGAATAATTGATGCATGGCAAGGGTGTTCTACATAAAGCATATTTATAGAAGAAGAAGTAAGCATTCTAACTTGTATATATGCATATGGTAAACATTTTGAATAGGCAAGCACGTAGTAAGTAACCGTTCACACGTTTTAATGACAAGCATACAGATCCAAGTCTATTTCCCTTATCTTGATATCTTTTAGTTAATACTTGGTATCGTTTGATCGGGGCAAGCACGAACGCAAGATTTAGATGTGAAGACTAGCAAGTAGGGCTAGCTAATCGGGTTGGTAGCCACTCACTTTTAGTGGTTGGAAGGAGGAAGGAAGGAAGTGATTTAGGAGTCCGCTTGAGCGACGCCTAGTGCTGGATCACCTGTATTGACACGAACAGCTGATCAGTACTTCTTCCTCTCTTTCCATTATCGGAATTAAAGTGCAGTCCTAAGAACGAAAGCAATGAAATCCATCGAAACCGTTCAAGAAAACCCAAACAAATCCGAAATCCAACTCAAGGCACGAAAGCAACAAGCGACAGCGAAAACTAGGAAACAAAGAATGCAGCGGAGAGGTCCCTCCTGACTCTGCCGCTAAGTCGATCATTGGGGCACGGTCCACTGAATATGGGAATCGATTCCGAAGAAACAAATCCATAACGAGGACGAGTTCTTAATTCAATCTATCCCGATCGAACGATACCGTCTTGTATTTCTTAGCCGCGCTCCCCGAATAGGGGGAACGGGGCACCACATCCTACCCAACTAATTGGAAGTTTCGTCCCGAAACTTAAAGAATATAACCTACCACTAGGAAATAGTGAGGGGAACCTTTCCCTCATTTCAGATTCAAGCTCCCAAGTAGATTCTTCGACTGAGTGATTCCGCCAAAGCACGCGCACTAGAGGAACCGAACGAGTCCGAAGCAGCTTTTCTTTTCTATCCAAGATTTGCATCGGCTGTTCTACATATGCCAAGTCGGGCTGAAGGTTCAGTTGTTCCAGGTCTACCACATGACTCGGGTCGTACACATATTTCCTAAGCTGTGAAACATGGAATATATCGTGTACGTCGGATAGGGATGGTGGTAGAGCAATCTGATACGCAACTGAGGCAACCCGCTTTAGTATTTCGAACGGGCCAACAAATCTTGGACTTAGCTTTCCCTTCGCTCCGAACCTGCTGACCCCTCGCATGGGCGAGACCTTGAGGAATACTCGGTCGCCTACTTGGAACTCTAGCGGTCTTCGATGTGTGTCCGCGTAGCTCTTTTGGCGGCTTTGAGCTACCTTCAATCTATCCCGAATCAGCCGGACTTTCTGGACGGTCTGCTCGACGAGCTCAGGGCCAAGTACTTGTCGTTCACCAACTTCATCCCAGCAGATAGGAGATCTACACTTCCGCCCGTATAACGCCTCATACGGCGCCATTTGAATGCTTGATTGATAACTATTGTTGTAAGCAAATTCAGCTAAAGGTAGATGAAGGTCCCAACTCGTCTTCAAGTCCAAGGCGCAGAGTCGCAACATGTCTTCGAGGATCTGGTTGACACGCTCGGTTTGGCCGTCGGTCTGTGGATGGTAGGCGGAGCTAAACTTCAACTTCGTCCCCATTGCTGACTGCAGGCTTCCCCAGAAACGTGATATGAATCGACCATCTCGATCGGAGACTATGGTTACGGGCACGCCATGGAGTCGAACGATTTCGTTGAGATATATCTGAGCCAGGCGGTCGGCACTCCAAGTAGATTTGATAGGCAGAAAGTGAGCTGACTTGGTGAGTCGATCGACGATAACCCAGACTGCATCATGTCCCCGTTGCGTCCTCGGCAAACCAACGATAAAATCCATCGTTATATCATCCCATTTCCACTCCGGAATAGCAAGGCTCTGCAGTTCTCCGCCTGGTTTCTGGTGTTCGGCCTTTACTCGTTGACAAGCCATGCAATGCGACACAAACTGCGCCACATCCTTTTTCAAGCCGTGCCACCAAAACGTCGTACGAAGATCCCGATACATCTTTGTGCTACCCGGATGAGAAGTATAGCTAGAATAGTGGGCTTCCGTGAGTATCTCTTCCCTGAGGGCCGCGTCGCTTGGAACGCACAGTCTTCCCTTCACTCGAAGCATCCCATCCGTGCTTACCGCAAAGTCGGACGCCTTCCCTGCTGAGATAAGAGCATGAATCTTTTGCAGGAATGGGTCGTCCTTCTGAGCGGTCTTTACTCGTTGTAACAAGTCGGGTTCGAGGCGCAGTTGTGATACTTGCGCCCACTTTGTGTATCTGATTTTCAAAGTAATGCCCAGTGATTCAAGATCCCGGCGCAGCCTATCATCAATAGCCAAACTTCCTGCAAACACTCGACTCAGTGCGTCAGCTACGACGTTTCCTTTGCCAGGCGTGTATCTGATCATGAGGTCGAAGTCGCTTAGGAGTTCAAGCCATCGCCGCTGCCGAAGATTCAAATCTTTTTGAGTGTACAAGTATTTCAAACTTTTGTGGTCCGTATAGATTTCACACGGCACACCATAAAGATAGTGGCGCCACAGCTTTAACGCAAATACTACCGCGGCAAGCTCGAGGTCATGCGTTGGGTAGTTTTGCTCGTGAGGCTTTAGCTGTCTAGACGCGTAGGCGATCACTTTGTCACGTTGCATCAGGACACATCCTAGTCCCCTTCCCGATGCATCGCTATATATTTTGAAGTCATCTGGTCCATTTGGCAAAGTAAGGACCGGGGCGGAGACGAGGCGCTGCTTTAACTCCGTAAACGAAGCTTCACAGTCGTCCGTCCAAGTAAACTTTGCACCCTTCCGTGTGAGCTGCGTCAAGGGCGAAGCAATCCTAGCAAAATTTTGTATAAATCTTCGGTAGTACCCCGCCAGGCCAAGGAAACTTCGGATGTCGCTAGCTGACTCCGGTCGTTTCCACTGCGTGATTGCTTCTATTTTCTTCGGATCAACTGAGATGCCTTCCGAGGAGATGATATGCCCCAAAAATGAAATACTGTCCAGCCAAAATTCTGATTTGCTTAATCTGGCATACAACTTGTGGTCTCGAAGGGTTTGCAACACCATCCGCAGGTGTCCTGCGTGCTCATCCCTAGTCTTCGAGTACACTAAGATGTCATCGATAAACACCACCACGAATTTATCGATGAAGGGCCTAAAGACCCGGTTCATCGTATCCATGAATGCAGCAGGAGCATTCATCAGTCCAAACGGCATCACGGAAAACTCGTAATGGCCGTAGCGGGTTCTGAAAGCAGTCTTGGGTACGTCTTCTGGCTTAATCTTCAGCTGGTGATAGCCCGAGCGAAGATCTATTTTTGAAAACACTGCTGCTCCTTGTAGTTGATCGAACAAGTCATCAATCCGTGGCAGAGGATATTTGTTTCTGATTGTGACCTTATTCAATTCTCTGTAGTCAATGCATAGGCGTAGAGTTCCGTCCGCTTCTTCACGAAGAGCACGGGAGCGCCCCAAGGAGACACGCTTGGACGGATGAACCCGCGATCAAGCAATTCCTGGAGTTGGCGCTTTAGTTCCTTCAGCTCTGCAGGGGCCATTCTGTATGGAGGTTTAGAGATCGGCTGCGTGTTCGGAAATGTGTCAATAGTGAATTCAATCTCTCGATCGGGCGGCATGCCGGGTAGTTCGCTCGGAAACACGTCGGGGAACTCCGCCTCAACGGAATTAGGCTCGACGTTTGCGTAGTCCTGCCGCGCATCCCGAACTGATGCTAAAAATCCCTCGCAGCCTGTGTAGAGCATTCGCCGAGCAGATTTTGCCGAAATCACCATGCAGGCCGTGGTCGCATCGTTCGCTGGACTACTGGTGTAACAGAACATGGCTTCTCCGGGCAGACGGAAAACGACTCGCTTCTCTGCACACTCAATGGTTGCCGCGCATGCGCCTAGCCAGTCCATTCCCAAGATGATATCATAGTCCCTAACATCTAGAACTAAGACATCGAGCGACAGCTTCTTCTCCCCAATACAAATGTAACCACCTAGGCATACTGAACGAACAGGGATTTTTGTACCAGAGGGGGTGCTAACATTTAAATCTAAGTGCAACGGAGTCATTTTTACATTGTTTTCCACGGCAAAATTTGTGGAAATAAAACTATGCGTTGCACCTGAATCAAATAGAACACGAGCAGGTATATTATTGAAAAGTAAGGTACCTGACACGACGGTATCCGAAGCTAATGCTTCTTCCCGTGTCATGGTGTAGACTCGGCCTTGAGCTTGATTACGCCCTTGCTGAGGCGCCGCTCGATTCGCCTGAGGTGCCGGAGTCTGATTTTGTTGCGGAGGACGGCGCTCGGTGAACTTTGGACAGTTGGGAAGGGCGTGATCGGAAGCCCCACAAATGAGACATAACCCGTGCTTCCGGCGACATTCACTTTCGACGTGCCCTGTCCTCCTACAGAAATCACATCGTTGCCCCGAGTTTCCCTTTTTCGAACTGCCGTTGTTAGGGCGCTTTGCAGCTGTGTTTCCTCTATCGTTGCCTTGGCGTTTGTGATTGGAGGTTTGCACAGCGCCGGTGGCAACGTGAGGATACTGCGGTTCGAGGGAGAGGGCATGGTTTAAAACTTCTCTCATTGTCTGATACTGTGGAACGGATACGTGCCCGTGAATACCAGGACGTAGCCCTCCTTCGAATCGTCTGGCACGACTCGCTGCATCCGGTAGGTAAGCGGTAGCAAATTTGGCCAGTTTGTTGAATTCTGCCGAATATTGCTTCACTGTCATACTGCCCTGCCGGAGCTGAACGAACTCATTTTCCCGTTGACGTCGTAGAGGCGGGGGTATAAACTCCTCCTCAAACGCGGCACGAAAGGTCGTCCACGCGATCGCCTCCTCTCCATGGCCAAGTTGAAGAGATCGTCGATGCACGTCCCACCAGTCGTGCGCATTGAAGCGAAGCAGTAATTTGGCACAAGTGACGCGCTTGTCTTCCGGCACGTCCAGGAGAGAAAAATGATCTTCAAGCTCGGCGAGCCAATCTAGGGCCACGATTGGGTCCTCAGTCCCCTTGAATGGCGTGTTGCAGACCTTCTTGAAGTTTGCAAAGGTGAAGGTAGTCACTTCCCTCGTCCTTGGCACAGGCGATGGTTCGACTTCAAGCGCTGGCTGCTCCACTGGTGTAGCTGTCGTTGCGGCAGAATGGTTGGAGGCCAGGGTCTGAACAAGCTGTTGCAGGGTATCTACCTGCTTTTGTTGGACTGAGAGCCTTGCCTCTAGGTTGCTCTCGAACTTGGCTTGGCGGGCATCATCCCTCTGTCGTTGCTCGGTTAACATTTGCATCA
Source organism: Iris macrosiphon (assembly GCA_036927795.1). Classification (NCBI taxonomy): domain Eukaryota; kingdom Viridiplantae; phylum Streptophyta; class Magnoliopsida; order Asparagales; family Iridaceae; genus Iris; species Iris macrosiphon. The sequence goes on along the minus strand of JAYESA010000001.1, from coordinate 9,329,053 downwards.
CTTGTTGAATCGAGTCTGTTTGAGACATGCCTCGTTGGCTCCGAGAGCTTCCTGATGTTCCGGAGCTGCTCTCCTGAGTCCGAGGCTCGCCTGGTGCTAGCGCTGATGGTTGCGCTTGCGTCGTTCCTTGAAAGGAAGGTAAATTACATCAGGATCATAATGTATTATGGACTTATTGCATGGACGTATCCCATTTTGGCCTTAACGAGTTCAGGAGTTCGCATAGGCGAGTTATCGCTAAGGGAACTTTTCCAGTTCATGAATCAAAAGAACTTTGAAGCTGTTGCTCTGATACCAACATGTCACGCCCCGATTCCGTGGAATCGATAGTCGTCCCCCGGGCGTGACCGCCGTGCGGGCCTAGGTTGCGCACCGCACAAGGCTAAGTATTTTTGTTTCGCATAGCGAGCACATATTCAGAGTACGCAGATAATTGAACACAGATTGAAACATGAAAAAGTTCTCTTTTATTGATAATATGAACATCTATTACAAACTCCCTGAACTGAGTCATATGGATTGCCTCTATGGGCTTACAAAAGTGTGGACACAAAATGAGATAGCAGTCCTGTAAATTACATCCCTTACTAAACTCAAAATATAAGACCTTGGGACGGAACGACTGCCTTGCCACGGAGCTGCATGATTGCTTCGGTGGCTAGCTTCTTCTTCAAAAGGCTTCTTCTTCAAAATGCTTCTAAGGTGGCACGGTCGAGGCGTGCCTACAGCTGGACTGGATTGGGGGTTTGTCTCCTGCTCCTCGCTCGGTTCTTCCTAGCGCGGGGAACCTGTTTCAACGAGGGTCAGTACATCGAAACGTACTGGTGAAGGCAAGCTATCCCAACTATACCAATCAACACGTTGTTTTAATGAAGCATGCATATTTGTGGGTTTCTATCTTGCCTTAGTTCATTTTACAATAAGACATAGATATAGAATCATTGAAATGACTCGTCACCGTTCGGTGACATTTACCTGTCCGTCTGAACCACCTGCACAATACTTACCTTGCCTTCCCTGTCAAGAAGACACAAGTTAGTTTCTACAGGTTTAAATATACGAGGGGATCACTGGCTTTGATGCCATAATGGACGGTCTTAGTCTCAGGCTAAGGTGACGGAGGCACATGTATCGCTGCACGCCATCTCGCCTATGGGAGAGACTAATCTTGAGGTTCCGTCCGGATCGGATCGGTGCCAGTGCCCCAGCGACCGTCCGCAGGAACCGAGAGGCCTTGTGCACAAGTTGTCCGTGATCAACGGCGTTTGTGTTAAGTTTGCATTTATGTAGCTGAGGCATTGAAATCAGGGGATATATAGCATTGTGTGATGTATTTTGCATAGTCTCCCTGAATAATTGATGCATGGCAAGGGTGTTCTACATAAAGCATATTTATAGAAGAAGAAGTAAGCATTCTAACTTGTATATATGCATATGGTAAACATTTTGAATAGGCAAGCACGTAGTAAGTAACCGTTCACACGTTTTAATGACAAGCATACAGATCCAAGTCTATTTCCCTTATCTTGATATCTTTTAGTTAATACTTGGTATCGTTTGATCGGGGCAAGCACGAACGCAAGATTTAGATGTGAAGACTAGCAAGTAGGGCTAGCTAATCGGGTTGGTAGCCACTCACTTTTAGTGGTTGGAAGGAGGAAGGAAGGAAGTGATTTAGGAGTCCGCTTGAGCGACGCCTAGTGCTGGATCACCTGTATTGACACGAACAGCTGATCAGTACTTCTTCCTCTCTTTCCATTATCGGAATTGAAGTGCAGTCCTAAGAACGAAAGCAATGAAATCCATCGAAACCGTTCAAGAAAACCCAAACAAATTCGAAATCCAACTCAAGGCACGAAAGCAACAAGCGACAGCGAAAACTAGGAAACAAAGAATGCAGCGGAGAGGTCCCTCCTGACTCTGCCGCTAAGTCGATCCTTGGGGCACGGTCCACTGAATATGGGAATCGATTCCGAAGAAACAAATCCATAACGAGGACGAGTTCTTAATTCAATCTATCCCGATCGAACGATACCGTCTTGTATTTCTTAGCCGCGCTCCCCGAATAGGGGGAACGGGGCACCACACCATCGTTCAAGAATCATAAGTAACATTTCTAAATACTTGAATTATAGTGGTAATCAAATAATAGAAACTATCAGAGAATGTACTCGCCTGTGGTCCAGAGCAAATGATGAAAAATGATGTCCGAACTGGTGTCACAGACCTATATATGAAATATTGCATTAATAAAAGTTTTGGGGAAGAAAAATAAATTAAACTAGTCAATTTCTAGGTCATAAAACTATTTTTAAGTCAAAAGTCAAACTAGGTCAACTCTAAGTCAACTATGGTCAACTATAGTCAAATTATGGTCAACTATCTATTTCTAGGTTGCATGAGTCTAACTCAAAGATATTGGGCTCACACACTATGAATCTAGGCCATACAAGCTACATCTTAGGATACTAAGATACCGTATCTCAGGATACGCAAACAAGGGATAAATATAATACATATGTACATATCAAATAATATTATATATATAAAATTCTAATTACAAATGCTAAATGGATACCTTGGTTTCGAACCAACTTGGTATCGTAATACTAAACCTCTATCTTGATATCCAAACCCAATACCTTGATTATCCTCCAATACCTAGATACTTACCTTGGCATCTCAAGGTAAATTCAAAACCTTATTTATACTAACTACCCAACAATAATTATAAACTACTATGCATTTAATATTTATATAATACTATATACCTTATTTTAGTCACCTTAATACCAATCCATAATTAGTTTACAACTATCCTATTTACTTATGCCAATACCTACTACTCATACCTTGGTATATCTTGATACTTACCTTGGTATCTCAAGATATTTGCCAAAATCTCATATATATACTAACTACCCATCAATAATTACATATATCAATCCAATATAACTCTAGTATGTACTAATAGAATAATACTAACTACCAACTATACACTAACTATTAATACATATATACGTACATACATACCTATAAATATATAATATATAAAAGATATTCATAACAATTGATAACTAAAATATACTAACTATTCTAATAAATTTATATGCTACAACTAAATATATACATATATAGTATACTATAATACAAATAACAATTATGAACATATTTATATATATATTAATTACCATATATATATATATATATATATATATATATATATAAATACATATATATATAACCCACCATATATATTTATACAATATATATTTAAATACATATATATAACCCATAATATATATTTATACAATATACATATAAAACTATATATAACTATATATACACTTATACATAGTAAATTGTATAAAATACCACATAGTAACATACACACACACATATAGTAATAAGTATATATAACTATACATATATGTATATATATATATATATAATCATACAATAATATAAATACATAACAATATATAATATAACTATATATATAACCACATATAAATATATCTACTATATTATATATACATATGCTACCACTTATAAATATATATCTACATACATACATACATACATATATATATATATATATATATATATATATATATATAAATAAATAATTATATAATAATAATAAATAATCTAATTACTTAATTAAACATACACATATATTATATAAAACATATACATATATTTACATCCCTAACATATATTATAACATATATATTAATGCATGTAGAAGAAAGCTACATAATATATATTCTATTAATATAAATATAATACATAGATCTATGATACAATAAACACTATAATAAATATACATAATACATATATAATATATATAGATATATACACAATTATAATTCAAGAATTAAAGCACAATTAATTAGATCTACACATAAACACACAACAATTGGAGAGTATCACACCGTATCCCACTAGATCTAGGATACGCATGCGACACGAGTCCACCACACATCCAATTGCACTCCGAAGGACACAAACAAATCACATATAATATTTATAAACAAAATAAAGTGTCAAATGTAGATCTATGTGTCCGTGTCAAAATACGACATGTACAAAGTCCCATGTCGGAGGAAAAACTCCCAAAACAACACGTATCACAAAATTATTGGGATACGACCTACACGTACCCAATTATGGATACGACACTAGCCCTAAACACATAAACATATGCCAAATTTATCTATAGGATCAATTGACACATACAACAAAAGTCATTTTCGGAATTCTCCCAAAATTAACACAAAAAGTACCATAACTTTCTCCATAGGTCTTCTATGAACACAAAACCAAATCCTATGGGTAGTACATACATATGGATTGATTATTCATAATTAAATCTCAGATTTAGAAGCTATTTTAAGGGGAAAAAACTGAATTATACCTATTGGGAGATGGATTCCCAATGAAACCTCCAAAATTGGTGAAATTAGCTTCCAACTTGTAGATCCTTGCTCCTCTTTGTAGATCCTTGCTTTCTCCTTCTAAATCCTTTCTCTTCTAGTCTCTAATGGTGATTTGAGAAGTAATTGGGTGGAAATTTGGTAGGGATTTGATGAAATTTGATTGAGAGAAATTCTAGATCTTGATTTGGAATAAAAAATGAAGAGAGAAAAAGTTTTTATCCCCTTTATATAGGCCTCACTTTCCCCCTCCCTCAAGCTACTATGTAAAGTCTAAAATACCCCTTGGGGCCTCTCATGAAGAAATTAATTAAGGAGGGAAGCTTCTAGTCCAATAGTTTAATTAATTTAATCATCCTCCTAATTAATGGGCTTTCTAGTCGGGCTCAATTCTAACAATTAATACATGTTGGTCCATGAGTCTAAACTAAACTAGTTAGGTCAACTAACACAAGTCCATAAAAATAAATCTAACATGCTAATAATAAATAAATAATACAATAAATAAATATTTAACATGCACAATATTCAATTAATTATGAAATGACCAAAATACCCTTTTCTAGAAAATACGGTAGTGACAAGTCTATCCCCCTTAAAATAATTTTGTCCTCAAAATTTAAGGGTGATCGTACTCCTTCTAGGTCAAACCCCCAGCAATCATAGTCTAATAAGGTCTTATCTCACCAAGAACAGTCCTATGCAAAGAATAACATGCATGGTCATAGTCTCCACCTATCTTATTACTGTTGTCCCTGTCAGGGTATTCTATAGCTACACTAACTATATAACACAAGCATCCAAAAGGTACTAAAGAATCAATATATCAAAATAGATGAAAGGAACAAAAAGAAAGAACAGACTCTCTAACCCATCACCTGTAGTATTGGTCTCTTCGACCGTCATCGCAAATGCTCCGCCCTGCCGAGGTAGCTTCCTCTATGGGTGATAAGAAATCTGTGGTGCTACAGGTGGCCTAACCCCACCTCTCTGCCCTCGATCTGCATCCTGGCCTGGACGTTGAAGTGTCAAGAGATAATCCTTCACAATATGCTCCATTGATCCACAATGTAAGCATGCTCCAAGTCTCTTTAGGCACATCTCCCATGTGTGCCCAGTCTTCTTGCAATAGGTACATTGAGGAGCCTGTTGCACCTATCTCTGAGGCAGCTGTGGTATCTGTTATACTAGAGCTTGTACTGGAGCAACAATAGGTTCTGGCATCTGATATTGCTGCTGATAGGCTCTAAATTGTACTGAAAACTGCTGTTGCTGGAACCGCGGCCTCTTTATCGGTCCCGCACTGCTACTGTCACCCCCAAACATATCACGGTCCCTCTTCGGCTTCAAGTTCCACTCCCGCTCGACCTTGCGTGCCTCCAAAAGTATCTTAAAATATGTCTCGTAGAAAGACGGAATGAGAATCTTGACTTCCCAATTCAGACCCTCGCGGAAACGGATAGCCCGAACTTCTGGCTCTCTCACCAAGTACTCCGCAAATCGGTTCAGCCTTCCGAACTCTGCGGCATACTCCTCTACGGACATGCTTCCTTGTGTAAGGCTCTCAAATTGCTTTCCTAATTCTAATCTGTCCGTCCGAGCAAAGAACTTCTTCTTAAAGAGATCCTTGAATATCTCCCAAGACTATCCCGTATCAGTAAGAATTGGCTCATTCCTGAACCAAGTGTGGGCAACATCGAACAGTTGAAGTTCTACCGCCTCAACCTTCAGATCCTCCGTAAGACGGGATACCTTCATGAATCGCTCGATATCTTCAAGCTAATCGTCAGCATAGACTATACCTTCTGTACCCTTGAAAACTCGTGGCTCAAGCTTCTTAAAATTTTAAATATTGCCTGGCTTGATCTGAATATCCTGTGGCTGTGGAGGAGCCTCTTTCTGAACTGCTGTAATAGCTATCTGATGGGCATTTTCCATACTATGTCGCATCAAATCTGACTGCCTGTGCTGGGCTTCTATCTGTGCCCTATGTAATTCCTTCATCTCTCTAAATAGTGCAACCATCGGCACGATATCTCTTAAAAATGGAGGTGGTGGAAGTCCCTCCGAAGCAACTGGAGTAGTCCTCGGAACAGGTGGAGGAGAACCCCCGAAGGCAGCCGAGACTCCTACATGAATTGATATCGTAGGAGGTACAAACCCTACTGCCTGAGTGGAAGATTGAGAGGTGGCAGACCTCGCAGAAACTACTCCCGATCGATGGGATCTAGTCTTCGGCGGCATCCTGAAGACAGATCGAAACAAAGGAGATCAATTCGACACAAGATAAGATATCATCAAGGAAGGACAAAAGTATTCAGAAGGAATCAAAAGTAGAGATTCAATTCAGGTTGGAATTCCTAGTTGTGATTGAGTATCCCTCTCTCTTCCTAGTATCCTATGTCCTATATCCTATCGCAGGCTCGCAGTAGTATAACTAAGTCATCGCACTACCATGACATCGTAATATTGCGAAGCCTGACCTGCATGGGCCACCACTAAAAATGTGTCACTACCCGCACCCGGTGTAGGGATGCAAGTCGGGAACAACGCCCAGCCTACGCTGCAACATTGGTGGTAAAACGCTGTCTTGGTCTACTATACTATCTAATTATCTCACTATAAAGCATAAACCTCCAATAATATCTCAACTCCAAGATGAGAGTATAATCAACTGAGTTCAACACAATACTCAATCACATTACTATGGCATGAGAAGATATCAAAGAAGTCTAACATAACTAAGTAGTTAAAAATATAACAAAAACAAATAGAAATAATATCCAAACACAAATATATGCCGAAAACAAATCCGGTACCAAAATACTAAAGAGAACTAATTATGCTAACTAGTAAACCCGGCTAAATCTCTCGACAGTCACTCCAGAACTAGTGGGTCCAAGTCTGCACCATCTATAGGCTGAGGTCCGTAGTATGTCAGACACCAATCTCCCGGATCCTCTGAAAAATATTTTCCAGTCAGGAATGGAGCAAAGTATAACCTAATAGCAGTTCCAATTAATTAACAAAAACTATAAAGCAGTAGAATAGAAGATGCTATCTACGATGAGGATATAACTGATAATCAAGAACAATGAGAGAATAGGCAATACTAACAACAGAATATAATCAATGCATACAAGAATAAAGGAATGAACTATAATGTCAGAATATAACAAGGTAATCAATGAATTGAATAATGGAATCTATAATAACTATGTGATTTGAGATACTAACTAAATATGTGATCGGCCTGGGAGATTCAATGATTACACTAAGGAGCTAACTCAACCATACGTGAATTGCATGGTTAGTTAGTAGCCAATGATTATATTACTAGCCGATAGTTTCTTGATCACATATTTAATTGGTATTTGCCCTGCCCCGACTGATATGATGGATCGAATCATGACACGTCACTAGCCAATGTATCCAATGTTTAATCTACAATATTCAATGTTATCCAATACCAACAAGGACAGTATCCGATACCATTTCCATAATCAAGGTAACATCCCATGACTGACGATCCAGTAATAATACCAATCCGTGTACCATCGTGTCAAGAATCATAAGTAACATTTCTAAATACTTGAATTATAGTGGTAATCAAATAATGGAAACTATCAGAGAATGTACTCGCCTGTGGTCCAGAGCAAATAATGAAAAATAATGTCCGAACTGGTGTCACAGACCTATATATGAAATATTGCATTAATAAAAGCTTTGGGGAAGAGAAATAAATTAAGCTAGTCAATTTCTAGGTCATAAAACTATTTTTAAGTCAAAAGTCAAACTAGGTCAACTCTAAGTCAACTATGGTCAACTATAGTCAAATTATGGTCAACTACCTATTTCTAGATTGCATGAGTCTAACTCAAAGATATTGGACTCACACACTATAAATCTAGGCCATACAAGCTACATCTTAAGATACTAAGATACCGTATCTCAGGATACGCAAACAAGGGATAAATATAACACATATGTACATATCAAACAATATTATATATATAAAATTCTAATTACAAATGCTAAATGGATACCTTGGTTTCGAACCAACTTGGTATCGCAATACTAAACCTCTGTCTTGATATCCAAACCCAATACCTTGATTATCCTCCAATACCTAGATACTTACCTTGGCATCTGTCACCCCCACTTTTTGGATTAAGGGTATTTTCGTCTTTTTGTAATTAATGAGTAAATGATTAAATGGTAATCAATTTTATTTAATTTATAGTAACCTTAATTGATTGTTGCACTTTATCGCTATTCGATAACTAGGACGCTACGCTAGCTTGTCTTCCAACAGATTCGCACCTTTGTCCTAGACACGCCAGACCATTAATTAATGCTCGTGTCCCACGTAAATCCAGCCCTTTTTACTTCTATTTAATTGTAGAACACCTTCTTGCATTAATTTTAATTAAGCAAACAATAAACCCATTTTCCCCCTTCATTATTATTTTCCATAAATTTTGGGAATGTTTAATTTAACATCAAAACCTTGGAACCATAGGCCTCCAAACCCTTAGACCACGCAATTTTCATAAATTCATTAAACCCATTCGAACCCTAGCCCATTAGAATATCTCCATAATAAGCCAAGGCCTTTTTCTAGTATTGACCAAAGTCAACATATTCTAGGTCAAACCCACACCCTTGTATATATATATATATATTCCTCTTATTCCTTCTCTTTAAAACCTAAAACCTAAAACCCCAGCCAAACCCTTCTTCCCATCTTCCTGTTCATCCCTCCCCAACGTATTCTGACCGGACCCCGTCGACCCTCGGTCCGGAGCAGTCCCCAACCGACTGCACGACTCGAGCACCCCGCTGCGCTCAAGCCCGAGTCTTCCTCCGTTCAACCGGCACGCTGCCCACCGGATCGGCTGTCCCTGAGCCGTCTGGATCTCGTCAACCGGAGCTCGACCCGCGGCCAACCTCGCTGCACCGACTGCAGACTGGACGACTCGACTGCACAGAGCCGCGTCGAACTGCACACGCTGAACCGAGCCCGACTGCACAGAGCCGCACGACTTGCCCGCCCCGACTGCACGTCGCTGTCGACCGGCCACTACTTGCCTGCACGATCCGAAGACCACTGACCTCGCTGTACCCGACCAGAGCAGCCCTTCGACTCGACGACGCCGCGACACGCACGTCTCATTTTCGCGCCCAGGTTCGAGTCCCCTCTCGCGTACGTGTACGTGTACATGCACACGCGTATTCTTTCTTGTATGCATACGTATAATTAGCTATGATAATATACACGTATCGTATGATGGTAGATTGGTGTATTTGTATGTACATATTATATATCTATATGTATATAAACCTAATTGGTATATGTACTAGTATATGTTTAAATATATTTTGGCATATCTATATGGTATATTGCAATTAGTATAAATACATCTATATATGTATTGTATACATCTCCCTTGTATATGTTAAATATATATAAGATATAAATTCTATTAAAGTATATGTATATACAAATATCTAATATAATGGTAACTAATAGACATTTATGTATGTTAGATCATATTATAGATGACTTGAATGTAATCAGGGATATCCTGTAGTTACATCGACCTGACCCTGTAGCATGATAACAGACTGCCAAATGTACACTGACGTACGGGCGAGACCATACTATTGACTGTCGGTTATGCACAACAACGACAGACGTGACCCCCCCTAGCGTAGCCTGTTGAGACCATTATGTTGATTGTGAGCTAGAGTATTGTCTGATGAAGTATTGTATTATATGGTATGTCTATAGGACTGTTGGATCATCTAGACGACACCTTGGAACCCGGACAGTGGTATTGCCAGCTAAGGACCACAGGTGAGTACATTCTCTGACAGTTTTCATTATGTTGATTATCTCTATAATTCTTGTTGTATAGCGTACATGACTCTGACACTATTCTTTACACGAGTTGGCATCATTGAGACCTGTCACGAGGAGTCGTGATTGGAATCCATCATGCTAGCAGGGGAAACAGGGAAGTATTAGTAGTTTATGTGATCATACCCAACTTTAAATGCAGCATTAGCTCACCCATATTTTACGTCGGTGCAGCCTTACCCTTATATGCCTCATCGTTGTTACATCTGGTTAGCCTGACTTGTTGGGGATGATCGCTAATCAATGTAATGAGTCATATAGTCCCAAGCCGATCACATGATATACTAATGTTTCACACACTTAGATAGATGATTTCTTGACATGTATCTTGATGGATTGATCTTGTATTTCCATATGTTCTAGTTGTTGTTCTTATACACACTTACATACCAGTTCTTTGTACTTGCGTACACTTGTAGTTCTATTCCTTGTCAGATGCATATTGATGATGATGTTCCAGTACTTTGTTCCAGTATTTCTCATTGCCAGTATTTCATTCTGTCTTGTATTTCTGTACACTGTATTATAGTTTTTGTCAATATATGTGGAACTGCTGTTAGAGGTGTATTTTTGTTCCAATCCTGACTGGATATTTTTCCAGAGAATCTTGAGAATTTCTGTACCACGCACTACGGACCAGGTATAGATACAGACTATATACCAGAGATCCTAGAGGAGACTATGCTTCTAGATAAGACATTGCCTACAGCTATCTAGATAGTATTTATTTATGCTTGAGACTTATGGAGGTTATTTCAGTTTATGTTTAGACTTATGTTAAGTTTAATTGGAGACTTATGTTGGACAGCTAGACTGCGAGTTATCTTTATGTTTGAGACATGGTGTTCAACTATGTCATTTCCTTTTATCTTTATCGTGCCTTATAGTTGTTGTGATTGAGTTACATTGTGAGATTATTGTGAGATGTATATTGACCTCCTTATGGAGATGGATATCATTGACAGATGTTTAGTTATATAGTATTACTATAACCTAGACAGCGTTCTACCACCGATGCTGTGGCGTAGGCTGGACGTACCCACGCTCTCGTGCCCCTATACCGGGTGCGGGTCGTGACACGTTTTTAGTGGTGGCCCATGCAGGTCTAGTTTCGCAAGTTATGCGATATCGTGGTAGTGCGACAACTTAGTTGTACTACTGCGAGCCTGTGCTAGGATTTAGGAAATAGGATCTAGGATGAGAATATGCTCAATCACAATAGGAAATTCTGAACATCATATTGCTATTCTAATGGATTGCTTCCTTTAGCACTTTAGTGTCCTTCCTTGATAATATCACATCCATCACCTTAATTGATTCTTTGATCTGTATTCAGGATGTCGCCGAATACTAGATCCATGAGAATGGGAGCAGCCAATTCAGAGAGGACTGCCACCGCTCAACCTGACGAACAGATACCTGGAGATCCTCCTACATCTCCTGTTCGTGTGGGAGTGTCTGCAGCTAACGGGATTCCTCCACCTATACAGAGGATTGCCCCAGCTATAACAGACAACCTTCCACCACCACCGACACCGATTTTTGGAGGAGTGCCCGCTGACGGGGCACAGATGTTCGCACTGATGCAGGGCATGCTAGAGGCCCAGAGAGTAACAGCAGAGGCTCAATGTGTTCAAGCTGAGGCTCAGAGAATGCAAGCAAAAGCACACCAGGAGCAGACCAAACTGATGAGAGAGAGCATGGAGAATGCTCATCAGGTGATTCTCCAGGCTGTGGAGAGAGTAGCACGACAACCGCAACATCAAGGTCAACAACAACAGAGGCCCGGTACCATAGTGGACTTTAAGAGGATGATGCCTCGAGAGTTCAAAGGCACAAAAAGAATACTATATGCTGACGAATGGTTAGAAGACATAAAGAGGAATCTGCGCTTATCACAGATTCCAGAGATTCTTCAGATAGAGGCCGCTGGCAGCCAGATGTTTGATATCGCACTGACGTGGTATCATACAGAGCCGAGACTCGCCGCTGAAGGACTTACTTGGGAGGACTTTAAGGAACTCTTTAAAGAGAAATTCTTTCCTGACGTAGCCTTGGGAGCATTAGAAAGTCAGTTCCTTGACTTAGTCCAAGGAGGCATGTCAATCGACGAATATGCTGCAGAGTTTTGTCGATTGAGTCAATTTACGCCATCAATGGTTCGAGACCCAGGAGACAGAGCTCAAAAATTCAGGAAGGGATTAAATAAGGAGATCAAGTCTCGTACTTCGGGATGACGTACTGCTACATTTGAGAGTATTCTGATGGATGCCCAGATTGCCGAAGATGACTTGGACCTCAGACCCAAGAGAGGACGCGATACATCTGGAGCAACCGGAGGTAACACAGGACCAGCCAAGCGCCCACACTTTCAACAACAACATAGGCCGTACCAGCAACAACACCAGCAACAACACTAGCAGCAACACCAGCAGCAACACCAGCAACAGGCACCAGTTCGAGGACATGCTCAACAACAGCAACCACAAAGACATAATCAACTCGTTGCCCTATGTTCGTATTACGGAAAGATGGGACATACAAGAGACATCTGCAGAAAAAGTTGGGCACTTGCTTATCGTATGGATCAGCAGCACATCAGCTGAGGGACTGCCCAACTATTCAGACTCATCAAGGAGGAGGAGCAGCTCAGAGAGGACCAGCCAGAGCACCTATTGTACCAGGAGGCCAGCAGAGAGGACCTCCACTTCCATCGCAGCAGGAGAGGTTTGCTCAGCAGCATCAGCAACAGAGAGGAGCACCACAAGGATGAGCTTACGCCATGACCACCGAGGAGGCCGAGCCAGCTGGAGACGTGATTTCAGGTTTAGTTTTACTCGATTCTATTCCAGCACTTGCATTATTTGATTCTGGCGCTTCCTATAGTTTCGTATCTGTATCTTATGCCCTTAAGCATCATTTAGAAATGGAACCATTAGATAGGACTTGCAAGATCACGACAGGAGGAGGCATTATCCTAGTCCGTGATTGTTGCAAGGATCGGAGAGTGTCATTGGAAGGACGAGAGTTGAGCGTGAGTTTACTCGTCATGCCACTTCTGGAATACGATATTGTACTCGAAATGGACTGGTTAGGTAAACACCATGCTTCTATAGATTGCCACGGAGGTAGAGTAGTATTTCGACCACCAGGAGAGCCAGAGTTTGAGATTGCCAGAGGAGCAGAGGAGCGGAGCAGAGGCACTTTTTGCGGAGCCAGGGTGGAAGAAGAAGAGTTACCGCATCCACTTATAGCGGAGTTCCTACATGTATTTCCAGAGGAGTTGCCAGGTTTGCCACCAGACAGAGATGTTGAGTTCTCTATAGACTTGATACCAGGAGCAGAGCCTATTTCATAACATGTCTATAGAGTTAACAACAACGAATTGGTAGAACTAAAGAAACAAGTTGAGGAGCTGCAAGACAAAGGTTTTATTAGATCCAGTTTATCGCCATGGGGAGCACCGGTATTATTTGTACCAAAGAAGGATGGCACGGTACGTATGTGTATCGATTATAGAGCTTTGAATAACCTCACTATCAAAAACAAATACCCGCTGCTGAGGATAGATGATCTTTTCGATCAATTGAACGGAGCGAAGGTGTTTTCAAAAATAGACTTGAGGTCCGGCTATCACCAGGTGAAAGTGAAGAAAGAAGACATACCGAAGACCGCCTTTCGAACCAGATATGGCCAGTTTGAATTTACAGTAATGCCGTTTGGTTTAACCAATGCACCAGCAGTATTTATGAACTTGATGAACAAGGTGTTCCACCAGTACCTTGACAATTTCGTAGTAGTATTTATTGACGACATTCTAGTATATTCAAAACCCCAGAAGAACATGAAGAGCACCTGAGAATAGTCTTGGAAATACTCAGGAGAGAGAAATTATACGGGAAGCTTTCAAAGTGTGAGTTCTTTCTTGAAAAGGTTGAATTTATTGGACATATGGTAACGGGTGACGGAATTTCAGTTAACCCAAAGAAGATAGAGGCAGTGAAGTTATGGGCTACCCCCGGTACGGTAGCTGAAATCAGGAGTTTTCTCGGACTAGCAGGATACTACAGAAGATTTGTACAAGACTTCTCCAAGATTGTAGAGCCAATGACTAGGCTGACCAAGAAGGATGTGGAATTTGTCTGGACAGAAGAATGTCAAGCCGTATTTGATGAGCTGAAGAGGAGATTGACGACAACACCAGTTTTGACATTGCCCTCAGGGACAAGTGGATTCACTATCTACAGTGATGCTTCAGGAAAAGGGTTGGGATGCGTTCTTTAACAACACGAAAAAGTAATTGCCTATGCTTCAAGACAATTATGTCCTCATGAAAAGAACTACCCCACTCACGATCTGGAGTTAGCGGCAGTTATCTTTGCCCTAAAGCTGTGGAAGCACTATCTGTACGGAGAGCGTGTAGAAATCTTCACAGACTACAAGAGCTTAAAGTACATGTTTACACAGAAGGAGCTGAATATGAGACAGAGAAGGTGGTTAGAATTGATGATTGACTTTGATATCTTATTACAGTATCATCCAGGAAAAGCTAACATAGTCGCGGATGCCTTGAGCAGGTACCAAATGACTATGTGCTTGACTTCGGATAGACACTTATTAGCTGATCTTGAGAGCTTGGAAATTGAGGTATTAGTTCCAGGAGCGGAGATTCAAATGTGGGGACTGCAGATTCAATCAGAGCTGATAGACAGAATTAGAGCTGCGCAGTACGATGATGAGACCCTAAGGAATATAAGGACACAAGTTCAGGCAGGATTGATAGACAATTTCACTATTGCGGATGATGGATCCTTACGACATGGCACGAGGATGTGTGTGCCAAGTGGAGAGCTGCGCGAAGAAGTTTTACAGGAGGCACACCGCTCTCAGTACTCGATGCATCCCGGAGCCAACAAGATGTATTAAGATTTGAGGAGGCATGTATGGTGGTATGGTATGAAGCGTGAAGTAGCACGCTTCGTATCCTGATGTTTAGTGTGCCAACAGGTAAAAGCAGATCGACAGAGGCCAGGGGGATTGCTTCAACCTTTACCTATTCTAGAATGGAAGTGGGAGCACGTGACTATGGACTTCGTTTCAGGACTTCCTCGTTCTCCAGGAGGAAAAGACGCAATTTGGGTCATCGTGGATAGGTTGACCAAATCAGCCCACTTCTTACCTTTTAAAGTGGGTACTTCGACAGAGAAACTAGCAGAGATGTACATACAGCAGATTGTCAGATTATATAGAGTTCCTGTGAGTATTGTCTCAGATCGGGATAGTCGTTTCACTTCCCATTTCTGGAGGAGCCTGCAGTCTAGCTTGGGCACTCAGCTCAAGTTCAGTACCGCATATCACTCTCAGACAGACGGGCAGTCTGAAAGAACTATTCAGACTCTTGAAGATATGCTACGCACTTGCGTATTAGATCTCGAAGGTTCTTGGGAGGATCATCTACACTTGGTAGAGTTTGCTTACAACAACAGCTTCCAAGCCAGCATTGAGATGTCACCATTCGAGGCTTTATATCGACGGAAGTATTGTACCCCTTTATCTTGGGATGATATTGGAGAAAGAGCCTTGTTAGGACCAGAAATGGTCGTGGATACAGTAGAAAAGGTGAAACTTATCAGAGACAGACTGCGAGTGGCGCAGGACAGACAGCGGCATTGGGCAGATAGTCACCGTAGACCCCTAGAGTTTCAGGTAATATTTTGATTTATTTTGTTTGGTTTGTGATTGCTTTGTTTAGGTTGCACGTTAAGATCGTTGTTCTAGGTTGGCAATTTGGTGTTCCTACGGATTTCTCCGACACGGGGCACGATTCGTTTCGGCAGAGGAGGAAAGCTTAGTCCACGATACATCGGGCCCTTCAATGTTCTTGCAAGGGTCGGTACAGTGGCCTATAGACTAGACTTGTCGCCTGCTCTAGATGGAGTACATAACGTATTCCACGTGTCACAGCTGAGACGGTACATGGCAGATCCTAGTCACATATTAGATCACTTGGAGATCGAGGTTGGACCGACGCTCAGCTATCCTGAACAACCGATGGAGATCTTGGATCATAGAGAGAAGATATTGCGGAACCAAACTATTCCCTTGGTTCGTGTTGCATGGAGAAATCACTCTCCAGGAGAATCAACTTGGGAGAAAGAGCACGAAATGCGCGAGCGGTATCCATATCTCTTCGAGACTTGAGGTATAATTCATTAATTGATTGCTTGTTCTTGTGATAGTTATTTTAAATTTTGAGGACAAAATTCTTTAAGAAGGGTAGACTTGTCACCCCCACTTTTTGGATTAAGGGTATTTTCGTCTTTTCATAATTAATGAGTAAATGATTGTATGGTAATCAATTTTATTTAGTTTACAGTAACCTTAATTGATTGTTGCACTTTATCGCTATTCGATAACTAGGACGCTACGCTAGCTTGTCTTCCAACAGATTTGCACCCTTGTCCTAGACACGCCAGACCGTTAATTAATGCTCGTATCCCACGTAAATCCAGCCCTTTGTACTTCTATTTAATTGTAGAACACCTCCTTGCATTAATTTTAATTAAGCAAACAATAAACCCATTTTTCCCCCTTCATCATTATTTTCCATAAATTTTGGGAATGTGTAATTTAACATCAAAACCTTGGAACCATAGGCCTCTAAACCCTTAGACCATGCAATTTTTGTATATTCATTAAACCCATTCGAACCCTAGCCCATTGGAATATCTTCATAATAAGCCAAGGCCTTTTTCTAGTATTGACCAAAGTCAACATATTCTAGGTCAAACCCACACCCTTGTATATATATATATATATATATATATATATATATATATATATATATATATATATATTCCTCTTATTCCTTCTCTTTAAAACCTAAAACCTAATACCCCAGCCGAACCCTTCTTCCCATCTTTCTGTTCATCCCTTCCCCAACGTATTCTGACCGGAACCCCGTCGACCCTCGGTCCGGAGCAGTCCCCAACCGACTGCACGACTCGAGCACCCCGCTGCGCTCAAGCCCGAGTCTTCCTCCGTTCAATCGGTACGCTGCCCACCGGATCGGCTGTCCCTGAGCCGTCTGGATCACGTCAATCGGAGCTCGACCCACGGCCAACCTCGCTGCATCGACTGCAGACTGGACGACTCGACTGCACAGAGCCGCATTGAACTGCACACGCTGAACCGAACCCGACTGCACAGAGCCACACGACTTGCCCGCCCCAACTGCACGCCGCTGTCGACCGGCCACTACTTGCCTGCACGATCCGAAGACCACTGACCTCGCTGTACCCGACCGGAGCAGCCCTTCGACTCGACGACGCCGCGACACGCACGTCTCATTTCCGTGCCCAGGTTCGAGTCCCCTCTCGCGTACATGTACGCGTACATGCACACGCGTATTCTTCCTTGTATGCATACGTATAATTAGCTATGATAATATATACGTATCGTATGATGGTAGATTGGTGTGTTTGTATGTACATATTATATATCTATATGTATATAAACCTAATTGGTATATATTTAAATGTATTTTGGCATATCTATATGGTATATCGCAATTAGTATAAATACATCTATATATGTATTATATACATCTCCCTAGTATATGTTAAATATATAAGATATAAATTCTATTAAAGTATATGTATATACAAATATCTAATATAATGGTAACTAATAGACATTTATGTATGTTAGATCATATTATAGATGACTTGAATGTAATCAGGGATATCCTGTAATTACATCGACCTGACCCTGTAGCATAATAACAGACTGCCAAATGTACACTGACGTACGGGCGAGACCATACTATTGACTGTCGGTTATGCACAACAACGACAGACGTGACCCCCCCCTAGCGTAGCCTGTTGAGACCATTATGTTGATTGTGAGCTAGAGTATTGTCTGATGAAGTATTGTATTATATGGTATGTCTATAGGACTGTTGGATCATCCAGACGACACCTTGGAACCCGGACAGTGGTATTGCCAGCTAAGGACCACAGGCGAGTACATTCTCTGACAGTTTCCATTATGTTGATTATCTCTATAATTCTTATTGTATAGCGTACATGACTCTGACACTATTCTTTACACGAGTTGGCATCATTGAGACCTGTCACAAGGAGTCGTGATTGGAATCCATCATGCTAGCAGGGGAAACAGGGAAGTATTAGTAGTTTATGTGATCATACCCAACTTTACATGCAGCATTAGCTCACCCACATTTCACGTCGGTGCAGCCTTACCCTTATATGCCTCATCGTTGTTACATCTGGTTAGCCTGACTTGTTGGGGATGATCGCTAATCAATGTAATGAGTCATATAGTCCCAAGCCGATCACATGATATACTGATGTTTCACACACTTAGATAGATGATTTCTTGACATGTATCTTGATAGATTGATCTTGTATTTCCATATGTTCTAGTTGTTGTTCTTATACACACTTACATACCAGTTCTTTGTACTTACGTACACTTGTAGTTCTATTCCTTGTCAGATGCATATTGATGATGATGTTCCAGTATTTCTCATTGCCAGTATTTCATTCTGTCTTGTATTTCTGTACACTGTATTATAGTTTTTGTCAATATATGTGGAACTGCTGTTAGAGGTGTATTTTTGTTCCAATCCTGACTGGATATTTTTCCAGAGAATCTTGAGAATTTCTGTACCATGCACTACGGACCAAGTATAGATACAGACTATGTACCAGAGATCCTAGAGAAGACTATGCTTCTAGATAAGACATTGCCTACAGCTATCTTGATAGTATTTATTTATGCTTGAGACTTATGGAGGTTATTTCAGTTTATGTTTAGACTTATGTTAAGTTTAATTGGAGACTTATGTTGGACAACTAGACTGCGAGTTATCTTTATGTTTGAGACATGGTGTTCAACTATGTCATTTCCTTTTATCTTTATCGTGCCTTATAGTTGTTGTGATTAAGTTACATTGTGAGATTATTGTGAGATGTATATTGACCACCTTATGGAGATGGATATCATTGACAGGTGTTTAGTTATATAGTATTACTGTGACCTAGACAGCGTTCTATCGTCGATGCTGCGGCGTAGGCTGGACGTACCCACGCTCTCGTGCCCCGATACCGGGTGCGGGTCGTGACAGCATCTCAAGGTAAATTCAAAACCTTATTTATACTAACTACCCAACAATAATTATAAACTACTATGCATTTAATATTTATATAATACTATATACCTTATTTTAGTCACCTTAATACCAACCCATAATTAGTTTACAACTATCCTATTACTTATGCCAATACCTACTACTCATACCTTGGTATATCTTGATACTTACCTTGGTATCTCAAGGTATTTGCCAAAATCTCATATATATACTAACTACCCATCAATAATTACATATATCAATCCAATATAACTCTAGTATGTACTAATAGAATAATACTAACTACCAACTACACACTAACTATTAATACATATATACGTACATACATACCTACAAATATATAATATATAAAAGATACTCATAACAATTGATAACTAAAATATACTAACTATTCTAATAAATTTATATGCTACAACTAAATATATACATATATATTATACTATAATACAAATAGCAATTATGAACATATTTACATATATATTAATTACCATATATATATATAAATACATATATATAACCCACCATATATATTTATACAATATATATTTAAATATATATATATAACCCATAATATATATTTATACAATATACATATAAAACTATATATAACTATATATACACTTATACATAGTAAATTATATAAAATACCACATAGTAACATACACACACACATATAGTAATATGTATATATAACTATACATATATGTATAGATATATATAATCATACAATAATATAAATACGTAACAATATGTAATATAACTATATATATAACCACATATAAATATATCTACTATATTATATATACATATGCTACCACTTATAAATATATATCTACATACATATATATATATATATATATATATATATATATATATATATATATTTATATATATATATATATATATATATATATATATATATTATTATATAATAACTATAAATAATCTAATTACTTAATTAAACATACACATATATTATATAAAATATATACATATATTTACATCCCTAACATATATTATAACATATATATTAATGCATGTAGAAGAAAGCTACATAATATATATTCTATTAATACATATATAATACATAGATCTATAATACAATAAATACTATAATAAATATACATAATCGATATATAATATATATAGATACATACACAATTATAATTCAAGAATTAAAGCATAATTAATTAGATCTACACATAAATACACAACAATTGGAGAGTATCACACCGTATCCCACTAGATGTAGGATACGCATGCGACACGAGTCCACCACACATCCAATTGCACCCCGAAGGACACAAAAAAATCACATATAATATTTATGAACAAAACAAAGTGTCAAATGTAGATCTATATGTCCGTGTCAAAATACGACATGTACAAAGTTCCGTGTCGGAGGGAAAACCTCCAAAACAACACGTATCACAAAATTGTTGAGATACGACCTACACGTACCCAATTGTGGATACGACACTAGCCCCAAACACATAAGCATATGCCAAATTGATCTATAGGATCAATTGACACACACAACAAAAGTCATTTTCAAAATTCTCCCAAAATTGACACAAAAAGCACCATAACTTTCTCCATAGGTCTCCTATGAACACAAAACCAAATCCTATGGGTAGTACATACATATGGGTTGATTATTCATAATTAAATCTCAGATTTAGAAGCTATTTTAAGGGGAAAAAAA
The DNA here is from genome assembly GCA_036927795.1 of Iris macrosiphon. Taxonomy (NCBI): domain Eukaryota; kingdom Viridiplantae; phylum Streptophyta; class Magnoliopsida; order Asparagales; family Iridaceae; genus Iris; species Iris macrosiphon. The sequence continues at coordinate 9,307,811 of JAYESA010000001.1, read as the reverse complement.
GAATTATACCTATTGGAAGATGAATTCCCAATGAAACCTCCAAAATTGGTGAAATTAGCTTCCAACTTGTAGATCCTTGCTCCTCTTTGTAGATCCTTGCTTCCTCCTTCTAGATCCTTGCTCTTCTAATCTCCAATAGTGATTTGAGAAGTAATTGGGTGGAAATTTGGTAGGGATTTGATGAAATTTGGTTGAGGGAAATTCTAGATCTAGATTTGGAAAGAAAAATGAAAGAGAGAGTTTTTATCCCCTTTATATAGGCCTCACTTGACCCCTCCCTCAAGCTACTATGTAAAGTCTAAAATACCCCTTGGGGCCTCTCATGAAGAAATTAATTAAGGAGGGAAGCTTCTAGTCCAATGGTTCAATTAATTTAATTATCCTCCTAATTAATGGGCTTTCTGGTTGGGCTCAATTCTAACAATTAATACATGTTGGTCCATGAGTCTAAACTAAACTAGTTAGGTCAACTAACACAAGTCCAAAAAAATAAATCTAACATGCTAATAATAAATAAATAATATAATAAATAAATATTTAACATGCACAATATTCAATTAATTATGAAATGACCAAAATACCCTTTTCTAGAAAATTCGGTAGTGACAGTATAACACCAAGATACTCACCAAGAACTCATGATACTCTTGTGATACGCTCTCCGAACACCAAGATACTCTCCCAAACCTTATAGGACACATCTAAAATACTAATTATAATTATAATAATATATAATAGCTAATATAATATAATATAGAGAAATTGGCATGCTAGAACCCAATACACTTGGAAATACCCCTCCTACGACTCTGTATCATGGTGTATCACGATACGTACTCCCGTATCCAATTGTGGACACAAAATACAAGAAAATCATGAATTATACTATAAAATAACTAAGAAAATATTCCTACAAACACCTAATGGTCCAAATTCAGATTTTTTTTCAATTTGGCCATAAAAGTCAATGTAACTTTCATAATATGGCTCATTAGAACCTAGTTCTTATTCTTATATGTTGTCCTTAGACATGAGAGAGTTCCTATAGGTCTAATATGACAATTAGAATATAAATTGACGGAGAAATAGGGATTATACCTACTGGGAGATGGATTCCCAATGTATCACCACTACATGGACACAATGAAAGAATGTTGACACCCTCTCTCCTTTCTAAGCTTCTCTTCCAATGGCCTCCTTGCTTCTCCAAGACTTCTAGGTCTTCATGATGATAGGAATAAAGAAGAATGAAGGATTTTGGTTAGGGTTTGGTAGAGATTTAGGAATTTTGGAGGAGAGAAATATTTGGTAAAGAGTGTTAATGAAATAATAAACAACGGAGGCTAATATTAGGGTTAGGGTTTGTCCCCCCTTTAGGTTAGGGTTTGGTTAATGTGGAATGACCCTAATGCCCCTCTTTAGTCTCCTATTGGTTGTCATGAAAGAATCTCTAATTAGGAGGAAGGAATATTATATCCATGACTCTAATTAATTAAACTAACTAAGTTATGACTAAAGTTAGTTTGTTCTAATTTGGTTCAACCAATACTAAGTCTAAACTAATAGTCTAGCTCACTAACCACATATAATTATTTATAAATAGATAACATAAACATGAGCACTAAATAGTTCTAATCAACACAAATTATGTCTAGTCTAACACTAATACAATTATAACTAACACAAATCAAATATAGCTACATATTTATAACCAATTTATGAAATAATAAAAATATCCCTCTTCTGAAATTAGGTAGCTACAATACTGCCCCTCTTTGAAAAATTTTGTCCGCAAAATTTAAAGATGGTCGTACCCCCCTCTAGATCAAGCCCCCAATCCAATCTAAAATCATACAAGCATGCAATTTAAAGAAAATACTAAATATTGTCATATGCATGTTTATGGTCTCTGTTTGTCATGATATTATAGTCTCTATCAAGGGTATACTATTAACTATACTAACCATATAACACAAAACAACTATAAGGTACTAAGAAACTAATCAAATCAATAGATGAAAAATGACAGGAAGAAAGAACAGAACAGAACCTTCTAATCAATCACCTGCAATATTGGTCCTTCGACCGTTATCTTAAAAACCCTGCCCCATTGTAGTGTCTCCCTTTGCTGGTTCGGGGCGATATGCAGTGCCACAAGTAGCCTAGATAGACCCCTTTATTCTCACTATTTGGAATACCTTCACTCCTACTCCCCATGATACTCTCATACATACCCTATCATAACCTTACACTGATACACTCAGCTAATACTATCACACACTATAGTATCCACTGATACTAAACTGATACGCTATACCTATCACTTATTACTCATCCTAGTCATGATACACTCTGATCACTTGCTCACTCTAGTCACTCTTGATTCACAGACACTAACTCTATAGCTATACTAGACATATGTACTTAATACTCTAGGATACCAGCTACTAATTATACACTGATACCTATCTTAGAATTATTGTTATAATGGTACTATACTATGAGTCATTTCTAGGCTTATACACTGATACTTAATGTCCATATACTCAACCCAGAACCACTCTCAAGCTTATAAGTTACACTCCCAACAATCAACACTGACATACAACCTGACACAACCTATATGCAAGTTATCAAACTACTATACTATCCAAGGAAACTCAAAAACTAATGATGGTAAAGCTCTATAGAAACTAAACTAGGAGAACTAAAGGTATCTCTATCCTGAGCTAATAAGGTAATGGAACAGAACTCAGAGATAACAAGGTTGAATGATAGAAATGATATGTTAAGAACCAATTTAAAATACAATCTAATAATCATATACGTCTATCCAAATCATGTTACTCAGAATTATCGTCACGCTAGTAAGCATAGCTGCGATAAACAATAGAGTCCATAACTAAGGTACGTACCTCTATAATAATATTTTCAAGAATCCCCGCTATGCCAACTAGTATAGCTGTGAGAAACTTTAAATTCCATAAATAAGATATGTACATCCAAAATTAGGTCTATACGTTTTTGCCATACCAGCTAGTATGGCTGCTATAAACTCTAGGCTCCAAAACCAAGGCAAGCGGTTACCTTTCTCACTGTCCTTATCAAAATATGTCATCAGAAGATACCTCAACTTAGTCCATAAAATTTATCTAGATACAAGAATTAAATTCAACAACCAACAAGTACAAGGGTGAAGGTAAAATAAAGTAAGTGGTAACTGTCACTACCATATTTTCTAAGAAAGGATATTTTGGTCATTTTATAATTAATTAAATATTGTGCATATTAAATATTTACTTATTTATTATATTATATTATTTATTATTAGATGTTAGATTTTATTTTTGACTTATGTTAGTGGTCCTAACTAGTTTAGATTAGATCCATGGACTAACATTTAATTCTAGTTAGAATTGAGCCCAATAATAAGCCAATCATTAGGAGGAGGATTAATTAAGTTAAACCAATTAGACTAGAACCTTCCTTCCTTAATTATTTTTTCATGAGAAGCCCCAAGGGATATTTTAGACATTATATAGTAGCTTGAGGAAGGGGAAAGAGGGGCCGACCTATATTTAAATGGAGGAAAATTTCTCTCTTTATTTTTTATTTCCAATCTAGATCTAGAAATTTTTTCTTCCAAATTTTTTTTTTCTTACATCAAATTCTACCCAAATTTCTTTCCAATTTCTTCTCAAATTATCATTGGAGGCCATTAGAGAAAGGATCTACAAGAAGGAAGCAAGAAACTACAAGGAGGAGCAATGATCTACAAGTTGGAGGCTTTTTTTTACTTAATTTGGAGGTTCATTGGGAATCCATCTTCTAATAGGTATAATTTAGTTTTTCCTTCTAATTATACTCTAAATCTATGATTTAATCATTAGGAACCATCTCATATGCTAAGGCTGCCCATAAGAATTAGAATTAGGTTCATAGGAGGGCTATGGAGAAAGTTATGTGTTATTTTGTGTCAATTTTGGGAAAATTCTGAGATTGACACATCTTGTGTTTATCAGTAGATCAATTAGATCAAATTGACATATATTTGATTGTGTGTGGCTAGTGTTGTATCCATAATTGGATACATGTAGGCCATATCCCGATAATTTAGAGATACGGGTTAATTTGGGGATTTTCCTCCGACACGGGGGTTTGAGCATGTCACATTTTGATATGGACGCGTAGTTGACTAGTTAGCTCTTCGTATTATTTTTAATTATAATTTTAGACTTATTCGTGTCCTTTGAGATACGTTTGGTTGTGTGGTAGAGTCGTATCGCAAGCGTATCATAGAATGAGAGTGATACAGATGCGGTGCACTCCACGTATTTATTTTATTTTATTTTAGATTCTATACTTGGTAAAAGTCATTGGAATATTATAATTATAATGATTATATGATATATGTGTATATGTATATTTATGTATATGTCTATGTTTCATTTTGAGGTGATTGATGGTCATGAGAGATAGGAGAGTGTATATGTATCACTAGTGTAGTAGTTATATGTAAATACTTAGTGATATATATATATATATATATAAATATATATATATATATATATATATATATATATATATATATATATATAGTGGTTATATTTATATTGTATGTATGTATGTGGTTATATTTATATAGAGTTGCATATATATATATATATATGTATGTATAGGCTTATTTTCATATGTGTAGAGTGTGAGTGAGTTAGTGAGTGAGTGAGTGAGTGAGTGAGTGAGTATGAGTTAGTGTTGTATGCAGTGAGGAGAGGGGTAGGGCAATAGTTACTGCAGCAGCTAGGGAAACACAGTGGGTTCAACATGTATTCAGAGAATCATTAGCTCAACATTCTCAGCAAGTGCAGCAAGCCACAACAGCTAGAGTAGCATTTTGCAGCAACTTGAAGTAGCATGCAATAGCAGCAACTACAGCAAGCAACTACAGCAAGAGAAGCCTACAACTGCAGCAACACAGCAAGAGGCTTCAGCAGCAAATGCAACACAACAAGAGGCATCAGCAACTTATGCAGTACCTGCAGCAATTGCAATAACAAAGGCAATTGCATCAGCAACTAGAGAAGCCAACTGCAGCAGCAACAACATGGGCAGCAACTAGAGCAACTAGGATGCACAATAGTAGCATAATTGGTTAGTTTCATTGATAGTTTAGTTAGTTTTATTGATAGTTTAGTTATGTTAGTTAGTGATTATTAACTATTAGGAGTGTGTTAATATCTGTTCTTCTTAGTAGTAGTTTAAAAGTTGTATGATAGTCAGTGTAAGTTATTATATACATGTTAGTAGTATGTTGTTAGTGTTAGAGGTTAGTGAATATTATATGGTTAGATTGATAACTAATGATCATATGTAGTTGTCTTTAGTAGTTAGATACTTAGTATTTAGTTGTTCTATAGTATATATTTTAGTGGATAATAATCTATAGTTAGTTGGTTGGTAGATATTGGATATTAGTTATATATTGAATGTATGACTGGAGGGTTAGTATATAACTGTCAGTTAAGTTATAGTAGTATGTTATGAGTTATGGATATATATAACTGTTAGTTTCTTTGTAAACTATTAGAATCAGAGGATTTTATTAGAGTTAGTTAGTGTTATATAGTTTGTTATTCATCGCTAGTTGGTAGATGTTTTATATGGTAACTAGTTAAAAGGGAATGTAAGGTAGCACTTGTGGGTGGTTGGTGATATGGTTAGTAAATTAAGAGTATACAGTCTATTATAAGATGAGTTAGGTTAGGACTTAATTAGTGAGTTAGGTGGCTAGTTAATGAGTCAGAATATTAACTTAAGTTGTTAAGTTAATAGTTATAAGTTATGTTAACAGTTAGTTCTATAAGGATTGGTTGGTAATGAGTTGGTATATTGTTAGTTATATACTAAGTTCTTGAATTACCTTGAAATATACCAAGGTAATGAGTATCATTGGGGTATTTGGTATTAGATACCGAGAGGGTAGCCATGCATGATATCAATATGGCTCAAAGCCAAGATAAGCATATGGAGATAGTAGTAACTAAGGTTACTAGTCTATATATGGTACATGTGTATCTTGTGATAAATATAGTTTTGATACTTAGTATCCTAATATAGCTACTATAGCCTAGATATATAGTATATGGACCCAATATCCTAGAGATGGACCCATACAACCTACAAATAGCTAGATTGACCAAGTTTGACTAGTTTGACCTAGAGTTGACCTAGTTTGACTGTTTTGACTTAGAAATGGCTTTATGACCTAGAATTTGACTAGTTTAACTTATTTTTATCCCAAACCTTATATTAATGCAATATTTTATATATAGGTCTGTGTGACACCAGTTCAGACACCAATTTGTATTATTTTCTCTGGACCACAGGTGAGTACATTCTCTAATAGTTTTCATTATTTGATTACTACTATAATTTAAGTATTTAGAAATGTTACTTATGATTCTTGACACGATGGTAAACAGATTGGTATTGTTATTCGATCGTCAGTCATGAGATATTACCTTAATTATTGAGATAGTATCGAATACTGCTCCTTGTTAGTATTGGATAACATTTATATTATAAGTTAAATATTGGACACATTGGCTAGTAACGTGTCATGATTCGATCCATCGTATTAGTCGGGGCATGGGAAATATAAATTAAATATGTAATCAAGAACTATCGGCTAGTAGTGTAATCATTTGCTACTAACTAATCATATACTTCACGTATGGTTGAGTTAGCTCCCTAGTGTAATCATTGAATATCCCAAGACGATCACATATCTAGTTAATATCTCAAACATATAGTATATTGTAGATTCCATATTCAGTTCATAGATTACCCTGTTCTATTTCTGACATTATAGTGCATCTCCTTCATTCTTGTACGCATTGATTTATATTTCTGTTGCTAGTTTTGATTGTTCCTTCATTGTTCTTAGATTATTAGTTATATTCTCATCGTATATAGTATCCTCTATTTTACTGTTTTATAGTTTTTGTCAATTAATTGGAACTGCTATTGGGTTATATTTATTTTATTCCTGACTGGATAATATTTTTTAGAGGATCCGAGAGATTAGTGTCCGACATACTACGAACCTCGACCTATAGATGGTGCAGGCATGGACCCATTAGTTCTGGAGTGACTGCCGAAAGATCTAGCAGAATCACTAGTTATCATAGTTAGTTTTCTTTAGCATTTTGGTACCGAATTTATTTTTGACGTATATTTGAGACTTGATATTATTTCTATTTGTTGTGGTTATATTTAGACTGTACAGTTATGTTAGACTTCTTTGATATCTTATCGTACTATAGATTTGTGATTAAGTATTGTGTTGCATTAAGTCTCCTTATTGGAGTTAAGATATTATTGGTAGAATATACTTTATTGTGAGATGATTAGATAGTATAGTTGACATAGACATCGTTCTACTGCCGATGCTGTGGCGTAGGTTGGACGTACCCATGTACTCATGCTATTTCACATGGTGCGGATCGTGACACATTTTTGTGGTGGCCCATGCAGGTTAGGCTTCGCAAGTTGTGCAACATTATGGTAGTGCAATGACTTAGTTGTACTTCTGCGATCCTGCGATAGGATATAGGACCTAGGACACTAGGATAAGAGAGATACTCAGTCACAACTAGGAATTCTAATCTGATTTGAAATTGCTACTTTTGATTCCTTCTTAATACTTTGAATATTATTGTCCTTCCTTGACAATATCTTATCTTGTATCGAATTGATCTATTTTGTTTTGATCTATCTTCAGGATGCCACCGAAGACCAGATCCATCGATCAGGAGCAGTTTTTGCGAGGTCTGCCACCTCTTAATCTTCCACTCAGACAACAGGGGTTATACCTCCAACGATATCAGTTCATGTAGGAGTCTCGACTGCCTTCGGGGGTTCTCCTCTACTTATTCCGAGGACTATCCCAGTTGCTTCGAAGGGACTTCTACCACCTCCATTGTCAGGAGAAGCCACACCGATGGTTTCACTTGTGGTGCCCCATTCCCCCTATTTGGGGAGCGCGGCTAAGAAATATAAGTCGGTATCATTCGATTGGGATAGATTGAATCAAGATCTTATCCTCATTATGGATTTGCTTCTTCGAAATCGATTCTCATATTCAGTGGATTGTGCCCCGAGGATGAACTTAGCGGCAGAGTCAAGAGGGATCTCTCCGCTGTAAGTTTTCTTGCTTAGTTTTTGCTGTCGTCTTGTTACTTTTGTGCTTTTGAGTTAGTTTTCGGATTTGTATTTTCTTAAACAGTTTCGATAGATTTTATTGCTTTCATTCATTGAACTACATTTTATTCGAGCTTGGAAAGAGTAGAAGAGGTATTGATCAACTGTTCGTGGTAATGTAGGTGATCATGCAGTAGATATCATGTGAACGGAGTCTTGAAGCACTTCTTTCCTTTCCTTCCTCCAACCAACTTGTGAGTAGCTATATTCGATTCAGTTGATCCTTCTTCCAAGTCTTCACATCTATAATTTTGCCTTCTTGCTTGTTCCAATCAAACGATACCATAATAACTAAAAGATGTCAAGATAAAAAGGAATAGACTTGGACTACTTTATGCTTGTCAATCAACTTGTGAATGGTTACCATTGCATGCTAGTTTTTTAGAATGTTCTTCATATGCTTTAAATTCAAGTTAGAATGTATACTTATTCTATAAATTATTCTATGTATAGAACTCACCTTGCCATGTATTTAACTGAACATGAAGACTATACAAAATAGATCTTGCCCTGTTACTTGTCCGGTGCTTGTATTGCCTTAAATTACCTCAATTGATAACTTAGTAGACTACGCTTGATCACGGACAACTTGTGCACAAGTTTTTAGTTCCTATGGACGGTCGTTGGGACACTGGTACCAATCTGATCCGTACGAAACTCCTGATAGTTGCCTACTATAAGACAAAATTTCTTGTGACGCCCTGTACTATGCGTTGCATGACATTCTGTATCGAGACTATAACCATCCACTATGGCAATGTTCAAGTGATCCCCACGTATATTTAAACCTATGCAAGCTAACTTGTGTCTTTATGGCAGGAAAGGACATGGTAAGTATTGTGCAGGTGGTTCCGACAGGCAGGTAAAAGTCACTGAACGGTGGCATGTTTGTTTCAGTAAATTGTTATATCTAATGCTTGCTTGTAAAATAAACTAAGGCAAGATAGATAGACCACAAAATAAATTGCATATTTCATATAAACAACTTGTAATTTGGTATAGTTGGGTTAGCTCACCTTCACCAGTGCATTTTGATGTACTGACCCTCGTTGAAACAGGTTCTCCGCACCAAGAAGACCCTGCGAGAAGCTAAAGCAACTTCCTAATCCAGTTCACAAATTGATGTGCCCTGATCGTGCCGCGAGGAAGTATTTTGAAGTTTTTAGGAGCTCGTCCACAAACTTATGCTGCTCTGTGGGAAGGCGATATATTCGCCAGAATGTCTTTAATATTTTAAAGTTTTAGTAAAAGGATATAATGTACAGGACGACTATCTCATTTTGAGTCCACTTTTGTAAGCCCGTGCGGCAATTATATGACTCATTCAAGAGTTTGTAAAGATGTTCATTATCAATAAAGATAAATTTTCCATGTTTCAACTTTGTGTTTCAATTATCTGCGTACTCTGAATATGTTCTCCTTATGCAAGAATACCTTGGCCTTGTGCGTTTGGCAACCTAGGCACGCACAACTTCACAACCGGGGGACGACTATCGATTCCATGGAATTGGGGCCTGGCATATTGGTATCAGAGCTCAGCTTCAAGTTCCTTTGATCCTCGTATCGGAAAAGTTCCTTTAACAATCTATTCCCTATACGAACTCTTGAACTCGTTAGGCCAAAATAAGATACATTCCATACAATGAGTCCATAATATATTATGAACCTGATACAAGTTATCTTATTTTGAAGGAATAACTCAAGCGCATGCATCAGTGCTAGCACAAAGAGAGGTACAAGCCTAAAAAGGTAGTTTCGATACCTCAAGAAGTTCTCAAAGCCAGCGAGCCATGTCTCGTGTCTACCCGATTGAGCAAATAATGCGGATGCTTGAGGCTAGCCAACAGAGGGATGTGGCTCATTATGAATGAGCCAAGAAGTACATGAAAGAACGACAGAGCAAGTTCAAAGGCAATCTAGAAGCCCGATTTACAGTCCAACAAAAGGAGGTAGATACCCTATAATAGATCGTTCAGACCTTGGCCTCAAACTATTCTGCGATAACAGCAGCGACAACGGTGGGGAAATCCACACCTGAAGTCGAAACGTATCAAACTCCAAAGAAGAAGGAAGTAACTACCTTCGACTTTGTCAACTTCAAGAAGGTCTGCAATACGCTATTTAAGGGGACTGAGGATCCGGTCGTAGCTCTAGATTGGCTGGCAGAGCTTGAGGATCACTTCAAACTACTAAAGGTATCTGAAGAGAAGCGTGTCACGTGTGCCGAACTACAACTTCTGTCATGCCCCGATCTTCTGTAATGACTCGTTCCGCTCAAGCCGACTGCCGATTCAAACGACAAAAGTGCAACATCCCAACCCACTTTGTTTCAGTGAGAATACTCGTCGAGGCAAGAAGATTTCCCAACTTGGCCCTTTAGGAGTTCCGGCTTAGGCTTTCAGAGGCTCGCTCGGAGTATCGCTCGACCGAGGCGAATCATCGCTAAGGTGGGTGGCTACGATGAACTTGTCTTTGCTTATCCAGTACACTTAAAATATGGACGTTTTATGCTAGTCGCTAGGTGAATCACCCCCTGCATGCTAATAAAAATCCAACGCACCTAGCTAAGGGAATAATCCTAACTTGCATTGCTTGTGTTAGAACATAGAATTAAAATATTGCTTATATGTGGACCCTCGCATGCTACCTTTGCCTTGTGCAACTAGACCCGTCATGCCTCGAGTATAACGATATGTATATACTCTGTAGTGCACTGCTTCACTTACTACACTGTACGACCCTAGATCATGTCACTCGGTAAGTCCATTTACGGTTTTACTTCTCGACTTACCTTCAGGCCTGATTCGACGTTAATGCAATGCTTGCCTGCTTATAAGTTAACTTGTAATATTGCCTAGACTCAATATTTGCCATACAAAACTTATGCCATAATTGAGTAAACGCTACCCTCATCGTGCATGCATCTAGTGAGGTAGGAGATTATCAAATAGTTCTTCTGTGCAATATAAATCTATAAGTATTCGGGACCATTAGGTTGCCAAGGCAGTCCCTGCACCAGGGGAATGCATCAAGGCAAGTGGAATATGGATCGAGAATATTATCAAGATTTTAACTGAACGAGAATCATATCAAGCAAATCAGAACCACAACTCGTGGAGCAAATGCTCAGTTTAGAACAAAAAGCATGGATTGTCTTATCAAGATAGAAATTTGGAAGACCCAGACTTATATGTCGCGGACAACTTGAAAACAAGGTATAGTTTCACGGACGGTCACCGGGGCACTGGGGCCGATCTGATCCGGATGGAACTCACATAACAATCTTTCTCATGTACAAGTGGGATGGCGTATGCACTTCACGCTGCGCTATTCTCGCTCTAAGATTGATAGTCTCATGTACAAGACGGGATGGCGTTTACCGCCTCATATACTTTACATTGTACTCCATTCTCGTCTATAACTGTGTCCTTTATGGCTATGCCAGTGACTCATGTTCATATAAATAAGTCATCTTAGGTTAGCGGCTATCCGCATGCGAGTTATTGCATCGTGCCTGAAAATTGGAAACACTTGAATAAGTTTTGAGGATAACTTATATGTATGGAATACTTCAACATCTTCTACAAATGCCTTGTAATAACTGTAACTCGTGCATCCAAAACGTAATCTCACTTACAACACAGTGTCTGCACATGTTATTGCCCCTTGATTCATATATATATATATATGTTGTTTGTGCTTGAATTAACTTGGTTTGCCTTGGACAGGGAAGGACAAATAGTAAGTTGGTAAGTCTCGCCGTATCTCCTCTCATATCATACGGCGCACTGCCACGCGAGTTAGACTTTTTATATATGCCATAAAATGATCCTAGGCAATACTAGAAAGATAACTTAATAGATGGTGCACGGAACCTATTGAACGTGTTTGAATTTGTCGAGTGGGCGAGTAGCCTCCTTACCAGTGCATTCATGTACTGGTAACCCACCAGATTGCTTGCAGGGTGCGGAAGAACCTCGTTCGGTACAGATACCTCCTTCATGCGTGTTACGACATGAAATTCACCCTGAATCCTTAGAGTGCTGGGTCCAGAACTGAAGCACATATACAAGACATAATGTTGGAACATTGCCTATGTAATATTCCATAATTATAGCCACTTGGCGCACTTTTTCTATTTCAGAGAGAGAGGCTTGAGCGACTTATAATCTTGGCCTAGCGCCGCCTGTAATACTTGTTTATATCAATAAAGAGTTTATTTTACTACTACTTATGTTATTCAATGTTTCCGCTATTGACGACTCTGTGGACTTGTTTCCAATCGCTTATGCATTTATATTCCGCTGCACTTGGACAATCTATACGACTTTGTGGCTTAGACAACTTATCGCCAACATGAACCATGGCCTTGCACGGGCGCGGCTTACGCACGCAGGATATCATGCCCAGATAGGTCAAGCGATCATCCCGCGGGAGCTCTGGATCGGTGAATCGATTTCTAGTAGGGACGGCCGATTAGCCTGCGAAAGATCGGGACATAATAGATTGGTATCATAGCTTGGCTATACGCCTTTGTACTTCGTTTCAATTTTCTCAATTTTGAAAGCTCGTTCGTGGATTATGTGCACTCTCTCTCAATGTCCCAAACAGAATATTTCAACAATGAGTCTAAATACTTTCAAAAAGTGCATTTGAATGATGTAATTGCTTGTACGGAAATTAAAATACGATAGGCCTTTGTGTCAACCTGTGCTAGACCCTTTGGAAATAGACTCATGCTAAAATTCTGACTTTTGTGCGAACCCGTATGCCTATACGGGATTACCCAACTGGTTAGTGTACGAAATCGATTATTGTACTGAACGGTTAGTTATGTACACAGCCTTTTGGCTAAGTTGTATAGAGTATCACGTGCCAAGACTCTTTGGTGCCCGCAAGTTACAAACGAGAGAGTAATATCATTCAGGAAAAGATAAGTCAGACTTAGAATGGCAACCGATAGAACATTTTTGGATTTATCGCTTAGGCAAATATGGAGAATCGTGCTTAAATTTTTGAAAAATAGCTCGAAAGATATTTCGTGTCGGAAGATACAAAATTAAATATAGTTGGCTTGGAGGACTATCAATAGATTATATATACAAGACTAAAAGATTTATCAGACGATACATAGTATCGTACATGAATTCTAGGAACGACTTGGTGAATATGCTAGTGATTGATGCGAACACGATTGAGGATTTAATTGGATGACTCAATTTCGAGTGGTGTATGGATCATTTAGAAATATCCAAACCGATTCATAGGTCTCGTGCGATAGTCAGATTGAACAGATTTGAGAATGTCATGAATAAATAATAATACTTATATCGAATTGGAATTCACAGAATTGGTAATTGATATCTCGGTTAGAAAACTTGGAGGATCGTGCGAGTGATTTTAGATTAAAATAAACGAATTAAACTTAAATACGATATCGCTCAAATAGAAGTTAGCCCAAAAATGAATATTGTGTTTCGAGGAAAGAGATGAACGATAATGGAAGTTTGAAAGAACGATCTTGAAATCATGTTTGAAAAGATAACCTTCGAAATCAGTCTCAACGGGAAAAATTATCCTACGGGAGCGCCGGCGTGGTAATTTCACGTACGGCGGGGATGATCAAACTTATAGGAACATGTTCGGTGATTATTCCAAACGAACTCGATGAATGGAACATATCAAAAGATAAATTAGACATGGGCTTGAATATTTGAAACTAGTTTCTTGAGGAATGATATAAGTAGACTATGGATTTACCGAACGATAACATTAAAGTTGGATGATTTTGCTAGACGAATTATAATCACTGCATGAACGAACTTGACTTGATAGATTTTATATATAACTTGAATAGAGGAAAGGGAACTGATAAGGTGTCTCGATCATGCCGAAGAAAACCATAACGTTCAAACATTCTTGTCTTGTGCGAGCATAACTCTATGCTTGTACATGCGTCACGCCCGTATTAGGACTATTATCCAGCGGGAGCGTTGACGTGGTGATCTCACGTCCAACGAGGGTAATCGAACTTGCGGGAGACCAGAGCGTGATAACTTATGGATCGTCTTAACTTTTGGTTCGACACGATAAGACAAAATTGGAAATACAAGTGATCGGAATATTTCAGGGATAAGTTAACCTAGAACCTGAAATAAATCACGCTTGATGGTTTCGTGAACGGATACATGAATCAGGTTGGATGACTTAGAGTTATAACTAAAGGTATAGAACTAAAATCTTGGATTGGTGGTCTAGACTTGAAATAGATAGGTATTCTATCAAAACATGTTTGGAAAGATAGACTGCACAAATCACTAGGCTTGTCCTATAACTTGGATATATTATGGATTTTACTGAGCGAACTCGAATCCCTGTGTAAACGAACGTGTTATTGAGAGTAGGAAAATCTGTGCTCGATGTTTAGAAATCTGAGTAAAATGAGCTTGGGTAGAATACCCATACAAATGAACAATGGTTTGAACCTAAGAATTGGGGTGAGCATCGTGCGATGAATTTGTGCGATAACTCGAGTGCTTGAACCTGTACCTATGACCTTGTGAGTTGACCTAGCAATTAGGCAGACGACCCTGTGTAATACCCCAATCCGCTCAAGCGGACTGCTGATTCAAACGACAAAAGTGCAATATTCTGACCTGCTTTGCTCAGGCGAGAATACTCGTTTGAGGCAAAGGATTTCCAGACTTGTCCCTTCAGGAGTTCCGGCTTAGGCTTTCAAAGGCTCGCTCAGAGTATCCTTCGATTGAGACGAATCATCGCTAAGGTGGTTGGCTACGGTAAACTTGTCTTTGCCTAGCCAGCATACTTAAAATATGGACATTTTATGCTAGTCTCTAGGTGAATCACCCCATGCATGCTAATAAGAATATAATGTACCTAGATAAGGGAATAATCCTAACTTGTATTGCTTGTTTTAGAACATGGAAATAAAATATTACTTATAATTAGACCCTCGCATGCTACCTTTGTCTTGTGCAACTAGACCCTCTATGCCTCGAGTAGAACGATATGTATATGCTCTTCTTAGTGCACTATTTACTTGCTATACTGCACGACCCTAGATCATGTCGCTCGGTAAGTCCCTTTACGATTTCACTCCTCGGCTCACCTTCGGGCTCGAGACAATGTGAATGCTTATGTTCTATATGAATGCAATGCTTGCCTTCTTATATGTTAACTTGTATTTATTGCCTCATTTCAATGCTTGTCACATAAACTATGCTAAGACCGTGGTATGCAATTCATGTTATGCATTTATTTAGTTCTCCTCGGAAGACTACCTAATGGTCGTTCCGTGCATGTCTAAACCTGCAAGTATCCGGGACCGTTAGGTCACCAAGGCAGTCCTCAAACCAGGAGAATGCATCAAGGCAAGTAAAACACTGATCTAGAATCAAGTCAAGTTTATTCCCGAACGAGAATTATGTTAGTAAATCCAAGAATCACAGCTCGTGGAGCAATGCTTGTTTGGAACAAGGATTAATGGATTATCATATCAAGTGCAAGAATGGAATGACCCAGGAATTGTATGTTTTGGACAACTTGGAAACATGGTCAATGGTTCCTGCGGATGGTCGCTGGGGCACTAGCACCGATCCGATCCGGATGGAACTTCATGATAGTCTTATGCATCTGGATAGGATGGTCTGCAGCCACTCATGAATCCTTGTTGCTCTCCATTATCGTTCAAGACTATAACTTGTCCTTTATGGCTATGCCAGTGACTTATGTTCATATAGTTAAGTCATCCTCGCTTAGCGGTTATCTGCGTGTGAGTCATTACATCGTATCAGAATATCAGAACACCTGAATGATCATGGATATAAGATACTTATACACCAAATTGAATACTTCAACATCTTCTGCAATACCCGATATAACCTGTATACTTGTGCACCCAAAATACAATCTCGTTTATGACACTCAGTGTTTGTATTGGATTCCATAATAAATATTCTCGTGCTTGAATTAACTTGGTTTGCCCTAGACAGGGAAGGACAAATGGTAAGTTGGTAAATCTCGCTGTGTTTTCGCTTATATCGTATGGCGCACTGCCTCACGAGATAGGCTATTCAACATTGCCATGAAAATGATCCTAAGGCAACTAGAAAGATAACATAATAGATGGTGCACAAAACCTATATTACGTATTTGAATTTGTAGAGCTAGCGAGTAACCTCTCCATAAGTGTATTTATGTACTGATAATCCACCAGATTATTTGCAGGATATGAGAGAACCTCGTTCGGTGCGAATGTCTCCTTCGTGCGAGCTAAGACGTGGAATTCACTTTGGAGCCTTGGAGCATTGTGATCCGAAACTGATGCACATATACAAGACATAATATTAGAACATCACCTGTACATCATTCCACAAATATAGCCACTTGGCACGCTTTTACTATTTCAAAAAGAGAGGCTTGAGCGACTTGTAATCTCGGCTATGCGCCACCTATAACACTTATTCAATATCAATAAAGAATTTGTTTTACTTCAACTTGTGTTATTTAATGCTTCCGCTATTGTCGACTCAGTGAAATTGTTACCAAATTGCCTATGGGTTTATAATTTTGCTACACTCGGATAATCTGTGCTACTCTGTGGCTTAGACCTCTTGCTGCCAGCCAATGGACCATGACCTTACACAGGCACGGCTCACGCTCGTACGATATTACTCCCAGATGGGCCGAAGATATCGTCCTACGAAAACGCTGACGTGGTAATTCTCACATAGCGGGGACGTTCGATTAGCCTATGGGAGATCGGGGCATGACAGATTGGTATTAGAGCTTGGATATACGCCTTTGGACTTTATTTTAATTTTTTTAGTTTTGAAAACTCGTTCGTGGGTTATGTGCATACTCTCTCTCAATGTCCTAATGGAATATTCCAACAATAAGTCTAAATACTTTCAAATATGCATGTGAATGATGTGATTGCTTGTACAAAATTATGATGCAATAGCCTTTGTGCTAACCTGTACTAGAACCTTCGGGATTAGACTCATGCTAGCATCGCTACTTATATGCAAACCTGATACTTAAACATGTTTGCCCAACTGGTTAGTACAAAATCGAATATTGCCCAAACGGTTAGCTATGCACACAGCCTTTCGGCTAAGTTGTGTCGAGTATCGCGTGCCAAGACCCTTTGGTGCAAGCTAGTTACAACGAGAAAGGGATATCGTTCAGGAATAAGACAAGTCAGACTTAGAATACCGACCGATAGAACGTTCTCGGATTTATCGCTAAGGCAAATATTAAAAATTGTGCTTGGATTTTGGAAAATAGCTCAAACAATATTTTGTGTTGGAAGACACAAATCGATTATGGATTTAATTAGATGACTCAATTTCGAGTGGTGTATGAATCATTTAGAAATATCCCAAACGAATTCATAGGTCTCGTGCGATAGTCGAATTGAACGATATGAGATTGTCTTGAATAAATGTAAAGGCTTATATCGAATAGGGATTCACAGAGGTAGCAATCGATATCTTGGTTAAGGAAACTTGTTTGAAAACAATGAGGATTATGCAAGGATTTTGGATTGAAACAAACGGATTAAACTTGAATGCAATATCGCTTGAGTAAGAAGTTAGCCCAAAAATAAATATTATGTTTCGAGGAAAGAGATGAATGATAATGGATTTGGTTCGGAGTTTAGAAGAATGATCTTGAAATCAAGTTCAAAATGATAACTCTTGAAATCAGTCCCAACAAGAACGATTCTCCTACGGGATCGTCGGCGTGGTGATTTCATGTACGGCGTGGATGATCGAACTCACGGGAACATGTTCGATGATTATTCCAAACAAACTCGATGAATGGAACATATCAAAATGGAATAGACTTGGGCTTGAGTATTTGAAACATAGTTGCTTGAGGAATGAAAGAAGTAGACTATGGAATTACCGAACGAAAATAGTGAAGTTGGATAATTTTACTAGATGAATTATAATCACTACATGAACAAACTTGACTCGATATATATATATATATATATATATATATATATATATATATAAAACTTGGATGGAACAAAGTAAAATTATAAGGTGTCTTAATCATTTCGAAGAAACCATAACGTTCAAAAGTTCTTGTCTTGTGCGAGCGTAACTCTATGCTCGTGTATGCGTCACGCCCGGATTAGGACGATTATCCAGCAGGAACTTTGACGTGGTGATCTCACGTCTAATAAAGGTGATCGAACTTGCGAAAGACCAAAGAGTGACAACTAATGGATCATCTTGACTTTTGGTTCGACACGATAAGACGAATTTGGAATGCAAGTGATCGAAAATATTTTGATGGATAAGTTAGCCTAGAACCTGAAATAAATCACGCTTGATAGTTTCGTGAACGGATACATGAATTAGGTTAAACAAATTGGAGTTAAATTAAAGGTTTTGTCACTACCACATTCAGAAAACAGGGACATTTTCGACTTTTATAATTATTAGTATTATGGTATTTATATTAAATGATTTCTCAATATTGTATTTAATTTAGATTATTGCATGAGGTGTGTATTTAAATATATTATATTATATACTGTGTTCTTGACGTCTGAGTTGGTAGACTTGACCTAGAGGCCACTAGACGAACACCTGATCGAATATTGGAAATTATGTATTTAATTGTTTTATTTTAGAATTTATAATCGGAGGTTGTATTTAATCACCGTAATTTATTTAATTGTTGCGCGCTGCCGTTGCTTCGATATTTGGAGCAATACCCTGACTCTTGCCTTCCAACAAATTTCACAACCTTGCCCTAGACGTGCCTGCCTTTTATTCTGCTATTTTTGCAACTTATAATTATGCTCTCTGTACCATATTTTTAGCCGCACAAAAATCGTCGCGGACGTTTATTTAAATCCTAAATAAATTCCAACTTTTTATCGTTGTGCGTTCCAATCGAAATTGGAGATAATCTTGACCTATTTTTTGTGCGGCCCAAATTAGGGTAATATTCTGTTCTGAGTCTTCTTTATTTATGCTATTGATGACCCGACCTGATTTTGGTCCCAGGTACTCCTAATTAATTTTAGAACACAGCTTGCATTTTATTTCTAATTAAATTGAGGATAACATTTTGACTGATTTCATAAATCCTAATTTAATTCTAATACCCGATTAATTAAACCCGTGCCTAACGCACAACACCCTCTCACCATGAAA
Organism: Iris macrosiphon; assembly: GCA_036927795.1. Lineage (NCBI taxonomy): Eukaryota > Viridiplantae > Streptophyta > Magnoliopsida > Asparagales > Iridaceae > Iris > Iris macrosiphon. The sequence goes on along the minus strand of JAYESA010000001.1, from coordinate 9,288,348 downwards.
ATTTCTAAACATATTTTTTCTCCGTAATTTTTTGTGTCATTTTATGTGTCCGTGCAATTTCTCAAATTTAAGGGGCTAAGTTGCAATTAATGAATTAGGTGCCCTCACCCCATTGGCCAAAACCAAATGGAAGGGGGTCACAAACTTGGGTCTAATTTACACTCACCCTTTCACCACTCCTCATGAAGAAACTATTTCTCTTCATGACAAATCCTATCCCTCCATTTTGAATAAGAGCATCTCCACCCTCCATCCATTCACCACTAGCCCTAATCCCCAAAATTCCTAGGGAAGCACACCTCCCCACTAGCCCCCAAGCCCCCAACCGTATGAAATTCCTCTTCTTCCTCTTTTCTCCATTTTTTATTTTCTCCTTTTCTTCTTCTTCTTATTCTTCCTTTCTTATTCTCCTTTTATTAATTTGTTTTTGAAATAAAAGGGGAGGGGGGAGCACTGTTCACTCGGGGCTTCACCCCGAGCTCTGACTCCCCGGCGGCCAGGCCACCCTGCTCCGACTGTTCTCCGGCCCATCCCTCTCTAGCCTCCTCTCCGGCATCGACGAGATCCCCTCAACCACCACCATCATCATTCAGCACCCCCACCATCCACATCCACATTCACCTCCACCACCATCCTATCAACTCCGGCAGGAACTGTCGCAGTCCGGCCACCCCTCGAGCCAACCTCTCCGGTCGATTCTCTCCCTCCGGCAGCTGACTGCAGAGCTCCGCTGTGCAGTTTTCTCCTCCGAGCTCCCCCTTGCTACCTACGCCAAGACACCCCACGACCTTACTCCGGCGTGGCCCAGCCAGCCAGCCCTCTCCTCGTCTTCGACAGCTCCTCGACCAACCCGACTGCCAACCTCCACCATATCGACCAGTGCCATCACCACCCCCCTGTCTCCATACTCCGGAGCCCCTCGCACCACTACCAGAGCGGCCATCCTGCAGCTCCCGTGCTCCTCCCCTCCGGTCCGGCGAGCCACCACCACCACCCCCTGTGAGCATTCTTCCCTCCTCCATTTTACCTATAAATGTATGTAAATACGTATGTTCGTATATGCGTGTATACGAGTATATGTGAATATGTGTACGTGTATGTTAATGTATGTTTTAGTGTAGATAAAATACATATTTTTGGTATAAATATACCTCTATATAATATACGTATTAATTGATATATATGTATATATATATAAATATGTATATACATATTTATTTTGGTATATTTAATAAAAACATATTTTAGTTGAAATGTATATGTATAAGTATATTAATTAATGTTAATATGTACATGTACATGTATACGTATATGTATATATTTAATATGAATTGGTATATATAACTACGTATTCTAGTATATGTAAATTGGTATATGTATATTATGCATTTTGTATACATACTTAGTATAATTTAATATAACTTGTATATGTATATACATGTATTTTGTATACATACTTAGCATATTTTAATATATAAAAATAATATATATGGTAAATATATTGTTCAACCTATATATATATTATGCATGAATTAAATGGTACATATATATATTGTATATGTATTTATTTTGGTGCAAGTAAATATTGTAGGTGTTAATGTTAGTTAAAGATGGGTATATGTGTGTTAGATGTCTATCTACTAGATAACCCTAGTTGACCCGTATCGTACCTGGCATAGCCCTGAGTTATGTTTTGTGTTGTGTTAGTGTAGCATCTGATACAAGTATTATATTGTGATATATCTTTAGGACTGTCGGATTCTCCAGACGATACTCTGGGACAGGACATTGGTATTGACAGCTAAGGGCCCAAGGCGAGTACATTCTCTGATTAGTTTCTAATTTATGATATCTCCTATGTTCACTGTATCTAGTGTAGATATCCATGCTCTTGACACGTTGGTTACACGGATTGGTATACACGGATCTCGTCATGAGATGTTATTCCTTATTCATGGTGTAGCTTGTACAAGACTTGTTTCCTTGTTATCTTGTGCATATACAGACACTGAGTCCCGGAGAGATTTGCTACCTCCCTAGGGAATCCCGTGCCATAGCGTACCATTATTGGATCTACTATACCAATCGGGGTTGGGGAGTATTTTAGTATAGATATGTGATCATACCCAACTCTACATGCATCATAGCTCACCCTATATCTCACGTCGGGTGCGGCCTGACCATTTACATGCTTCATAGCTGCTACGTGTGATTAGCCTGACCTCTACATGCATCATAGCTAACCAACGGTTAGCCTGACCTTACATGAATCATAGCTAATCACATGTAACCAGCCTGATCAAGTTCCCAAGCTGATCACATGTTAAAGCTAGTACTCACACACTTAGTCATAGGATTCTTGCTCGTTGACATATTATTTCTTTTCCTGCATTTACTTCCAGTATTTCCAGTATTTTTTTATTGTACATTTCTCGTACCTTTACATGCATCTCGTATATTTCCATCTAGAACTGCTACATAGTTTATATCATTAATATAGAACTGCTATTTAGAGATGTACTTTGCTCCTTCCTGACTGGAAAATATTTTCCAGACTGTGATCTTAGTTGACTTGTTTCTGACACACTTGGGGATTGGATGTTACTGATTGCAGGTATGATTATTCTGTCGTTAGACTTGTCTTGTATTTCTTTGTTTGCCTTGATATCTCATCGTGCTTTAGTTTAGGTGATTGAGTATTTCTAACATTATTTTATGATATCCACGTCTCCTTATGGAGTTGGGTATTCACGTGAGTTTGATTAGTTAGTTACAGGTGTAGTGCCTCAAATCCCGATCCGACCGGGATGTGCACTACGTAATTGGGCTTGTGGCTAGTCTGTCTGAGTCGTAGCTTAGATCTTTGGCATCTTCTTGCCACGGACGAAATACGATGATCCTTTCCAACTCATGGAAAGGCCTCTATTGAAACAAGTCCAATAGTTTTCGTGTTTGGTTGCTTGGTTTTCTTGATTGCCGCTTTAGGATTTGATTTGGTGTTGCTTTTGATTTGCTTGGTTTTCGCTGCTGGTTTTATCATTTAGAGCTTTGATTCTTGGGGAGTTCGGCAAAGAAGGACAGGCAAGATTCTAATTGGTGCTCGTGCTGTGCAGGTCCGCGTAACTGATGTTTGAGCGTCGCTAGGCAGGAATCTTTGTTTCAGCTACCTTTTCCTTAACCAGTGAGTGGTTTGGACCCTTCTTTCCAACTTCTTCACGCCAACATCTTTAATGTTTCAAACGTTCACTCGATGATGCCCGGTTGGACGCCTAGGAAATCCTTTGCCACAATGCATGCCAGCCACTAAGAAAGGAACAGGGGATTTGTAGACTAATATTTCTATATGCTTGCACACCTTATAACTGAGTTTGTTTATAAAGGGAATTATTTGTTGGTGGCGGCCTAGTGCCTCGGACGGAGTTTGGACCTATGGGATATCAAAATCGGAACACCGCGTTGAGAAAATATGAACTGTTGCATGAGATATATATTGCTGCTTAACTTCTTTTGTTTCAATCGATGCATTGTATGATATATGAATTGTTCATGCATTTGCATGGTCTGGGACAACTTGTGCACAAGGTTTGGCATTTCCTCGAAATGGCTTTCCGGGGCACTGGAACCGTATCGATTCGGAGGGAAATATTTGATTCGTGCTCGTCACGATGCATTGCGGGACCTCTAGCAGGGCTTGCTACCCGGGCTGATAGGGCGCGCCGCTAATGCTTGAATATGTCCCTAAGGTGTCGATCACACCAATGACCGCATAGAATAGAACACATGCTAATTTATTGTCTTGTGCAGATGGTAAGTATACTTGTGTTTCGTTGCAGGGAAGGCGTGCATCGGTTGAGTAAGCAATCGATGCACTGGGTTGATTCAATGCTATTTTCATTCCTATCAAAACATGCAACTGATATGAATTGAATTCACTTGCTTCTTTATAGAAGTCATCTTAATGCATGCTCGCCCCTAATAAGCTAGTGTCGATTTAGTTGAGTGGGTTCATCCCGCTCACCAGTACAAGTTGAGTACTGACCCACGTTGTGGGCAACTATTTCAGGCACTCAAGCGGTGCAACGCTAGTGGATAGACGAGAGGCGTTAGGAGCACCTCTATTTTGAAGTATAGTTGGAGTCAGATCATTTTGGAGGCTTGGACTTTCAACCTATACAAGGGCGTAATGTACAAACGACGTGGACTATCTGATGGAGCGCGCCCTGCCTTTTGAGTTATCTTTTGTAATGCAAATCAAGTAGCCGAGAGGCGCATCAATGTAAACTCTATGTAAATTACTCTGAATTATCAATGAAAAAGCATGTTTCTTCCTGCACTGTGTTCAAATCTCTGTGAATGTGTTTTATAAAGTGTGTTTCAAAATGGGTTCCTATAACTGCAAGTTCTTGCCTTGTACGAGCGCAACTCCAGGCTCGTACGGCATCACGCCCCAAGCGAGGACGAATCGGTTCCGTAAAGGATCAAGCGAGGACGACCGACCCTTTCGGGATCGGGGTGTGACATATTGGTATCAGAGCCTAGGCTTTACTTCCACAGGATTTCAAAAGATTATAAAGGAGTTTGATGCGCCTCTCAATTGAGTTGCGTTCGGCGTCCGCTGCATGAGAAGAGTCGCTTATACAATGAGCCCATAGATATAAAATCTATCGTTTTTGGAGTGTTAACAAGCTACTCTCTTTTGTAGCCATGGCTAAGAAGAACACTGCAACTACCAGCAGTGCTCAACTCATTCAGAGCGATCCAGCAAGCTCTGGAGAATCCGGAGGAGCGGGTTCAACCGGAATGGCGGAACGGCTTATGCACCTCATGGAGGCGCAGCAACAACAAGCTGTTACCCAACAAGCTAACATACAAGCGTAGTTTGCTTCTCAACAGAAGCAAATGGATACAATGATGCAACTGATTGCATCCCTGGTACCAAGCAACGGGACATCCGCAGCGACGCCTGTCACGTCGTCGGCCATGGCGGTAGAAGACGAGTCAGAAGAGACACAGCCTTCAGCGAAGAACTCCTGCCAAGCAGCTGAGTTTACAAAAATGCATCCCCCTACGTTCAACGGACGAGCGGAGCCGGACGTGGTGTTGGGGTGGATTGCTAAGCTGGAAGGACTCTTCAACCTGGTTGGCATCAGGGGATCCAAGCGAGTGGCTTGTGCATCAGTTCAGCTGGAACTGCGTGCGCATGATTGGTGGGAAGCCACGAAGCAAGGGATTTATGATGCCAATCCCAACTGTAAAATTACTTGGGAAATGTTCAAATCTGCCTTCATTGAACAATATATTCCCCGAGCCGTGCGTCAACAAAAAGAAGACGACTTCAGTAATCTGGTGCAAGAAAGTTTGTCTGTTGACGATTACGACTCAGTATTCGCTAAACTGGCTAAGTTCGCAGGGCACTTGTTGCCAAATCAGCAGGCGTGGTGCTATCGATTTCAGAAGGGTTTGAATGACGATTTGCGTAGGGACGTCATCAACCAAAGATGCCAAACATATAGGGAATGTTATGAAGCGGCTCTGAACAGCGAACGGATCTTTGGGCGCCCTCTCCCAAAGGCCGAGGTGCAAACCCCCCGTACCAATAACAATAAACGTCCTCATGAAACGGGAGGGTCTGGAGCACACAAGCGTTCGCATACGTCTGATAATAGGGGCCAATCCCAATCACTGAACTGCAGCCGGTACGGCAAATCAGGGCATAAAGTGAATGAGTGTCGGGTTCAAGGATGTTTCAAATGTGGTCGCCTGGGTCACAAACAGTTTAACTGCCGAGAGGGCAAGCCGAATCAGAATAATGGAAATCAAAACAAAGGGCCTCCAGCAAGTGATGCCAATGCTGTGCCAGTGAATCCACAACACCAGGGTGCTCAGGGCCGAGTCTATGCATTGACTCGGGATGAGGCATCTGTATCCGACACTGTTGTAACAGGTACTCTACTATACCGAGAATTACCCGCTAGAGTCTTATTCGATTCAGGTGCTATACATAGTTTCATATCTACTGATTTTACTATTGAGCATAAATTAGCTTCTACTGCTTTAAATATGAACCTCTGCGTAACTACCCCTTCGGGAGTCGATATGCCCGCCCATGCGATCTGTAGGGATGGTTACATTTGTATCAGAGGAAGGAAGCTTTCCTTAGATGTCATTGTACTAGACATCAAGGATTATGATATTATTCTCGGTATGGACTGGTTGGGTGCTTGCCATGCAACAATTGAGTGCGCGGAGAAGCGAGTCGTATTCCGTCTACCCGGCGAGGCAGACTTCTACTATTCGTGCAGCGCTGCACCGAAGACGGCAATGGTGATATCAGCAATTTCGGCTAGGCGTATGTTGCATTCGGGCTGTGAAGGGTACTTAGCTTCTGTTCGAGACACCCGGCGGGAATGTGTAGATACAGCTCAGGCTGAAGTCATTGCAGATTTCCTCGACGTGTTCCCAGACGAGCTGCCTGGAATGCCTCCTGATCGTGAGATCGAATTCAGCATTGACACTTTTCCGGATTCGCGACCGATATCAAAGGCACCTTATCGCATGGCCCCAGTAGAGCTTAAGGAACTTAAAGTTCAGTTGCAAGATCTGTTGGACCGAGGATACATTCGTCCAAGCGTTTCTCCGTAGGGCGCTCCGGTGCTGTTCATAAAAAAGAAGGATGGATCCATGCGGCTGTGTATTGACTACCGAGAGCTGAATAAAGCGACCGTGCGGAATCAGTACCCATTGCCAAGAATAGATGACTTGTATGATCAGTTGCAAGGTGCAAGAGTTTTCTCTAAAGTTGATCTCAGGTCAGGGTATCACCAGTTGAAAATCAAATCAGAGGATATTTAAAAATCTGCTTTCAGAACCCGTTACGGACACTATGAGTTCCTCGTGATGTCATTCGGTTTGACGAACGCCCCTGCAGCTTTCATGGATCTGATGAACCGCGTGTTTCGGCCGTTTATGGATAAGTTTGTAGTCGTGTTCATAGACGACATACTAATCTATTCCAAGAATGAGGCGGAGCACAAGGAACACCTGAAGATCGTGCTGCAGACATTACGGGAACATAAGTTGTTTGCTAAGCTCAGCAAGTGTGAGTTCTGGTTGAACAGCGTGGCGTTCCTTGGTCATGTCATCTCGGCCGAAGGCGTCGCCATAGACCCGAAGAAAATAGAAGCGGTGGTGGACTGGAAGCAACCTACGTCAGCCAGCGAAGTTCAAAGCTTTCTGGGCCTTGCGGGATACTACCGTAGGTTCGTGAAGGATTTCTCTAAACTGGCCTCGCCTATGACTCGCCTTACTCAGAAAGGGATTGCATACGAATGGGGTGATGACTGCGAAGCCAGCTTTCGGGAACTTAAGCGGCATCTTGTTTCAGCTCCGATTCTTGCACTTCCAGATGGGGTAGAAGAGTTTCAGATATACAGCGACGCTTCAGGACTCGGCTTAGGGTGTGTGCTCATGCAGAGGGACAAGGTAATATCGTACGCCTCCAGGCAACTGAAGCCGCATGAGAAAAACTACCCGACGCATGATCTGGAATTGGCGGCAATTGTGTTTGCACTGAAGTTATGGAGGCACTATCTTTATGGTGTTGCTTGCAAAATCTTTACCGATCACAAGAGCCTCAAGTACCTATTCACCCAGCGGGAATTGAACCTCCGGCAGCAGCGTTGGCTAGAACTGATTAAGGACTATGACCTAACGATCGCGTATACACCGGGCAAGGGAAACGTCGTTGCTGATGCTCTGAGTCGGAAGCACGTGGGCTCGTTATCAATAGACAACCATTTACTTCGAGATCTTGAGGCGATGGGCATCAAATTTCGAGTTCGGCATCAAGGAGTGCAGCTGGCACCACTCCATCTTGAACTGGGTTTACGTGGTAGAATCAAATCAGCTCAGGAGGGCGATCAGTTCTTAGCGAAGGTGCGCGGATTGATCTCGGAGGGAAAGACGTCTGACTTTGTGGCAGGCAAAGATGGGGCCTTACAGATGAAAGGAAGGCTATGTGTTCCTAGCGACCCAGAACTCCGAAGGGAAATTATGGCGGAAGCACACTACGCGAAGTATTCTTTACATCCGGGGAGCACTAAGATCTACAAGGACTTGCGCGGGACCTTCTGGTGGCACGGTATGAAGCGGGATGTGGCAACCTTTGTGTCACAGTACATGGCCTGTCAACAGGTTAAAGCTGAACATCAGAGGCCCGGCGGGGAGCTTCAGAACCTCGCTATTCCCGAGTGGAAATGGGACAACATCACTATGGATTTTATTGTGGGATTTTCGAAGACGCCACGGGGGCACGATGTGATTTGGGTCATAGTTGATCGTTTGACCAAATCAGCCCACTTTCTTCCCATAAAAGTTACTTGGAGCGTCAATCGGTTAGCACAAATTTACATAGATGAGATTGTCCGATTTCACGGAGTACCTGCCTCAATCGTCTCTGACCGTGACGGACGCTTCTTATCTCATTTCTGGACTAGTCTACAAGCTGCTTTGGGGACCAAGCTACAGTTCAGTACCGCATATCACCCGCAGACGGACGGACAGACAGAGAGGACAAATCAGATACTTGAAGATATGTTACCGCTGTGTGCTATTAATTTAAAGACTAGTTGGGACACGCATCTTCCATTGGCAGAGTTTGCGTATAACAACAGCTACCAATCAAGCATCCAGATGGCACCGTACGAAGCACTATATGGGCGAAGGTGTCGATCTCCAATCTGTTGGGACGAAGTCGGCGAGCGACAGGTACTCGGGCCAGAGCTGGTAGAGCAGGCAGTTGAGAAAGTTCGCTTGATTCGGGAAAGACTCCGCACAGCACAGAGCCGACAGAAAAGTTATGCTGATGCTCATAAAAGGCCTTTGGAATTCTTGGTCGGGGATCATGTCTTCTTGAAAGTGACGCCGATGCGAGGTGTGATGCGTTTCGGCGTGAAGGGCAAACTGAGTCCCCGTTTTGTCGGCCCCTTTGAGATACTGGAACGAGTTGCAGTTGTGGCGTACAGGATAGCACTACCTCCCGCCTTGGTAGAAGTGCATGACGTATTCCACGTTTCCCAACTCCGAAAGTATGTGCATGACCCTAGTCATGTGGTTAGCTTCGAACAATTGGAATTGAGCACGGATTTGTCATACTCAGAGGAGCCGGCGCAGATTTTGGATCGTAAGGAAAAAGTACTTCGTAACCGTACGATGTCCTTGGTTCACGTGCTGTGGCGGAACCATTCTGTTGGGGAATCAACGTGGGAGTTAGAATCGGAGATGAAGGAGAAGTATCCTTCATTGTTCTTTCAGTCGGAGGTAGGGCCTTGTTCTTACGTTTCGGGTCGGCCTTGTTCTTAAGTTTCGGGTCAAAACTTTTTCTTAGTGGTATATTATGTAGTGCCTCAAATCCCGATCCGACCGGGATGTGCACTACGTAATTGGGCTTGTGGCTAGTCTGTCTGAGTCGTAGCTTAGATCTTCGGCATCTTCTTGCCACGGACGAAATGCGATGATCCTTTCCAACTCATGGAAAGGCCTCTATTGAAATAAGTCCAATAGTTTTCGTATTTGGTTGCTTGGTTTTCTTGATTGCCGCTTTGGGATTTAATTTGGTGTTGTTTTCGATTTGCTTGGTTTTCGCTGCTGGTTTTATCGTTTAGAGCTTTGATTCTTGGGGAGTTCGGCAAGGAAGGATAGGCAAGATTCTAATTGGTGCTCGTGCTGTACAGGTCCGCGTAACTGACGTTTGAGCGTCGCTAGGCGGGAATCTTTGTTTCAGCTACCTTTTCCTTAACCAGTGAGTGGTTTGGACCCTTCTTTCCTACTTCTTCACGCCAACATCTTTAATGTTTCAAACGTTCACTCGATGATGCCCGGTTGGACGCCTAGGAAATCCTTTGCCATAATGCATGCCAGCCACTAAGAAAGGAACAGGGGATTTGTAGACTAATATTTCTATATGCTTGCACACCTTATAACTGAGTTTGTTTATAAAGGGAATTGTTTGTTGGTGGCGGCCTAGTGCCTCGGACGGAGTTTGGACCTATAGGATATCAAAATCGGAACACCGCGTTGAGAAAATATGAACTATTGCATGAGATATATATTGCTGCTTAACTTCTTTTGTTTCAATCGATGCATTGTATGATATATGAAATGTTCATGCATTTGTATGGTCTGGGACAACTTGTACACAAGGTTTGGCATTTCCTCGAAACGGCTTTCCGGGGCACTAGAACCGTATCGATCCGGAGGGAAATATTTGATTCGTGCTCGTCACGATGCATTGCGGGACCTCCAGCAGGGCTTGCTACCCGGGCTGATAGGGCGCGCCGCTAATGCTTGAATATGTCCCTAAGGTGTCGATCACACCAATGACCGCATAGAATAGAACACATGCTAATTTATTGTCTTGTGCAGATGGTAAGTATACTTGTGTTTCGTTGCAGGGAAGGCGTGCATCGGTTGAGTAAGCAATCGATGCACTGGGTTGATTCAATGCTATTTTTATTCCTATCAAAACATGCAACTGATATGAATTGAATTCACTTGCTTCTTTATAGAAGTCATCTTAATGCATGCTCGCCCCTAATAAGCTAGTGTCGATTTAGTCGAGTGGGTTCATCCCGCTCACCAGTACAAGTTGAGTACTGACCCACGTTGTGGGCAACTATTTCAGGCACTCAGGCGGTGCAACGCTAGTGGATAGACGAGAGGCGTTAGGAGCACCTCTATTTTGAAGTATAGTTGGAGTCAGATCATTTTGGAGGCTTGGACTTTCAACCTATACAAGGGCGTAATGTACAAACGACGTGGACTATCTGATGGAGCGCGCCCTGCCTTTTGAGTTATCTTTTGTAATGCAAATCAAGTAGCCGAGAGGCGCATCAATGTAAACTCTATGTAAATTACTCTGAATTATCAATAAAAAAGCATGTTTCTTCCTGCACTGTGTTCAAATCTCTGTGAATGTGTTTTATAAAGTGTGTTTCAAAATGGGTTCCTATAACTGCAAGTTCTTGCCTTGTACGAGCGCAACTCTAGGCTCGTACGGCATCACGCCCCAAGCGAGGACGAATCGGTTCCATAAAGGATCAAGCGAGGACGACCGACCCTTTCGGGATCGGGGTGTGACAACAGGACCTAGACAGCGTTCTACTGCCGATGCTACGGCGTAGGCCGGACGTACCCACGCACTCGTGCCCCTAAACCGGGTGCGGGTCGTGACACATTTTTAGTGGTGGCCCATGCAGGTCAGACTTCATAAGTTATGTGATGTTGTGGTAGTGCGACAACTTAGTTGTACTACTGCGTGCCTGCTATAGGATATAGGAAATAGGATTCTATGATGAGAGAGGATACTCAATCACAATTCTTGAGAGATTTCTGGGACGACCCCTTGAGAATCTCATTATAATTTCTAATTTAAATCTTTTCCCTTGTCTCGTCCATTCTCGCTTGTTATTATTGAACTTGATTCTTGTTGATCAGTTAATAAATTAAAATATTGCTATCATTGTTGAGTTAATTCTTGTTAACCAGTTGTTAAACTTGATTCTTGGTATCGTTGTTGAGTTAATTTTATATCGAGATAAATTTTTACTAGCTAAAATTTACGGTATCATCTGATGACATATATTGATGAGGACAGTGAGAAAGGTAAGACGTCTACTTTGGTTATGAGGCCTAGAGTTTATCGCAGCCACATTAGCTGTCGTGACGAGAACGTAGGAACCTGACTTGGATGTACGTACTTTAGTTATGAAATTTAGAGTTTCTCGCAGCCATACCGTTTGGCGTGGCGAGGGTTCTAGATGACATGATTATCGAGTTGCATACCTTAGTTACGGAACCTGTCGTTTATCACATCTATGCTTACTGGCGTGGCGAGGATTTTGAGTGTCATGATTTCTGACCGACGTGTATGATTATCAGGTTGTATCTTAAATTGGTTCTTAAAGTATCATCTCAAGACTTATCTACTTCTGTTATTCCAGGATTTTGTTCCATCGCTTCTTTTCTTTACTAGCAGTAAAGATACCTTCAGTCCTTGATCCAGTTCTTTTTTGAGCTTATTTTATTTGAGGATTCCTTGTTAGTATGATAATTAGTGACTTGCAATTTTGGTTGTCTTGTACTAGTTTGACTGAGTGTGACTTGTGAGTTGTAAGTGTTTCTTAGTTGGACATGGGATCAATAGGCATTAATCTAGAGATACCCATAGCATAGTACCTTGTAGCAATAGTTCTATAATAGGTGTTATTATAATTAGTATTGGTATTATAGAAAGAGGAGTAAGAGTATCAGAAATGGTTCTAAGAGTAAGTATCAGAATCAGCATGCCAGTCCTGGATAATCATAAAATTATATAATTGGATGATCTATGTGAACAATTAAGTATCCAGGAATTGTGTTAAGGATTAGTGGAGCAGGATGTTCAAATTTGATAATTAATACCGGGAATGTTAAAGGTAAGGAAATATATATGCATAAAGAGTTAATAAGGTGTCATGAGTAGAGAAATATCGGAATTGGAAATAAAAATGGTGAGGCGTATCACAGATTGGTGTAACAGGCTGTAAAAGGTTAAAGAAAAATACCTATACATTAATCAAGATGAAGAACCATATACATGCTCACGAGAGTAAAGAAACATGAGTGTAAAAGAAGATACATGTGATCATGAGTTCTAATGAGCTTGATAAGATAATCCATTAATGAAGCTAGTGATATAATACCAAGAGTGCTAATGATTCTATATCGAGGATTAGTCGAGAATAACGTTAATAACAGTAAGCACACTGTGTGATGATAATTAGATGATATACCAGTTGACATAAATAGAAATCATGAAAGAAAATACAGGTGATGATAACTTTGATCATTGGAGGTAATAGTGCAAGTAATTCGGGCAGTACAAATTTAGTACACAGTTGTAGACAATAGAGGTATTGAGTGCACCTCGAGTATTAGAGACTGTGAGCACTTATATGTAAATTTGTGGATTTATAAATTAAAGAGTGGAAATAAATTTTTACTTTGAGAATTATTGAGGAGTTGAGATTTTGTCATTAAATTTTTTTTTTTGAGGATTTCAAATATTGATTCAATAAACATGGTCAAGGCTACAAAGATTTTAGAAGTGATTAAAAATTTTATTTCGATGTTGAGTATCTGACTTTGAGGAGGTATATACAATTTATTTTTAAGTTGATCGAGAAGTTAAACCTTGACGATTATTTTGAGGATTAATTTTTGGTAGATGAGAAATATTAATATTAATATATGAGTAGATGATATACACGTATAAGGATTTGGTGACTTGAGCATGATTGAGATGGCACCGCAGACAGATTTGGGTGTCCATCTAAAGTTGTATTGGAAAGAGCAGTACTTAGTATGGTGTTGCACTTGACGTGTATTTGAGTGATAAGAACAAATAGTATGGACAATTGTAGTAGGAACGAGAACTAGCAGTGGGTGTACTAAAGTAGAACAGGGGTACCTAAAGAGATAGAGGTATCAAACTTTACATGCACCAATTGACCTATAATCATGTTAGAGGTTCTTGGTATCAGATTTTGGTATTAATAGACAGGTGTATGCAATATGGATATATTCATGGATCTTGTGGATAAATGACTAGTTGATATGGGTACCAGTGTACAGGAATAGGAATTAGTTAGTGAATATGCTAGAGTTAAGTGTATGTTAGAGATAGGAGATACCGCAAGTAATATGTTAGCAGGTTCCTTCTTTTCTTCCTCATGTTCTTTTTCGTCTTCTGATCGATTGATTCCCTAGTACTGTAGTTCGTATACATGATTTTCTTGTTAGGATATAGTTAGTAGTACACCCTGACAGAGAATGCAATACCATGATAAGACATACCATAACCATGCACGTTTCCTCTAAGTTGTATGTTGTATGACTGTAGGTAAAATTTTCTTAGACCATGGTCGTTGGGGTTTTGACCATAGCAAAGATCTATGACAAGGTTATGACTTGACGAAAAGGGGCAAGATAATTAAATTTGTGGATAAGTATTAATTTAAATAAAGAATTAAGGGTTAATATAACATAATTGATGGATCATTGATTTTACGAAGATCGAGGTATGATTGAAACTCGAGGATAAAACATTAACTTAAAAGGGAGAGTTAAGAAATTAACATGGCAAAATTAAGGATTTATTAATTTTAGGAAGGTTATGATACGATAAAATTGGTGATGGAAAAAAAAAATTTAGGAGATTGTCATTATATTTATTTGACCGCAAGTTATTCAAAAATTTATATTGTAGACGTTGCAGTGTCGCACTATTGAGTATTTGGGGAAAAAGAAAACTGAAGAATCAGATCATTGATGGATTACTGTTGAATTCAGACTTTTGGAACGAGATTCAATACATGGATTGAAATTAAATTTGAGGAACAGATATCAAATTTAGAGTATTTAATTAACTTAAAATTTTGGAGAAAATTGTGAGGAAAATGGACTTTGTTTTTTATTTTCGAGGATATTGCAAGAATACAGTAATTTTAAAATTTTTGAGATTGTGAAATGGCAAGGTGGATTACTACCTGATTTTGTGATTGATGAATTTAACTATTGATAAGAAATAAAATAATAAATAAACACTACTATGAGGACTTTAAATTTCGAGGACAAAATTCTTTTAAGGAGGGTAGACTTGTCACTACCACATTCAGAAAACAGGAATATTTTTGACTTTTATAATTATTAGTATTGTGGTATTTATATTAAATAATTTCTCAATATTGTATTTAATTTAGATAATTGCATGAGGTGTGTATTTAAATATATTATATTATATACTGTGTTCTTGACGTCTGAGCTGGTAGACTTGACCTAGAGGCCACTAGACGAACACCTGATCGAATATTGGGAATTATGTATTTAATTGTTTTATTTTAGAATTTATAATCGGAGGTTGTATTTAATCACCGTAATTTATTTAATTGTTGCGCGCTGCCGTTGCTTCGATATTTGGAGCAATACCCTGACTCTTGCCTTCCAACAAATTTCACAACCTTGCCCTAGACGTGCCTGCCTTTTATTCTGCTATTTTTGCAACTTATAATTATGCTCTCTGTACCTTATTTTTAGCCGCACAAAAATCGTCGCGGACGTTTATTTAAATCCTAAATAAATTCCAACTTTTTATCGTTGTGCGTTCCAATCGAAATTGGAGACAATCTTGACCTATTTTTCGTGCGGCCCAAATTAGGGTAATATTCTGTTCTGAGTCTTATTCATTTATGCTATTGATGACCCGACCTGATTTTGGTCCCAGGTACTCCTAATTAATTTTAGAACATAGCTTGCATTTTATTTCTAATTAAATTGATGATAACATTTTGACTGATTTCATAAATCCTAATTTAATTCTAATACCCGATTAATTAAACCCGTGCCTAACGCACAACACCCTCTCACCATGAAAATTTCTAAACATATTTTTTCTCCGTAATTTTTTTTGTCATTTTATGTGTCCGTGCAATTTCTCAAATTTAAGGGACTAAGTTGCAATTAATGAATTAGGTGCCCTCACCCTATTGGCCAAAACCAAATGGAAGGGGGTCACAAACTTGGGTCCAATTTACACTCACCCTTTCACCACTCCTCATGAAGAAACTATTTCTCTTCATGACAAATCCTATCCCTCCATTTTGAATATGAGCATCTCCACCCTCCATCCATTCACCACTAGCCCTAATCCCTAAAATTCCTAGGGAAGCACACCTCCCCACTAGCCCCCAAGCCCCCAACCGTATGAAATTCCTCTTCTTCCTCTTTTCTCCATTTTTTATTTTCTCCTTTTCTTCTTCTTCTTCTTCTTCCTTTCTTCTTCTCCTTTTATTAATTTGTTTTTGAAATAAAAGGGGAGGGGGGAACACTGTTCACTCGGGGCTTCACCCCGAGCTCTGACTCCCCGGCGGCCAGGCTACCCTGCTCCGACTGTTCTCCGGCCCATCCCTCTCCAGCCTCCCCTCCGGCATCGACGAGATCCCCTCAACCATCACCATCATCATTCAGTACCCCCACCATCCACATTCACCTCCACCACCATCCCATCAACTCCGGCAGGAACTGTCACAGTCCGGCCACCCCTCGAGCCAACCTCTCCGGTCGATTCTCTCCCTCCGGCGGCTGACTGCACAGCTCCGCTGTGCAGTTTTCTCTTCCGAGCTCCCCCTTGCTACCTACGCCGAGACACCCCATGACCCTACACCGGCGTGGCCCAGCCAGCCAGCCCTCTCCTCGTCTTCGGCAGCTCCTCGACCAACCCGACTGCCAACCTCCACCATATCGACCCGTGCCATCACCACCCCCCTGTCTCCATACTCCGGAGCCCCTCGCACCACCACCAGAGCGGCCATCCCGCAGCTCCCGTGCTCCTCCCCTCCGGTCCGGCGAGCCACCACCACCACCCCCTGTGAGCATTCTTCCCTCATCCATTTTACCTATAAATGTATGTAAATGCGTATGTTCGTATATGCATGTATACGAGTATATGTGAATATGTGTACGTGTATGTTAATGTATGTTTTAGTGTAGATAAAATACGTATTTTTGGTATAAATATACCTGTGTATAATATACGTATTAATTGATATATATATATATATATATATATATATATATATATATATATAAATATGTATATACATATTTATTTTGGTATGTTTAATAAAAACATATTTTAGTTCATATGTATATGTATAAGTATATTAATTAATGTTAATATGTACATGTACATGTATACGTATATGTATATATTTAATATGAATTGGTATATATAACTACGTATTCTAGTATATGTAAATTGGTATATGTATATTATGCATTTTGTATACATACTTAGTATAATTTAATATAACTTGTATGTGTATATACATGTATTTTGTATACATACTTAGCATATTTTAATATATAAAAATAATATATATGGTAAATATATTGTTCAACCTATATATATATTATGCATGAATTAAATGGTACATATATATATTGTATATGTATTTATTTTGGTGCAAGTAAATATTGTAGGTGTTAATGTTAGTTAAAGATGGGTATATGTGTGTTAGATGTCTATCTACTAGATAACCCTAGTTGACCCGTATCGTACCTGGCATAGCCCTGAGTTATATTTTGTGTTGTGTTAGTGTAGCATCTGATACAAGTATTATATTATGATATGTCTTTAGGACTGTCGGATTCTCCAGACGATACTCTGGGACAGGACATTGGTATTGACAGCTAAGGACCCAAGGCGAGTACATTCTCTGATTAGTTTCTAATTTATGATATCTCCTATGTTCACTGTATCTAGTGTAGATATCCATGCTCTTGACACGTTGGTTACACGGATTGGTATACACGGATCTCGTCATGAGATGTTATTCCTTATTCATGGTGTAGCTTGTACAAGACTTGTTTCCTTGTTATCTTGTGCATGTACAGACACTGAGTCCCGGGGAGATTTGCTACCTCCCTAGGGAATCCCGTGCCATAGCGTACCATGATTGGATCTACTATACCAGTCGGGGGTGGGGAGTATTTTAGTATAGATATGTGATCATACCCAACTCTACATGCATCATAGCTCACCCCACATCTCACGTCGGGTGCGGCCTGACCATTTACATGCTTCATATCTGCTACGTGTGATTAGCCTGACCTCTACATGCATCATAGCTAACCAACGGTTAGCCTGACCTTACATGAATCATAGCTAATCACATGTAACCAGCCTGATCAAGTTCCCAAGCCGATCACATGTTAAAGCTAGTAATCACACACTTAGTCATAGGATTCTTGCTCATTGACATATTGTTTCTTTTCCTGCATTTACTTCCAGTATTTCCAGTATTTTTTTATTGTACATTTCTCGTACCTTTACATGCATCTCGTATATTTCCATCTAGAACTGCTACATAGTTTATATCATTAATATAGAACTGCTATTTAGAGATGTACTTTGCTCCTTCCTGTCTGGAAAATATTTTCCAGACTGTGATCTTAGTAGACTTGTTTCTGACACACTTGGGGATTGGATGTTACTGATTGCAGGTATGATTATTTTGTCGTTAGACTTGTCTTGTATTTCTTTGTTTGCCTTGATATCTCATCGTGCTTTAGTTTAGGTGATTGAGTATTTCTAACATTATTTTATGATATTCACGTCTCCTTATGGAGTTGGGTATTCACGTGAGTTTGATTAGTTAGTTACAGGACCTAGACAACGTTCTACCGCCGATGCTGCGGCGTAGGCTGGACGTACCCACGCACTCGTGCCCCTAAACCGGGTGTGGGTCATGACACGTTTGGAATCGAATCTTGGCTCGATGGACTAGACTTGGAATGGATAGGTATTCTATCAAAACATGTTTGGAGAGATAGACTATGCAAACCACTAGACTTGTCCTGCAACTTGAATATTTTATGAATTTTTCTGAACGAACTTGTCCCCCGTGCAAACGAACGTGTTATTGAGAGTAGGAAATTTGTGCTTGATGTTTAGAAATCTGAGTGAAATGAGCTTGGGTAGAATATCCCGTACAAATGAACAATAGTTTGACCCTAGGAATTGGGGCGATCATCGTGCGACAAATTTGCACGATGAATCGTGTGCTTGAACCTGTACCTATGACCTTGTGAGCTGACCTAGCAATTAGGCAGACGACCCAGTGCCGAGTAAATGAACCTGTGTTATTAACTTTATCATATAACTTGAACAAGCTATAGAACTGGGGCAACAAGACTTAGGGTTAGACTTAAGGCGATAATGTGTACTATGTTTGACCCAAACGGATGAACGCTAGTCGATAAACTGAATAGATCGTGCTAAATATTAGTGCAAATACTTGAGATCGAGTTGGAATAGAAAATAATATGGATTTGATTGACCTTATCAGAAGTATCCTTGTGAATAAAAAACAGAACCCTTGAGATTTTTGCAAGTAGCTTGTCCGATTTCATTATCTCTAAGTTTGGTTGAATGCATTTGTTTGAGGGACGCCTTGAACGTGTGCATGATCGAAGACTCAAGAAAATATGAAACTCGAGTGCTAAGACTTCGCTATTGCTAAGTTGGTTGATATGCATGTATTTGAAGGATGCTTCAAATATGTGCACGATCCAGACTCACGATATGCTGATCTCAAATGCTAGTGCAAGTGAATATCCACCTGAACAAGTATAATAACTTATATAAGTTTGCCTCAGCCTTAGATTGTCATTCATGATGGATCAAAATATACCCTACGTTAAGCAACATGTCCAGTACTAAGACGCAAATAAGACTGACTCAGCATACGCGCAACACAACGTAAGGATCGAGTAGGAGATTGTGAACAAGAATTAGATCTGGTGGTATCGATTACTAAGATTGGGATAGATTCAATAGTGCGATAGAACTGCCTGTGTCAGTAAGTCTCGAGGATGAGACTTTTTCTGAGTGGTGTATAATTTAACACCCCATTCCGCTCAAGCAGACTGCCGATTCAAACGACAAAAGTGCAATGTCCCGACCTGCTTTGCTCAGGCGAGAATACTCGTTTAAGGCAAAATATTTCCAGACTTGTCCCTTCAGGAGTTTTGACTTAGGCTTTCAGAGGCTCGCTCGGAGTATCCCTCGACCGAGATGAATCATCGCTAAGGTGGGTGGCTATGGTGAACTTGTCTTTGCTTAGCCAGCACACTTAAAATATGGACGTTTCATGCTAGTCGCTAGGTGAATCACCCCCTGCATGCTAATAAAAATATAACGCACCTAGCTAAGGGAATAATCCCAACTTGTATTACTTGTGTTAGAACATGGAAATGAAATATTTCTTATAATTAGACCCTCACATGCTATATTTGTCTTGTGCAACTAGACCTTGTATGCCTCGAGTAGAACGATATGTATATGCTCTTCTTAATGCACTATTTACTTGCTACACTGCAAGATCCTAGATCATGTCACTCAGTAAGTCCCTTTACGGTTTCACTCCCCGGCTCACCTTCTGGCCCGAGCCAACGTGAATGCTTATCTTCTATATGAATGAAATGCTTGCCTGCTTATATGTTAACTTGTATTTATTGTCTCATTTTAATGCTTGTCGCATAAACTATGCCAAGACTGTGGTATGCTATTCATGTCATGCATTCATTTAGTTCTCCTCAAAAGACTACCCAATTGTCGTTCCGTGCATGTCTAAACCTGCAAGTATCTAGGACCGTTAGGTCGCCAAGGCAGTCCCCGAACCAGGGGAATGCATCAAGGCAAGTAAAACACTGATCAAGAATCATGTCAAGTTTATTCCCGAACGAGAATTATGTCAATGAATCCAAGAATCACAGCTCGTGGAGCAATGCTCGTTTGGACCAAGGATTAATGGATTATCATATCAAGTGCAAGAATGGAATGACCCAGGAATTGCATGTCGTGAACAACTTGGAAACAGGGTCAATGGTTCCTGCGGACGGTCGCTGGGGCACTGACACCGATCCGATCCGGACGAAACTTCATGATAGTCTCATGCATCTGGACATGATAGTCTACAGCCACTCATGAATCTTTATTGCTTTCCATTATCGTTCAAGACTATAACTCATCCTTTATGGCTATGCCAGTGACTCATGTTCATATAGTTAAGTCATCCTCGCTTAGTGGCTATCCATGTGTGCGTTATTGCATCGCATCAGAATATTAGAATACCTGAACGATCATGGATATAAGATACTTGTACACCAAATTAAACACTTCAACATCTTCTGCAACACCCGATATAACCTGTATACCCATGCACCCAAAACACAATCTCGTTCATGACACTCAATATTTGTATATGCTATTGCCATTGGATTCCATAATAAATATGCTCGTGCTTGAATTAACTTGGTTTGCCTTGGACATGGAAGGACAAATGTTAAGTTGGTATGTCTCACCGTGTTCCCTCTTATATCTCATGACGCACTGCCACACGAGATAGGCTATTCAATATTGCCATAAAACTGATCGTAAGGCAACTAGAAAGACAACATAATAGATAGTGCACGGAACCTATATTACATGTTTGGATTTGTAGAGCGGGCGAGTAGCCTCCCCACAAGTGCATTAATGTACTGATAATCCACCAGATTGTTTGTAGGGTATGGGATAACCTCGTTCGGTACGAATGCCTCCTTCGTGCAAGCTAAAGAGTGGAGTTCACTCTGGAGCCTTGGAGTGTTGCGATCCGAAACTGAAGCACGTATACAAGATATAATGTTGGAACATCACCTGTGTATCATTCCACAAATGTAGCCACTTGGCACGCTTTTACTGTTTCAAAGAGAGAGGCTTGAGCGACTTGTAATCTCGGCTATGCGGCTCCTGTAACACTTATTCAATATCAATAAAAAGTTTATTTTACCTCAAATTATGTTATTCAATGCTTTCACTATTGTTGACTCAGTGAACTTGTTACCAAATTGCCTATACGTTTATAATTTTGCTGCACTCGGATAATCTGTGCGACTCTGTGGCTTAGACCTCTCGTCACCAGCCAATAAACCATGGCCTTGTACGGGTGTGGCTCACGCTCGTACGGCATCATGTCAAGATGGGCCGAAGAGATAGTCCCGCGGGAGCGCTGGCACAGTGATTCTCGCCTAGCGGGGATGGACGATTAGCCTGCGGGACATCGGGGCGTGACATCCTGTACCGAGTGAATGAACCTGTGTTACCGACTTTACCATATTGCTTGAACAAGCTATAGAACTGTGGCAGTAAGACTTAGGGTTAGACTTAGAACGGTAACGTGTGCTATGTTTGACCCGAATAAATGGACGCTAGTCGATAAACTGAATAGATCGTGCTTAACGGTAGTGCAAATCTTGAATTGAGTTAGAATAGAAAATGATATGGACTTGATTGACCTTGTCGAAGTATCCTTATGATTTATAAATAAGAACCCTTAAGATTTTCGTAAGTAGCTTGTCCGATTGCACTATCTCTAAGTTATTGAATGCATATATTTGATGGACGCCTTGAACGTGTGCACGATTCAAGACTCAATGAGATGTGAAGCTCGAGTGCTAAGAGTACGCTATCGCTAAGTTGGTTGATATGCATATGTTTGAAGGATGCTTTGAATATATGCATGATCCAGACTCGTGATATGCTAATCTCGATGCTAGTACAAGTGAATATCCGCCTGAACAAGTATTGCAATTTGTGTAAGTTTGCTTTAGCCCTAGATCGTTAAATCAAGATAGATTAAAACAGACCACGCATTATGAAATATGTCTAGCGCTAAGGTGCAAATGAGACTGTCTCAGCATATGCGCGACACGGCATAAGGATCGAGTAGGAGATTGTGTTCAAATGGATCTAGCGGTACCGATTGCTACGCTTGGGTTAGATTCGATGATGCAATAGTACTACCTGCGCTCAGGAAGTCTCGAGGACGAGACTTTTTCTGAGTGGTGTATAATATAACGATCCGTTCCGCTCAAGCGGACTGCCGATTCAAACGGCAAAAGTGCAATATCTCGACCCACTTTGCCTCAATGAGAACTCGCATGCTACCTTTGCCTTGTGCAACTAGACCCGTCATGCCTCGAGTAGAATGATATGTATATACTTTGTAGTGCACTATTTTACTTACTACACTGTATGACATGTCACTCGGTAAGTCCTTTTACGGTTTCACTCCTCGGCTTACCTTTGGGCCCGAGCCGACGTAAATGTAATGCTTGCCTGCTTATAAGTTAACTTGTAATGTTGCTTAGACTCAATATTTTCCACACAAAACTTATGCCACAGTCGAGTAAACGTTACCCCCATCGTGCATACATCTAGTGAAGCAGGAGACTATCAAATAGTTCTTTTGCGCAATATAAACCTGTAAGTATTCGAGACCGTTAGGTCGCCAAGGCAGTCCCTGCACCAGGGGAATGCATCAAGGCAAGTAGAATACGGATCAAGAATATTATCATGATTTCAACTGAACGAGAATCATGTCAAGCAAATCAGAATCATAGCTCGTGGAGCAAATGCTCGGTTCAAAACAAAAAGCATGGATTGTCTTATCAAGATAAAAATTTGGAAGACCCAGACTTGCATGTCACGGACAACTTAAAAATAAGGTATAGTTCCACGGACGGTCACCTGGGCACTGGGGCCGATCCAATCCAGATGGAACTCACATAACAATCTTTCTCATATATAAGTGGGATGGCGTATGAACTTTATGCTGCTCCATTCTCGCTCTAAGATTAATAGTCTCATGTACAAGACGGGATGGCATGTAGCACCTCATATACTTTACATTGCACTCCATCCTTGTCTATGACTATGTCCTTTATGGCTATGCCAGCGACTCATGTTTATATAGATAATTCATCCTGCTCAGCGGCTATCCGCATGCGAGTTATTGCATCATGCCTGGGAATTGGAAACACTTGAACGAGTCTTGAGGATAACTTATATGTATGGAATACTTTAACATCTTCTGCAAATGCCTTGTAATAACTGTAACTCGTGCATCCAAAATGTAATCTCGCTCATAATACAGTGTCTGTATATATTATTGCCCCTTGATTCATATATATATATGCTACTTATGCTTGAATTAACTTGGTTTTTCTTGGACAGGGAAAGACAAAAGATAAGTTGGTCTCACCGTGTCTTCTCTCATATCGCACGACACACTGCCACACGAGTTAGGCTTTTCATATATGCCATGAAACTGATCCTAGGCAATACTAGAAAGATAACTTAATAGATGGTGCGCGAAACATATTGAACGTGTTTGGATTTGTCGAACAGGTCATTAGCCTCCCTACTAGTGCATTCATGTACTAATAATCCACCAGATTGCTTGCAGGGTACGGAAGAACCTCGTTCAGTACGGATACCTCCTTAGTGCGTGCTAAGGCATGGAGTTCACTCTGAAGCGTTAGAGCACTGCATCCGGAACTGAAGCACATATACAAGACATAATATTAGAACATCACCTATGTATTATTTAATAATTATACCACTTGGCACGCTTTTACTGTTTCAGAGAGAGAGTCTTGAGTGACTTGTAATCTTGGCCTAGCGTCGCCTATAACACTTGTTTATATCAATAAAGAGTTTGTTTTACTACTACTTGTGTTATTCAATGCTTCCGCTATTGACGACTCTGTAAACTTGTTACCAATCGCTTATGCGTTTATATTCCGCTGCACTTGGACAATCTGTGCGGCTCTATGGCTTAGACCTCTTACCGCCAACATAAACCACGGCCTTGTACGGGCGCGGCTTACGCTCGTGCGCCATCACGCCTGGATGGGTCAAGCGATCGTCCAGGAGCACTGAATCGGTGACTCAATTTTCAGCGGGGACGACTGATTAGCCTGCGGAATATCGGGGCATGACATCTTCGACAGGCAATCGGCCGTCCCCGCTAGGCACGGATCACCGCAGGACGATCGCTTGACCCATCTGGGCGTAATGCCATACGAGCGTGAGTCATGTCCGTGCAAGGCCATGATCCATGTAGGCGGTAAGAGGTCTAACCACAGAGTTGCACAAATTTGTCCGAGTGTAGTGGAATAATAAACGCATAGGCAATTGGTAACCAGTTTACATAGTCGTCAATAGCGAAAGCATTGAATAACATAAGTATTGAAGTAAAACAAACTCTTTATTGATATTGAACAAGTGTAACAGGCGACGTTAGGCCAAGATTACAAGTCACTCAAGCCTCTCTCTCTGAAATAGTAAAAGCGTGCCAAGTGGCTATATTTTATGGAATAATGCATATGCGATGTTCCAACATTATGTCCTGTATATGTGCTTAAGTTTCGGACGTAATGCTCCAAGGCTCCATAGTGAACTCTACGCCTTAGCACGCACGAAGGAGGCATCCACATCGGACGAGTTTTTCCCGTACCTTGCAAGCAATCTGGTGGGTTATCAGTACTTGAATGCACTGGTGGGGAGCTGGCTCGCTCAAAAAATCCAAACACGTTATAAGAGTTTCGTGCACCATCTATTAAGTTATCTTTCTAATCTTGTCTTCAGATCAGTTTCATGGCAATGATAAATAGCGTAACTCGCGTGGCAGTGTGCCATGTGATATAAGAGAAAATATGATGAGACTTACCAACTTACCATTTGTCCTTCCCTGTCTAAGGAAAACCAAGTTAATTCAAGCACATAATTCATAATAAAAACCAGGGGCAATAGCATGTGCAAACACAAGTGTTGTGTGCGAGATTCTATTTCGGGTGCACGAGTATACAGGTTATCCAGAAGTATTGTAGAAGATGTTCAAGTATTCCATATACACAAGTTGTGTTATACTCATGATCGTTCAGGTGTTTTAGTTATTCTCGATGCGATATAATGACTCACACGCGGATAACCGCTAAGCGAGGATGACTTATCTATATGAACAATTATCGCTGGCATAGCCATAAAGGACCGATTTATAGTCTCGGAGCACAGGTGACGAAGGTACATATGTTGCTGCACGCCATGCCGCTCAGTCAGAGACTATTCCATAGTTCTATCCAGATCGGATAGGCCCCAGTACCCCGATGATCGTCCGTGGAAGGAGATCCAAAAATCCCCTAGTTAACAACTTGTCCGCGACACGCAAGTCTTGGTCTTCCATATCCACAACTTGACATGATAATCCATTATTATTGTTATGAACGAGTATTTGCTCCACGAGCTATAATTTGCTTGATATGATTCTCATTCAGTTATAACCTTGACATAATTCTCATTCAGTGTTCTACTTGCCTTGATGCATTCCCCTGGTTCGGGGACTGCCTTGGCGACCTAACAGTCCCGGATACTTGCAAGTTTATATTATACAGAAGAACTATTTGAGAGTCGTCTGGCTAAATTAATGCATATACTATACAGATAGTGTTACTTGATTGTGGCATAATTTGTGTGACAAGCATTGTAATAAGGAAACGAATACAAACTACAAGTAAGTAAGTAGGCATGCATTTATATTGAACAATAGCATTTGTGCTGGCACGGGTCTAGGGTAAAACGAGGAGTGCAACCGTAAAGAGATATACCGAGCGACATGATCTAGGGATGTGCAGTATAAATAAGTGAACTATGCACTACGAAGAGTATACCTATATCGTTCTACTCGAGGCATAGTGGGGTCTAGTTATAAGGCAAAGGAGCATACGAGGGTCGATATATAAGCAAAATTTTATTTTTATGTTCTAACACAAGCAATACAAATTAGGATTATTCCCTTAGCTAGGTGCGTTGGATTCTTTATTAGCATGCACAGGGTGATTCACTAATCGACTAGCATGTATCGTCCATATTTTAAGTGTGCTAGCTAAGCAAAGACAAGTTTATCGTAGCCACCCACCTTAGCGATGATTTGCCTCAGTCGAGCGATACTCCGAGCGAGCCTCTGAAAGCCTAAACCTGAACTCCTGAAGGGCCAAGTCGAGAAATTATTTTGCCTCAAACGAGTATTCTCGCTGAACAAAGCGGGTCGGATCATTGCACTTTTGCCGTTTAAATCGGTTGTCCATTTGAACGGAATGGGTCGTTACATTATACACCACTTAAAGTCTCATCCTCGAGACTTATTGAGCGCAGGCCATTCTATCGCATTATCGAATCTATCCCAAAGCGTACCAATTGGTACCACTAGATCTGTTTGAATACAATCTCCTACTTGTTACTTATTACCGTGTCGCGTGTATGCTGGATCGGTCTTATTGAATGACTCTATCATTCAATCCAAGTTCTGACTCGGTCTCTATTGTGCCTTAGCGCGGAATATGCTGCTTAACGCGAGGTATATTATAATCCATCGTGAAACGATAATATAAGGCTGAGTCAAACTTATATAAGTCATTATACTTGTCCATGCAGATATTTACTTGTACTAGCTTTCGAGATAAGCATTTCGCAAGTCTAGATTGTGCACATATTCAAAGCGTCCTTTAAACATATGCATGTCAACCAACTTAGTGATAGCGATGTCTTAGCACTCGAGTTTCACATATCATTTAGTCTTGGATCATGCACATATTCAAGTCGTCCTTCAAACATATGCATTCAACTAAACTTAAAGATAATGAAATCGGACAAGCTACTTGCAAAAATCTCAAGGGTTCTCATTTCATGAATCACAATGATACTTCCGACAGAGACAATCAAATTCTAAGTTATTTCCATTCCAACTCAATTCAAGCATATTGTACTATCGTTAAACACGATCTATCTGATCTACCGACTAGCGTCAATCTGTTCGGGTCAAATATAGCACATGTTATCATTCCTAGTCTAACTCTAAGTCTTGGTTCTTTCACTCGGCACAGGATCGTCTACCTAATACTAGGTCAGCTCACAAGGTCATAGGTACAAGTTTAAGCACACGATTCATCGTGCAAATTCTTTGTACGATGCTCGCCCCAATTCCTAGGGCCAAACCATTGTTCATTTGCATGGGGTATTCTATCCAAACTCGTTTCACTCAGATTTTTAAACATTGAGCACAAATTTTTCTACTCTCAATAACACGTTCATTTGCACAGGGCTCTAATTCGTTCTGTAAAATCTACGATATCAATTCCAAGTCTAGACTACCAAGCCAAGATTCAATTCTAAACCCTTTTTGATTACAACTCCAAGTCGTCCAACCGGATTTATGTATCTGTTCACGAAAACATTAAGAGTGATTTACTCCAGGTTCTAAGCTAACTTATCAATTAAATACTTTTGATTCACTTGCATTCTCAAACTCGTCTTATCGTGTTGAACCATAAGTCAAGATGATCCATCAGTTGTCACGTTCTGGTCTCCCTCAAGTTCGATCACCCTCGTTGGATATGAGATTACCACATCAACGCTGCCGCTAGATAATCATCCTAATCCAGGCGTGACGCATGTACAGACATAGAGTTATGCTCGCACAAGACAAGAATGTCAAACAATATGGTTTTCTTTAGCACGATCGAGATACCTTATTATTTTACTTTTGCTCCCTCTAAGTTATATACAAAATCCATCAAGTCATGTCCATTCATGCAGTGATTATAATTCGTTTAGCAAAATCATCCAACTTTAATATTACCGTTTGATAAATCTATAGTCTACTTCTAGCATTCCTCAAATAACTTAGTTTTAAATATTCAAGCCAAAGTCTATCTATTTTTGATACATTCTATTCATCAAGTTCGTTTGGAATAATCACCGAACATATTTTTGTGAGTTCGATCATCCCCACCGTATGTGAAATTACCACGTCGGCGCTCCCGCAGGATAATCGTTCTCGTTGGGACTGATTTCTAAGGTTATTATTTCAAACTAGATTTAAAGATCGTTTTTCCAAACTCTAAGTCAAATTCGTTATCGCATATCTCTTTCATCGAAACACAATATTCATTTTTGGGCTAACTTCTATTCGAGCGATATTGTATTCAAGTTCAATCCATTTATTTTAATACAAAATCGCTCGTACGATCCTCCAAGTTTTCAACAAGTTTTCTTAACCAAGATATCGATTTCCATCTTTGTGAATCCCTATTCGATATAAGCCTTATCATTTTTTTCGAGACATTCTCTAATCGTTCCATCCAACTATCGTATGAGACCTATGAATCCGTTTGGCTATTTCCAAATGGACCAAACACCACTCGAAATTGAGTCATCCAATTAAATACTCAATCGATGTTCGCATCAATCGCTAGCATATTTACCAATTCATTCCTTAGAATTCCTGCACGATACTTAGGTATCGCCTGATAAATCTTAGTCTCTTACATATATTTTCCTATTTTATAGTCATCCAAGTAAACCATATTCGATTTGTATCTTCCGACATAAAATACTTTTCAAGTTATTTCCCAAAATCCAAGCACGATTCTCTATATTCGTCTAAGCCATAATCTGATAAGGTTTCTATCGGTTGCCATTCTAAGTCTGACTTATCCTTCTTACAGAACGATATCCTAATCTTGTTTACAACTTAGCTTGCACCAATTGGTCTTGGTGCGATACTCAACACAACTTAACCGAAAGGCTGTATGCATAGCTAACCATTTGAATGATATTCTATCCTGCATACTAACCAGTTGGGCAATCACGTATAGGTATTCGGGTTTGCACATAACTTGCAATTTTTAGCATGAGTCCATTCCCACAAAGGATAACATAGGTCAGCACAAAGGCCTTCGTATCACAATTTTGTAAAAGCAATTATATTATTTCACGTGTACTTTTTGAAATTATTTAGACTCATTATTTAGAACATTTTAATGGGACATTGAGAGAGAGAGAGTATGCACATAACCCACGAACGAACTTTTAAAACTAAGAAAATTAAAACAAAGTCCAAAGGCGTAAAGCCATGTTCTGATACCAATATATCACGCCCCGATCTCCGGCAGGCAATCGGTCGCCCCCGCTAGGCACGGATCACCGCATCAGCGTTCATGTGGGACGATCGCTTGACCCATCTGGGCCTGATGTGCAC
This sequence comes from Iris macrosiphon, assembly GCA_036927795.1. Taxonomy (NCBI): domain Eukaryota; kingdom Viridiplantae; phylum Streptophyta; class Magnoliopsida; order Asparagales; family Iridaceae; genus Iris; species Iris macrosiphon. Next base: position 9,258,832 of record JAYESA010000001.1, on the reverse strand, counting down.
GAGCGTGAGCCGCGCCCGTGCAAGGCCGTGGTCATTGTAGGCGGTAAGAGGTTTAAGCAACAAAGTTGCATAGATTTGTCCGAGTGTAGCAGAATAATAAATGCATAGATGATTGATAACAAGTTCACAGAGTCGTCAATAGCGGAAGCATTGAATAACACAAGTATTGAAGTAAAGCAAACTCTTTATTGATATTGAACAAGTGTTACACGCGGCGCTAGGTCGAGATTATAAGTCACTTAAGTCTCTCTCTCTGAAATAGTAAAAGCGTGATAAGTGGCTATATTTTGTGGAATGATGTATAGGCTATGTTCCAATATTATGTCCTATATATGTGCTTCTGTTTCGGACGCAATGCTCCAAGGCTCCAGAGTGAACTCCATGCCTTAGCAAACACGAATGAGGCATCCGCATCGAACTAGATTCTTCCGCACCCTGCAAGCAATCTGGTGGGTTATCAATACATGAATGCACTGGTGGGGAGGCTTCCCGCCCGCTCAACAAATCCAAACATGTTATAAGGGTTCCGTGCACCATCTATTAAGTTATCTTTCTAAACTTGCCTTAGGATCAGTTTTATGGTAATGATGAATAGCCTAACTCGTGTGGCAGTGTGCTGTGCTATATAAGAGAAAATACGGCAAGACATACCAACATACTATTTGTCCTTCCTTGTCTAAGGAAAACCAAGTTAATTCAAGAACAAAATTTATAATAAAAACCAGGGGCAATAACATGTGCAAACACAAGTGTTGTGTGCGAGATTCTATTTTGGGTGCACGAGTATACAGGTTATCCAGAAGTGTTACAGAAGATGTTCAAGTGTTCCATATACACAAGTTTTGTTGTACTCATGATCATTCAAGTATTTTAGTTATTCTCGATGCGATGCAATAACTCGCACGCAGGTAGCTGCTAAGCGAGGATGACTTATATATATGAATAATTATCGCTGGCATATCCATAAAGGGCCGATTTATAGTCTCGAAGCGTAGATGACGGAGGTACATGTGTCGCTGCACTCCATGTCACGACCCGCACCCGGTTTAGGGGCACGAGTGCGTGGGTACGTCCAGCCTACGCCGCAGCATCGGCGGTAGAACGCTGTCAAGGTCTTGATACTATCTAACTAATGTCACGCAAGCATCTAATCTCCATAAGGAGGCACGGATGACACAAATAAGATGAACAAATACTCAATCACAGGATTACAGCACGATAAGATTTCGAAACAAAAATTAAAATTTAACACAAGTCACAAAGTAATATTCTAACTCAAAAATATCCAAGTCTCATCAAAATGCCGGAGACAAATCCGGTACCAAATAGTCTACTTAAAGAACTAACAATAAATAATAATTCCGGCTAGACCTTCCAGAATCACAACTAAACTACCAAGTCTGCAGCTACTCACCATATGGTCCACAAGTGTCGGATACCGCTCATCTAAGGCATAGTCTGGAAAAATATTTCCAGTCAGGAAGGAGCAAAGAAACACTCTCAAATAATAGTTCCATTAATTGATAATATCTATAAAACAATAAAATATGTCATGCTAGCTACTGAGAAGACAGTGAAATAAATGCAATGATAATTTAAGAGAAACAGGCAATATAAAGAGACAGGCAATAGGCAGTGTGATACAGTCAGTGCATGTATGAAAATGAAAGAACAAGGTACAGTATCATATACGGGTGATGTAGTATATGATCTAAAATAGAGAACTGTAATCTATTCTAAGTGTTTTGAAATAGTAGTTTCGAAATGTGATCGGCTTGGGAACATGTACGATTGCTACAGGGCCTGGCTAATCATGGGTGAAGAGCATGATTAACACTTATAATTTTCTATACTACAATAAGAGGTTATGATCACATTTCTTACTAACTACTTCCCCGCCCCCAACTAGTACTGTGGATCCAACCATGACACGTCACGATACACGAGCAAGTCAAGTCTATCATGTACGATGTCTAATATATATGTCGTGTACAATATCAATACGATAATCAAGGTAACATCTCATGACTGCAGATCCAGGCTATATACTAGTCCGTGTAGCACAGTGTCAAAGATTCAGTTGTAACATTTCAAGATCATTGAACTTATAAAAATTATCAAGAATTGGAAATTATCAGAGAATGTACTTGCCTTTGGTCCTTAGCTGGTAATTATTGGTGTCTTGTTCCAGAGTATCCCCTGGGTGAACCAACAGTCCTATAAACATATCACAATTACAACACTTGCATCAGAAGCTACGCTAACACACAGTCTATAAACACTGGCCTCAAGGCCATGCCTGGCAGGGCACTAGTCAACTAGGGTCATCTAGTAGGATATACATAAATAAATATACATATCTTAAATTAATATCTGTACTTACAATATATATATCAAATTAAATACATATACAAATTATATGTATATATATATTAAAAGTATGCTAAGAGTTTATACAAAAATATATATATCAATACAAAAATATAACTCTACATGTATATATTGATACCAAAATACGGTTATTTGAATATATACCAAATCTTATTATATACATATATATTTATGTACACATATATATATATATATATATACCAATTTCCAATTACGTATTTACACATTTATATACATATATATAAATCTACACAATAATTAATATATACTAATACATTATATACATGCCTACATACATCTATTTAAACATTTTATTTATGAATAATATACATGTAAATATATAGAATTATATTTTACCAAAGTATTTATATACTATACACGTTCACGTATTTAAAACATTAATTAAATAATACTATATACATATACTATGCTTTTACAAATTATATATACATATATACCAATTTACATTTATCTATAACATTAAATACTGAAAAATATATATTATACCAATATGTATTATACTAAAATACATTCTAGTACATATATATATAATAGAGAAATACGTGATTATATATATATACATATATGCGTATATATATATATAAACATAGATACAATAATAAAATACAATATATATAATATGAACATGCACTAAATAATACACAATGCCTATTTTACGTATACACCCACACACACATCTACGTATTTATATACAATACATATACACACGTAAATTAATTTATACTAATACCTATACAAACATATATATATTATACATAGAGTACTTACATATTACCACATGGTATATACTAATACACATATAACATGTATTACAGGGAAAGGGAAGAGGGAAGAGACTTACGGGGGTGGTTGGCCGGAAGATGGCCGGAGTGCGGAGGCTGAGGGGATGACAGCAGAAGGAGAGGTGGAGGAGGCTTCGAGTCGCGCCGGCGTCGGACTGAAATCGAGGGGCTCGACGGGATTAATGGTGGTGATAGGTGGAGGTGATAGTGGTGATGTTGTTGATGGAGAATGGAGTTGATGGTGGTGGTGGTGTTGAATGCAGCGGCCGCCGGATTGAAGTCGGCCGAGCAGCAGGAGCAGCCGGCGGGTCGGCCTGGGTGCAGTCGATGCGGGGGTTGGCCGCCGGCTGACGGGTGGCTGTAGGGGGAGATGGGAGTGGTGGAGCAGCAGCAGCCGGGCTCGGCTTGCCGGATCTGCCGGAGTCAAGATGGATGGATGGAGATGGTTGGAGATCGGCAGCGCCGCCGTGTCGGAGTGCGGAGGGTCCGCCGAAGGGCCGCCGGACTGAGTCGGGCAGCGGCTGCACAGTAAGGGGGCCGGGATGTAGAGATGGGGATGCACAGTAGAGTTGAGTTTCCCCCCTCTCCCTTTTTTGAATTCTGAATTCAAATAAAATAAAGAAGAAGGAGAAGGAAGAAGGAGAAGGAAGAGAAAAAGAAAAGAAGAGAAGAAGAAAGGAAGAAGGAGAAGAATCCTACGTATGAGAGAGGGAGGTGGAGGCTTGAGGAATTTGGAGGCTTGTGAGGTGGGGGAAAACCTAGGTTTCTTGGGATTAGGGTTTGAGGGTACAAGATATTAAATAGGGAGAGAGAGGGTGTGATGGAGGGTGAGGATTTGACCCACTTTAAATGAGTGGTCCAGATTGGACATGAAGAAATGTTCATGTGGGGATGAGGGTGAGAGTTTAAATAAAAATATTAGGGATTCCTCATTGGTTTAAACAAATGGGTGATTACACCAAAAATGTAAATTTGCAAATTAACCCCCTTAAATTCGGGAAATTGCACAAACACATAAAATGATGAAAATTTGGCGGGCGATTCGGGGTCCGGTGTTTTGTAGGGTCAGGGGCGCTGTAAATTTGGTGTGGGCTAAAATAACAGGGCACTGGAATTAAATTGGGATTTCAGAATCAGATAAATAGTATCCTCAAATTAATTAGAAATAAATGCAAGTTGTGTTCCAAAATTAATTAGGAGTACATGGAGCCAAAATCAGGTCAGGTAATCAATACCAATAATGAAGAAGACTCAGAACAGGATATTTAATAGGTCAAGATTACCTCCAATTTTGATTGGAACGCACAACGATACAAAATAGGAATTTATTAAATAACGTCCGCGATGATTTTTGTGCGGCTAGAAATAATGCACAGAGAGCACGATTATGAGTTGCAAAAATAGCAGAATGGAAGGCGGGCATGTCTAGGGCAAGATTATGAAATTTGTTGGAAGACAAAAGTCTGGATAGTGCTCCAAATATCGAAGCAAAGGCAATGCGCAATAATTAATTAAAATACAGTAATTAGTTACAATCTCCAATAAATAATCTAATTAAAACAATTAAATACAAAATTCATACTTCAGACAGGTATTCATCTACTGGCTTCTAGGTCAAGTCTGCTAGTTCAAAATAAATGGACACTGTATATAATAATATTATTAAAGTACACATCACACAGTTATTTAATTTAAATATATATTATTCATGAAATCATTTAATTGTAACTACCACAATATTAAGATTATAAAAAATCAAAAATACCCCTGTTTTCGGAATGTGGTAGTGACAAGTCTACCCACCTTAAAAGAATTTTGTCCTCGAAATTTAAAATCCTCATATTAGCGTTTGTTCATACACATTATCATTTCCAAAAATTTAAATCCATTAACCACGAATTCAGGTAATAATCCAAAATGTCTTTTCACAATTTCCAAAATTCTAAAATTATTGCATAACCTGAAAAATCCTCGAAATAGAATCAAAGTTCATTTTTATCAAAAATTTCCTTGAAAGTTTTAGTTAATAATTCAATACTCGGAATTTAATATCCACTCCTCCAATTTGATTTAATCAATGCACATATATATTTGTAATTCTCGTCCCACAAGTTTGAATTTAAACATTTATCCATCAAAATTTTTCCTTCCTCAAAATGCTCGACAATACGATACTTAAGGATTTTCCAAATGCGACATTCAAATATAACATTTTAAAAATTTCCATAACTTGCAATCAAATAATTATAGTGATAATTTCTCTAAATTTCCTCAAATTCTAATGATAACCTCAATCATATCACATCCTTCCTGGAATTAATACATCATAAATCCCGTCATGTTAAATTCTTGACCCTTTATTTAAATCAATGTTTATCCTCGAATTTTTAAATCCTCGATTGTTTTATTTATTTATTTACTACCATCAAAATTAAATTCATCAAATCATATAATCATGAACTACTCCATATTGTTATTTCACAATAAATTTTCAAAATTCTATAATTATCATATCCCTAAAATCTTCAAATATAAAATCAAATCCCATTCTTATCACAATATCCTCCAAAATTTTAAGTTAATAACGAAATACAAGAATTTAATATTCATCCTCTAATTGAAATCCAACCCATGCATATTTCTAAAATTGAATCTCATACCAAAATTTGAATTCAACACTAATCCATTTGTGTTCTTATCCCTCGATTTTTTTTTTCCACATAGTATGCAATGATGTAATACTTATGCAACCTCCAATACAATATTCCAGATATAAGTTCATAACTTGCAGTCCAATAAATATATCGATGGCCTTCTTAAAGTCCTCAAATTCAATGATAAATTCAATCATTTCATAATCTTCTTAAAAATCAATGATTTAACAAAACTTCAATTACGCCATATTAAATTCCCAACTCTTTATTTAATTTATATTTTTTCTCAAAATTTAAGGCACCTTGTCTCTCTTTGTCAAGTCATAACCTCTTTGTTAATCTTTACTACAGTTAAATCCTCAACAATCAAAGTCTAAGAGAATTCTACCTACAACCATACAACATGCAACCTAAGGAAAATATGTACGATCATGGTGTCTTTTGTCATTGTATTACAGTCTCTGTATCAGGGGTACTACTAACTACATTATAACAAAAAATTATGCATACAAGTTACGGTACTAAGGTATCAATCAATCAGAAGACAAAAAGAACATGAGGAAAGAAAAGAAAGAACCTGCTAACATTTTACTTGTAGTATCTTCTATTTCTAACATAATCATAGGTCAAATGATGCATGTAAAGTTTGATACCTCTATCTCTTTAGGTACCACACTCTACTACAAGCATACTCACTGTTAGCTTCCTTACCTACTGCAATAGTTGATACTAGTTATTCTTATCACTCAAGTGCATATCAATTGCAACACACTATACTAAGTACTGCTCTGTCTAATACAACCCTAGATTGACACCCAAGTCAGTTGGCAGTGAGATCTCAATCATGCTCAAGCCAACAGATCCTTACACATGCATCTCATCTACTTATATACTAATATATCTCTCCCACTATAAGATCTTATCCTCAAATAAAATTCCTCAAAATAACTTCTCGAATAAATTTTAAAGTAAAATTGCATATACTTTCCTCAAGACCAATTATCTAAATACTGAAATAAAAATTTTATTAATTCCAAAAATCCTTATAGCTTGTCTAGGTTCATCAAATTGAATCTGAATTCCTCAAAATAAAATTTTAATAACAATATCTCAATCTTCTCAAAATTCAAAAATGCAATTCATTTTTAACCTTCAAATTATAATTTGAATCCATATCTAGTAGTCCAATAGCCCTAGTGTTAATCTCCCTTGCTGTCCTCATCGACATGCATTATCAGATAATACCATAAATCAGTCTGCAAATTCATCTTGATATGAAATCAAACCCTACAATGAACCCAAAATCCTAATTTAATACCTAATTAACAACAATCAAATTCAACATCAATAAGTGAGAATGGACGGAACAAAGGAATGATTTAAATTAGAAATTTTAACAAGGAATCCTTAGAGAATATGAGCTCAAAAGAACTGGATTGAGGACGGAAGGTATCTTTACTGCTAGTAAAGAAAAGAAGCGATGGAACAAAGTCCTGGAATAACAGAAATAGATAAGTGTTGAGATGATAATTTAAGAACCAATTTAAGATACAACCTGATAATCATACACGTCTGTCAGAAATCATGACACACAAAATCCTCGCCACGCCAGTAAGCATATATGCGATAAACGACAGGTTCCGTAACTAAGGTATGCAACTCTATAATCATGTCATCTAGAATCCTCGCCATGCCAACCGGTATGGCTGCGAGAAACTCTAAATCTCATAACTAAAGTATGTACATCCAAGTTAGGTTCCTACGTTCTCGTCATGACGGCTAATATGGCTGCGATAAACTCTAGGTTCCATAACCAAAGTAGACGTTTTACCTTTCTCACTGTCCTCATCAATATATGTCATCAGATGATACCGTAAATTTTTAGCCCGTAAAATTTATCTCGATATGAAATCAACTCAACAACGATACCAAGAATTAAAGTTAATAGCTGGTCAACAAGAATCAAACTCAATATCAATAAGTGGGAACGAACAAAAACAAGGAGGAAGGATTTAAATTAGAATTTATAATAAGATTCTCAAGGGTTATCCCAGGAATCTCTCAAATAATTTGTGATTGAGTATCCTCTCTCATCCTAGTATCCTAGGTCCTATGTCCTATAGCAGGCACGCAATAGTGTAACAAAGATGCCACACTACTACGACATCGCTCCAAATGGGAAGTCTGACCTGCATGGGCCACCACTAAAAATGTGTTACGACCCGCATCCGGTTTAGGGGCACGAGTGCGTGGGTACGTCCAGCCTACGCCACAGCATCGACGGTAGAACGCTGTCAAGGTCTTGATACTATCTAACTAATGTCACGCAAGCATCCAATCTCCATAAGGAGGCACGGATGACACAAATAAGATGAGCAAATACTCAATCACAGGATTACAGCACGATAAGATTTCGAAACAAAAATTAAAATTTAACACAAGTCACAAAGTAATATTCTAACTCAACAATATCCAAGTCTCATCAAAATGCCGGAGACAAATCCGGTACCAAATAGTCTACTTAAAGAACTAACAATAAATAATAATTCCGGCTAGACCTTCCAGAATCACAACTAAACTACCAAGTCTGCAGCTACTCACCATATGGTCCACAAGTGTCGGATATCGCTCATCTAAGGCATAGTCTGGAAAAATATTTCCAGTCAGGAAGGAGCAAAGCAACACTCTCAAATAACAGTTCCATTAATTGATAATGTCTATAAAACAATAAAATATGTCATGCTAGCTACTGAGAAGACAGTGAAATAAATGCAATAATAATTTAAGAGAAACAGGCAATGTAAAGAGACAGGCAATAGGCAGTGTGATACAGTCAGTGCATGTATGAAAATGAAAGAACAAGGTACAGTATCATATACGGGTGATGTAGTATATGATCTAAAATAGAGAACTGTAATCTATTCTAAGTGTTTTGAAATAGTAGTTTCAAAATGTGATCGGCTTGGGAACATGTACGATTGCTACAGGGCCTGGCTAATCATGGGTGAAGAGCATGATTAACACTTACAATTTTCTATACTACAATAAGAGGTTATGATCACATTTCCTACTAACTACTTCCCCGCCCCCAACTAGTACTGTGGATCCAACCATGACACGTCACGATACACGAGCAAGTCAAGTCTATCATGTACGATGTCTAATATACATGTCGTGTACAATGTCAATACGATAATCAAGGTAACATCTCATGACTGCAGATCCAGGCTATATACTAGTCCGTGTAGCACAGTGTCAAAGATTCAGTTGTAATATTTCAAGATCATTGAACTTATAAAAATTATCAAGAATTGGAAATTATCAGAGAATGTACTTGCCTTTGGTCCTTAGCTGGTAATTATTGGTATCTTGTTCCAGAGTATCCCCTGGGTGAACCAACAGTCCTATAAACATATCACAATTACAATACTTGCATCAGAAGCTACGCTAACACACAGTCTATAAACACGGGCCTCAGGGCCATGCCAGGCAGGGCACTAGTCAACTAGGGTCATCTAGTAGGATATACATAAATAAATATACATATCTTAAATTAACATATGTACTTACAATATATATATCAAATTAAATACATATACAAATTATATGTATATATATATTAAAAGTATGCTAAGGCTTTATACAAAAATATATATCAATACGAAAATATAACTCTACATGTATATATTGATACCAAAATACGGTTATTTGAATATATACCAAATCTTATTATATACATATATATTTATGTACACATATATATATATATACCAATTTCCAAATACGTATTTACACATTTATATACATATATATAAATCTACACAATAATTAATATATACTAATACATTATATACATGCCTACATACATCTATTTAAACATTTTATTTATGAATAATATACATGTACATATATAGAATTATATTTTACCAAAGTATTTATATACTATACACGTTCACGTATTTAAAACATTAATTAAATAATACTATATACATATACTATGCTTTTACAAATTATATATACATATATACCAATTTATATTTATCTATAACATTAAATACTGAAACATATATATTATACCAATATGTATTATACTAAAATACATTCTAGTACATATATATATAATAGAGAAATACGTGATTATATATATATACATATATGCGTATATATATATATAAACATAGATACAATAATAAAATATAATATATATAATATGAACATGCCCTAAATAATACACAATGCCTATTTTACGTATACACCCACACACACATCTACGTATTTATATACAATACATATACACACGTAAATTAATTTATACTAATACCTATACAAACATATATATATTATACATAGAGTACTTACATATTACCACATGGTATATACTAATACACATATAACATGTATTACAGGGAAAGGGAAGAGGGAAGAGACTTACGGGGGTGGTTGGCCGAAAGATGGCCGGAGTGCGGAGGCTGAGGGGATGACAGTGTCACGCCCCGATTTCGGCTAATCGATAATCGTCCCCCGGGCGTGATGCCGTGCACGCGTAGGGCGCCGGTGCACAAGGCCTTAGGCATAAGGATATTCTTTAGAACAATGCAACAGAGTAGACATATAAGATAACACAAGGTTGAGGCATAGAAAAGTTTCTCTTTTATTCATAATGAACATCTTTTTACATTGCTTGACTCAAAAGTATAAAATGCCCACGGGGTTACAAACTTGGACGCAAAATGAGATAGCCGATCCATACATTATGTCCCTTTACATAGATTTAAAAACGCAAAACCACCTTGGGTGCGAGTAAGCACCATCGCCTTAGCGATATTCAGCAACTGGAGAGAGTGAAAGGCTTCTAGCTTGAGCCTCCAAAAGTCTTGGCCACGAACCGCCAAGGATCCCAAAAGTTCGGAGTGAGCTTCAGCTCCTCGCCGCGTCGTCTTGCGCCGGGAAACCTGCTACAACGAGGGTCAGTACTTCGAAAAGTACTGGTGAAGGCTAGCTGCTCAACTTTACCAAGCTCAAGAGATAAGATCTAATGAGTATGCTACAATTATGTTCTTAGGTGGGTTTCTATTCTTGCCTAGATCAGATTTCATTTAGCAGATATGCAAGAACAAAATAACATAACTTCGCATGCCACCGTTCGGTGACTTTACCTGTCCCGTCTGAACCACCTGTACAACTTACCATAGCCTTCCCTGTCACGAAGACATAGTTAGTCTGCACAGTTTAAATATACACAACATCTTTCTCTGTTGTTTAGGAGCCATCATGGGTTTAGTCTGGGCTGGTGGCGACGCTTGCAGCGCGGGTAGCTAGCCCCGCTATAATTCCCCGCTCCCAGGACTAAGAAAGTAGATTCCGCCCGGGTCGAGACGGCCTGGTGCCCCGGAACCGCTCGCAGGAACCTGGATCCCTTGTGCACAAGAATTCCCATGACCATTTCTATGACTCTACCTCATAGATTTACTTACTAGCCATTTAAAGAACATCATGTATGAAACTGCTTTACTGTACTATCATAATCAACCAACGGTTATATGAAATAACATGCAGCAGTTTATAGAAGAACACTTTGAACTATCAATAGATACCAACCCATTAAACACCCAACGAACATGCATGCATCAATAAATTTATACAAGGTTTGTATGACAAGCAATGGGTGTTCCAAGCCTACTTCTTATCTTATCTTGTTATCCAACTTGTTACTTAATTGGTATCGTTTGATTGAATGCCCAACTGAGTCAGTTTTATTATGAACGGAGCCCTTGGAAAGAAGGTGCTTATCGAAATAGAGCCACTCACAAGTTTGTTGAATAGAAAGAAGAAGGAGAGACCCCTAAGACTCCGCTCGCGCGTCGTCTACACGATCACCTGCACGCACCAACGGATGATCAATACCTCCTGCTTCGGTCTCCAAGACTCGATACGAAATGCGAAATCCTAAGAACGAAAGCAATGAAATCCATTGAAACCGTTCAAGAAAACGCAAGTCATAAAACCAACAAGAAAGCATCCAAGCGGCACGAAAACGGACAAGAAACCAACGCAATGGAAAGGCCCCTCTCGACTCTGCCGCCGAGTCCATCCTCGAGGCACAATCCATTGTATATGGGACCTGATTCCGAAGAAACCAATCCATAACGAGGAGAGGATCTTAATTCAATCTGTCCCGTTCGGACGGTCGTAAGTATATCTTGGCCGCGCTCCCCGAATAGGGGGAACGGGGCATTACATCATAACCATCCAAAAGAAAGTTTTGTCCCGAAACTTAGGAATAGAACCTACCCCTAAGGAATAATGAGGGGAACCTTTCCCTCATATCAGCTTCAAGTTCCCAGGTCGACTCCTCGACCGAGTGGTTCTGCCACAGGACGCGCACTAGAGAGACGGTTCGGTTCCGCAACTGTTTCTCTTTACGATCCAAAACTTGGACAGGCTCTGCCGCGTACGACAAGTCCGCTTGCAGATTCAACTGCCCCAAGTCGACTATGTGGTTCGGGTCGTGTACAAACTTTCTCAGCTGTGAAACATGAAAAATATTGTGTACTTCTGATAGGGCAGGCGGCAAAGCAACTTGATAGGCGACCGGAGTAACCCGTTTGAGAATTTCAAATGGTCCAACAAATCTCGGACTTAGCTTTCCTTTTACTCCGAATCGCATGACTCCGCGCATAGGCGAGACTTTCAAGAACACATGGTCCCCTTCAAAGAATTCAAGGGGGCGACGTCGAGCATCGGCATAACTCTTTTGTCGGCTTTGTGCTGTCTTCAACCGTTCACGAATCAACCGAACTTTTTGTACGGTTTGTTCAACCAGCTCCGGCCCAAGGATTTGCCGTTCTCCAACTTCGTCCCAGCAGATTGGTGACCTACACTTCCGCCCATACAAAGCCTCGTACGGAGCCATCTCGATGCTGGACTGATAACTGTTGTTGTATGCAAATTCGGCCAGCGGCAGGTAGACGTCCCAACTTGACTTCGAATCGATCACGCAGAGGCGCAACATGTCTTCTAGTATCTGATTCACTCGTTCCGTCTGACCATCGGTTTGTGGATGATAGGCTGAGCTAAACTTCAACTTGGTCCCCATCGCCAGCTGAAGGCCCTCCCAGAAACGCGAGATGAATCGCCCGTCCCGATCTGATACTATAGAAACTGGCACTCCGTGTAGCCGGACTATCTCGTCAAGGTAGGTCTGGGCGAGGCGATCGGCGCTCCAAGTACTTTTGATGGCAATGAAGTGTGCAGACTTGGTTAACCGGTCGACGATAACCCAGATTGTGTCGTTCCCCCGTTGCGTCCTTGGCAGGCCAACAATAAAATCCATGCAGATGTGCTCCCACTTCCATTCCGGGATAGCAAGATTTTGCATCTCCCCACCCGGCCTCTGATGCTCTGCTTTTACCCTTTGACAATTTATGCATTGGGACACAAAGAGTGCGACATCTTTCTTCATGCCGTGCCACCAGAAGGTCGTTCGGAGGTTCTTATACATCTTCGTGCTCCCGGGATGGATCATATAGGCTGCGTAATGAGCTTCCGCAAGGATCTCCTTTCTAAGTTCTGAATCATCGGAGACGCATAGCCTTCCTCTCACCCGCAACGCTCTATTTTCATCTACTGCAAAGTCCTTCGCCTTCCCCGCTAGAATCTGCTCGTGCATCTTCCTTAGGAAAGGGTCATCTTTCTGAGTAGATGTGACCCGCTCTATTAGGTTGGGTACGAATCGCATCTGAGCGACCCGTGCGCCACGATATCGAATTCGGAGTTCGATGCCCAACTCTTCTAAGTCCCTTCGTAACCTGCGATCGACTGACAGAGACCCAACGAAGATCCGACTCAGAGCATCCGCTACAACGTTCCCTTTTCCAGGCGTGTAGTCTATCGTCAAGTCGTAATCTTTTATCAATTCTAGCCAACGACGCTGACGAAGGTTGAGGTCCGTTTGGGTGAATAGGTACTTTAAGCTTTTGTGATCAGTATAAATTCGGCAAGGCACTCCATAAAGGTAGTGTCGCCACAATTTCAGGCCAAAGATAATTGCCGCCAATTCCAGGTCGTGTGTAGGATAATTTTTCTCGTGCTTCTTTAGTTGCCTGGAGGCATAGGCTATCACTCGATCTCGCTGCATAAGTACACACCCCAAACCTTGCCCGGACGCGTCGCTAAATATTTGGAATCCCGAGATCTCGTCTGGTAGTGCAAGTAACGGGGCAGAGGTGAGGCGATGCTTTAACTCTTTAAACGAAGCTTCGCAGTCGGTGGACCACTCAAACGCGACTCCCTTTTGTGTGAGGCGAGTCAGAGGTAGTGCAAGTTTGGAAAAATCCTTCACGAACCGTCTGTAGTAGCCCGCTAGCCCGAGGAAGCTTCGAATCTCGCTAACGGATGCAGGTCGCTTCCACTCGACAATGGCCTCCACCTTCTTCGGATCGACTGAGATGCCTCCCACAGAAATGATGTGCCCGAGGAAAGATACACTACTTAGCCAGAATTCACACTTACTCAGCTTAGCATATAGCTGGTTGTCCCGAAGAGTTTGTAGCACGGTCCGCAAGTGCTCTGCATGTTCTTCCTCACTCTTCGAATACACCAAGATATCATCGATGAATACTACTATAAACTTATCGAGATAGGGCCGGAACACGAGGTTCATTAAACTCATAAAGGCAGCGGGGGCATTGGTTAGTCCGAACGGCATCACCAGGAACTCATAATGGCCATAGCGAGTTCGAAAAGCTGACTTTGGCACATCGTCTGGCTTGATCTTTAGTTGGTGATAGCCCGAACGGAGGTCGATTTTAGAGTATACCGTGGCAGCTTGCAACTGATCGAAAAGATCGTCTATTCTTGGAAGAGGATACTGGTTACGAATGGTTGCTTTATTCAATTCTCGATAGTCGATGCAGAGCCGCAACGAGCTATCCTTTTTCTTCACGAATAGTACTGGGGCACCCCACGGAGATACACTAGGCCGAATATATCCTCGATCTAGCAAGTCTTGCAACTGTACTTTAAGCTCCTTCAATTCTGCCGGGGCCATTCGATACGGCGTCTTAGAAATTGGTCGAGTTTCTGGGAACGTGTCTATAGTAAACTTTGTCTCTCGATCGGGCGGCATGCCTGGCAACTCGTCGGGGAACACATCAGGAAAATCTGCCACAACGGGGATAGACTCAACGTTTGCGCAATCTTGCCGAGTGTCTCGAACGGACGCTAAGTACCCTTCACAGCCGGAGTGAATCATCCGTCGAGCAGACATTGCTGAGATCACCATGCAGGTATTCGACGCTTTCAACTCGGGACTGCACGTGAAGCGAAACTCAATCTCGCCGGGCAAACGAAATACGACTTCCTTTTTCGCACAGTCGATTGTAGCTGAACAAGCGCCGAGCCAATCCATCCCCAGAATAAGATCGTAGTCCCTTATGTCTAGAACTATCGCATCTAATGACAATCTCCGTCCCCCGATGCAAATGTTACCTTCACGACAGACTAAGCGAGCCGATAGATCTACTCCCGAAGGAGTGCTAACACTTAGGTTTAAGCCTAGCGGTGTCATAGGGAATGTGTGTTCGGCGGCAAAATCTGCCGAAATGAAGCTATGTGTTGCACCAGAATCAAACAATACTCGAGCAGGTACATTATTAAAAAGTAATATACCTGACACCGTCGTGTTCGATGCAAGTGCCTCGTCCCGAGTCAAAGCATAGACTCGGCCCTGAGCGTTTTGCGGTGCCTGGTTTGCTCGTTGAGTTTGCCCCTGACCCTGAGCTGAGTCATTGTTCTGCTGCGGACGGTGTGAAGATGGATCGTTGGAGCGGGTTGGACAATTACGAGCAATGTGGCCCATCTTGCCACAACTGAAACACCCTCCCTTGCTCGCGCGACATTCGCTGACGTGGTGTCCTGGCTTGCGGCAGTAGGCACACTTTTGTCCTTGCTTTCTTCCCTGATTCGAGTCTTGGGAGCCGCCGCTATTGTTGTGGCGCTTATGCGCGTTGTTTCCTCCTGTGTTGGCAGAACACTTGTGATTGTGATTTTGCACAGCGTCGGTGCGAACTGGAGGATACTGCGACTCTAGGGACAGTGCATGATTCAAGGACTCCCGCATGGTACGATATTGAGTCACTACGACGTGAGCACGGATAGAAGGTCGTAGTCCGAGCTCGAACTTTCTGGCACGACTTTCGGCATCGGCGAGCTGAGACTTGGCAAATTTTGTAAGTCGGTTGAATTCTGAAGCGTACTGACGTACCGTCATGTCTCCCTGCTTCAGTAGTGCAAACTCGTCTTCTTTTTCGCGACGGACGGCGGGTGGAAGGTATTCCTCCACGAAGGCCTTGCGAAATACGGACCAGGAGATAGCCGTTGTGCCAGCTTCACTCAAAATAGCTTGCTTGTGCACATCCCACCAATCATGTGCATTTTGTCGGAGCTGAAGCTGGGCACACGCCACCTTCTTGGTCTCGTCTAGGCACAGCGCTTCGAAGTGGTCCTCCAGCTCGACCAGCCAGTCCATTGCTAAGGATGGGTCCTCGGTGCCTTTAAACGTAGCACGGCACATCTTCTTAAATTCAGATATCGACACGATTGACCCATTCTCGCCCGAGGGTAAGGTACCCTGAGAATTCTGCGGTCCGGTGGCTTCAGCAACTATTGGCACGGTTGCGGGGGCGGATGCAGAATGATTGTTGGCGACCATATTCGTCACCATTGTTTGCAGACTATTCATCTGCTTCTGTTGTGTATCTGCCTGAAGTCGCTGCGCCATGAATTGAGCTTCAATCCGTGACTCGAACTGACTCTGCCGTAGTTCAGCTTGTTTCTGCTGCGTCTCCATCAAACGCATCATTCGCTCGAACGGATCGGCAGAGGGTGCGGCAGCTGGACTCCCAGAGCTGCCCGAGGTGCCTGAATTACTCGCTTGCACTTGCGCCACCATCTGCGCTTGTGCACCCGGCTCGGAAGTCGTTCCTTGGAAGGAAAGTAACTTGTATTAGTCTCAAGGTATATTATGGACTCACTGTATGGAACGTATCTCATTTTGGCCAAGCGAATTCAAGGGTCTACTCGAAAGGAACAAGGTCCTCTTTAGAAACTTTCTTTGTGAGATCAAAGGATCTGAAGCATGCTCTGATACCAATATGTCACGCCCCGATTTCGGCTAATCGATAATCGTCCCCCGGGCGTGATGCCGTGCACGCGTAGGGCGCCGGTGCACAAGGCCTTAGGCATAAGGATATTCTTTAGAACAATGCAACAGAGTAGACATATAAGATAACACAAGGTTGAGGCATAGAAAAGTTTCTCTTTTATTCATAATGAACATCTTTTTACATTGCTTGACTCAAAAGTATAAAATGCCCACGGGCTTACAAACTTGGACGCAAAATGAGATAGCCGATCCATACATTATGTCCCTTTACATAGATTTAAAAATGCAAAACCACCTTGGGTGCGAGTAAGCACCATCGCCTTAGCGATATTCAGCAACTGGAGAGAGTGAAAGGCTTCTAGCTTGAGCCTCCAAAAGTCTTGGCCACGAACCGCCAAGGATCCCAAAAGTTCGGAGTGAGCTTCAGCTCCTCGCCGCGTCGCCTTGCGCCGGGGAACCTGCTACAACGAGGGTCAGTACTTCGAAAAGTACTGGTGAAGGCTAGCTGCTCAACTTTACCAAGCTCAAGAGATAAGATCTAATGAGTATGCTACAATTATGTTCTTAGGTGGGTTTCTATTCTTGCCTAGATCAGATTTTATTTAGCAGATATGCAAGAACAAAATAACATAACTTCGCATGCCACCGTTCGGTGACTTTACCTGTCCCGTCTGAACCACCTGTACAACTTACCATAGCCTTCCCTGTCACGAAGACATAGTTAGTCTGCACAGTTTAAATATACACAACATCTTTCTCTGTTGTTTAGGAGCCATCATGGGTTTAGTCTGGGCTGGCGGCGACGCTTGCAGCGCGGGTAGCTAGCCCCGCTACAATTCCCCGCTCCCAGGACTAAGAAAGTAGATTCCGCCCGGGTCGAGACGGCCCGGTGCCCCGGAACCACTCGCAGGAACCTGGATCCCTTGTGCACAAGAATTCCCATGACCATTTCTATGACTCTACCTCATAGATTTACTTACTAGCCATTTAAAGAACATCATGTATGAAACTGCTTTACTGTACTATCATAATCAACCAACGGTTATATGAAATAACATGCAGCAGTTTATAGAAGAACACTTTGAACTATCAATAGATACCAACCCATTAAACACCCAACGAACATGCATGCATTAATAAATTTATGCAAGGTTTGTATGACAAGCAATGGGTGTTCCAAGCCTACTTCTTATCTTATCTTGTTATCCAACTTGTTACTTAATTGGTATCGTTTGATTGAATGCCCAACTGAGTCAGTTTTATTATGAACGGAGCCCTTGGAAAGAAGGTGCTTATCGAAATAGAGCCACTCACAAGTTTGTTGAATAGGAAGAAGAAGGAGAGACCCCTAAGACTCCGCTCGCGCATCGTCTACACGATCACCTGCACGCACCAACGGATGATCAATACCTCCTGCTTCGGTCTCCAAGGCTGGATACGAAATGCAAAATCCTAAGAACGAAAGCAATGAAATCCATTGAAACCGTTCAAGAAAATGCAAGTCATAAAACCAACAAGAAAGCATCCAAGCGGCACAAAAACGGACAAGAAACCAACGCAACGGAAAGGCCCCTCTCGACTCTGCCGCCGAGTCCATCCTCGAGGCACAATCCATTGTATATGGGACCTGATTCCGAAGAAACCAATCCATAACGAGGAGAGGATCTTAATTCAATCTGTCCCGTTCGGACGGTCGTAAGTATATCTTGGCCGCGCTCCCCGAATAGGAGGAACGGGGCATTACAGACAGCAGAAGGAGAGGTGGAGGAGGCTTCGAGTCGCGCCGGCGTCGGACTGAAATCGAGGGGCTCGACGGGATTAATGGTGGTGATAGGTGGAGGTGATAGTGGTGATGTTGTTGATGGAGAATGGAGTTGATGGTGGTGGTGGTATTGAATGCAGCGGCCGCCGGACTGAAGTCGGCCGAGCAGCAGGAGAAGCCGGCTGGTCGGCCTGGGTGCAGTCGATGCGGGGGTTGGCCGCCGGCTGACGGGTGGCTGTAGGGGAAGATGGGAGTGGTGGAGCAGCAGCAGCCGGGCTCGGCTTGCCGGATCCGCCGGAGTCGAGATGGATGGATGGAGATGGTTGGAGATCGGCAGCCCCGCCGTGTCGGAGTGCGGAGGGTCCGCCGAAGGGCCGCCAGACTGAGTCGGGCAGCGGCTGCACAGTAAGGGGGCCGGGATGTAGAGATGGGGATGCACAGTAGAGTTGAGTTTCCCCTCCTCCCTTTATTTGAATTCTGAATTCAAATAAAATAAAGAAGAAGGAGAAGGAAGAAGGAGAAGGAAGAGAAAAAGAAAAGAAGAGAAGAAGAAAGGAAGAAGGAGAAGAATCCTACGTATGAGAGAGGGAGGTGGAGGCTTGAGGAATTTGGAGGCTTGTGAGGTGGGGGAAAACCTAGGTTTCTTGGAATTAGGGTTTGAGGGTACAAGATATTAAATAGGGAGAGAGAGGGTGTGATGGAGGGTGAGGATTTGACCCACTTTAAATGAGTGGTCCAGATTGGACATGAAGAAATGTTCATGTGGGGATGAGGGTGAGAGTTTAAATAAAAATATTAGGGATTCCTCATTGGTTTAAACAAATGGGTGATTACACCAAAAATGCAAATTTGCAAATTAACCCCCTTAAATTCGGGAAATTGCACAAACACATAAAATGACAAAAATTTGGCGGGCGATTCGGGGTCCGGTGTTTTGTAGGGTCAGGGGCGCTGTAAATTTGGTGTGGGCTAAAATAACAGGGCACTGGAATTAAATTGGGATTTCAAAATCAGATAAATAGTATCCTCAAATTAATTAGAAATAAATGCAAGTTGTGTTCCAAAATTAATTAGGAGTACATGGGGCCAAAATCAGGTCAGGTCATCAATACCAATAATGAAGAAGACTCAGAACAGTATATTTCCCTAATTTGGGCTGTACGATAAATAGGTCAAGATTGCCTCCAATTTTGATTGGAACGCACAACGATACAAAATAGGAATTTATTAAATAACGTCCGCGACGATTTTTGTGCGGCTAGAAATAATGCACAGAGAGCACGATTATGAGTTGCGAAAATAGCAGAATGGAAGGCGGGCATGTCTAGGGCAAGATTGTGAAATTTGTTGGAAGACAAAAGTCTGGATAGTGCTCCAAATATCGAAGCAAAGGCAATGCGCAATAATTAATTAAAATACAGTAATTAGTTACAATCTCCAATAAATAATCTAATTAAAACAATTAAATACAAAATTCATACTTCAGACAGGTATTCATCTACTGGCTTCTATGTCAAGTCTGCTAGTTTAAAATAAATGGACACTGCATATAATAATATTATTAAAGTACACATCACACAGTTATTTAATTTAAATATATACTATTCATGAAATCATTTAATTGTAACTACCACAATATTAAGATTATAAAAAATCAAAAATACCCCTGTTTTCGGAATGTGGTAGTGACACTCCATCCCACTTAGTCAGAGACTATTCTATAGTTTCATCCGGATCGGATCGGCCCTAGTGCCCCAGCAACCATCCGTGGAACGAGATGGGAAAATCTCCTTGTTAACAAGATATCCGCTACACACAAGTCTTGGTCTTCCATATTCATAACTTGACATGATAATCCATGATTCTTGTTCTGAACGAGTATTTGCTCCGAGCTGTGATTTGCTTGACATGATTCTCATTCAGATGTAAACTTGACATGATTCTTGTTCAGTGTTCCACTTGCCTTGATGCATTCTCCTGGTTCGGGGACTGCCTTGGTGACCTAGCGGTCCCAGATACTTGCAGGTTCATATTCCACAAAAAATATATTTGATAGTCATTTTTCTAAATTGATGCTTGCACAATACGGATAATGTTACTTGATTATGGCATAATTTGTGTGACAAGCATAGCAACGAGGCAACGAATACAAACTATAAGTAAGTAAGCATGCATGCATTTATATTGAACAATAGCATTTACACTAGCACAGGTCTAAGGTAAAGCGAGGAGTAAAACCATAAAGGGACATACCAAATGACATGATCTAGGGATGTGCAGTATAAATAAGTGAACAGTGCACTACGAAGATTATACCTATATCGTTCTACTCGAGGCATAGTTGGGTCTAGTTGCACAAGGCAAAGGGAGCATGCGAGGTCCATATATAAGCAAAGTTTTATTTCCATGTTCGAACACAAGCAATACAAGTTAGGATTATTCCCTTAGCTAGGTGCGTTAGATTCTTTATTAGCATGCATGAGGTGATTCACCTAGTAACTAGCATATAACGACCCATTCCGCTCAAGCGGACTGCCGATTCAAACGGCAAAAGTACAACGTCCCGACTCGCTTTGCTCAGCGAGAATACTCGTTTGAGGCAGAGGATTTTCTAACTTGGCCCTTCAGGAGTTCTATCTTAGGCTTTCAGAGGCTCACTCGGAGTATCGCTCGACCAAGGTGAATCATCGCTAAGGTGGGTGTCTACGATGAACTTGTCTTTGCTTAGCCAGCGCACTTAAAATATGGACGATACATGCTAGTCGCTAGGTGAATCACCCCTGCATGCTAATAAAGAATATAACACACCTAGCTAAGGGAATAATCCCAACTTGTATTACTTGTGTTAGAACATAAAAATAAAACTTTGCTTATAGTTGGACCCTCGTATGCTACCTTTGCCTTGTGCAACTAGACCCCGCTATGCCTTGAGTAGTATGATATGTATGTACACTTTAGAGTACACTGCTTCACTTTCTATAGCGCATGACCCTAGATGATGTCGCTCAGTATGTCCTTTTACGATTTTACTTCACGGTTTAACCTTAGACCGTGCCACAGTAAATGCTTATGTTCTATATGAATGCGATGCTTGCTTGCTTATGTTAGCTTGTATTCGTTGTCTTATTTTAATGCTTGCCATACTATCCATGTCATGCATTCATTTAGTTATTCCCGGAAGACTATCTAATAGTCGTTCCGTTCGTGTATAAACCTGAAAGTATCCAGGACCGTTAGGTCGCCAAGGCCGTCCCCGAACCAGGGGAATGCATCAAGGCAAGTAGAATATTGATCAGAAATTATGTCAAGTTTATATATGAACAAGAATCAAGTCAAGCAAATCAAGAATCATAAATTGTAGATAAAATGCTCGTTCAGAACAAGAATCATGGATTATTATGTCAAGTTGTGAATATGGAAGACCTTAGAGACTTGTATGGTCACGGACAACTAGTGCACGAGGTAATAACATGAATTCCTATGGACGATCACCGGGGCACCGGGATCGTACCGTCATAGTAAGAATATTGGTATTGCATGACCAATCGGTAGGATGCTCTCGCATTTTAGGACTACAAAATATTACCGGTGGTCGGGCCCTTGGTAGTGCATCCTCCACTTGGATACCCAACTGACCCTATTATCTACGGTAGTCTCACCATGTTTAGTCGGGATGATGGCTAACACCCAATGACTCTTTCGTTATTCCTCGTCTCCATCCGAGACTGTGTGTCATCCTTTATGGCTATGCGAGTGACCTCATGTTCATAGAGATAAGTCATCCTAGCTTAGCGGTAATCTGCGTGTGAGTCATTGTATAGCATCAAGAATACCTTAAATAGTTGAACGATATGAGTATAAGACATCTATACAAATTAAATAACTTGAGCAATCTATTGAACACTGGAACATCCTTTGTAATATGCCTGGATAATCTATAAAACTCATGCACCCAAAACGTAATCTCGCTCACTACACTTGTGTTTGCATATGCTATTGCCCCTAAACTTTATATATATATGCTTGTGCTTGAATTAACTTGTTTTGCCTTGGATAGGGAAGGACGGATGGTAAGTTGGTTAGTCTTTCCGTGTTCCTAAAACTGATCCTAAGGCAAGAATAGAAAGATAACTTAATAGATGGTGCACAGAACTTATATAATATACCTGGATTTGTCGAGCGGGCGAAAAGCCTCTCCACCAGTGCATTCATGTACTGATAACCTACCAGATTGCTTATAGGGTACGGAAGAACCTTGTTCGTTGCGGATGCCTCCTTCATGCATGCTAAGGCATGGAGTTTACTCTGAATCCTTGGGGCACTGCATCCGGAACTGAAGCACATATACAAGACATACTGTTGGAACATCGCCTATATATCATTCCACAAATATAGCTACTTGGCACGCTTTTACAGTTTTAGAGAGAGATAGCCTTGAATGACTTGTAATCTCGGCCTAATGCCGCCTGTAATACTTGTTCAATATCACTAAAGAGTTTTCTTTACTTCTATACTAGTGTTATTCAATTCTTCTGCTATTGACGACTTTGTGAACTTGTTACCAATCGCCTATGCGTTTATTATTCTACTGCACTTACACAAATTTGTGCGACTCTGTGGCTTAGTCCTCTTACCGCCTGTTCATATCACGGCCTTGCACAGGCACGACTTACAATCGTGCGGCATCACGCCCAGATGGGTCTAACAATCATCTGTGAGAGCGATGGCGTGGTGATTCTCGTCTTAGCGTTGACGGCCGATTAGCCTTCGGGAGATCAGGGCATGACAGATTGGTATCAGAGCATGGCTTTATGCCTTTGGACTTTGTTTCAATTTTCTCTATTTTGAAAGCTTGTTTGTGGGTTATATGCATACGCTCTCTCTCAATGTCCCATCAGGATGTTCCAAATAATAAGTCTAAATACTTTCAAAAAGTGCATATGAATGATATGATTGCTTATACAAAATTGTAATGCGAAGGCCTTTATGCCAACCTGTGCTAGACCTTTTGGGAATATACTCGTGCTAGAATTGCGACTTATGTACAAACTTGAATATCTATACGTGATTACCCATCTGGTTAGTGTGCAAAATAGAATATCGCCCGAACGATTAGATATGCATACAGCCTTTCGGCTAAGTTGTGTTGAGTTTCGCGCGCCAAGACCCTTTGGTGCAAGCTTATTGCAAACAAGATTGGGATATCATTCAGGAATAAGAGATAAGTTAGACTTAGAATGGCAACCGATAGAAAATTATCATATCATCGCTTAGGCGAACATAGAGAATCGTGCTTGGATTTTGGGAAATAGCTCGAACGGTATTTTGTATCAGAAGATACAAATCGAATATGGTTACTTGGATGACTATTAACGGGATATACATACGGGACTAGATTTTATCAGGCGATACCTAAGTGACGTGCACAAATTCTGAAGAAAACTCGACAAATATGCTAGTGATTGATGCGAACAACGATTGAGGATTTGATTGGGTGACTCAATTTTGAGTGATGTATGGATCATTTAAATATTTTCAAACGAATTCATAGGTCTCGTACGATAGTTGAATTAAACGATTAGAGAATATCTTGAATAAATGATAAGGCTTATATCGAATTAGGATTCAAGGAAAGAAAAAATCAATATCTTGGTTAAGAAAACATGTTGGAAACTTGGAATATCGTGCAAGCAATTTTAGATTGAAATAAATAGATTAAACTTGAATATAATGTCACTCGAATATAAGTTAGCCCGAGAAAGAATATTATGGTTCAATGAAGAGATAAGTGATAACGAATTTGGCTTGGAGTTTAGAAGAATGATCTTGAAATCAAGTTCGAAAAGATTACATTCAAAATCAGTCCCAACGAGAACGATTTTCTTATGGAAGTGCCGGCGTGGTGATTTCACGTACAACGGGGATGATCGAACTCATAGGAATATGTTGGACGATTATTCCAAATAAACTCGATGAATGGAGCATATCGAAAGTGGATAGACTTGGGCTTGAATATTTAACACTTAGTTTCTTAAGGAATACTAGAAGTAGACTATGGATTTACCAAACGGTACCATTGAAGTTGGATGATTTTGCTAGACGAATAATAATTATTACATTAACGGACATGACTTGATATATTTTATATATAACTTGGATGGAGCAAAGTAAAAAATATAAGATGTCTTGATCGTTTTGAAGATAACCATAATGTTCAAAAATTCTTGTCTTGTGTGAGCGTAACTCTATGTTCGTACATGCGTCACATCCGGATTATGACGATTATCTAGCGGGAGCGTTGGCATGGTGATCTCACGTCCAACGAGGGTGATCGAACTTGCGGGAGACCGTAGCGTGACAACTAATGGATCGTCTTGACTATTGGTTCGACACGATAAGACGACTTTAGAAATGCAAGTGAATCAAAAATATTTTATTGATAAGTTAGCCTAGAACCTAAAATAAATTATGCTTGATGGTTTTATGAACGGATTCATAAATCATATTGGACGACTTGGAGTTATAAACAAAGGGTTTAGAATTAAATCTTGGCTTGGTGGTTTAGACTTAGAATGGATAGAAATTTTATCAAAATATATTTGGAGAGATAGACTATGCAATCACTTGGCTTTTCCTGCATCTTGAATATATCATGGATTTGACTGGACGGACTCGACCACTGTGCAAATGAATGTGTTATTGTATATAGGATGATCCATGCTTGATGTTTAAAAATCTTAGTGAAACAAGCTTGGGTAGAATACCCCATGCAAATGAACAATGGTTTGACCCTAAGAAATTTGGGCGAGCATCGTGCAACAAATTTGTATGATAAATCGTGTGCTTGAACTTGTACCTATGACCTTATGAGATAACCTAGTAATTAGGCAGATGACCCTGTGCCGAGTGAAAGAACCAGTATGACCGAGTTTATCATATTGCTTGAACAAGGTATAGAACTAGGGCAGCAAGGCATAGAGTTAGACTTGGAATGATAACGTGTGCTATGTTTGACCCGAACGAATTGACGCTAGTTGGTTAATCGGATAGATTGTGCTTAATGGTAGTACAAATACTTGGTTTGGTTGGAATGGAAATGACTTAGATTTGATTGACACTGTTGAAACTATCATTGTGATTAATAAAAATGAAACCCTTGAGATTTTTGCAAGTAGCTTGTCCGATTTCACTATCTTTAAGTTTGGTTGAATGCATATATTTGAGGGATGCCTTAAACATGTGCACGATCCAAGACTTAATGATATGTGAAACTCGAGTGCACAGACTTCGCTATCGCTGAGTTGGTTGACGTGCATATGTTTGCGGAAAACTTCGAATATGTGCACAATCCAGACTCGTGGTGTGCTGATCTCGAATGCTAGTACAAGTGAATATTCGTACGAACAAGTATAACGACTTGTATAAGTTTGCCTTAGCCTTAGATCATCTTTCAAGATGGATTGTAATAGACCCCGTTGTTTTTGGTGGAAAATAAAAGAATGAAAATATATTCAAGATGGGGTTTACACGAAACCCGCCTTCTTTGGTTTACAAACAAACTTGTAAAATTTGATCCTATACGAGGATGTGGGAGTATAATTTATTTAATCTGGGTAAATATTGCTATAGGTGTCTGATCTGCAGTCGATCACTTTAGCCATTGGACCACACGATGATGAAGAAGTGCCGTAGAAGACAGGAAGCAGCTTTGAAGATTGAAGAAGAGGGTGGATGCACGATGCCAAAGTTGTCGATCCCTACGCTTTGCCTGAGCTCTGGATTCTTCTCTCTCTCTCTCTCCCTCTTAACCTCTGGTTCAATCTTTCTTGGAAGTTCGACCTTGTTCGATCCTTCTTTCAAAGTTTTGACCCGTGGTTCGATCTCTTTGGAGGTTTTTAGACTAATTCCTCCGACCCTCTAATTTGTCGACCCTGGTCCTCATTGATAGAGGTCTCTATTTATAGAGTTTTAGTGACAGTGACCACTCCGTCGGTGTAGAAATCGAGGAGTGGAAAGTACAGCACCCTTTTACACAATGGTTAAAATAACCAATGCCTGCGTATTGATGATCCTTTGAATGAGC
Organism: Iris macrosiphon; assembly: GCA_036927795.1. Classification (NCBI taxonomy): domain Eukaryota; kingdom Viridiplantae; phylum Streptophyta; class Magnoliopsida; order Asparagales; family Iridaceae; genus Iris; species Iris macrosiphon. The sequence continues at coordinate 9,231,975 of JAYESA010000001.1, read as the reverse complement.
GTGTGACGCGGGTCCAACTAAGGGACAAAATGCGTATAATCGCTACGAAGAACACGGTGTAGAAGCCACATAGGTAGGTATCCCTTGTGTAGAAGAGGTAGGTGTAGAAGCCAATGTCTGTCACCATGGCGTAGAAGCCAAGCAGGCATAGAAGCCGAATAGGCGTAGAAGCCGAGCGGTTATAGAGGCCGAGTGGTCATAGAGGCCGAGTGGGCGTTGAAGCCGAATGGGCGTTGAAGCCGAGTGAGCACGGGAGCTGAATGGGCGTAGAAGCCGCTGCGTACCGTGCCAGAGTGCTGATGTGGACGTCTTAGCCGAAATTACGGCTTTTGAAGATATAATCAAATCTCTTACATTAAATGCAGAGATTTGCCACCATCCTGTACATTAAATACAGAGGCGTGTTTTTTAAAGGTCTGCAGCCCTTCTGTGCATCAGTCGCAGAGACGTGCCTCAAGAAACTGTTACCGCTCTGTGCATTAGACGTAGAGACTTGCCTCGAGCAACTGTCATCGCTCTGTGCATTGGACGTAGAGACGTGCCTCGAGCCTCGTACGGAGTGCTGCTTTTGATGTGGCAGGCGGTTTGTCTACTGCACAGCATAAACAGCTCATGTCTGCCTGTGTAAAACAAGGCAGCGTATCCCTTCGTGCACGTAAAAGCAGTTTACGCAAAGGAGATCTCGGTAAATGACAGCCTGGGTCATAGTGCTGTGCCATCATTATAGCCGTCATCTGGGTAGTCGAGCAGTATCCCTTTGTCAGAAGTCCAGATGTCAGGTTCATTGCAGGATCTGACAGGTTCATTGCAGGATCTGACAGGTTCATTGTAGGATCTGACAGGTTCACTTTGGAGAATACGAAGCGTCTCTTGTACACTTCAATGCTGCGTTAAAAGAGGATGGGTTTTACGTCCAGGAGTCGATGAAGCACCCTGTTTACGCTGAAGCGGCTTGGACGTACTGCCTTACGCGGATGGTCCTTTGAGCTTATATTTCATGCTGTATTTAGCGAAAAAAGCTCTGTTGCACGCTTGATGGCTCTGAAGGCCTCTATTTATGCTGCTCTGCATCAATATGCTGCGTATAGCCATCCGACGTATTTTTTATGCTTCTACAAGACCCCCTTCAAAGCTTTTAAATTCCTCAAAATTTGGAACGCTTTGAATGAAGCATGAACCGCTCCTCGTAACTCGAAACGTTTCTGAATGGAGCGTTGAAACGGTCGATGCTGACTTTATGGCAGATTTATTGGGGACCGGTGTGACCTCTTTTGCCTATAAAAAGGTTGAGGGTTTAACCTATTCTCCCTATATTTCCATCACCACGCAGAGATGATCGCCGGAGTTCGTCGGGTCGACCTGAGGAAGAAGGAGATCATGTTCTTCCAGCGTATAAGGAGCCGAAAAAGATGGCATCTTCGAGCAAGTGTCCACTGCAACGATGGATCATGGAAGGATATCTTAGCCTCCCTTGCTCGGGATAATCAGCAACTTTATATGGCGGTTCTTCCAGGAGAAAGGAAGGATCATTTTCTACCATGGCGCTTGCAAGTGGCGCCTTCTCCCGTTACCTCCGATGACGAGAGTCAGACAGACTAGCTCTGTCCCGGCTTGAGTGGCGGTGGTCTGTAGGACAGCAGATTTACCCTACTTTCCTTCTGTTGGAGGATGGTTCTATGCCCAGTTTTGTATCCTCCCGCCACTGATCATCTTCTTGTAAGAAGAGGAAGACCATCACCAACGTGAGAACCTGTCAGAACAGCTTCTCGGTACGATCTTCGGACGATGATAAGGAAGCCCTTTGTAGATGGGGTTTCCCTCAGATGTAATCATGAAAATGAAGAAAAACCCTTGTAGATTGGATTTCCCTCATATGTAATCATTACTTTAATCTTTAATAAAATCGTCTTTCTTCTTCATATGATCATCTTGCCATACGTTGCTTTGAAGTCTGAATATGTGTAGCTTTGACACGTCTGATTCTTTACGCCGATTCTGATAGAAAGAGTATTTAGGCCCTGTCCTGTCTTTTACGCATAACTAGTGATGCACAAAAAGCCGCTTTAGCATTCGAGTGTTCGAACTGTTCTGTTGTCAGGAATGAGGAACCGCGTAGAATTCTGAACTGTTGTTTTCACTTCTGTGTAAACACAATTCTTGTTTCAGACTTCATCTTCAAGAATGACTTCTCAAAAATCCCTTGGAACAGGGTCGAGAAATGGCTGTCAAACTGAGTTGCCATCTTGATAGATGAAATATTTAGACTGGAGTCTGGATGAACCTCCAATTGACCCGAGAAGAGTTATTTCTCAATGTTTGAACTCTTTATGTTTCGGGTACTTGGGATATTTTAAGGTCAAGAAGGAGTATCTTTTGTGTGAACTCCTGTAATCGACCACCTTGAGAACTGTTTGGATATGCGGAAAGTCAGAGATCCGTAGTGTAGATGAGATAAAAATCTTGAGTTCGTAGCCTATTGAGCGTAGAAAGCCATCGAGCATGAAATCGTAGATTTGTAGCTTCTGAGCGTGAAGTCGTAGGTTTGTAGCCTCTCGAGCATAAAAGCTACCGAGCACAAAGGCATCCGGGCGTAAAACCATAGACTGATAGCTTGCGAGCGTAAAACCGTAGATCTGTAGCTGTCGAGCGTAGAAAGCTTCTTAGCATAGAACTTGTCACTACCACTTTTCCAGGTAAGGGCATTTGTGTAATTTCACTATTTTGAATAATTATGTGTTTAATTAATCTGCTGAGTTTTTAAAACTATTTATTTGATGTTGGTTGTGTTGGGTTAGGTCAAACCCTAGAAGTTAGTATGGCTAAACCCTAATTTGAAGACCAATTCTAGAGAAACCCTAGAATTCAAATTTTAGGTTGGACCTCAAACCCTAAATTGACTAAACCCTAGTTAATTAGGTTCTTCATGACCTAACATAGGGGGTTTAACCTGAACTATGCATTAGAAACCCTAACTTGATTTTAATATAAAAGGGAACCCTCTCTTCCTTCATGTAGAAAGGAGAAACCCTAGCCTCCATCAAGGAAACCAATTCCCCCTCCAGATTTTGGAATCCAGACCTAGGAGATCCCTTTTCCTCCTCCAAAGTAAAGAGAAGCAAGGGGTTGGGTCAAGAAGCCTTGGGGAAGAAGAACCTTCATAGGGAAACCATCTCCCTATAGGTAAATCCGAATTTTAATTCTTTAATTCTGTTTTCTGATGTTAATGCCCATTAGGAACCCACCCTGAGGTTTAGATTTTGATTTTAGGGTTTCTACATGGAGATTTAGGAGAAATTAGGGTTTTGGGTGACCTACGTTTGGTTTTTTCCCAATTTCGTGAACCCTAACCCTAAGGGTTTGCTAGTATACATGATTACCTTCCCTACGTGTGGTTTAGAAATGTTTCTTAGGGTTTGATTGTTGATTTCATGGGTTCTCATGTGAAACCCGATCCCAGCACTACTTGTGTTTGATGAAATGTTTCTTAGGATTTTTGCCTATCCCTATGTTTTAATTCCTGTATTTGGATATACTAATCTATATGCACATATAATGGCACTGTGAACAGGTTGTGTACTGTGGGGGGATCTTCCCTGTGCATAGTCGAGTTTTAGAGTAGGTATCTGTGTGGGCTGTGTATTTTGGGGTTTCATTGTGCACATTCGAATTTGGGGAGAGTTATGTGTGTATGACTGTGTCAACCAATATGTGTGAACCCTTGTCTGAGTGTGTGAAGGAAACTGGACTGACTTGTGTGTATCAATGTGCAAATTTATAACCTGGGTGTGTGCTAGATACCTCTGTATCTATGTGGAACTGTGTGTTGGGGAAATTTTCTGTGGAGCAGTGTGTATGGTGTTAGATTTCAGTGTGTGGCTGTGTTCTCAGTGTGAGGGAAACTTGTGCCTGTGTGTTAGGTCCTAGGTGTGTATCAGTTAATCTATTAATTTTCTGTGGATCAATGTGTACTTTGTGTTAGATACTTGTGTATATGGCTATATGTTCCCTGTGTGAGTTCAGTGCTTTAGAACTGTTTGTAGCTGAGAATATAGTGTTATCAGTTAGGTGAGTTCAAGGGGGGAGTGATTTACCTGTGTGTAAATTCTGTGAGAGAGTTAGAGAGGGAGCACTGAACCAGTGTGCCTGTGACTGTACATGTGTGTGTCCCTGTGCTAAATGCCCAGTGTCAACTGAGCTGTGAGGGAACTTGACCATCTAGTGTATCAGAAATGTTGTGTGAGTGTAGTGTGTCAGGGAGTTGAGTTGAGTATCATTAGAACCTAGAACCTAGTGTGTTAGTACCTGTGAGTGAGTGAGAACCTAATGTATCAGTATACATGTTAGAAATGTCTGTGTACAGAATTTGTGAAACCGTAGGTTGTATCAGATTCTGTGAGAAGAGAGGAGCTGTGTGCAGTATGTGTTGTACACTCAGTCAGTTCAACATTGAACATTGGCTACAGTGGTGTGTATTTGTTAGCAGATAGGGTCCCTATTTTAGGTAGAGTTGTGTAGCTGTGTTAGATGTGTGAAATTAGTGCCTCAGTAATATATGTATGTGTGTGAATACCTGAGAGAAGTATACCTATGTGTTGTGAGTAGCTGTGTATGCCTCAATGAGAACCAGTGTACTGTCTGATACCCATGTTCCTGTACTGCCTGTATAAGTTAGAGGCTTTACTACCTGCTAAAGTTTTACTTCACTATCAGTATTCTTTGCACTAATTATAATATATGTATACTGATACTCTTGTGTAATCTTGCCCACTGCCTTCTGCTACCCAATTATATATAGGAAGCCATGAGCTACACTACACTTACTCAGATTAGGTGTGTATTCCTTGCACTACACTGCACCGTGCTAGTTCATACTGATACTTTAGTTATGATACTATGGTTGCCCACTGTATCTGTGTGAGTATCTAGGTGAGAATTTCTGGGTGATAGTGTGTTAGATAACAGTGAGTTCTTAGCCAGTTTCAGTTGGTAGTAGGTATCTTGGGTTAGGATTCAAGGTATTAAAGCTAGTACTTGATAATTTAGGGAAATTGTTAGTATCAGTAGGTACCACTTTAGTGAGCAGTTAAAGCACTATGTAATACAGGTATACACTTGAGTTAGGTAATTATATATTATTTGGTATATACAACATATCAGAATAGCTAGTAACCCTAGTATACTTGTACCCTTGAGAATTAACCTAGTATTGACCAGTAGATTTTAGTATGACCTAGAGGCCTCATTTTCTTAATTAGTTAAACATGTTATTTCCTTTAATTCTTTATATCTGACATTAATATTCCATAAATAGGTCATTGTGATCCCCTTTTGGACATTAATCCTCACACCTTGCCCAGGACCACAGGCGAGTACATTCTCTGACAGTTTTCATTGTTGATTATTTCTATAATGCAGTTGTATTACATACTTGATTCTGACACTATGGATACACGGGTTAGCACCCTAGATCCCCATCATGAGGAGTCATGATTGGAATCCATCGTGCTAGCTGGGGGATGGAGAACTATTAGTAGATTATGTGATCATATCCAAACCTTTACATGCATCATAGCTCACCCCACTTCTCACGTCGGGTGCGGCCTGACCATTTACATGCATCATAGCTGTTATATATGATTAACCTGACCACTACATGCATCATAGCTAACCATATGGTTAGCCTGACCTACAAGAATCATAGTTAATCATATATAATCAGCCTGATCAAGTCCCAAGCCGATCACATAATAAACTGATAATTCAAACACTTAGCTAGATGTCTATTTATTCAGGTTCACTTGTTCTAGCATTCACTATCTATTGTTCATTGCTAGATGCTCTATTACCTATTTCTACATCTCCAGTACTTTATATTTCCAGCATTTATTTCCATCTTGTATTTCTTACACTGTTTATAGTCTTTGTCAATTTAATGAAACTGCTGTTAGTGCTTGTGCTTCGTTCCAATCCTGACTGGATAACATTTTTCAGAGGACCTGGAGGATCTTTGCCCCACTCATTATGGCCCAGGATTAGAGGGAGATTTCACTCCGGAAACCCCATAGGAGTTGCCTATCCTAGAGGAGATTTTACCTGCCAATACTTAGATTATTTCTTCTGTATTATTGTTCTAGACTGAGACTGAGTTGTATTTATTATTTTGTGATTTTGTGAGGTCATCTAGACCCAAGATTTAAGTTGGACTTATTGTGGTTGGTTTATATTAGAACTCTTTTCTATTCTCATTATGCCATTATTTTCTATTAGCTTGTGATTGAGTATATATCATAGAACTGTGGATTATTTATCTTTGTCCTTCGTGCGGAGTTGAGACTATTGACAGGATATATTATATGTTGAGACCTAGACAGCGTTCTACCACCGATGCTGCGGCGTAGGCTGGACGTACCCACGACTCATGCCCAAATTCTGGGTGCGGGTCGTGACATGTTTTAGTGGTGGCCCATGCAGGTCAGTCCTAGATTCGCATTAGAGCAATATCGTAGTGGTGCTCGCTTAGAGTATTACTACGAGCCTGTTTTAGGAAATAGGAATTAGGCCGAGGATATGCTCAATCACAATTAGGAATTTCTGATTCTTATAATACTACTCTTAATGATTTTTCCTTTAGAAATTTACTGTCCTCCTTTGGTGATACCGTGTCTATTGCCTTGATTAAATTCTTCGATCTGTCTACAGGATGCCGCCGAGAACCAGATCCCGGAGAACCGGAGCAGCAGAGTCAGAGAGGTCTGCCACCTCTCGCCTTGCCGGACAGACATCCGCAGCACCTCCTACATCTCCAGTATATGTGGGAGTGTCTGCAGCATTCGGGGGTCCTCCACCACCTGTTCAGAGGGTCCCCATAGCTACGACGGCGCCTCCACCACCACCACCACCACCCCCACCACCAGTTCAGCATCCAGGAGGTGTGCCCGTCGATGGAGCACATATGTTCGCTTTGATTCAGGGCATGGTCGATGCCCAGAAGACGTCGGCAGAGGCCCAGAGGGTGCAGGCTGAGGCACACCAGGCCCAGACAGAGATGGTGAGGGTGAACATGGAGAATGCTCATCAGGTGGCTCTCCAGGCTGTGGAGAGAGTTACTCAGCAGCAACAGCGTCCTGATCAGTACCACCAGAGGCCGGGCACTATTGTAGGTTTCAAGAGGATAATGCCTCGGGAGTTCAAGGGGACAGAAGGGATACTCTACGCCGATGATTGGCTAGAGGACATCGAGAGGAACTTGCGCTTGGCGCAGCTTCCGGAGGCTCTTCAGATCGAGGCCGCCGGCAGCCAGATGTTCGACATCGCCTTGACATGGTTTCGCACAAAGCTGAGACTCCTTGAAAGGGGACTCACTTGGGAAGCTTTCAAGGAGCTCTTCAAGGAGAAGTTCTTTTCTGATGTTGCCCTGGGAGCTTTGGAGAGTCAGTTCCATGACTTAGCCCAGGGGAGCTCGTCCGTCGATGAGTATGCCACGGAGTTTTCCCGCCTGAGCCGCTTCGCACCGTCGATGATTAGAGATCCGGGGGACAGGGCCTGGAAGTTCAGAAAGGGGCTGACAAGGGAGATCAAGTCTCGTACGTCGGGACGTCGCACAGCTACCTACGAGGGCATTTTGATGGATGCCCAAATAGCCGAGGACGACTTGGGCCTCAGGCCCAAGAGGGGACGCGATGGTTCTGGAGGAGCAAACAGTAGTGCGGGACCGGGCAAGCGTCCACACTTTCAGCAGCAGCAGAGGCCCTTTCAGCAGCAGCACCAGGCACCAGCCCGAGGGTAGGTCCAGCAGCAACAACAGAGACAGACTCAGTCCGCCATCCAGTGTGCGTACTACGGGAAGACGGAACATACTAGAGATATCTACAGGAAGAGATTGGGCTCATGTCTGTCCTGCGGATCGATGACATACCAGCTGAGGGATTGCCCTACCATTCGTCCAGGTCAGGGTGGAGCAGCCGCCTAGAGAGGACCAGACAGGGTACCTGCCGTACCAGGAGGCCAACAACAGAGGGCACCACTTCCACCACAACATCAGAAGTTTGCCCAGCACCAGCAGCAGAGAGGTGTACCCCAGGGGCGAGCGTACGCCATGGCAGTCGAGGAGATCGAGCCAGCAGGAGACTTGATCACAGGTTCGGTTCTTCTCGATTCTATTCCCGCATTTACCTTATTCGACTCTGGCGCTTCCCATAGTTTTGTGTCTGTATCTTATGCACTTCGACATCATTTAGACACAAAACCATTAGCTAGGACTTGCAAGATCATGACTGGTGGAGATATTATCCTAGTCCGTGATCACTGCAAGGACCGGAGGGTGTCAGTAGGAGGTCGAGAGTTGAGCGTGAGCTTACTCGTCATGCCACTTCCGGGGTATGATATTGTACTCGAAATGGACTGGTTGAGTAGGCATCATGCTACTATAGATTTTTATCGAGGCAGAGTATTATTTAGACCACCAGGAGAGCCGGAGTTTGAGGTTGTCAGAGGAGCAGCGGAACAGAGCAGGAGCATATTTTATGGAGCCAGGGCGGAAGAGGAGGAGTTGCCACATCCTCTGATAGCAGAGTTCCTGGATGTATTTCCGGAGGAGTTGCCAGGCTTGCCGCCAGACAGAGATGTTGAATTCTCTATAGACTTGGTTCCAGGAGCGGAGCCTATTTCACAACATGTCTATAGAGTCAACAACAGCGAGCTGGCAGAACTGAAGAAGCAAGTCGAGGAGCTGCAGGACAAAGGCTTCATCAAATCCAGTTCATCACCATGGGGAGCTCCGGTATTGTTCGTACCGAAGAAGGATGGTACGGTGCGCATGTGCATTGATTATAGAGCTTTGAACAATATCACTATCAAGAACAAGTACCCGTTGCCGAGGATAGATGATCTTTTCGATCAGTTGAGCGGGGCGAGGGTGTTTTCAAAGATAGATTTGAGGTCAGGCTATCACCAGGTGAAGGTGAAGAGGGAGAACACGCCGAAGACAGCTTTTCGGACCAGATACGGCCAGTTTGAATTCATGGTAATGCCATTTGGTTTAACCAATGCACCGGCAGTATTCATGAACCTGATGAACAAGGTGTTCCACCAGTACCTTGACAAGTTCATAGTGGTGTTCATCGACGACATTCTTGTGTATTCTAAGACCCTGGAGGAGCACGAAGAGCACCTGAGGTTGGTCTTAGAGACTCTCAGGAGGGAGAAGCTATACGGGAAACTCTCTAAGTGTGAATTCTTCCTTGACAAGGTTGAATTTCTTGGGCATGTGGTATCGGGTGACGGAATCTCGGTTAACCCATAGAAGATCGAGGCAGTGAAGTCGTGGGCTACCCCCAGTTCGGTAGCTGAGAACAGGAGTTTTCTCGGGCTAGCAGGATACTACAGGAGGTTTGTACAAGACTTCTCCAGGATTGCAGCGCCAATGACCAGATTGACTAGGAAGGATATGGATTTTGTCTGGACGGAGGAGTGCCAGGCTGCATTTGATGAGCTGAAGAAGAGGTTGACGACAGCTCCAGTTTTGACGTTGCCAGTAGGGACAGGTGGTTTCACCATCTACAGTGATGCTTCAGGTAAGGGTCTGGGATGTGTTCTTTAGCAGCACGGAAAGGTAATTGCCTATGCTTCCAGGCAGTTACGCCCTCATGAAGAGAACTGCTCCACCCACGATTTGGAGTTAGCAGTAGTTATCTTTGCTCTAAAGCTCTGGAAACATTACCTGTACGGAGAGCGTGTGGAGATCTTCACATACCATAAGAGCTTGAAGTACGTATTCACACAGAAGGAGCTGAACATGAGGCAGAGGAGGTGGTTAGAGTTGATGAAGGACTTTGACATTTTATTGTAGTACCATCCAGGGAAGGCCAACGTAGTTGCCGATGCCTTGAGCAGGTATCCGATGGCTATGTACTTGATGACAGATAGATATTTGTTGGCTGATTTGGAGAGCTTGGAGATTGAGGTGTTAGTTCCCGGTACTGAGATTCAGATGTGGGGATTGCAGATACAGTCCGAGCTGATGGACAGGATCAGAGCTGCGTAGTACGATGATGAGGCTCTGAGGAGTATCAGAGCACAGGTTCAGACAGGATTGTCGGACGACTTTACTATCGCAGATGATGGTTCCTTGCGATACGGCACGAGGATATGTGTGCCGAGCGGAGAGCTGCACGAGGAGGTTTTGCAGGAGGCACACCGCTCTCAGTACTCGATGCATCCCGGTGCCAACAAGATGTATCGAGACTTGAGGGAGCACGTATGGTGGTATGGAATGAAGTGCGAGGTAGCACGCTTCGTATCCCTGTGTTTAGTGTGCCAGCAGGTAAAGGCAGACCGGCAGAGGCCAGGTGGTTTGCTTCAACCTTTACCGATCCCAGAGTGGAAGTGGGAGCACGTGACCATGGATTTCATTTCAGGGCTTCCACGTTCTCCAGGAAGGAAGGACGCAATTTGGGTCATCGTGGACAGGTTGACCAAATCAGCCTATTTTTTACCTTTCAAGGTGGGCACGTCGACAGAGAGACTAGCAGAGATATACGTGCGACAGATCGTTAGACTTCATGGAGTTCCTGTAAGCATCGTCTCGGATCGGGATAGCCGTTTCACTTCCCACTTTTGGAGGAGTCTGCAGGCTAGCTTGGTCACTCAGCTCAAGTTCAGTACCGCATACCACCCCCAGACAGACGGGCAGTCTGAAAGGACTATTCAGACTCTCGAGGATATGCTACGCACTTGTGTTCTAGATCTCGGAGGTTCTTGGGAGGATCATCTGCACCTGGTAGAGTTCGCTTACAACAACAACTATCAGGCCAGCATCGAGATGTCACCATTTGAGGCTCTTTATGGAAGGAGATGTCGTACACCGTTATCTTGGGACGACGTTGGAGAGAGAGCCTTGCTAGGACCAGAAATGGTCGTGGATGCAGCAGAAAAGGTGAAACTCATCAGAGACAGATTGCGAGTGGCGCAAGACAGACAGCGGCATTGGGCCGACAACCACCGTAGACCCCTTGAGTTTCAGGTATAGATTGTTATTTTTCTGGGTTGTGTTGTTTGTTTAGACTGCGTGTTGAGACTGTTTTGTTTTAGGTTGGCGATATAGTATTCCTACGGATTTCTTCGACGCGTAGCACGATTCGTTTTGGTCGAGGCGGGAAGCTTAGTCCATGCTACATCGGACCCTTCGGTATTCTTGCAAGGATAGGTGCAGTGGCATATAGACTGGACTTGCCACCTGCATTGGAGGGAGTGCATGATGTGTTCCACGTGTTGCAGCTGAGATGGTACGTGGCAGACCCTAGTCACATACTTGACCACTCGGAGATTGAGGTTGGTCCGACGCTCAGCTACCCCGAGCAGCCCGTAGAGATCTTGGACCACAGAGAGAAGGTGTTGCGGAACCAAACTATTCCTTTGGTTCATGTTGCATGGAGACATCACTCTCCAGGGGAGTCGACCTGGGAGAGAGAGGACGAAATGCGCGAGCAATACCCGTACCTCTTCTAGACTTGAGGTACACCCCTTTCTGATTTATTCTTGTTCTGTTCAGTCAAAATTTCGAGGACGAAATTTCTTTTAGGAGGGTAGACTTGTCACTACCACTTTTCCAGGTAAGGGCATTTGTGTAATTTTACTATTTTGAATAATTATGTGTTTAATTAATCTGCTGAGTTTTTAAAACTATTTATTTGATGTTGGTTGTGTTGGGTTAGGTCAAACCCTAGAAGTCAGTATGGCTAAACCCTAATTTGAAGACCAATTCTAGAGAAACTCTAGAATTCAAATTTTTGGTTGGACCTCAAACCCTAAATTGACTAAACCCTAGTTAATTAGGTTCTTCATGACCTAACATAGGGGGTTTAACCTGAACTATGCATTAGAAACCCTAACTTGGTTTTAATATAAAAGGGAACCCTCTCTTCCTTCATGTAGAAAGGAGAAACCCTAGCCTCCATCAAGGAAACCAATTCCCCCTCCAGATTTTGGAATCTAGACTTAGGAGATCCCTTTTCCTCCTCCAAAGCAAAGAGAAGCAAGGGGTTGGGTTAAGAAGCCTTGGGAAAGAAGAACCTTCATAGGGAAACCATCTCCCTATAGGTAAATCCAAATTTTAATTCTTTAATTCTGTTTTCTGATATTAATGCCCAATAGGAACCCACCCTGAGGTTTAGATTTCGATTTTAGGGTTTCTACATGGAGATTTAGGAGAAGTTAGGGTTTTGGGTGACCTACGTTTGGTTTTTCCCCAATTTCGTGAACCCTAACCCTAAGGGTTTGCTAGTATACATGATTACCTTCCCTACGTGTGGTTTAAAAATGTTTCTTAGGGTTTGATTGTTGATTTCATGGGTTCTCATGTGAAACCCGATCCCAGCACTACCTGTGTTTGATGAAATATTTCTTAGGGTTTTTGCCTATCCCTGTGTTTTAATTCCTGTATTTGGATATACTAATCTATATGCACATATAATGGCACTGTGAACAGGTTGTGTACTGTGGGGGGATCTTCCCTGTGCATAGTTGGGTTTTAGAGTAGGTATCTGTGTGGGCTGTGTATTTTGGGGTTTCATTGTGCACATTCGAATTTGGGAAGAGTTATGTGTGTGTGACTGTGTGTCAACCAATATATGTGAACCCTTGTCTGAGTGTGTGAAGGAAACTGGACTGACTTGTGTGTATCAATGTGCAAATTTATAACCTGGGTGTGTGCTAGATACCTCTATATCTATGTGGAACTGTGTGTTGGGGAAATTTTCTGTGGAGCAGTGTGTATGGTGTTAGATGTCAGTGTGTGGCTGTGTTCTCAGTATGAGGGAAACTTATGCCTGTTTGTTAGGTCCTAGGTGTGTATCAGTTAATCTATTAATTTTCTATGGATCAATGTGTACTTTGTGTTAGATACTTGTGTATGTGGCTATATCTTCCCTGTGTGAGTTCAGTGCTTTAGAACTGTTTGTAGCTGAAAATATAGTGTTATCAGTTGGGTGAGTTCAAGGGGGGAGTGATTTACCTGTGTGTAAATTCTGTGAGAGAGTTAGAGAGGGAGCAGTGAACCAGTGTGCCTGTGACTGTACATGTGTGTGTCCCTGTGCTAAATGCCCAGTGTCAACTGAGTTGTGAGGGAACTTGACCATCTAGTGTATCAGAAATGTTGTGTGAGTGTAGTGTGTCAGGGAGTTGAGTTGAGTATCATTAGAACCTAGAACCTAGTATGTTAGTACCTGTGAGTGAGTGAGAACCTAATGTATCAGTATACATGTTAGAAATGTCTGTGTGCAGAATTTGTAAAACCGTAGGTTGTATCAGATTCTGTGAGAAGAGAGGAGCTATGTGCAGTATGTGTTGTACACTCAGTCAGTTCAACATTGAATATTGGCTACAGTGGTGTGTATTAGTGAGCAGATAGGGTCCCTATTTTAGGTAGAGTTGTGTAGCTGTGTTAGATGTGTGAAATTAGTGCCTCAGTAATATATGTATGTGTGTGAATACCTGAGAGAAGTATACCTATGTGTTGTGAGTAGCTGTGTATGCCTCAATGAGAACAAGTGTACTGTCTGATACCCATGTTCCTGTACTGCCTGTATAAGTTAGAGGCTTTACTATCTGCTAAAGTTTTACTTCACTATCAGTATTCTTTGCACTAATTACAATATATGTATACTGATACTCTTGTGTAATCTTGCCCACTGCCTTCTGCTACCCAATTATATATAGGAAGCCATGAGCTACACTACACTTACTCAGATTAGGTGTGTATTCCTTGCACTACACTACACCATGCTAGTTTATACTGATACTTTAGTTATGATACTATGGTTGCCCACTATATCTGTGTGAGTGTCTAGGTGTGTGTTAGATAACAGTGAGTTCTTAGCCAGTTTCAGTTGGTAGTAGGTATCTTGGGTTGGGATTCAAGGTATTAAAGCTAGTACTTGATAATTTAGGGAAATTGTTAGTATCAGTAGGTACCACTTTAGTGAGCAGTTAAGGCACTATGTAATACAGGTATACACTTGAGTTAGGTAATTATATATTATTTGGTATATACAACATATCAGAATAGCTAGTAACCCTAGTATACTTGTACCCTTAAGAATTAACCTAGTATTGACCAGTAGATTTTAGTATAACCTAGAGGCCTCATTTTCTTAATTAGTTAAACATGTTATTTCCTTTAATTCTTTATATCTGACATTAATATTCCATAAATAGGTCATTTTGATCCCCCTTTGGACATTGATCCTCACACCTTGCCCAAGACCACAGGCGAGTACATTCTCTGACAGTTTTCATTGTTGATTATTTCTATAATACAGTTGTATTACATACTTGATTCCGATACTATGGATACACGGGTTAGCACCCTAGATCCCCATCATGAGGAGTCCTGATTGGAATCCATCGTGCTAGCTGGGGGATGGGGAACTATTAGTAGATTATGTGATCATATCCAAACCTTTACATGCATCATAGCTCACCCCACTTCTCACGTCGGGTGCGGCCTGACCATTTACATGCATCATAGCTGTTATATATGATTAACCTGACCACTACATGCATCATAGCTAACCATATGGTTAGCCTGACCTACAAGAATCATAGTTAATCATATATAATCAGCCTGATCAAGTCCCAAGCCGATCACATAATAAACTGATAATTCAAACACTTAGCTAGATGTCTATTTATTTAGATTCACTTGTTCTAGCATTCACTATCTATTGTTCATTGCTAGATGCTCTATTACCTATTTTTATATCTCCAGTACTTTACATTTCCAGCATTTATTTCCATCTTGTATTTCTTACACTGTTTATAGTCTTTGTCAATTTAATGAAACTGCTGTTAGTGCTTGTGCTTCGTTCCAATCCTGACTGGATAACATTTTTCAGAGGACCTGGAGGATCTTTGCCCCACTCATTACGGCCCAGGATTAGAGGGAGATTTCACTCCGGAAACCCCAGAGGAGTTGCCTATCCTAGAGGAGATTTTACCTGCCAATACTTAGATTATTTCTTCTGTATTATTGTTCTAGACTGAGACTGAGTTGTATTTATTATTTTGTGATTTTGTGAGGTCATCTAGACCCAAGATTTGAGTTGGACTTATTATGGTTGGTTTATATTAGAACTCTTTTCTATTCTCATCGTGCCATTATTTTCTATTAGCTTGTGATTGAGTCTATCATAGAACTGTGGATTATTTATCTTTGTCCTCCGTGCGGAGTTAAGACTATTGACAGGATATATTATATGTTGAGACCTAGACAGCGTTCTACCGCCGATGCTGCGGCGTAGGCTGGACGTACCCACGACTCATGCCCAAATTCCGGGTGCGGGTCATGACAGAACTGTAGATTTGTAGCCTGTGAAAAAGAAATCTTCCGAGCATAAGGTTATGGATCTGTTGCCTCCGAGCATAAACTAAACGCCACCGAGTGTGAGATCATCGATTTGGTATCTGCTGAGCATAAAGTCGTAGGTTTGTAGCCTCTCGAGCATAAAAGCTACCGAGCACAAAGACATCCGGGCGTAAAACCATAGACTTATAGCTTGCGAGCGTAAAACCGTAGATTTGTTGTTGTCGAGCGTAGAAAGCTCCTTAGCGTAAGAACCGCTGACCTGCTTTTGCACGAAAAACTCTTCGAATTTGCTGACTGTCTGCCTTTCGAGAGTAGTGGGCTTACGTAGTACCCAATCATAACCAAATATTAATTGTGAGATTTGGTTGGGGTTTCGAGGAGTCCGTCCGAGGATTCGAGGAGTCGACCCAAACTCTATATATATCCCAAGCTTTTGAGAGAAAAACTTTTCATCCGTCTTCTGCGAAAGAGAGCCTTCGACTGTTTGAGTTTTTTCCCCTCGTTCTTTCTCCGAGCACTCCGAGTTTTCAGAAATGGTGCCGAAACAAATTCCCTCCACTAAGGGAAAGAGTATAGGTTCTTCTTCTCGTTCTTCTGCCCCAGCGAGAGAGTCTTCGGTCGGGCAAGGTGAACTTTCTTCTGAGCGAAGTATCCCGCCGACGAGCAGCGCACCCGGCCTTAGAGGTAGAGCCTTTGGGATGACAAAGAACGACGAAAAATCCTTCGCACACGTTGAACGTGATCGCGCTAGGTCGTCTTCTGTGCTGATAGCCTCTTTGTGGAAGATGACGCACAGAGACGTTTTTATTTTTTACGCCCACATTTCTAATGTGCCGGCGTAAAAACTCCATATTTTTGCAGTTTTGAGCGTAAAAGCTCTGACTGCTGAAAACTTGGTGTATACTATAAAATTTTAGCTTTACGCTTGTGGATGGGACCTCCGGCGTAATAAGTAGAATTTTGGCAGTCTGGCGTAAAGCACCAACTGTATACCGTCAATTACGCTTCTGGATATGACTTTCGGCGTAAAAATAACCAAATTTGTACAGTCTTGGCGTAAAGCACAGACTGTCGTTTCTTGGTTTTTATGTTGCAAGATTTGTAATGACGTATTTTCCTTGCACTTTTGCAGTTAACTTGCATGAGTCTCCACTGGCCGAGGTGATGGGTTCCGCTGCCGGGATGCTGCACTCAAACTATCTGAAGGATCTGTCCCACGTGACATTTCCTATCTCCGGACCCCAGTATACTTAAGGAAGGGAGATATTTATATCGGCTCAGGGCGAGCGGACGTTGCTCAACGTGATTAACGGAGAGCCCCTGACGTACATAGACGGGGACCAGTACATCAACCCGGCTTTTCTCTTTGGGGACATGATTGACAAACAGTCCCAGACGAAGCCCAAGATAGAACCCTGGGTTTTCCCCGCCGAGAGTGTTGTCTTGTATCTGCCCACGATGCCGAGAAATTATCCCATCTCGTCTTTCTTCCATGCTACATATCCCAGGAGGATGTCGTGGACGCTGACTCCCGATCTTCATGGCAAGCCGGGAAAGATTATTTATTTGAAAGGAGATGGCCAGGGGTCGTTTGTCAGCCGTCCTTCCGATGTTGTGACGGTGTTCAGGGGACTGTGCCCGGGCAGCGTCCCGAGTGAAGACAGTTCAGTGATCCAGCCGGTCCAATTGCCGACTTTCTGCAATAATTTTATGGGGCGAGGGGGGGTATACCCCAAGGAGAATCCTCGGTGCAATGGGTGGATCACCCCAACAAACCTCCGATGGGTTTGCCTAGTTGACTGGGCCTTGAAGCATTTTCGGAGAGAGATGAAGGTTATTGGACTGTATGCTGCTGTGAGTGCGATGAGTGTTGGGTTGCCTCCCAACCCTAACCTATTTTGGCACTGATAGAGCGATACATTTCGCTCACCGGGACCTTCGCCACTCCACTGGGGGAGTTGGGGTTGGCCCTCCATGAGATGGCAGTGATCTCGAGACTGCCGATGGGGGATACCCCATATGAAGAGTATGTTCCCACCAACCGGGAGTTGGAGGACTCGGACCCTCGGGCGGTGGAAGTATATCAGGAGCTGATGTGCCACTACTTCGCGTGCACTGCTTTTTATGATGAGCCTTCTGATTTGTCTCACACCACTAAGTGGACGTCCTACCTCTTCTTCCACCGGGCCAGGGCCGCCAAGTCGGAGAAAGTCTCGGGGGGCAAGAATAAGCCTGTGAACTGTTTGGGCGTGCTCAGTGCCCAGGTCATCGAGGATCTTATGGAGGATGCTAAGGCTCCAGATCAGATTCTCAATGATGGGGTAGGAAAGTATCCTGAAGGCACTAAGGCCTACAGTTACTTGAGGCGCTGCCGCAGCCCTCTGTCTAAGGAAGCCCGGCTGGCTGGTTTCCTCTCCATATGGCTGCGTCGAGTAGTGGTGCCCGGTATCGCATCCGCGGACCGCATTCACCGGAATATCCTGTGGCCTGCCATGTGTCTGGTATTCGGGGCAAGACTGGGCTTGCTCCCTGCCATGGTGTGCCGTATACATGCTGTCCTGAGAGCCATGACTGATGGACTGCTCGTCGATGAAGCTCGGCGTGATAGCTTTCCCCGGGTAGAGTTACCATACCTATACTTGATGGGATGGTTAATTCTCCACAACCCCCCGGTGATGTCTCCCGGCCCTGGTAGTAGCTCGGGGGGTAGTTTCTTGCTGAATTAAAAGGATTCTCCCTGGAACGTGAACACAGTTTTAGACTGTCGGCTGGTGCTGAGCCTCAGTCACGACTGGAAGCTCCTCTGTACTGTCCCCTCTGTACATCGCAATCAGTCGGGGATTAGGCTTGAGGATTTAGGTGGAGAGAAGACCAATCTTTCTCCGAAAGTTTTTAATTGGTTGGTCTGCATCAGACCCTCCCATTTGTTGTACAAAAGCGAAGATCATTGCTTCTTCGAGCCCTACTTACCCAGTCGGTTTGCCAGGCAGTTTGGGTACGATCAGCTGCACGTGGGCAATGCCGTCACCAGCTTCAGGTCCAGGGGCGGACTCATTGATGGAGCCAGAGGATGCGGTATTTTATCAGGGGTTGCACGGGAGCAATCTTTATCGTGCCGGTCGTCACACTCTCCACGAAGCTGCGTATCCTCCATTCATATGCCCAGTTCTACGTGGCGATCAACACCTTCGATCGCGATTTTGACATGCGTGGAAGCTTTAGGGTGCCTTCTCCCAAGCCTGAGGAAAGAGTCGAAGTCCCCTCGGTTTCTTCTGACGAGGGTGAGGAGTCCGTCACTCCGGATGAGCCTCTGGTGTCGGTGCCGAGGTGTGAAGTGCCTCCGCCTGTGGGGGCTTTGGTAGTCTCTGGGAAGCGAAGGGCTCATGCTTCGAAGCAGACTTCCCCTCGCAAGAGAAAGAAGAAGACGGTTAATTATTCTCTCCAGATTTCTGGTATTGAGGCTCCTAGAGAGGAACCTGCTGTCGCTTCTGCCGGAGATATTTCTTTGATTGGAGGTTCCTCGCCTTTCAGAGAGGGACCCTCAGTTTTGGCTGGCGGTGCCGGAGAACTCCTGCTTGAGGCTGCCGTTGCTGCCACTACCTCCGGTAGAGGAACAAAGTCACCTCCGGGGCTGAGTATAAGGTTCCATATACCTTTATCCGGATCAGCATCGAAAGAGACCCCTTTCGTGCCTGCGAGAGTACCTGGCGAGATTCCAGTCGATGAGCCTCGGTTGGAATTTGAGGACTTGGAAGACCACCTGCCAGTGTCAGCTATCAGACCCCTTTCCCCAGGTATGATAGCCTGCTTAGCATTATTAAGAAGTGATTTAGCTGTACTGGCTGCAGATGCGACTTATGTGCCGTTGGCCGTGGGTAAATATCGTCTTTACGCTATTCTATTTAGAGGCATTAACATTGTGTCGATATTAACTTTCTCGTCTTCTTTTCAGGGGCAGATGTCTGCAGGGAGAAGAGCGCTGAAGCACTTTTTGGCTCTACTTCGACTTCCGGTAGTGACACGGAGGTGCCTGAGTTTGAAGAGAAAGCATCTTCGGGTGCTAGCTCGCCCCGAGTAGTTTCGTCATCTCAAGAGGAGGATGAGCCTGTCATTGTGACATCGCCTCCTACGAGTATGCCGATGACTTCGACCGTCGTTGTTGCATCTTCCTTGGTCGCACCACCTGTTGAGGCGACAGCCGTGGCCACATCGTCTGTAACCACTCCTGGAGGGGGACTTGCTAATATCGCAGCCACTCCTGGCGTTCAATCAGATCTGGTTGCGCTGACTGAGCAGTATACCAGCCTCTTTTATACCAGTTTGAAAATGCTGATATTAATGGTGTTGGCGAAGAATCTAGACTTCGAGCGTCTGAAGAAGGCTTCTCAGTTTTCGATCGGGGCGGTCAGGGAGTTCGGCGATTTTGGGGTAGCTGACGCCCTGGAGGCGATGGTTAATGGTTTGGAGCAACCTATTAACGAATACTTGCAGCTGGCTCGTGGCAGCCTTGAAGCTGAGGTCCGGGCCAGATACGACCTCATGACTGCGCGACTTACTAAACAGTTGGAAAGCCTAGATAACTCCATCAAAACACATAAGCTGGAGATGGATGAAAGAAAAACTGTCATGGAGGAGGCTCTTGCTCTTCAGACGAAGTGCCAATCCGAGCATGAAGGGAACGTAGCGAGGGCTCGCAAGTTGAAGGAAAAACTTGCTCTGGCAGAGGAGTGGGCTTCTCAGTCGTTGGCAGGTCTAGATGTAGCGACTAGTCGACTGAGCACAACATGATGGGATCTGGAGCGTGCTGAAGCTGCCCGTACTGGCTCTCTTGGGGAAAGGGCCGAGCTGTCCTTTATAAGCAGTCCCGAGACACGACTGGAGCGGGCCCGCACTGATGCCTTGGTTTCCAGGAATGAGAGGATAGCTGCACTGGTACAGCTGATTCGCGATCTGACCGCTCCCCCACAATGATGTACCCTTTCTTCTTTTTGCTTCCCAAATGTAATTCTGCTCTTTTTGGAAATAAATAAAGCAAATCTTTTCTGACTCTGTGGACCCATCATTTCGGAATATAAATAACAGGTTTGGGCGGGAGTGATATCAGAGGTAGTATGGACGTGATAGACTCTCGATAAACTTTTAGCAGGACATATCTATTCAGAGGTCATACGGACATGATAGAATATGCTTTGGTAGGATATATCTATTCATAGGTCATACGGACATGATAGAATATGCTTTGACTAAAGTTTATAGACAAGACACTATAAGAGGTAATATGGACGTGATAGGTATCACATTTTCCAAATTAGTCGAACATATCTATTCAGAGGTTATATGGACATAATAGAATATGACCCAACTAGTTTCGTTTTGGAAGTAGTTTTGTCAGAATTGAGATTCTCGCTATATTCCACTTGAGCAGAGGAGGTTAAGCATAGTACCTTTTCAGGAATTTACCGTTGATAGGAGCCATTAACAGGTCTCCATTGGGCTGGGCTAACCTGTAAGCGCCGTTTGAGAATATTGTCTCGATCACATAAGGGCCTTCCCACTTGGGCTGGAATTTGCCTTTACTCCTGTGAGTAAGGATCATCGGCCTTCTTACGGCTAAAACTAGCTCGCCGACTTTGAACACTCTTTCCTTTACTTTATGATTGAAAGCTCTGAAAATGCGTGCTTGGTAGAGTACGATGCGCTGTTGAGCTTGGAGGTGTTTCTCGTCTAATCCTTCTAGCTCTTGAAGCCTTAACAGGTCATTCTTTTCTTGAGTCAGCTCATTAGTCACGGCTATCCTGAGTGACGGGATCTGGATTTCAATGGGGAGAACTGTTTCGCTCCCGTAGACCAGTAAAAATGGGGTACAACCCGTCGGTGTTCGTACCGTTATGCGGTATGCCCAGAGACATTCGCCCAGCTTCTCATTCCAATCTCTCTTGTTTGAAGAGACGAACTTCTTCAAGAGTTTGATAATGGTTTTGTTAAAACTTCCGCCAAACCATTAGCAGCTGGAAAATATGCCGTAGAGGCAATATTATGTATCTGATTTTTATCGCAAAATTGGTGAAATGCTTGGCTGATAAACTGAGGCCCATTGTCGTGAATTATCCTCCGGGGTACCCCGAAGTGATAAATGATGTGATGTTTGATGAAGCTGATTACATTAGATGCCTTTACCTCAGCTAGAGGGATCGCCTCTGCCCATTTGGAGAAGTAATCCGTGATGGCCAGTATGAACCGGTGACCTCTGGAAGAAGACGGGTGAATAGGACCAATAATATCCATACCCCATGCTTCGAAAGGCCAGGATGCAACCGTAGGATGTAGATATTTAGACGGTTGATGTATGAAGTCTGCATGAACCTGACAGGCTCTGTATTGTCTTGCATAGTTGATCGTGTCTGCGATCATAGTGGGCCAGTAATAGCCCATTCTCCTGATACGATCCTGTAGCTTAGGACCGGGTTGATGCGCTTCGCACACACCGTTGTGAGCTTCCTGGATAATCTACTGTGCTTCGTTGTTAGAGAGACATCTTAATAGCAGTCCGTCGTAGGTCCGACGATATAGACATTGTGAAGATGCATTGAAGTAAAAGCGTAATGATCATCTTTTGACGGATACTGCTTTTTTGGGGTCCTCTGGCAAGATTCCGTATGCCACAAAATCTATGAAGGGACTTCTCCAGTCTCTTCTAGGGGGGATATGTGTTCACAGCGTAGCTGCGTTCTATGTGAAAGTTGTTCTTCACATAGAATAAATCTCTGTTAAGAAGGATTACCGAATCCTGCCTTCTTATAGGAGTGGCTAAATCCGCAGCTAGACTGGCTAGGGCATCAGCTTCGAGATTCTGAGATCGAGGTACATGCTCTAGGAAGAACCCTTTGAATGTCATGGCTATCTCGACCATTGCTTGGTGATAGGGGATGAGGTCTGGATTTCGGACTTCATATATTCCCCTGACTTGATTGACGATGAGCAGAGAATCACCGAAAGCTTCTAGGGACTCGACCCCCAGCTCTTTAGCGACTTGGAGCCCGATTAGCAGAGCGTTGTACTCTGCCACATTGTTGGAGCATGGCTCGCTAAGAGAATATGCTCGATAGATGACGAGTTTATCAGGAGTGACCAGGACTATTCCTATTCCTGAAACCACGTTTCCCTTAGGACCAGTTCTGGAGGCTCCATCGAAGAATACTTGCCATGTGTTGCTTCCTATTGCAGAATTACATTCTGCAACTTCATCAGGGATGTCCTCGTATAGTTTGGAGGTCTCCGGGATCGGATGAGCAGCTAGGAAGTCGGCCAGCGCTTGGCCTTTGATGGACTTCTGCGGGACGTATACCATGTCATATGGTGTTAACAGCATCGCCCAAGTCGCGAGTCGGGAATTAAGAGCACTTGGCTTGCTCATCAGTACTCGAAGAGGGTTGATCCTGGAGATGACATGAATAGTCTGACCGGTGACATAGTGCCGCGTCTTCTGGATAGCGAAGATCAGAGCCAAGCATTCCTTCTCCACTGGGTTGTACCGGTGTTCGGCTCCGACCATCATCCTGCTGAGGTAGTAGATAGCATGTTCATGCCGTATATCATTCTTCTGTGCGAGAAGAGCTCATAGCGAATGATCCATCGCTCGAACGTACAGCAAGAATAGTCTTCCCATGACGGGAGGCACCAGAACTGGCGGACTGGTGAGGTAGCATTTGATATCTTTGAACGCTTGCTGATAGGTTTTGTCTCATATGAAGGATACACCTTTCTTCATGAGATGAGAAAAGGGCTGACATCTCCCCGAGAGGTTGGATATGAACCTCCGGATATAAGCCAGACAGCCTTGAAATCCTCGGAGTTCCCTCAGATTGCGGGGCGGTCGCATTTCTACGATGGCCTAGAATTTGTCAGGGTCCACTTGGAGGCTTCTTGTTCAAAGTGATCACTAGAGGATCACTCCCTTTTCCTGACCTGGTCTTGTTCAGGTGAATAGCCATAGGCTCCATGGCTTTTGGACGAGTGGTTCATCCTTTCACTCTGATTGACAGCGGTAGTGTGGCAGAGGGTTCTTCTGGCTCCCGGTGGGATTCCTTCTCGGCCTCGCCTGACACTTCTTCCGTGTGGTCTTGAGAGTACAACACAGCATCAGAATAGTAGGATTCTACTCCTTTAAACGGGTTTAGGTCAGCAACCTCCGTTTGTACTGTTCCTTGGGGGTCTACATATTTAAGACATTGATGTAGAGTTGAAGGAACGATGTTGTGGTCGTGGATCCACGGTCTTCCCAGCAAAATGTTGTAGGACACCTCTGAATCGATGATGTAACATGTGGCCACCGATCTGAGGTTGCCAATCTGTATCCTTCGGCGAATTTTCCCCAACGGCTTACTTCTTCCGGCGTTAAAACCCACGATTATAGTGGAGGTGTAAGCCAATTCGCTGGTAGGAATCCTCAGCGGTCTGAGCAGACTGTGAGGGATGATGCTGATCGACGATCCTGGATCTATGTGAATCCGATCGACCTCCATAGAACCGACGTACCCGGTGTAATAGAGGGGCCTGTCATGCTTGTTATGTTTTAACAGCATGTCGTCTTGAGTAAAAGTGATATTTGGGATCACCTCCATCACACTATGGCATTGAGGATACGCCACTGGTTCTTCGTCGGGGGTCTTGAGCTGGTTCAAGCATGCCTCCGCCTGCATCAGTGCTTCACTCAGAGCTAGACGAGTGTCTTGGGAGAGCCTGAGTAGCTTGAAGATGGACAGCCTGGCTGGTGTATTAGCCAGTTGGGCCAGGATGTCGAAGTTGTATGGCTTCTCTAAACCTTTGTTTGGAATGCTTTTCACAGGTTTATCAAAGCGTACTTCTCTTTGCTTTCCCTTGTCCGCCGGAGTTGGTTTTGAAGGGCTGGCATCTGGTACGACGGGGCCTGGTCCTGAAGGTTTGGCAGTTTAAGCGTCCGCTGTTGCATCTTCCTGACTTGCTCCGTAGTCATTGAGATAGGCTTTCCCTAAACGGGTTACAGCAAATACCTCGTCTTCGTCTGATGCCGAAGAAGTTGCGACCATGTGGCATAGTTTGCATTTGGAGCTCTTTCTAGACGTAGCCTTAGTAGCTTTAGTCTCCTCCTCGAGCTCTGACACTAAATCCGGATGAACCCACATAATCTCGCCCTGCAGGGTGGTTAGGGGTACCAGGTCATGATTTTGACCCCTAGCTGGTGGGAGATTGATGATGTTCATCGTGGTCCAGGAAATAGGTGTGACACCGTCCGAGACTTCTTGGGAAGGCAGATTGCCAAACCGCAGAGAGATCATGTTGGCCATGACCGTCTTCTCGGTATCGTGCAGAGTGATGGCCTTAGCATCGATTAACCCCTGGATCTTCCTTTTCAGTATGTAACACGCCTTTGTCGGGTGGTGTACGTATCTGTGGAAGATGCAGTATTTGGGGTCGTTAGTGTTGCCGACTTCTTGGGGCTGCCTTAGCTCCGGAAGGGTGATCTTGCCACTTTTGACGAGACACTCGAATATACTTAGGATATCGTCGTCGTCGAAAGAGTAGACTTCGACGGGCCTGGAGGTCCCGGGTCTCGCTTGTGCAATTGCCGCAGTCTTTTGCCTAGCCGTATTGATCGCCAGAGCTTCTTTTCCTTTGGAGCTGCGAGGATGGTCGCTGCTGGGAGATGACCTCTTGCCTCTGTCAGAGGTGGAGATCATGATGCCATTGTCGCGCGCCTTGCGACTGTTGTCTTCGGCGGCCATGGCCGAGATAATGAACGAAGGCCAATCATGGAACTGATATGGTCCTGTAAACACCGAGACTACGGAAAGGAGGTTTTTCCTGCAAATGTCTACCAACGCAGAATCTGGAACTCCTGGAGGCATCTGTAGCGTGGCCTGACGAAAATGTTCGATGAAGGTACGAACGTCCTCTTTTTCCCTCTGCTTGACTTCGATGAGAGAGGACATAGACATGTCCATTCCTTCCTCATAGAATCCCGTGAAAAATAAAGCTTTGAAGTCCAAAAGGAAGTAATACAGTTGTCCGCCAAGCTACGGTACCACTGATAGGCTACTCCTGAGAGACAGCCTTTGAACACCCGAGTGAGGAGGGCGTCGTTCCCTTGTAGCAACACCGTCATCATACTAAAATAGTTCATGTACTGACTTGGTAATGTTTTTCCCTCGAACAGAGCCATAGTCTGAGGTTTGTACCTCGGAGGGAAAGGGACCTCTTCCCAGATAGCTGGGTAAGGCTGGTTGATTTCCAGTTTCTTGAGCTGATCTTTGTGCTTCAAGGCGTCAAACTGGGCTTTCTACTCCCGTACTGCCTGCATCGGATTTTCAGTTGGAAGCGAGACTACAGTATAGTACGGAGTTGGTCGTATCGTGACTCCAACAGGAGGTAATATATTCTTCGAGTGAGGAAGCGAAGGAACTGCTGACTCTTGATCTAGAGTAGGCTCTTGGCTTGGGTTGGATAGTGGTAAGTCCACCAACATACTGAGTTGGCAGGACCGATACTTGAGCCATGGCAGTTACGTGCTGAGTTAGCATCATCTGGTGTATGTTCTCCATTATGGATTGCATTTGTTTCAGAGATATCTCTAGTATAGTGATGCGTTGTTCCGCGTTTCCTGACGACGAAGCTTCCTCACATTTATCTTCAACGGCATAAACTACCATTTTCCTGGGTGTCATTGAAGGATTAGTATAGGTCGCTGTAGAAGTCGACTCTACACTCTCAGCGTCTGATCCGGGGGACTGGCGACCCCCAGTGTCGGAATCAGACAAGTACGAAGCTAGTTGTTGTGACCTTGCATGGGTGTTTTGGAACACCCCAGCTTTAGCGTTCCTGAGGAGCTCATTGAATCTCCTTCGGCTCGGGCCCAGAGGGACAATTCGAAGCATGTCTTCATACCCAGCTTTAGTGTTTCCTGGTCGTCCAATTCGATAATTCGAAGCATGTCTTCATAGGCAGACTGGTCGAATTGGACGACCAGTGTCTTCTTCACGGTTCCAACAGATACCGCATCGTGTTGAGCAATTACTTCCTCATCAGAAGAGAAAGACTTCCCCAGCAGAGTCGCCATCTTGTTTGTGGTGGAAAATAAAAGAATAAAAATGTATTCAAGATGGGGTTTACACGAAACCCGCCTTCTTTGGTTTACAAACAAACTTGTAGTATTTGATCCTATACGAGGTTGTGGGAGTACAATTTATTTAATCTGGATAAATATTGCTATAGGTATCTGATCTGCAGTCGATCACTTTAGCCCTTGGACCACACGATGATGAAGAAGTGCCGTAGAAGACAGGAAGCAGCTTCGAAGGTTACAAAAGAGGGTGGATGCACGATGCCAAAGTCGTCGATCCCTACTCTTTGCCTGAGCTCCAGATTCTTCTCTCTCTCCCTCTCTCTCTTGACCTCTGGTTCGATCTTTCTTGGAAGTTCGACCTTGTTCGATCCTTCTTTCAAAGTTTTGACCCGTGGTTCGATCTCTTTGGAGGTTTTTAGACTAATTCCTCCGACCCTCTAATTTGTCGACCCTGTTTCTCATTGATAGAGGTCTCTATTTATAGAGTTTTAGTGACAGTGATCACTCCGTCGGTGTAGAAACCGAGGAGTGGAAAGTACAACACCCTTTTACACAACAGTTAAAATAACCAATGCCTGCGTATAGATGATCCTTTGAATGAGCGTGTGATGCGGGTCCAACTAAGGGACAAAATGCGTATAATCGCTACGAAGATCATGGTGTACAAGCCACGTAGGTAGGTATCCCTTGTGTAGAAGAGGTGGGCGTAGAAGCCAATGTCTGTCACCATGGCGTAGAAGCCAAGCAGGCATAAAAGCCGAATAGGCATAGAAGCCGAGCGGTCATAGAGGCCGAGTGGGCGTTGAAGCCGAATGGGCATTGAAGCCGAGTGAGCACGGCAGCTGAATAGGTGTAGAAGCCGCTGCGTACCATGCCAGAGTGCTGATGTGGACGTCTTAGCCGAAATTATGACTTTTGAAGATATAATCAAATCTCTTGCATTAAATGCAGAGATTTGCCACCATCCTGTGCATTAAATACAGAGGCATATTTTTTGAAGGTCTGCAGCCCTTCTGTGCATCAGTCGCAGAGACATGCCTCGAGAAACTATCATCGCTCTGTACATTAGACGTAGAGACGTGCCTCGAGCAACTGTCATCGCTCTGTGCATTGGACGTAGAGACGTGCCTCGAGCCCCGTACGGAGTGCAGCTTTTGATGTGGCTGGCAGTTTGTCTACTGCAGAGCATAAACAGCTCATGTCTGCCTGTGTAAAATAAGGCAGGGTATCCCTTCGTGCACGTAAAAGCAGTTTATGCAAAGGAGATGGCGGTAAATGACAGCCTGGGTCGCAGTGCTGTGCCATCATTATAGCCGTCATCTGGGTAGTCGAGCCGCATCCCTTTGTCAGAAGTCCAGACGTCAGGTTCATTACAGGATCTGACAGGTTCATTAGAGGATCTGACTGGTTCACTTCGGAGAATACGAAGCGTCTCTCGTACACTTCAATGCTGCGTTGAAAGAGGATGGGTTTTACGTCCAGGTGTCGATGAACCACCATGTTTACGCTGAAGCTGCTTGGACGTACTGTCTTACACGGATGGTCCTTTGAGCTTATATTTTATGCTATATTTAGCAAAAAAAGCTCTGTTGCACGCTTGATGGCTCTAAAGGGCTCTGTATACGCTGCTCTGCATCAATATGCTACATATAGCCATCCGGCATATTTTTCATGCTTCTACACCCGTATTTAGCAATATATTCTGCGCTAAGGCACAATAAAGATCGAATCAAAACTTGGATTGGATGATATAGTCATTCAATAAGACCGAACCAGCAACCACGCGATACGGTATAAGGAATGAGTAAAAAATTATGTTCGAACGGATCTAGTGGTATCAATTGCTATACTTGGGATAGATTCGATTGTGATAGAATGGCCTACGCTCAGGAAGTCTCGAGGATGAGACTTTTTCTGAGTGGTGTATAATATAACGATCTATTCCACTCAAGCAGACTGCCGATTCAAACTACAAAAGTGCAACGTCCCGGCCCACTTTGCTTATCGAGAATACTCATTTGAGGCAAAGAACTTTCCAACTTGGCCCGTCAGGAGTTTCAGCTTGGGCTTTCAGAGGCTTGCTCGGAGTATCGCTAGACCGAGGCAAATTATCGCTAAGGTAGGTGGCTACGATGAACTTGTCTTTGCTTAGCCAACACATTTAAAATATGGACGATACATACTAGTCGCTAGGTGAATCACCCCCTGCATGCTAATAAAGAATACAACGCACCTAACTAAGGGAATAATCGTAACTTATATTGCTTGTGTTAGAACATGAAAATGAAACTTTGCTTATAATTGGACCCTCTAATGCTACCTTTGCCTTGTTCAACTAGACCCCGCTATGCCTCGAGTAGAACGATATATATGTACTCTTCCGAGTGCACCACTTTACTTGCTATACTGCACGACCCTAGATGATGTCACTCAGTATGTTCCTTTATGATTTTACTCCACGGTTTACCCTTAGACCGTGCCAAAGTAAATGCTTATGTTCTATATGAATGCGATGCTTGCCTGCTTATATGTTAGCTTGTATTTGTTGCCCCGTTTCAATGCTTGCCACACTATCAATGTCATGCATTCATTTAGTTCTTTTCGGAAGACTATATAATAGTCATTCCGTTCGTATGTAAACCTAAAAGTATCCGGGATCATTAGATGGCCAAGGCAGTCCCCGAATGTCACCCTAACATTTTTACTCAAGGGTAGTTTAATAATTGACATAGATGATTTTAATTTAGGATTGATTGTATTTAAATATTGTGCATGCATAATTATTTAATTATTATATTATATATTTATTATTAGGTATAGATTATTTTAGACTTGTATAGTAGACCTAACCCATTTAATTACATGCATGAACCAATATTTTGGATGAGTTTAGTTTGAGCCCATGAATTAGGGCCATGGATTAGGATGTTGTATTAATTAGTGAAATCATTAGACTAGAACATTTTCTCCCTAATTAAATTCTTCATGAGAGGCCCCAAGGGGTAATTGAGATATTTCACATGGCTTGGGAGAGGGTTATATGGCCGGCCACCTCTAGAGGAGAGAGAAACCATTTTTACTTCACCAATTTCTAAATTCTTTAGATCTACATTTCCCTCTTCCAATTTTCTTCTCTCACTTATCAATTCTCCACCAATTCTTCACAAATTCCTTCTCTAATTCTTCATTTAGGCTTCTACATCAAGGGTCTACAAGAAAGAAGCAAGGAGGAGGAGGCCAAGATCTACAAGGAGAGGAGCGACTTTGTATTTGGAGACTTTTTATTGGGAATCTATCTCCCAGGCCAAGAAGCAGCCAGCTGTCTGCCCCCCTTCAACCCTACTTTTCTTTGCTGTGCGAACAAGGCCTTGGAACCGTCTGGTCATAAAAACAAAAATGCATAAATTGCGCAAAAAGTGCTTTCGGCTCCGTACAACATAGGGATTGGCACGCTTTCGGGAAGAACATAGAATAGTAGAGGATCCAGCATGCGGGACACGACGATCATCCCATAGGTGTCAAAGAATCTCTAACAGTCCATTGCTTCTCCTCCTCAGGGACATTTACATCCTCATGCGATACAAAAGGCTCTTGCTTTTCCTCACTGGCGTTCACCGCCATTACCTTCCGGCATAGCGTCGAAGGTGCATAGCGCACTATTCGCTGGGAGTAGGAAGGGACAAAAGTTCTCCGCGGGGAAAATGGGGTCACCCTGGAAGGGGAAAGTCTTACCTTAGGTGGAAGCCAGTCCATAAAGATTCTCCCTTCTCTAACGTGCAATTCCCCTACTTCCGTCCGATATCGCGCCTAGGATAGTTGACTTGTTAGGCATATTTTAGTTCCCCCCCTTCTAATAGACTCTAGATCTGAGTTTTAACCATGAGAAACCAACCCACATGCGTAGGCTACCCATAGAAATTAGTTTTAGGTTCATCAGAGACCTACACTGGAAGTTATGTGCATTTTGGTGCCAATTTTGGGAGAATTTCGAGATTGGCACATGTAGTGGTTGTCATTGGGTCTAATAGATTTAAATGACATATGATTGCTTGTTTGTGACTAGTGTCGTATCCACAATTGGGTACGTATAGGCCGTATCTTGTCAATTTGACAAAACGGATTAATTTTTGGGGTTTTCCTCCGACACGGGGACTTATGCATATCACATTGTGACACAGACACATAGTTATTCTAATTACTATACGTATTACTCATAATTAGTGTTTTAGACTTGCTCGTGTCCTCCGAGATACATTTGGTTATGTGTTGGAGCCGTATCGCAAGCGTATCATAAAATTAGTGTGATACGGGTGCGGTACACTCCACGTGTTTGTTGTTTTGTCTTCTTTGCTATACGTACATGTATATATATATATATATATATATATATATATATATATATATATATGATAATTAAGTGATATAGATATGTACATATTAGTGTATTTGAGTTGTGTATATGTGTGTCAATATGTGTATATAATAGAGTATATATATATATGTGTGTGTGATTGTGTGTGTGTGTGTGTGTGTGTATGTGTATGTACTTGTGTTAATATGTATATATATATATAGGTGTTTGTATATAGATATATGTGTGTACCAGTGTTTACTTATATATATATGTATATATGTGTTTGTGTTTATGTGTGTGAGAGGGTGAGTGAGCAGTCGGGCATTGTAGTCAGTAGTAACAGCTCCTACAAGAGTGCAGTTGAGCAGTAGACTAAGTCGAGCAAGGAGTGCACAAGGAGAAAGGGGCAGTGACTAAAGAGAGGGGGAGCCATCAGGAAGCAAATGTAGGGAGTCGGGCACTCAGCTGAAGGGAAGTACAACAGCTGCAACTAGCTGCTGAGGCAACAACTTGGGCAGATCAGCAATATGAAGAGAGCAGTAGCAGTCTTCACAATGAAGAGAGAAGTAGCAGCAGTGTCACGTCCCGATCTCCCGCAGGCAAATCGGTTGTTCCCGCTAGGCGAGAATTACCCTCGCCAGCGCTCCCGCGGAACTATCGCTTGACCCATCCGGGAGTGATGCTGCACGAGCGCGATCCACGCCCGTGCAAGGCCGTGGTTCATTGGCTGGCGGTAAGAGTTCTAAGCCACAGAGTCGCACAGATTGTCCGAGTACAGCAGAGTCATGAACGCATAGCAATTTGGTAACAGGTTCACTGAGTCGACAATATAGCGGAAGCATTGAAACATAAGTTGAAATAAAGCAAGCTCTTTTTATTTATATGAACAAGTGTTACAGGCGGCGTATAACCGAGATTACAAGTCGCTCAAGCCTCTCTCTGAAACAGTAAAAATGTGCCAAGTGGCTACAACTGTGGAATGATTGTACAGGCGATGATCAGGCGATGTTCACAACATTATGTCTTGTATATGTGCTTCTGTTCCGGATGCACCGTTGCTTCGGAGTGATATCCACGCTTTAGCACGCACGTTGGAGGCATCCGCACTGAACGAGATTCTCCCGCACCCTGCATACAAACTGGTGGATTATCAGTACATCAAATGCACTGGTGGGGAAGCTACTCGCCCGCCCGACAAATCCAAATACGTAAAACAGGTTCCGTGCACAACTATTAAGTTGTCTTTCTAATTGCCTTATGATCAGTTTCATGCAGATATTGAATAGCCTAACTCGTGTGGCGGTGCACCGTGCAACATGAGAGGAAATACGGCGAGACTTATCAACTTACCATCTCCTTCCCTGTCCAAGGCAAACATTGAGGCAAACATGTAAATTCTTGCACGGGCAAGTATAACATTCAGGAGGCATAGCATATGCAAACACGAGGGTCATTTTAACATGATCGTTCAGGTGTTCAGTTGTTCATTAATGCGATGCAGTAACTCGCACGCGGATAGCCTCTAAGCGAGGATGACTTATCTATATGAACATAATGTCGCTGGCTTAGCCATAAAGGATAGTTTAGTCTCAGGGTGAAGTGACGTACAACGCGGGTGGCGAGCCCCGTCGCATAACACTTGCCGGGTAACATACGACTAAAATACGTCCTGTCCGGATCGGATCGGTCCCAGTGCCCCGGTGACCGTCTACGAAACTCAACATAACATAGCTTGTGCGCACAAGTTGTCCGCGATAATGCAGGTCAGGGTCTATCCATATTCCATAGCTTGACATGATAATCATGAAACTTAAACTTAATCTGAATGAGCATATTGCTCCAGGAGCTGGGATTCCATCAGTACATAACACGATCCTCGTTCAGATGCATACTTAGCTTGATTATCATTCAAGTGTGATTCACGTTCAGTATTCATTCTTGCTTAATGCATTCCCCTGGTTCGGGGATATGCCTTGGTGACCTAACGGTCCCGGATACTTGCAGGTTCATTCAGGCACGGAACGACTACGTAGTAGTCTCCCGGGGTTTGGATGAAAATACGGTAACATTCAAGAATAAAAGCATGCGTTTCTAAGGAACATAAGCATGCACGTTTGCTCAGACCCGAAGGTAAGCCGAGAGATGAAACCGTTAGGGACTTAGCATGCTGGGGTCTGAACATATATAAGCAGTATTTCATTTTCCATGTTCTAGCATAGCAATACAAATTGGGATTATTCCCTTAGCTAGGTGCGTTGGATTTATTAGCTTGCAGGGGGTGATTCACCTAGCGACTAGCATGAATATTCCAGATTTTATGTGTGCTGGCTAAGCAAAGACAAGTTTACCGTAGCCACCCACCTTAGCGATGATTCGTCTCGGTAGAATGATACGCCGAGTGAGCCTCTGAAAGCCTAAGCTGGATTCCTGTAGGGACAAGTCTGGATATCCTTTGCTTCTCGTTTGAGGCAAAGCGGGTCGGAACAGTTGCACTTTTGCCTTTTGAGACGGCAGTCCGCTTGAGCGGAACGGGGTATTACATCCTACCCAACTTAGAAAAAGTCTCGTCCTCGAGACTTACTAAGGACAAGCAGTAATCTAGGGTTGAGGCAATCCAAGACAAGCCGTTGTACTTGTTCATTTGGATATTCACTTGCACAAGCGTCAAAATCAGCATATCGCTTAGACTGGATCGTGCGCACTTTCGAAGTGCACTTCTAGCGTGAATACGTCAACCAGCTTAGTGATAGCGAAGTCTTAGCACTCGAGTTTCACCTTTTCCTAAGTCTTGGATGGTGCACTAGTTCAAGGCGTCCCTCGAATAGATGCATTCATCCAAACTTAGAGTTAGTGAAAATCGGACAAGCTACTAGCGATACTCTCAAGGGTTCGCACAGGTTGGCACAAAGGCCACTCGCAGCATACAACCAGACAAGCAATCATATCAATTAAAATGAATTTTGAAAGTATTTAGACTTATTGTTGGAATATCCCATCGAGGCATTGAGAGAGAGCGTGCACATAACCCACGAACGAGCTTTCAAAACAGAGATATCGAATTGAAGTCCAAAGGCGTAAAAGCCAGGCTCTGATACCAACATGTCACGCCCCGATCTTCCGCAGGCAAATCGGCCGTTCCCGCTAGGCGGGAATCACCCTCGCCAGCGCTCCCGCAGAACGATCGCTTGACCCATCCGGGCGTGATGCCGCACGAGCGCGATCCACGCCCGTGCAAGGCCGTAGTTCATTAGCTGGCGATAAGAGTTCTAAGCCATAGAGTCGCACAGATTTTCCGAGTGCAGCAGAGTCATGAACGCATAGCGATTTGGTAACAGGTTCACTAAGTCGACAATATAGCGGAAGCATTGAAACACAAGTTGAAGTAAAGCAAGCTCTTTTTATTTATATGAACAAGTGTTACAGGCGGCGTATAGCCGAGATTATGTCACGACCCAATTCCGTAGAATCAAATGAGGCGTCCCCCGAATCGTGACCGCCGTGCGGGCCTGGAGTTGCGCCCGCACAAGGCTTTAATGATTTGCATAGCAAGCACATATTCAAAGTACGCAGATAAATTGAAACACAGATTTGAAACATAGAAAAGTTCTCTTTATTGATAATGAACATCTATTACAAACTCTTGAACGAGTTAGCTAATATGCCGAACGGCTTACAAAAAAGATGACTCAAAATGAGATAGCAGTCCTGTACATTATATCCCTTTATAACTCAAAATGATAAAGACCTCCTGGCTGGAGAATAACTTTGCCTCGGAGCCGCATTTGTGTATGAAGAGTTGCAGCTCCTGTTTTCAAAATGCTTCGAGGGCGCGGTAAAGATGTGCCAACAGCTGGACTGGATCGGGAAAACGACTTCGGCTCCTCGCTCGGTTCGCCTTAGTGCGGAGAACCTATTTTAACGAGGGTCAGCATATCGAAACATGCTGGTGAAGGCGAGCTAGCCGAACTATACCAATTAACACGTTGTTTAGTGAAGCATGCATATTTTGTGGGTTTCTATCTTGCCTTAGTTCATTTACAAGTAAACAGCATATAGAATTTACTGAAATGAACTAGCCACCGTTCGGTGGATTTATACCTGCCCATCTGAATGACCTGCACAATACTTACCTTGCCTTCCCTGCCACGAAGACACAAGTTAGTTGCAACAGGTTTAAATATACACGTTGGGATCACTGGCTAGGAGCCATAATGGACCGTTTAGTCTTTGAATGAAGATGGTGTGCAACGAAGCACGTGAGGCGCTGCACGCCATCCCATTCGCACGTGAGACTATCGTGAAGTTTCGCCCGGACCGGATCGGTGCCAGTGCCCCAGCGACCGTCCGCGGAACCCGTTACCTTGTGCACAAGTTGTCCGTGATCAATCGTTCATGGCACGTTAACGTTGATACAGTTAAGTCACGTGAACAAGATAAGCAACATTGCATGATTCGTTTACATTACAACTACGTTATATTCATGCATCAGGATATACGTTTAAACTTGTATCTATGCATTTGATGAACATTACGAACGAACAAGCATGCAAAGATATAACCGTTCACAAGTTTATTGACAAGCATAATGAACCCAGTCTATTCTCTTTTATCTTGGTTTCTTTTATTATTACTTGGTATCGTTTGATCGGGGCGAAGGAGTGAAGCTTGGAAGCAAGGTTAGCTAATCGGGTTGGTAGCCACTCACTTAGATTTTGGAAAGAAGAAGGAAAGAGGCACTTCACGACTCCGCTCGCAAGCCGCCTACTGCTCGTTCACCTGCACACGAACAGCTCAATTAATACTTCTTCCTCTCTTTCCAATCTCGGAATAGAAGTGCAAGTCAATGAACGAAAACAATGAAAACCATCGAAACCGTTCATGGAAAACAAGCAAATCCCAAAACCAACTCAAAGCACGAAAGCAACAAGCGACATCGAAAACCGAGGCAATAAAAGATAGCAGCGGAGAGGTCCCTCCTGACTCTGCCGCTAAGCCGATCCTTAGGGCGCAGTCTACTGAATATGGGAATCGATTTCGAAGAAACAAATCCATAACGAGGACGAGTTCTTAATTCAATCTATCCCGATCGAACGATACCGTTTGTGTTTCTTAGCCGCGCTTCCCGCACCGGGGGAACGGGGCGCTACAGATTACAAGTCGCTCAAGCCTCTCTCTCTGAAACAGTAAAAATGTGCCAAGTGGCTACAATTATGGAATAATTGTACAGGCGATGATCAGGCGATGTTCACAACATTATGTCTTGTATATGTGCTTCTGTTCCGGATGCACCGTTGCTTCGGAGTGATGTCCACGCCTTAGCACGCACGTTGGAGGCATCCGCACCGAACGAGGTTCTCCCGCACCCTGCATACAAACTGGTAGATTATCAGTACATTGAATGCATTGGTGGGGAAGTTACTCGCCCGCCCGATAAATCCAAACACGTAAAACAGGTTCTGTGCACAACTATTAAGTTTTCTTTCTAATTGCCTTAGGATCAGTTTCATGCAAATATTGAATAGCCTAACTAGTGTGGCGGTGTACCGTGCAACATGAGAGGAAACACGGTGAGACTTACCAACTTACCATCTCCTTCCCTGTCCAAGACAAACATTGAGGCAAACATGTTAATTCACGCACGGGCAAGTATAACATTCAGGAGGCATAGCATATGCAAATACGAGGGTCGTTTTAACATGATCGTTCAGGTGTTCAGTTGTTCATTAATGTGATGCAGTGACTCGCACGCGGATAGCCGCTAAGCAAGGATGACTTATCTATATAAACATAATGTCGCTAGCATAGCCATAAAGGACAGTTTAGTCTCAGGGCGAAGTGACGTACAACGCGGGTGGCGAGCCCCGTCGCATAACATTTGCCGGGTAACATACGACTAACATACGTCCTGTCCGGATCGGATCAGTCCCAGTGCCCCGGTGACCGTCCGCGGAACTCAACATAACATACCTTGTGCACACAAGTTGTCCACGACAATGCAGGTCAGGGTCTATCCATATTCCATATCTTGACATGATAATCATGAAACTTAAACTTAATCTGAACGAGCATATTGCTCCACGAGCTGGGATTCCATCAGTACATAATACGATCCTCGTTCAGATCCATACTTAGCATGATTATCATTCAAGTGTGATTCACGTTCAGAATTTATTCTTGCTTAATGCATTCCCCTGGTTCGGGGATATGCCTTGGTGACCTAACGGTCCCGGATACTTGCAGGTTCATTCAGGCACGGTACGACTACGTAGTAGTCTCCCGGGGTTTGGATGAAAACACGGTAACATTCAAGCAGACAAGCATGCGTTTCTAAGGAACATAAGCAGGCACGTTTGCTCGGACCCGAAGGTAAGCCGAGAGATGAAACCGTTAGGGACTTAGCATGCGGGGGTCTGAACATATATAAGCAGTATTTTATTTTCCATGTTCTAGCATAGTAATACAAATTGGGATTATTCTCTTAGCTAGGTGCGTTGGATTTATTAGCATGCAGGGGGTGATTCATCTAGCGACTAGCATGAATATTCCAGATTTTATGTGTGCTGGCTAAGCAAAGACAAGTTTACCGTAGCCACCCACCTTAGCAATGATTCGCCTCGGTAGAGCGATACGCCGAGCGAGCCTCTGAAAGCCTAAGCCGGATTCCTATAGGGACAAGTCTGGATATCCTTTGCTTCTCGTTTGAGGCAAAGCGGGTCGGAACAATTGCACTTTTGCCGTTTGAGACGGCAGTCCGCTTGAGCGAAACGGGGTGTTACAAGCAGCTCGGGCATGAAAGAAGAAGCCATTGCACAGTTCAGCAATAGTGGGGAGTCGGGTAGCTGCTACTGTACAATTGTACAGTTCTATGCACAGTTCTGTGCATGTATCAGTGGATTCAGTCCACTATGCCATCGACCAGTATCTATTTTTAGTAGCTGCTGGACATCAATATGAAGAGAGGTTCAGTATCAGCAAGGAACTGAAGTTGCACAACAAATTGAAGGAGCAACAACTGTACAATATCAGTGTTAGTATCAGATTCAGTTTGAGTTGGTTATTGGTTTCAGTTAGTTTCACTTGGGTTTGGGTTTTGGTATAGGAGTTAGTTAATAGTTATTGTATACTAGTTAGTTAATGTGTTAGTTGTTTATTTGTTAGTTAGTTATATACATTTATGTAGATAGTTAGCTACATATATAAATATATATTATAGTAGATGATATTGTATGACAGTTAGTCACATATACTAATAGGTAGCGTATCTTGATAGTTAGTTATATTAGCTATACATATCTATGTATGTTAGTATTATAGTTAGTTCTATATTATATTGATATGTATATAGTAGTGTTAGTTTATAGTTAGTATATTAGTTTGGGGTTTTGGTATTAGTTATATGTTAGAGATTTGGATTACCTCGGAATACCAAGGTATTACCAAGGTATTGGGCCGACCCAAGGTATTAAGTTTTGATATCGAGATAGGTGCGATACGCATTAGTATAAGGCCAAGGTATCATATTTTCATTGTTTTGATATAGTATTAACTATAATGACTTGTATATATATATCTAAAACACTAATTTCATATAAGTAAACTTGTGTATCATAGGATACGACTTTTTGAGTGCCTTTTAGAATTGCATCAACTTAACTTATTTTTATTCTCGAACCTTGTATTGATGCAATGTACCATATATAGGTCTGTATGACACTAGCTTGGGCATCGAGAGACATATCTTGCTCAAGACTTCAGGAGAGTACATTTCTCTGATAGTTTTTAATTCATAATATTATATATATACATGTTCTAGAATTGTATACTTGATTCCGATACAGTGATTTCATGGACTGGTACTATATGGATCCCTTCAGGAGATGTTATCCCCTACCGTGTTCAGCAGGTACTCGTATACATTGTATCTCATCATATATATTGGGTATTGATTATATTTCTTGTTTACACACTGCTCATGTTTAGTGTGCTTATTTGTGTACACCCACCGATCGTGTTTGGTAGTTATGATATTTGTGTACACCCACTGCTCGTGTTTAGTGGTTATATTTCATGTTCGTAGCGTGTCATGATTGGATCCATTGGTATTAGTTGGGGGTGGGAGAGTTGGAGTTGATTATGTGATCAAAGCCCCATTGTTACATCGTGTACATTCTGGTTATATACCTCACTTGTAATCGTCTTACCTGATCATGTTCTCCCAACCTGATCACATAATGAACTTATATTCTGTGGCACATTAGCTAGTTTAGATTGCAGTTATTTTATCATATTGCTAATATTCATATTGTTGTTCTATATTCTTGTACATTACCTGTATATCTATTGTTTATTCATTCATATGTTTAGTGATCTTGTATTTCATTTCTATATCTGTTTATAAGCTCGGTTATGCTATTGAAACTGCTTTTAGAGGTATGTACTTCACTCCAATCCTGACTGGATATATTTTTCTAGATGACTGGCTTATAGAGCAGTATCCCATATTCTACGGGTCGTATGACGGCGTACCTATAGAGGATACTCCTATAGACCAGGAGGACTTAGTTGTAGAGCCCGATGAGGTCTAGTTTATTTGTATTGGATTATATTAGATAATTCTTTTATTAAGATTCATATCATGTATATTATTTTAGATCGTGGATTATATCTTTATTCTTTCCTTCGCTATTCTATGCGTGCATTATTCTTTCTTAGTTTATTTTGTGATTGAGATTAGATATACTTATGAGATACCATATTGCTCCTCCATTTGGAGTTAAGATGATTGACAAGTACTATATTATATTATTGAGATGTTAGATAGTTAAAAATGACCCAAACAGCATTCTACCGCCGATTCTGCAGAGTAGGCTGGACATAACCATGTACTCGTGCCCGAATATCCGGGTGTGGGTTGTGACAACTTACCAGGGGAATGCATCAAGGCAAGTGGAACATTGATAAAAAATTATGTCAAGTTTATATCTGAACGAGAATCATGTCAAGCAAATCAAGAATCACAGCTCATGGAGCAAATGCTCGTTCAGAACAAGAATCATGGATTATTATGTCAACTTGTGAATATGGAAGACCTTAGAGACTTGCATGGTCACATAAATCATGCACAAGATAATAACATGGATTCCTATGGACGATCACCGGGGCACCGGGATCGTACCGTCCTAGGGGGGATATGGGTATTGCGTAACCAAATCGGTAGGATGCTCTCGCAGTTTGGGAATACATAATATTATCGGTGGTCGGACCCTTGGTAGTGCATCCTACACTTGGATACCCGACTGACACCATTATCTACGGTAGTCTCACCATGTTTGGTCGGGATGATGGCTAACGCCCAATGACTCTTTCGGTATGCCTCATCTCCGCCCGAGACTATGCGTCATCCTTTATGGCTATGTCAATGACCTCTTATTCATATAGATAAGTAATCCTCACTTAGCGGCAATCCGTGTGCGAGTTATTACATCGTATCACATCGAGAATACCTGAAACACTTAAATGATATGAGTATAAGACATCAATACAAATTGAATAACTTGAGCAATCCATTGAGCACTAGAACATCCTTTGCAACATGCCTGGATAATCTATAAAACTCATGCACGCGAAACATAATTTTGCTCACTACACTGTGTTTGTATATGATATTGCTCCTAAACTTTATATATATATATGCTCGTGCATGAATTAATTTGGTTTGCCTTGGACAGGGAAGGGTTGATGGTAAGTTGGTAAGTCTTGTCGTGTTCCTTATATCGTACAGCGTACTGCCACACGAGTTAGGCTATTCATCATTGCCATAAAACTGATCCTAGGGCAAGACTAGAAAGATAACTTAATAGATGGTGCACGGAACATATATATCATGTTTGGATTTGTCGAGCGGGCGAGAAACCTCCCCACCAGTGCATTCATGTACTGATAATCTACCAGATTGCTTGTAGGGTGTAGGAGAACCTCGTTCAGTGTGGTTGCCCGCTTCGTGCGTGCTAAGGCATGGAGTTCACTCTGATGCCTTGGAGCGTTGCATCCGAAACTGAAACACATATACATGACTTAATGTTGGAACATCGCCTATACATCATTCCATAAATGTAGACACTTGGTACGCTTTTACTGTTTCAGAGAGAGAGAGAGGCTTGAGCGACTTGTAATCTCGGCCTAGCGCCGCTTGTAACACTTGTTCAATATTAATAAAGAGTTTACTTTACTTCTATACTTGTGTTATTTAATGCTTCCGCTATTAACGACTTTGTAAACTTGCTACTAATCACTTATACGTTTATTATTTTGCTGTACTCGTACAAATCTGTGAGACTCTATTGCTTAGTCCTCTTATTACCTATTCATATCACGGCCTTGCATGGACGCGGCTTACGCTCGTGCGGTATCACACCCAGATGGGTCAAGCAATCATCATGCAAGAGCGCTAGAAATATGATTCTCATCCTAGCGGGGACGACCGATTAGCCTGCGGGAGATCGGGGCGTAACATAGCATGTATCGTCTATATTTTAAGTATGCTGGCTAAGCAAAGACAAGTTTATCGTAGCCACCCGCCTTAGCGATGATTCACCTCGGTCGAGCGACACTCTAAGCTAGCCTCCAAAAGCGTAAGCTTGAACTACTGAAGGGCCAAGTCGGGAAATACTTTTCCCTCAAACGAGTATTCTCGCTGAACAAAGTGGGTCAGATCGTTGCACTTTTATCGTTTGAATCGGTTGTCCATTTGAACAGAATGGGTTGTTACAGCTTTGCTTGAATGCGCACAATTGGTAGGACGTGCACCAAAGGTCTCTCTTTATCGACAAATAAAGTGAGACGATCTCGTGGGCTACCTTTTGTAGCACGTTTGAAGAGGAGTTCATACCCCCTTCCGTTCTTTGGCAAAAGGAGAACGAGTTCGTACAGCTTCGGTAAGGCATCATGACCGTGATGCAGTACTCTGTCGAATTAAACCGGCTCGTCAAATT
Organism: Iris macrosiphon; assembly: GCA_036927795.1. NCBI lineage: Eukaryota > Viridiplantae > Streptophyta > Magnoliopsida > Asparagales > Iridaceae > Iris > Iris macrosiphon. The sequence goes on along the minus strand of JAYESA010000001.1, from coordinate 9,190,171 downwards.
TGCAAACTCATATTTACCTGATACGGTGAGTCATGCCAGACGATTTGAAGTGGCCTGCGACCTGCCATCCATGCGTACGTGGTCGTTCCTAAGTACCATATGATGAAGGAAGTTCTTAACCATGCCCTTTCTCTTGAACCACAGTATCCCCCAGTTGTTGTCGGCATTGTGCATACTTCCAATCACAAGCGCCATAGCTGCATAGAAGGAAATACTGCTACAAAGCGTCCAAATAACGACGGTCAGCAAAAAAGAAATTCAGTCCCAATATGTCACTTCTGTAGGAAGCCAGGGCACACCGAAAATGATTGTCACCGGAAGATTGAGTCATTCCTCCGTTATGGTGATCCAACCCATAAGATTAGTAACTGTCCACTTTTCCCTCAGCATCCAAATTCTGCCTCAGCACCCCAAGCCAACCGAGCCACACCACAATAAGAGCGTCGTCAATCTCAAGGCCGGGTGTATACTATGACACGGGAAGAAGCCCTGGCATATTGTTGTGTCAGGTATATTGTTTTTCAATAACATACCTGCACGTGTGCTATTTGATTCTGGTACAACACATAGCTTTATATCCATGAATTTTGTTATAAAAAATATTATTGAAATGACACCATTATATCTAGACCTTAGTGTTAGCACCCTATCGGGCACGAAAATACTTGTTCGTTCAGTATGTTAAGGTGGCCACGTTTGTATTGGGGGAAGGAAACTCTCGCTCGATGTATTAGTCATAGATGTTCGGGATTACGACATCATTTTAGGGATGGATTGGCTCGGCGCTTGCTTGGAAACTATTGAATGTATATAAATGAGTCATCTGGCAGAATTCTGCTACACAAGCGGTCCAGTAACAGATGCATCCAGGGCCTGCATGGTCATTTCTGCGATGTCTTCTCGACGGATGCTATACTCTGGGTACGAGGGATACTTAGCGTCGGTTCGGGACACGCAGTTGGATTACACAAACGTTGAGTCTTCTTACATTATGGTGGAGTTTTCTGATGTGTTTTCGAGCGAACTACCCGGTATACCACCTGACCGAGAGATCGAGTTCACCATCGATACCTTCCTAAATATTCAACTGATTTCTAAGGCTCTATATAGAATGACCCCTGCTAAACTAAAGGATTAAACTAAAGGAGTGAAAGTGCCAACTTCAGGAACTGCTAGACCGTGGGTACATTTGTCCGAGCGTGTCTCCTTGGGGCGTACTTGTACTCTTTGTAAAGAAGAGGGACAGAATATTATGACTCTACATAGACTATCGAAAGCTGAACAAGGTTACTATCCGAAACAAGTATCCCCTACTGAGGATAGACGGCCTCTTTGATCAGTTGCAAGGAGCATCAGTGTTTTTAAAAATCGATATTAGCTCCGGCTACCACTAATTGAAGATTTAGCCAGAGGACATGCCGAAGTTAGCATTCCGAACCCGCTATTGCCATTATGAGTTTTTTGTTATGCCATTTGAACTGATAAATTTCCCTGCCACTTTTATAGATTTGATGAACCGTGTCACGCCCCAGTCCCAAAAATACGTAGGACTAGGATACGTAACCATGCCAGCCGCCTATATATATGGCAACTCCAATATATGGAAACTATATATACGTGCGTACGCTGTTTAATGAACAATAGTTCACCAGTGGTATAATTAATCACAAGTCACAGGGTAATATCTAAATCTCATCCACAGAAATCACATAAACATATGAATAACCAATAACCATGTAACTAGATCTCAATACAGATATCTAAGAATGACAGTCAGATGGAAACGAATCTACTGCCAAAATAGAATATAAAAAGGAACCAGATACACACCATATAAGTACAACATCTGACAATCACGAGGCTCAAAGAGAATACCTCCTCGGGATATACGTAACATGCCTGGATCTGCTCTCCTGCGAATGCTCAAGAACATATACACCTGGCAGGGGACCAGGTCCTCAGAGGGACATAGCAAGATACATAAAAATAACATGCCATAATGTAAATACTGAATAAATAAATGGGGTGTGCTAACCATCTAAGTGAATGCAATTTAAAGACCTGGTAGTACACATGGAAATGTGTAGGCTCAGACATATGCTGACGTAATTCACCAATCGTCGGGACTGGCTAGTATATGCCACATATGCCCCCGGTCGTACGGGTAACAGGAATACCCCATCCTCCTCGGAGCATGGTAACGGAAACAAGAAAACCACTACCCCATCTCCGAGAAGCATGGTAACCGGAATACCCCATCTCCGAAGAGTATGGTAACTCGCTATATATACCGTAATCCCCATCTCCGAAGAGCATGGTAACTTGAGTATATATCAGTGAGGGGGTGTCCCATACGCCTACTAGATGTCTTTTCCGCCTAATGTAGATGTACAAATCGTGAAAACGACGTGGACATCTCATATATTATAATGCAAGTCTCTATGGAATAAACAACTGAGCTACATACCACTACACGTGTTGCTCACACTGATGGCCAGTCGCGCATGATGCACGCGTCCCTACATGAACTCACTCTGTGACGTATAATAATACGTTTCAAGGCCTGGGAAATTATATCAATAACTTCACAACTTTAGGTGGGTCTACTAGACACTAGGTCAGACACTAGTCCTAACGTCAACGCCATCGTTGACTGAACCCGAGTCTGCTCGGATGTGCCCATTTATATAATAAATAAACATGTAACTAACAATAACTGAATTTAAACAGTAGAACAAGGCAAGGTATACTTGCCTGGCAAGAGCTGCAAAATACAATGTCCAGATGTCAAATGCCAAGAAGTCAGAAACTATGGCCTCAGAAGGAAAATCTTCGGATGCTAAAATAAATATCACTAACAGTCTCAGAAAATATCAAATAGCTAGAAACGCCTGTCCTTAAGTCCAATTTGGACACAGGGCAAAAATGACAGTTTTCGGTCAAAGCGGGGTCCACATGTGGGCCGCTTTGCACCAAAAAACGTGTCAGGGTCAAAGGTCTCCAAATTTGCCAAACTTAGTGTCAATAAGTCTAGAACGTCGATACGAACCCAACGGAATATCCAGATCTGGATTTCGATGTGCCGATCACAAAATCGCCCGTCAAGTGGAGCCTGTGGGGCCCATGATACGCAATTTTGTCAACGTTCTCAGAATCGAACCAAACTTGGCTCACAGGACCAGCGTATTGCTATGAGTCCGATGGCGCAAGTTTCGTTTCGATCCGACGTGTGTACACAAAGTTGCAGCGTGTTCCAGAACTGACAGATACGGGGCGGTGTCGGCGGATACGCGTTGATTCTGGTGTGCACGCACATCCAAATAAACTTCTCCGAACTCCTACACGTTCGTATCAACGTCGCGCACGTTTTGGTAAAGACCGTGTGCGACCAAGTCGTCCTATTTGGCGGGGCGTACCCAGTTCCGGGGTGAATCGGGTCGTTATTTTTCCTATTTTTGGATCGTGTGCCGCGATCGCCACAGGACGCGATGTACCGAGCGGGTTGCACGGGCACCGAGAGGGTCACATAGCCTACGTGACGCAACTGACAGAATTGGAAACAAAGCTACGAGGTGAGAGAAAAATATACCTGAACAGGGCTCTGTGGAATGAATTTCTTCGTATCCTCGTGTCGAGTTGACACTGTTCCGTGTCCTGGACGTGTCCGGGATCTGCGTCAAGAGACTCGCCGGACTCGGGCGGCTAACCGAGGGGTGCTGGCATGGCTGGGGAGGCGGAGCCAGCAGGAGGGGGAGAGGGGACGGCGCCGGCGAGGCGGTGCGGGGTCGACGAGGGGGGGCAGCGTCGCTCCGGCGGAACCGCGGGGAGAAGGGGGCTGAAGAGAGAGGCCAGCGGGGAGAAGAGTCGGCTATGGGGGAAAAAGTCGGCTCCGGCGAGGGACGGAGCTACTCCGGCGGGCGGGGCCTCGCCGCTCCGGCCATGGGGGGGGTTGCTGCCGCAGTTTCTTTTCTTTCTTTCCTTTCCTTTCCTTATTCTTTCTTTCCTTTCCTTTCCTTTCCTCCGCTGTTGCTTTCTTTCTTTTCTTCTTTCCTTTCTTTCTTTCCTTCATTTCTTTCTTTCCTTTCCTTTCCTTACTTTTCCTCTGCTGTTGCTTTCTTTCTTTTCTTCTTTACTCTCTTTCCTTTCTTTCTTTCCTTTCCTTCCTTACTAAGTTTCCTTTTCTTTAGTAACTTTCAAGTCTAGGTGCTGCTGCTGCGGTTTCTTAAGTTTTGGAATGGTTTTGGTTTTGGACAAATGGATTTGGGCTTATGGATTTTGGGTTTTGGGTTTGGATCCAATAAGGATCCAAACCCATTTTTATTTCTTTTCTTTTTCTTTTTCTTTTATAGAAAAAAAAATATTATTTTAATATGTAAAATATCTATAGATATTTTTAGGATATTTTGGGATATTTCCAGGATCTTTTCGGGTGGGTCCCGTCTCCAAATGGACGGTGCAGGTTCACCGGCCAATGAGGGGGTGACACCTTGCACTGAAATTTGCAGGAAAGTCCCTGTAATTTCATAAATTGCATAAAAGTCCTATTTTGGGAAATTGCGCAATTACAAAATTGTCTGGGAAAACACCCGATTCCTGAAAATTCTAAAATTCACAGAATTAAGGGAAATTGCTATGTGAGGGCCCTGGGGGGGATGGGGGTGAGTCTGGGCATTGTTGGACCTGGTTTCTGGGTGATACGGGCCATCGTATTTATTAATTAATAAATACTGCGCACGGTGTTCTCTAATTATTAGAGGCAGGTAGGGCCATAATTTTTCTATGGTGTCATTATACTAAATGTAGTATACTCAGTGTAGAATATTAAAGTATTTTTGTTTGGGCAAAACAGGTGCATGTTGGGCCTCTAATCTCTATTGGAACAGGGATGGGTACAGATCTAGGAATTTAATTAAGCGCGTTTGTAACGATATTTGTGCGTCTCAAACGAGGCTCATTTTAGCACATCTGTGAGTTGCACAAAGTTCAGGAAAATAGTCTGGTATGTCTAGGACAGGTATGTGAACTTTGTTCGGGGATAACAGTCAAGGTAAAGCTCCAAATAATTCGGTGATGGACAGGTGCACAAGTCAACAGGATATGTAGGAAAAGTTTATTAAAATATTGCCATAAATCCTAAATTGTTAAAATAATCCTAAAAATACTGATATCTGGTCGAGGGGGTTTACAATCTACCCAACTTATAAAAATTTCGTCCTCGAAATTAAAACTAAGCCACAGTAGAAGTCAAAGACGACATAAGATATAATTTAACAAAGTAATTTATATCTTGGGTTACGAATAGGTTCGAAAAACGTTTACGCATATCGTCCACACGCTTCCAAGTAGATTCTCCTGGCGCGCCATGCTTCCATGCCACGCGGACCAAGAGAATAGGCTGATTCCTCAATACCTTTTTTTTGATGATCAAGGATTTCTACGGGTTGCTCTTGATACGACAGGCTCGACCTAATGGTGATCTACGAATGGTTGAGAACATGACTGTTGTCTATCACATATTGCCTGAGTTACGACACGTGTGATACAGCAAGTACTCTCTCAAGTGAAAGTGGTAGCGTAGGTTGATATGCCACTACTCCTACTATTTTTAGCACGTCAATGGTCCAATATACCTTGAACTCAACTTGTTGCGTCCTCCGAATCCAATGGTGCTTCTAGTAGGTGATATTCTCAAGATGACATGATCGTCCTCTTTGAATTCCAAGGGACGATGATGACGGTCTGCCTACTACTTCTGTCTGTCTTGTACTGCTCGCAAGTGTCCTTGTATTTACTTAACTGTCTCTACGGTGTTGACCACCAATTCTGGTCACGCGAATCCTTGTCTGGTAAAAGGCGGACTGGTCTGCCGTGCAATCTTACAATTTGCCTCATATAAGTAATGTCTCCATAGCTTCTGCAGACTGGCCAACTCTAATGATAGAAAATGTGCTGACTTGGTGAGTCGGTCCATAGGAATCCTTATAAGTCAACCTAGTCATATGTGCTGCTATCCAATCAGGAGTTAATCAATTGTTCATCCAGGTAAAATCCATTTAGACTCCTGACAGCAAAATAATACATTCTTCATCGTAATACTTGAGTTCTGAACTTGATCCAAGTTACGAGGCAAAAATTTCATGCTGCCATAGTGATGCACGTACTAGGAATGTAATAAAACGTAGGTAGGTAGCGAAGGTCATTCTAAAGATAGCATAGTTTTAAACTGCAATCTAATCTAATAATAGGGTTTGTTAATTACCCAAGAAACAAACAGAAATGGCTATAGAAACAATACACTTTTGTATTTATACTAAGTATAGGTTTCGTCTTTCCGAAATAAGGGAAGACAAAAAACAACAATTAAGAGTTCAAGGGGGAGGTAATAGATTAGAAGTGTGGAAATCAAGGCATTTAAAGAATTCAATGGAATTTGTCAAGGAAGTTGTGGATTGAAATCCTATTTTGGTAATTCCTATTCACATGCTCGTATCAGTACAGTTACGTAACTGATATGGTATGCTCAGACATATCTAGAGGGCAAGTACATCTGTCTACTAATCACTATATATCTTAATCCACGTAAAGTAGTTATGCGAAGGGTGAATCAAAATGCACTAAGGTTGATCAGACCGTAATACACTGATTCTGAATAGACAATTGTATTAGTGGGGTGGATCAGGCCCCAATAACACATGTGTCATGAACAAGCTCGATAAAGAAGAAGCTTGCAAAACTAGGCTATAATAGCAGTATAAGTCAAGGTAGTACAGTAAATATAAGTACGCTAGATTATGATATGAAAAATTACAAATAATTCACAATCACAAAAAAAACAAGACTCTACAATCTCTACAGTAATATTCTAACTTCTTCCTAAGTTGCTAGTTGACCCAAAAGAGGTATGGTCTTCTAAGTTCTACAATCTTAGTAAACATTATAGGTTGTCTGCCTAAAACAGAGATTTCAAGAAAGTCTGCGTAAAGTAGGGGTTCGAGGTTGTCTGCGTAAAGTAGAGATAAAATAATTTGGCGTAACGCATGGTTTCAGAGCTATCCGCGTAAAACAGAGAAGCGTAAGGTAGAGCTTCAGAGCTGCCTGCGTAATAAGTCTGTGCGTAGAAATCTGCGCGTAAATATCTCCTGCGTTGCAGAGTAAAGTTGTATGAGAAACTTATGAGTTTGTCAGTCAAATTAGTGAATCCTGACACCTGACAAAAAGTACTCGCACAACGATCGAGTGGACGGTTTGACGATGAATTTGCACGGGGTCCCAGGTTGTCGTTTAGTGACTTATTGGATATAAGTCATTTACGCTCGAGGTGAGATAAAACCGGATATCCTGTCAAAAGCTGTTTCTTTTTCCACAGGGCTCGAGGCATATCTCTGCCTTTAATGCACGGGATTTGGTCATGCCTGGGGAAAGCTAAGGCTGTAACAATACGCTCACATCCAATCATTATATCTTACGCCTAATCAGGTTATTCTACGCTGGTTATCTATTGATTCAAGAATTATCAGGTTTACGCAGGGCAGTTACCTACGTGGCTCTCATGACGCAGGATAAGGAAGACTAAGGGATCGTGGGTAGCGGTTATCATAACTGCGGTATAAAGAGGATAATCTCCTGCATAATCTGGTTTTTATGCCAACAAGAAAGTCATTAGGCTTTTACACCAACTAGGCAGTTGTTTGGTTCTTACGCCAATAAGGTAAAGGGTCTCTGGCGTAAAACTGGGTTTATCTAAACACAGGATGAGGTTTCAGTCCTAGTTTTTAATCTTGGATTTCTATGGGTTCCTCTAGACTAGGGTTAATACTATGGTCAATTCTCTAACTAATCCTAGGAGTATTTTTACTACTCTCAAGTCATATAAAAATATGTCAAGGGATACTGGTAAGTTAATCTATAGGTAGTGATGCTAGGGTTCATTAGGTAGTATCTAAGACCAGGGTTTATTTAGTAATATGGAAGGCTAGGGTTCATTAAGTAATCTGAACTTAATGATATATCAATGCCCTAGTTGTGTTCTTAATAGGAATACTATCCTAATTATCATCCTATCAACAGGGATTCCTATATTCTAGTAGGGGCTATACTTAAAGAAGTTATCAGGGAAGCACATGAATCAAGCAGGATGCAATTATGTAAGTAGGACAGACTGAAAGGAAGATAAGTCATAGTCAATTATGGATGAGATCCTATCCTCTAATCCTATGTGCAGGCTTGCTCGGTACAGTAACGTAACCGAGACAATATGCTCTGACCTGCATGGGCCACCACTAAAAACATGTCACGCCCCAGTCCCAAAAATACGTAGGACTAGGATACGTAACCATGCCAGCCGCCCGTATATATGGCAACTCCAATATATGGAAACCATATATACGTGCGTACGCTGTTTAATGAACAATAGTTCACCAGTGGTATAATTAATCACAAGTCACAGGGTAATATCTAAATCTCATCCACAGAAATCACATAAACATATAAATAACCAATAACCATGTAACTAGATCTTAATACAGATATCTAAGAATGACAGTCAGATGGAAACGAATCTACTGCCGAAATAGAATATAAAAAGGAACCAGATATACACCATATAAGTACAACATCTGACAATCACGAGGCTCAAAGAGAAGACCTCCTCGGGATATACGTAACATGCCTGGATCTGCTCTCCTGCGAATGCTCAAGAACATATACACCTGGCAGGGGACCAGGTCCTCAGAGGGACATAGCAAGATACATAAAAATAATATGCCATAATGTAAATACTGAATAAATAAATGGGGTGTGCTAACCATCTAAGTGAATGCAATTTAAAGACCTGGTAGTACGCATGGAAATGTGTAGGCTCTGACATATGCTGACATAATTCACCAATCGTCGGGACTGGCTAGTATATGCCACATATGCCCCCGGTCGTACGGGTAACAGGAATACCCCATCCTCCTCGGAGCATGGTAACGGAAATAAGAAAACTACTACCCCATCTCCGAGAAGCATGGTAACCGGAATACCCCATCTCCGAAGAGTATGGTAACTCGCTATATATACCGTAATCCCCATCTCCGAAGAGCATGGTAACTTGAGTATATATCAGTAGGGGGGTATCCCATACGCCTACTAGATGTCTTTCCCGCCCAATGTAGATGTACAAATCGTAAAAACGACGTGGACATCTCATATATTATAATGCAAGTCTCTATGGAATAAACAACTGAGCTACATACCACTACACGTGTTGCTCACACTGATGGCCAGTCACGCATGAGGCACGCGTCCCTACATAAACTCACTCTGTGACGTGTAATGATACGTGTCAAGGCCAGGGAAGTTATATCAATAACTTCACAACTTTAGGTGGGTCTACTAGACACTAGGTCAGACACAAGTCCTAACGTCAACGCCATCGTTGACTGCACCCGAGTCTGCTCGGACGCGCACATTTATATAATAAATAAACATGTAACTAACAATAACTGAATTTAAACAGTATAATAAGACAAGGTATACTTGCCTGGCAAGAGCTACAAAATACAATGTCCAGATGTTAAATGCCAAGAAGTCAGAAACTATGGCCTCAGAAGGAAAGTCTCCGGATGCTGAAATAAACATCACTAACAGTCTCAGAAAAAATATCAAATAGCTAGAAACGCCTGTCCTTAAGTTCAATTTGGACACAGGGGCAAAAATGGCAGTTTTCGGTCAAAGCGGGGTCCACATGTGGGCCGCTTTGCACCGAAAAATGTGTCAGGGTCAAAGGTCTCCAAATTCGCCAAACTTAGTGTCAACAAGTCCAGAACGTCGATACGAACCCAACGGAATGTCCAGATCTGGATTCCGATATGCTGATCACAAAATTGCCCATCAAGTGGAGCCTGTGGGGCCCATGATACGCGATTTTGTCAACGTTCTCAGAATCGAACCAAACTTGGCTCGCAGGACCAGCGTATTGCTACGAGTCCGATGGCGCAAGTTTCGTTTCGATCCGACGTGTGTACACAAAGTTGCAGCGTATTCTAGAACTGACGGATACGGGGCGGTGTCGGCGGATACGCGTTGATTCCGGTGTGCACACACATCCAAATCAACTTCTCCAAACTCCTACACGTCCGTATCAACGTCGCACACATTTTGGTAAAGACCGCGTGCGACCAAGTCGTCCCGTTTGGCAGGGCGTACCCAGTTCCGGGGTGAATTGGGTCATTGTTTTTCCTATTTTTGGATCGCGTGCCGCGATCGCCATAGGACGCGATGCACCGAGCGGGTTGCACGGGCACCGAGAGGGTCACATAGCCTACGTGACGCAACTGACGAAATCGGAAACAGAGCTACGAGGTGAGAGAAAAATATACCTGAACAGGGCTCCGTGGAATGAATTTCTTCGTATCCTCGTGTCGAGTTGACACTGTTCCGTGTCCTGGACGTTTACGGGATCTGCGTCCAGAGACTCGCAGGACTCGGGCGGCTAACCGAGGGGTGCTGGCATGGCTGGGGAGGCGGAGCCAGCGGGAGGGGGAGAGGGGACGGCGCCGGCGAGGCGGTGCGGGGTCGACGAGGGGGGGCAGCGTCGCTCCGACGGAACCGCGGGGAGAAGGGGGCTGAGGAGAGAGGCTAGCGGGGAGAAGAGTCGGCTGTGGGGGAAAAAGTCGGCTCCGGCGAGGGACGGAGCTACTCCGGCGGGCGGGGCCTCGCCTCTCCGGCCATGGGGGGGTTGCTGCCGCAGTTTCTTTTCTTTCTTTCCTTTCCTTTCCTTTCTTTCTTTCCTTTCCTTTCCTTATTCTTTCTTTCCTTTCCTTTCCTTTCCTCCGCTGTTGCTTTCTTTCTTTTCTTCTTTCCTTTCTTTCTTTCCTTCATTTCTTTCTTTCCTTTCCTTTCCTTACTTTTCCTCTGTTGTTGCTTTCTTTCTTTTCTTCTTTATTCTCTTTCCTTTCTTTCTTTCCTTTCCTTCCTTACTAAGTTTCCTTTTCTTTAGTAACTTTCTAGTCTAGGTGCTGCTGCTGCAGTTTCTTAAGTTTGGGAATGGTTTTGGTTTTGGACAAATGGATTTGGGCTTGTGGATTTTGGGTTTGGATCCATTAAGGATCCAAACCCATTTCTATTTCTTTTCTTTTTCTTTTTCTTTTTCTTTTATAGAAAAAAATATTATTTTAATATGTAAAATATTTATAGATATTTTTTGGATATTTTAGGATATTTTCGGGATCTTTTCGGGTGGGTCCCGTCTCCAAATGGACGGTGCAGGTTCACCGGCCAATGAGGGGGTGACACCTTGCACTGAAATTTGCAGGAAAGTCCCTGTAATTTCATAAATTGCATAAAAGTCCTATTTTGGGAAATTGCGCAATTACGAAATTGTCTGGGAAAACACCCGATTCCTGAAAATTCTAAAATTCACAGAATTGAGGGAAATTGCTATGTTAGGGCCCTGGGGGGGATGGGGGTGAGTCTGGGCAGGGTTGGACCTGGTTTCTGGGTGATACGGGCCATCGTATTTATTAATTAATAAATACTGCGTACGGTGTTCTCTAATTATTAGAGGCAGGTAGGGCCATAATTTTTCTACGGTGTCAATATACTAAATGTAGTATACTCAGTGTAGAATATTAACGTATTTTTGTTTGGGCAAAACAGGTGAATGTTGGGCCTCTAATCTCTATTGGAACAGGGATGGGTACAGATCTAGGAATTTAATTACGCGCGTTTGTAACGATATTTGTGCGTCTCAAACGAGGCTCATTTTAGCACATCTGTGAGTTGCACAAAGTTCAAAAAAATAGTCTAGTATGTCTAGGACAGGTATGTGAACTTTGTTCGGGGATAACAGTCAAGGTAAAGCTCCAAATAATTCGGTGATGGACAGGTGCACAAGTCAACAGGATATGTAGGAAAATTTTATTAAAATATTGCCATAAATCCTAAATTGTTAAAATAATCCTAAAAATACTGATATCTGGTCGAGGGGGTTTACAAACCGTGTGTTCCGACCCTTTCTCAACAAATTTGTGGTAGTTTTCATAGATTACATCGTAGTGTACTCGAAGAATAAGGATGAACACGCAGGACACCTGCGGATGGTGCTTTAATTTTTCGAGATAATAAGTTGTACGCGAAGCTAAGTAAGTGCGAGTTCTGGTTGGACAACATATCTTTCCTTGGGCACATTATTTTTACAGAGGGCATCTCATTTGACCCGAAGAAAGTAGAAGCCATCGTGAAGTAGAAAAGGCTTGAGTCAACTACCGACATTCAGAGCTTCCTTTGTCTAGAAGGCTACTACAGGAGATTTATAAAAGATTTTGCAATGATCGCCTCACCTCTAACTCATCTCACTCGAAAGGGAGTAACGTTCGCGTGGACGAACGACTGTGAAGCTTCATTTATGGAGTTAAAGCAGCAACTTGTCTCAGCACCAATTCTTACCCTTCCGGATGGACCCGATGATTTTAAGATCTATAGCGATGCCTCAGGAAAGGGTTTGGGATGTGTCCTTATGCAGAGAGACAAAGTGATAGCCTTTGAATCAAGGCAATTGAAGCTTCAGGAAAAGAACTGTAAACCCCTCACCCAAAATTAGGTCTACTTGGCTTAGATAGTGAAATTAGGGCTAGTTGAAACCAATTATAAATAGAATATGGCATTTGATTCAAATATACAATATTTATATCGCTTAGCGCACCTTACCGTTGCTTCGATAATTAGAGCACTACACTAGCCATTGCCTATCTACAAATTTTACACTCTTGCCCTGGATATGCCTGCCTTCTATTCTGACCTCGGTGTAACTTATAATTATGCTCTCTTGTGCTACATTTTAGTCACACAATATTCGTCGCAGACATTATTAATTAATTCTAAATAAATTCAACTTTGTACCCTTGTACGTTCCAATCGAAATTGGAGACATAATCTTGACCCATTTTATGCAACCCAATTAATGATAATATTCTACACTGAATCCTCTACGTCGATGACACTTGTGTCCCACATAATTTTATTCCCATGTACTTCTAATTAATTCCAGAATAACTTGCGCATTAATTTTAATTAAATTAATTTAATTCCTATCTTTGTTTAATTTTCTAATTATTGGGCGCTTTTATGCAAAATGTATTAAGGTGTCCATACCATTGGATAATACATGAAGAAATCTAACTTTCCCATTCATAAGAATTTTTCCATAATTTTTGGACTGTGCAACGCGCAACATCGCCCCCTTTATTTTAAACCTATTCCTATATTTAAACAAAGCAATTATGGCCCTCCAAACACCCCCATGTGAGGCAAGGCCCAACTCCAAGGAGGGTTGACCAAGCCCAAACTTTTAGGTCAAACACCTAAAAAGCAAACACCTAAAAATCCTACATGTATAAATATCTCATTTTCCTTTATTTTTCCCAAAACCTAAACCCAAACCAAAATTCAGCCGAAATACCCAACCATCCCTATTCATCATCTTCTTCTTCTCCTTCAACCCGCCGACCCCAGCCGAGACTCGTTGGAGTGGCACCCGCATTCGCCGTGCCCTCGTATGACCCCTCCACGCGACGACCAACCCGCCGCCTGAGCCCTCCTCCGCCTGCAGACCCGACCTTCTCTTCCCTTCTTCTTCGGTGATCACCCACCTGGGCTTCCCCGTCGACAACCCACTGCCTTTTTCTCGACGACACCAACCTGACCAGCACCACCGTCCTCCTCCCTGCTCTGTCCACCTCCACCACCACGACAACCCGCCGGATCCCACTCGACGAGCCGCCGGGCTCGACCCCCGTGCATGACCCCACTCCTCGCCTGGAGCCGCTGTCCCGACCCCGTCCGCCTTCATCTTCCCCGATTGCACAATACTGAGTAGTCCCGCCAGAGAACCCCATCCCCACCTCGACTCTTCCTTCCTTTCTCCTTTCCTAACTGCTTCTCCTCCCCGGCCACCTCCCTCAGCCGTCACTACCACACCACCGCCACCCGAGCCTCCTCCTTCTTCCACTACTGACCTCCCCGACCACAGCCTTCTCTCCTCCCTGTCATCAACACCTCCCCTGGCCGGACCTCCCCTCCCCCTGGCCGCAGCACCCAATTATCATCATCATTCACTCTCATCATTACCACCATTACCATCATTAACATCACCTTCACCATCATCTCCACCAAGATCATCACCATCTCATCATCATTATCACCATCACCCACACCTTAACCCTAATCATCCACATCATCATCCTTATCATCACCATCATCCATATTATCATCCTCATCATCACTATCACCCCATCATCATCCATATCATCACCATTATCATCATTTCTATCATCATTACCATCGTCATCACCATTGTAATCACCTTAACCCTAATCAATATATATCATCACTGTCATCCTCGTCATTATGGACCCGTCATCCTTGCCGAAGACAACCCACAGCAGTCACCCCCGATTCCCGTGCCTGTGCACGCTGACCCCAAAGAGCTATTAGATCGTTCTGCGTGACTTCAGAAGTAGGTTATTGGCACTACGCAGCTTTCTGGCCAGGCAAGTATACCTTGCCTTGTTATACTGTTTAAATTTAGTTATTATTTTAGTTGTATGTTATTATTTTAGATTATATAATTGTGCGCGTCCGTGAAAGACTCGGGTGCAGTTAATGGAGGCATTGACATTAGGATTGTGTCTAACCTAGTGTCTAGTAGACCCACCTAAAGTTATGGAGTTATCGGTATAACTCCCCAGGCCTTGACACGTATCATTACACGTCACAGAGTGAGTTCATGTAGGGACGCGTACTTCATGACTGACTGGCCATCAGTATGAGCAGTACGTGTGACGGCATTTAGCTTAGTTGTTTATTTCTGTAGCGACTTACATTATAGTATGAGATGTCCACGTCGTGTTCGTGACTTGTACATTGACATTGGGCAGGAAAGATAATTAGTAGGCGTATGGGACAGACATTTGGTTATATTAGTTTCAGAGTAAACTGCGGGGCCGTGAGCCTCAGTATTACCCGGTTATGGGCCAATGTTACCCGGTTATGGGCATATATGCTTGTCGATAAATCCGACAGAGGTTACTAGCTGTGCGCTATCATGATCGGTGATGTAGTTAGCATATACTCCTGGTATTCAGTTTACAGCTAATGCCAGGTACTTAGCCTCTAGTTCAAAGCTATGCTTTATACCTTTCACCTACCCATACGTACAAAAGTTGTCCGCAAATTGCATTCACTTAGATGGTTAGCGCACCCCTTTTATTTATTCAGTATTTACTTTATGGCATACTTCTATGTATCTTGTTATGTCCCTCTGAGGACCTAGTCCCTTTCCAGGTGTAGATGTTCATGAGTATTCGTAGGAGCGCAGATCCGGACTTGCTACGTATATTTTGAGGAGGTCTTCTCTTCGAGCCTCGTAATTTTTAGATGATGTACTTATATTATGGTTGTCTTTATATTCTAGTTCGGTAGTAGATTTGTTTCCATCCGACTACCATCTGTAGATACTTTATATTGAGATCTAGTTTCATAGATATTGGTTATTTATTTCTATTTAATTTTTGTGGATGAGATTTAGATTATACCCTATGACTTGTGATAGTTTTTACCACTTATGAATTATTATTCAAGATACAGCGTACACATATGTTATGGTTTCCATATATTGGAGTTGCCATATACATGCGACTGGCATGCTTACGTGTCATAGTCCTACATATTTTGGGACTGGGGAATGACAAGAACTATCCAACGTATGACCTAGAACTCGCATCGGTGGTGTTCGTGCTGAAGTTGTGGCAGCATTACCTCTATGGTGTATCGTGCGAGATCTTTACAAATCATAAAAGTATAAAATATCTCTATAATCAAAAGGATCTGAATCTACGGCAATAATGCTGGCTTGAACTCCTTAGCGACTGACTTGATGATCAGATACACACCGGGAAAGAGTAACATTGTAGCTGATGTACTGAGTAGAGTGCTCGTTGGGAGCTTGGCTATCATTGACAGCCTGCGACAGGATCTTGAGAGTTTGGGCATTATATTTCGAATCAGATACAAAAAGGGGGCGCAAGTGGCTCAGCTGCACCTCAAACCAGACTTGTTAGAGAAAGTAAAGTTCGCTCAGAAGGACGACATATTCCTGCTAAAGATGCGAAGTCTTATCTCAGCAGAAAAGGCAACGGACTTTACGGTAAGCACGGATGGAATGATGTGGGTGAAGGAAAGATTGTGTGTTCCAAACAATGCAAACCTCAGAAAGGAGATACTCACTTAAGACCACTATCTCACGCCCCAGCCCCACGAGGGGCCGTCCGGACCATCGTCTATCCCTCGCCGGAAAAGGATGCGAACCACCGTACCTCGGCGCACCTGACGCGAATTACCGTGCCTCGGTGCCTCATCGACGGAGCAGGGAAATGGCCCATTCGATACTAGGATGTGATATCATACGAGCCTGGGGTTGCGCCCGCATAAGGCTTCATCATTTAAGTTGTATTTTGGCTATCATCGCATCAATCGAGTAAGTAGCGGAAAGAAACATTGTTTCAATGCAATGCATTTAGCCAACTGAGTATTCCGAGAAAATCGAGGGACTTGGGTTCTCTTAGCAAGGGCATCGTTCCATATATTATGCCCCTTTATATGATAGCAACTCAGGGCAATCGAAATACCGAATTTCGGGTCTTGGGGATTGAGGCACGCCTATCGCTCCCTCGGACGATCCAGTACATGCAAGCAAGTAAACTGTTGGTGGGTCAGCACTTTTATAAGTACTGGTGAGATAAAACAACTGAATAGAAGCAAGCATTCACTAAAACCCACACTAAGTAATCATGTTATAAAATATTACATTACTAGTGATCTTTCTAGTTTTACTTATGTTCATTTCATGCAGTTTGATAGCAGAGGCATATTACATTATTTGGAAACATCTTTAAAATAGAGTTTCATATAGAATAACAAAGATAAGCCGTTCGTTCTGTTTTAGGGTGTCTTCAGCATGTCTTGTAAGACTCTAGGGACAAATGCATAGCTAGACACATATGCACATCTTAGGGGCAGTCCATCTATCAAAGCCGACACAATGAACTAGCTATATGTAGGGCAGTCCCCGAGTATCTCAGGATCGGTAGCTGTTGGACCAGCATACCAATGACTCATTAATCTGATGCTAATGGCAGTTGTGACTCATGGTTGCTTTCTACTATCTCTGTAGTAGCCATGACACATGCAGTTCAACTCTCCACCAAAAGCCATTATCCGACCGATACGAATGCATGGAACACTATCAAATAAACTCTAGTATGCAGACGAGACGAACCATCAGAATAGTAATCGTTGTTGTAGGGCAAGCCGGCTTATCATTTGAACACATTCAGGCATAATATGGTTCTCTCGGAGCATAAGCGATAGTGAACATATTCATGCACTCTTAGACAAGTATTTCAGGATTCTTCGTTAAGCAGACTTATCGTTTCAAAGATAAGGTAGGTGAGTTCGTTCATTAACATGCAAGGCATGTTCCATAATTCTCTTATGAAAACATTATAAGCAAAAACTCAGATTATTATTAAGGCATACAAGAATCAGAGAACAAAGTTCTGCCCACTCACCTGATACATAATGCAAATACAGAGCGGGGCATTACATACTTACCCACCAATAAAAAGTTTCATCCTCGAAACTTCAAGGATAAACGTCTCGATATTCTGAGTAGCGATAGTGCTATCACTCGCCGTACTCAATCGAAATAATCAAGCAATTCAAGTCCAGTAAACATTTTGCACTTTGAGAATATCTATGGACTTATTGTATGGAATGCTCTATTGTAGTACCATATCGATAATATCTCAGAGTCATAGCAACGGATTGGGCCAAGAAATCGAATCTGCTCTGATACCATTCTCTTACACCCCGGCGCCGCGAGGAGCCACTCGGACCACCGCCTATCCTCCGCCGAAATCGGATGCGAACCACCGCACCTCGATGCACCGGACGCGAATCACCGTACCTCAGTGCCTCACCGACGAGGCAGGGAAATGGCCCGTTCGATACCGGGACATGATGCCGTGCGAGCCTGGGATTGCTCCCGCACAAGGCTTTATCGTTTAAGTTGTGTTTTGGTTATCATCGCATCAATCGAGTAAGCAGCAGAAAGGGATATTGTTGCAATATAATGTATTTAGCCAACTGAGTATTCGGGGCAAATCGAGGGACTTGGGTTCTCTTAGCTAGAGCATCGTTCCATACATTATGCCCCTTTATGCGATAGCAACTTAGGGCAATCGAAACACAGAATTTTATGTCTTGGGGATGGAGGCACGCCTATCGCTCCTTCGGACGATCCAGTACCTGCAAGCAAGTAAACTGTTGGTGGGTCAGCACTTTTATAAGTACTGGTGAGATAAAACAACTGAACAAAAACAAGCATTCACTAAAACCAATACTAAGTAATCATGTTATAAAATATTACATTACTAGTGATCTTTCTAGTTTTATTTGTGTTTATTTCATGCAATTCGATAGCAGAGTCATATTATATTGTTTGAAAACATCTTTAAAATAGAGTTTCATATGCAATAAGTAAGACAAGCCGTTCATTCTATTTCAGGGTATGCTCAGCGTGTCTCATTAGACTCTAGGGACAAATGCATAGCTAGACATATATGCACATCTTAGGGGCAGTCCATCTATCCAAGATAATACAATGAACTCGCTATATGCAGGGCGGTCCCCGAGTATCTCAGGATCGACAGCAGTTGGACCAGCATACCAAAGACTCATTCATCTAATGCTAATAGCAACTGTGACTCATGGTTGCTTTCCACTATCTCTCTAGCAACCATAACACATGCAGTTCAGCTCTCCACGAAAAGCCATTGTCCGATCGATGCGAATGCATAGAACACTATCAAATAAACTCTAGTATGCAGATGAGACAAACCATCAGAATAGTTATTATTGTTGCAGGGCAAGCTGACTTATCATTTGAACAAATTCAGGCACAATATGGTTCTCTCGGAGCATAGGCAATAGTGAACATGTTTATGCACTCTTAGACAAGTATTTCAGGATTCTTCGTTAAGCAGACTTATCCTTTCAAAGACAAGCTAGGTGAGTTCGTTCATTAATATACAAGACAGGTTCTATCATTCTCTTATGAAAATATTGCAAGAAAAAACTCAGATTATTATTAAGGCATACAAGAATCAGAGAATGAAGTTCTGTCCACTCACCTGATACATAATACCGACGCGGAACAGGACATTACACACTATACGAGTTATACTTCACATCCAGGTAGCACAAAGATGTATCGACACCTCCGTACGACATTTTTGTGGCACATCATGAAAAGGGATATGGCACTATTTGTGTTACATTGCATGGCTTGTCAGAGAGTAAAGGTCTAGCACCAGAAGCCGGGCGGAGAGATGCAAAACCTTACTATACCGGAGTGGAAATGGGAACACATAACAATAGATTTTATTATTGGTTTGCAAAAGATGCAATGTGGGAACAATGCCGTCTGGGTCATCGTCGACCGACTCACCAAGTCAGCTCACTTTTTGCCTATCAAAGTTACTTGGAGTACCGATCGCCTAGTCCAGATCTACCTCAATGAGATTGTTCGACTCCACGGCGTGCCCGTATCCATTGTCTCCGATCGAGATGGACAATTCTTATCACGTTTTTGGAAGAGCCTTCAATCAACAATGGGGACAAAGTTGAAGTTCAGCTTTGCCTACCATCCTCAGACAGATGGCCAAACAGAGCAGGTAAACCAAATCCTCGAAGACATGCTACAGCTCTATGCCTTGGACTTGAAAACAAGTTGGGACATGCATCTACCGTTAGAATAATTTGCATACAACAATAGCTATCAATCTAGTATTCAAATGGCGTCATATGAGGCATTGTATGGGAGGAAGTACAGATCCCCGATCTGTTGGGATAAAGTTGGTAAACGGCGAATTCTTGGCCCGGAACTCGTGGAGTAAACCGTCTAAAATATTCGCTTGATCCGTGAACGACTGAAGGTAGCACAGTTTTGTTAGAAAAGCTACTCCGACATGCATAGCCGACCTCTTGAGTTCTTAGAAGGTGATCAAGTATTTCTTAAGGTCTCGCCCATGCGAGGAGTTACCAAATTTGGAGCAAAGGGGGAAGCTAAGTCTAAGATTCGTCGGCCCGTTCGAGATACTAAAGTGAGTCACCTCATTCGCATATTAGATTGCCCTACCACCATCACTATTTGAAGTACATGATATCTTTCATGTTTCACAGCTTAGAAAGTACGTGTACGACCTGAGTCATGTGGTAGATCTTGATCAAATAGAATTGAAGGCAGACTTGACATATGTTGAACATCCTGTGCGAATCTTGGATCACAAGGAGAAGCTGCTTCGAAGTCACTCGATTTCTCTCATGCGCGTGCTTTAGAGAAATCATTCGGCCGAAGAATTGACCTGGGAGCTTGATTCTGAGATGATAGAAAGTTTTCTTCATTATTTTATAGTGGTAGATTCTATTCCTAAGTTTAGTAGATAAAACGTCCTATTAGTTGGTTAGGATATGGTACCCCGTTCCTCCTATTCGTGGAGCGCGACTAAGAAATACAAATCGGTATCATTTGATCGAGATAGATTGAATCAAGATCTTATCATCGTTATGGATTTGCTTCTTCGAAATTGATTCTCATATTCAGTGGACCGTGTCCCGATGATGGACTTAGCGGCAGAGTCAAGAGGGACCTCTTTGCTGTAAGTTTTCTTGCCTAGTTTTTGCTGTCGCCTTGTTGCTTTCGTACTTTTGAGTTGGTTTTTGGATTTATTTTTTCTTGAATAATTTTGATGGATTTTATTAATTTCATTTATTGAACTATATTTTATTTTGAGTTTGGAAAGAGTAGAAGCGGTATTGATTAGTTGTTCGTGGCAATGCAGGTGATCGTACAGTAGATATCGTACAAATGGAGTCTTGAAGCACCTCTTTTCTTTCCATCCTCCAACCAAATTGTGAGTGGCTATATTCGATTCAGTTTACCCTTCTTTCAAGTCTTTACATCAAAAATCTTGCCTTCTTGCTTGTTCTGATCAAACAATACCATAACAACTAAAAGATGTCAAGATAAAAAGAAATGGACTTGGACTACCTTATGCTTTTCAATCAACTTATGAATGGTTACCATTGCATGCTAGTTCTTTTAGAATGTTCTTCATATGCTTCAAATTTAAGTTAGAATGTATACTTATTCTATAAATTATGCTATATTTAAAACTCACCCTGCCATGCGATAAACTAAACAAGAAGCCTATGCAAAATAGATCTTGCCCTGTTACTTTTCCCGTGCTTGTAAATTGAATTGCCTTAATTGATAACTTAGTAGACTATACTTGATCACGGACAACTTGTGCACAAGGTATTAGTTCCTACGGACGGTCGCTGGGGCACTGGCACCGATCCAATCCGGACGAAACCCCTGATAGTCGCCTGCTATAGGACAGAATATCCTGTGATGCCCTATACTATGCATTGCATGACATTCTATATCGAGACTATAACCATCCACTATGGCAACGTGCCAATGATTCCCATGTATATTTAAACCTGTGCAAGCTAACTTGTATCTTTGTAGCAAGGAAGGACATGGTAAGTATTGTGCAGGTGGTTCCGACGAGCAGGTAAAAATAATCGAACGATGGCATATTTGTTTCAGTAAATTTTTATATCTAATACTTGCTTATAAAATAAACTAAGGCAAGATAGATAGACCACAAAATAACTTGTATGTTTTATATAAATAACTTGTGATTTGGTATAGTTTGGTTAGATCGTCTTCACCAGTGTATTTTGATGTACTAACCCTCATTGAAACAGGTTCCCCGCACTAAGTAGACCCTGCGAGAAGCAAAAGCTACTTTCCAATCCAGTCCATAAATTGATGCACTATGATCATGCTTCGAGGAAGTGTTTTAAAGTTTCCAGGAGCTCGACCACAAACTTATGCAGCTTCGTGGGAAGGTGATAGCTTCGCCAGAAGGTCTTTAACATTTTGAAATTTTAGTAAAAGGATGTAATGTACATGACGACTATCTTCCGTGCGACAATTATCTTACTCATTCAAAAGTTTGTAAAATATGTTTATTATCAATAAAGAAAACTTTTCCATGTTTCAACTTTGTGTTTCAATTATCTACGTACTCTGAATACGTGCTCGTTATGCAAGAATACATTGGCCTTGTTTGTTGTGCAACCTAGGCACGCACGGCATCACGTGTAATGACCCGTTCTGCTCAAGCGGACTGCCAATTCAAACAGCAAAAGTGCAACGTCCCGACCCACTTTGCTTTAGCGAGAATACTCGTTTGAGGAAGGGGATTTTTAGACTTGGCTCTTCAGGAGTTCCGGCTTAGTCTTTCAGAGGCTCGCTCAGAGTATCGTTCGACCGAGGCAAATCATCGCTAAGGTGGGTGGCTACGATGAACTTGTCTTTGCTTAGCCAGCATACTTAAAAATATGGATGTTTTATGCTAGTCGCTAAGTGCATCACCCCCTGCATGCTAATAAGATTATAACACACCTAGCTAAGGGAATAATCCCAACTTGTATTGCTTGTGTTATAACATAAAAATGAAACATTGCTTATAATCAGACCCTCGCATGCTACCTTTGCCTTGTGCAACGAGACCCTGCTATGCCTCGAGTTGAACGATATGTATATGCTCTTCTTAGTGCATAGTTCACTTATTTACAATGCACGACCCTTGGTCATGTCGCTCGATAAGTCCCTTTACGGCTTCACTCCTCGGCTTACCCTTGGGCCCGAGCCAACGTGAATGCTTAAGTTTTCTTTTGAATAAAATGCTTGCCTGCTTATACGTCAACTTGTATTTGTTGCCTCGTTTCAATACTTGTCTCATAAACTATGCTAAGACCATTTAATACTGTGCATGTCATGCATTTTATTTAGGTTCTCCTCGAAAGACTATCTAATAGTCATTTCATGCAAGTATGAATCTCAAAGTACTCGGGATCGTTAGGTCGCCAAGGCAGTTCCTGAACCAGGGGACTTGCACCATACTAATAATCCAAGATATCCCAGCTCGTGGAGCAATACCTATCCTGTACTAAATTAAATGGCTTAGGAAGTTGATACATATATTGTGAACAATCCTGCCTCGAACTTATACCTGATATATCCTGCCTAAACTTGATCCTATACCTGACCTGAGACCCGAAGATTAGAGACATGCATGGTCACGGAACAACTTGTGCACAAGGTCTTAGTTCCTGCGAATGGTCACCGGGGCACCAGGGCCGATCCGATCTGGACGAAACTCCTGATAGTCGCCTGCTTCAGACGGAGTGGCCTGTGATGCCTCCTGTTTCTTGCGTCATACGTTATTCCATCTCGAGACTAGAATCGTCCAAACTGTGGCGCCGTGCCAGTGACCTGTTCATATAGACAAGATCATCCTCGCTTAGCGGCTATCCGCATACGAGTCATTGCATTGCATCCGAGACATCAGAATCACCTGAACGAAATGAGTATAAGTTATCTATACAAATGGAGCAACTCGAGCAATCCATAGAAATACTTAAACATTCATTGCAATTCTTTTGGATGTCCTGTATACTCATATACCCAAAACATAGTCTCGCTCATAACACTCGTGTTTTCATATGATATTGCCCTAGAATTCATTATATATCTGCTCGTGCTTTAATTAACATAGTTTGCCTTGGACAGGAAAGGACAAATGGTAAGTTGGTACCGTGTTTCCTCTTATATCACATGGCGCACTGTCACACGAGTTAGGCTATTTTATCTTTTCCATGAAACTGATCCTAAGGCAATACTAGAAAGATAACTAAATAGATGGTGCACAGAACCTATTGAACATGTTTGGATTTGTCAAGCGGGCGAGTAGCCTCCCTACCAGTACATTTATGTACTAATAACTTACTAGATTGCTTGCAGGGTGCAGGAGAACCTCGTTCGATGTGGATGCCTCCTTCGTACGTGATAAAGTATAGAGTTCACTCTGGAGCCTTAGAGCATTGCATCCGAAACTGAATCACATATACAAGTCATAATGTTAGAACATCACCTATACATCATTCTATAAATGTAGCCACTTGGCACACTTTTACTGTTGCAAAGAGAGAGAGAGGCTTGAGCAAATTAAAATCTTGGCTATACGCTGCCTGTAACACTTATTCAATATCAATAAAAGAGTTTGCCTTACTTCTACTTGTGTTATTCAATGCTTCTGCTATCAGTGACTATGTGAACTCGTTACTAATCACCGATATATTCATAATTCTGCTATACTCGGACAATCTGTACGACTCTGTGGCTTAGATGCCAGCAATGAACCTCGGCCTTGCATGGGCGCGGCTCACGCTCGTGCGGCATCACGCCCAGATCGGTCAAGCGATCGACCCGCGGGAGCACAGGAGCGCTGGCGCGATGATTCTCGCCTAGCGGGGACGACCGATTATCATGTGGGAGATCGGGGCATGACATCAAGTCCGGAGGATGACTATCGATTCCATAAAATTAGGGACTGACAACATTGTTTAGAGAGATAATAGAGGTATAGAGGGCACATATAGAGGCCCAGCATGTGGTACCCCGTTCCCCCTATTCGGGAAGCACGGCTAAGAAATACAAGATGGTATCATTCGATCGGGATAGATTAAAACAAGAACTCATCCTCGTTATGGATTTGTTTCTTCGGGACCGTATCGATGGGATCGACTTAGCGGCAGAGTCAGGAGGGACCTCTCCGCTGCATCATTTGTTGCCTCAGATTTTGATGTCGCTTGTTGCTTTCGTGCTTTGAGTTGGTTTTCAGATTTGCTTGTGTTTTCTTGAACGGTTTCGATGGATTTTATTATTTTCGTTTGTGAACTGCATTTTAATTCTTAGTTTGGAAAGAGAGAAAGAGGTATTAATCAGTTGTTCATGGCAATATAGGTGAACGAGCAGTAGGTGGCGTACAAGCGGAGTCTTGAAGCGCCTCTTTCCTTCTTTCTTCCAACCAACTAAGTTAGTGTCTACCATCCTGATTAGCTAGCCCTTCTTCCAAGTATTCATATCTAAAAATCTGGCATTCTTGTTGTCCCGATCAAACGATACCAGTAATAACTAAAAGATGTCAAGATAAAAATGGAATAGACTTGGATTTTATTGCTTGTCAACTAAACTTGTGAACGGTTATTTTATTGTATGCTAGTTCATTTCAAATGTTCTATACATGCTTTAATTTTATTTAGAATGCATCTTCTTCTATAAATTGTGCTAAGTATGAATCATATCTTGTATGCGAATAATTGTTCAGGGAGGCTATGCAAAATAAATCATGCAATACTGCTTGTCTTGTACTCGTATTGCCTCAACTACATGAATTGTTAACTTAGTAAACATATCATTCGATCACGGACAACTAGTGCACAAGGGTATAAGTTTTACGGATGGTCACTGGGGCACTAGCACCGATCCGATCCGGGCAAAACTTTGTGTGTAGTCATCGTGTGTGGGACAGGATGGCTTATAACGCATCGTGTGCTCTCGTTGCATGCTATCCTATTCCTGGACTAGTCCATTATGGCATCAAATCAGTGATTATCACGTGTATTTAAAACTGTTGCAAGCTAACTTGTGTTGTCACGCCCAAATCTCTCGCAAGCTCAATAGTCCCCGCTGAACGTGAATCACCACATTGCAGCTTTCCCCCAGGATAATTGTTCTCTTCGGGACGTGATGCCGTACGAACATGGAGTTGCACTCGTACAAGGCGATGTTGTTAAACACCTAAGTTATCATTAAAACAACCAAGTTGCAACGAAAGTCAAGTATTGTGTACCAAGCACACATCAGAGTAATACGCAGCGAAGCTCTCGATAGGGTCCGAATGTAATGCCATGCAGGCAATGCCACGAAGGCGATGCCACGAAGGCGATGAAATACTCTTGCTTTTTTCTCTAGCCCATAAAGGTACTTACAGTTCATACATCATGTCTCGTATATCCAAGCAGCGCCACTACGCCTGCGTACCTGAAATAATGCCAACAAATATTGGTCAGTACACAGCCGTACTGGTGAGCGGGGTAACCCACTCGTCTAAGCCGACACTAAGTAAATAGTGAATGCAAATAGTTATATGGTGATCTTTCTAGTTGAATCCTAGATTCATTTCATAGCATAGGGATGACATGTTAAGGAAAGCTGTAAAGCAATTTAAGCATGCAAGCATTCAACTCAAGCCAATCGACAAGCAATATATAACCAACTCGAAGGGAACTAGCATGCAACCTGTCCTACTCAAGCCCAAGCAATATGATAAGATATCGAACCATCAACCAAGCCGAAATATCCATCCTCAACCAAAACTTACAATCCAATCTCAAAGTGCACACTCTTGCCGAGGCAAGGTGGCCGCGCCTATACGAAGCACAAACCAACCAAAGTAAAGTAAACCAACTCTTATCTATATAAAGTCACTGGCCAAGCCATAAAGGACATATTCCAAGCATTATGACGCGCCCTATCAGCCCAGGTAGCAAGCCCCGCTGGAGGTCCCGCAATGTATCGCGACTAACACGAATCGAATATTTCCCTCCGGATCGATATGGTTCTAGTGCCCCAAAAATGTCGTTTCGAGGAAATGCCAAAACTTGTGCACAAGTTGTCCGTGACATGCAGACACAAAGTAGGTATGATGAGAGGATCGAACATTCTCGCCCCACTAAGAGATCCAAGACTCGTTCAACTAAATATCCAACCAAAATATCCAACCAAAGAATCTATAACCATTCTTACAACATATTGCCCAAGGCACATTCTTAAGTTATATCCATAGGCACAATCTCAAGTTATTCCCATAGGCACAATGCCGCTTCTCAACACAGTATTTCAAATTGGGTGCAACACCCCAACTCAGAACAAACCCATGGCACAATGCACCAACAGTGGCACAATGCCCCAACAGTGGCACAAGACCGTCGTCGATGCAGTTGTTCGATTTCGAACCACAACTGCTCGCTTTGTAAGACAAAGCGACCAAGTGATACTCGTGCACGGATGCACGCTCGCTCGCCCGAATTCCCGATATTCCCAATGCCTCAATGTATCATTCCAACCGTCCAAGCATAATTTTAATCGTCCAACCAGATGCCTCAAGTGTATAATCCAACACTAGCTCCAACTATCCATACACGCAAATTACTTCAAGCCACAATCCTACTAAGCAAACGACGTACACTCTATGCACACCTCAGTGTAGTGATTTCCAAGTTTTAGCCCAAGTGTTCAAGCCTTTACGTATTTTCCATATTATTATACATGAAGGAATAGAGGAGAAGGGAAAGTGCCCACTCACAATGTTTGATCCCGTTAAGCATCATATCCTGCTGATATGGCCAATCCCTTGAACCCGTGGTCTGATGCAAAGCATGATCTACTCAACTGGAATGACCGTGCGAGCAAGCCGTGCTCTCCAAATTATCCGACCGATCGGACTAGGAAGACGGCATTATCGTTCCAATCCAGCTATCTCAGTACTGTTCTGAACGAACACCTGATTCCCATCGAACTCCGCTAGCCATCTGCACATGAAACCAACTCAATCAATACTTCTTCCCAAAATCTAACAAATTAAATGTAACTAGCATTTGTTTTATTCAATCCGACTCAGCGTAACGCACCATGCGGTTGGGGGCGTTACATGTGTCTTCGTGGCAGGGAAGGCATGGTAAGTATTGTGCAGGTGGTTCAGACGGACAGGTAAAAGTCACCGAACGGTGGCAAGTTTATTTCAGTAAATTCTATATGCTGCTAACTTATAAATGAACTAAGGCAAGATAGAAAGACCACAAATAATATGCATGCTTCATTAAAATAACGTGTTGATTGGTATAGTTGGGTTAGCTCACCTTCACCAGTACATTTTGATGTACTGACCCTCGTTAAAATAGGTTCCCCATACTAAGGAGATCCGAGCGAGGAGCTGAAGTCGTCTTCCCGATCCAGTCCAACTATAGGCGCATCCTGATCGTGCTATATTTTGAAGTACTTGAAGAAAGGAGATAGCAACTCAATACACAATGCAGCTCTGTAGGAAGGCCATCATTCCGCCGAAGGTCTTTATATTTTGAAGTTTAGTAAAGGGATATAATGTACATGAGTGCTATCTCAGTTTGTGTCAACACTTTTGTAAGCCCGTACGGCAATTAACTAACTCATTTAAGAGTTTATAATAGATGTTCATTATCAATAAAATAAAACTTTTCCATGTATCAGCTTGTGTTTTAATTTATCTGCGTATTCTGAATATGTGCTCGCTATACGAAATAACTTAGCCTTGTGCGATGCACAACCTAGGCCCGCACGACGGTCATGCCCGGGGGACGACTATCGATTCCACGAAATTGGGGCATGACATTTTGGTATCAGAGCATATCTTCAAGTTCCTTAACCCTCGCACTAGAAAAGTTCCTTTAACGATCAAATTCTTGTGTGAACTCTTGAACTTGTTAGACCAAAATGAGATACGTTCATGCAATGACTTTGTAATACATTATGATCCTAATGTAATTTATCTTCTTTTGAAGAAATAACACTAGCACAATCCTCAGCGCTAGCACCGGGCGAGACGCAAGGCCAAGAAAGCAGTTCGGGTACTTCGAGAAGTTCACGAAGCCAGCGAGCCATGTCTCGCATCGATCCCATCCAGCAACTGATGAGGATGTTGGAGGCAAACCAACAAAGGGATGAGGCTCGCTATGAACGGACCGAGAAGCGAGCGGAGAAGAGTCAGCTCAAGTTTCAAGACAATATAGAGGCACGATTCTCAGTCTAGCAAAAGCAGGTAGATACCCTACAACAGATCGTGCAGACTTTGGTCTCCAACCAGTCCGCGGCAACAGCAGCAACACCGGTGGAACAACTCATGCTTAAAGTCGAGATACCCCAAACTCCAAGGAAGAGGGATGTGACTGCCTTCGACTTTGGTGACTTCAAGAAAGTCTGCAATACTCCATTCAAAGGGAATGAGGACCCAATCGTTGCTCTAGATTGGTTGGCCGAACTTGAAGACAACTTCGCACTTCTAGAGGTCCCCGAAGAAAAGTGCGTCGCATGCGCTAAACTGCAACTCTGCCTCAACGCGCACGATTGGTGGGACGTGCATCGACGATCTCTTCATGTTTACCATAGAGAGGAGGCAATCTCGTGGGCGCTTTTTATGTCGTGTTTGAAGAGGAGTTCATACCATCTCCCGTACGTTGTCAGAAGGAGAACGAGTTTGTACAATTGCGCCAAGGGAGCATGACAGTCAAACAGTATTCTACTGAATTCAACCGACTCTCCAAATTCACTAGCGCCTATTTACCTGATGTAGTGAGCCAAGCTATAAGGTTTGAAGGTGGTCTATGTCCTGCCATCCATGCACACGTAGTCGTTCTACAGTACCAGACAATATGGGAAGTCCTGAATCATGCCCTATCTCTTGAACCACAATATCTTCACGTTCCTACCGGTGTCGTGCATACCTCCAATCACAAACGCCATAGGAACGAGAGAGAAAATAATACTATAAAGCGTCCAAATATTGGTGTGCATCAAAGATAAAATCAGGGGCAAACATATAATTTCTGTAAGAAACTGGGGCACACGGCCAACAATTACCGCAAGAGACTTGGGTTATGCCTTGCTTGTGGAGAACCAGGCCATACCATTAGTTCCTGTCCGAACCTTCCTGATCGTCACCCTCAACATAATGTTTCCAAGCGGTAGGCTCTATTTCTAAGTTTCTGGATGAAACTTCCAATTGGTTGGGTAGGATATGGCGCCCCGTTCCCCCTATTCGGGAAGCGCGACTAAAAAATACAAGTAGGTATCGTTCGATCGGGATAGATTGAAACAAGAACTCATCGTCGTTATGGATTTGTTTTTTCGGAATCGATTCTCATATTCTGTGGACCATGTCCCTGGGATCGACTTAGCGGCAGAGTTAGGAGGGACCTCTCCGCTGTATTTTTTGTTGCCTCAAATTTTGATGTCGCTTGTTGCTTTCATGCTTTGAGTTGGTTTTCGGATTTACTTGTATTTTCTTGAACGGTTTTGATGTATTTTATTGTTTTTGTTCGTGAACTACATTTCAATTCCGAGTTTGGAAAGAGAGAAAGAGGTATTAATCAGTTATTTGTGGCAATGTAGGTGAACGAGCAGTAGGCAGCATACAAGCGGAGTCTTGAAGCGCCTTTTTCCTTCCCCCTTCCAACCAACTAAGTGAGTGGCTACCATCCCGATTAGCTAGCCCTTCTTCTAAGTTTTAACATCTAAACATCTGGCATTCTTGTTGTCCCGATCAAACGATACTAGTAATAACTAAAAGATGTCAAGATAAAAAGGGAATAGACTTGGATTTTGTTGCTTGTCAACTAAACTTGTGAAGGATTATCTTATTGTATGCTAGCTCATTTCAAATGTTCTATACATGCTTCAATTTTAGTTAGAATGTATCTTCTTCTATAAATTGTGCTATGGATCATATCTTCTATGTGAATAATTGTTCAGGGAGGCTATGCAAAATGAATCATGTAATACTACTTGTCTTGTACTCGTGTTGCCTCAACTGCATGAATTATTAACTTAGTAAATATATCGTTCGATCACGGACAACTTGTGCACAAGGGTATTAGTTTTGCGAACGGTCGCTGGGGCACTGGCACCGATCCGATCCGGGCGGAACTTTGTGTGTAGTCATCGTGTGCGGGACCGGATGGCTTGCAGCATATCGTGTGCTCTCATTGCATGCTATCCTTGTCCTGGACTAGTCCATTATGGCATTAAGCCATTGATCACCATGTGTATTTAAACCTGTTGTAAGCTAACTTATGTCTTTGTGGTAGGGAAGACATGTTAAGTATTGTGCAAGTGGTTCAAACGGACAGGTAAAAGTCACCGAATGGTGGCAAGTTCATTTCAGTAAATTCTATATGCTGCTTACTTGTAAATAAACTAAGGCAAGATAGAAAAATCACAAATAATATGCATGCTTCATTAAAACAATATGTTGATTAGTATAGTTGGGTTAGCTCGCCTTCACTAGTATATTTCAATGTATCGACCCTCGTTGAAACCGGTTCTCCGCACTAAGGAGATTCGAGCGAGGAGCTGAAGTTGTCTTCCCGATCCAGTCCAGCTCTAGGCACATCCTTATCGTGCCATATTTTGAAGTACTTGAAGAAAGGAGCTAGCAACTCAATACACAATGCAGCACTGTGGGAAGGTCGTCATCCCGCCCGGAGGTCTTTACATTTTGAAGTTTAGTAAAGGGATATAATGTACAGGACTGCTATCTCATTTTGTGTCAACACTTTTGTAAGCCCATGCGACAATTAGCTGACTCGTTCAAGAGTTTGTAATAGATATTCATTATCAATAAAAGAGAACTTTTCTATGTCTCATCTTGTGTTTCAAATTATCTACGTACTCTGAATATGTACTCGCTATACGAAATAACATAGCCTTGTGCGATGCGTAACCTAGGCCCGCACGGCGGTCACGCCCGGGGGACGACTATCGATTCTATGAAATCGGGGTGTGACACAACACAGGCAATTAGATATGATGTGGCAGAGTATGGAAAATTCCCATCAAGTAGCTATTGCAGCAGTTAAGAGAGGGGCTACTCCACAGCCATAGGATGTTCAGCTCGAGCCAGAAAATATTCAAAATTTTAAGAAGTTAGAGCCTCAAGTTTTCAAGGGGACAGAGGGTATAGTCTATGCTGATGATTGGCTCAGGATATCGAGTGTCTCATGAGGGTGTCCCATCTTACTGAGAATCTAAAGGTTGAGGCGGTAGGACTTTAACTGTTCGACGTTGCCCGTACTTGGTTCAGGAATAAGCCACTTCTGCTGATGCGGGACGGTCTTGGGAGGTATTCAAAGACCTCTTCAAGAAAAAGTTCTTTGCTCAGATGGACAGATTTGACTTAAGAAGACAGTTTGAGGGCCTTACACAGGGGAGCATATCCGTAGAGGAGTATGCCGCAGAGTTCGGGAGGCTGTGCCAATTTGCGAAGGGGTCTGAATTGGGAAGTAAAGATCCTCATTCCATCTTTCTATGAGACATATTCTGAGATATTTTCGGATGCACGCAAGGTCGAGCGGGAGTGGAACTTGAAGTCGAAGAGGGACTGTGATATGTTTGGGAATGCCAGTAGCAGTACGGGACCGTCGAAGAGGCCACAGTTCCAGCAACAGTATCAGTTTGGAGCTTATCAGCAAGAATATCAGATACAAGAGCCAATTTTTTCCCAGTACAAGCTCCAGTACAACAAATAGCATAATAGCCTCAAAAACGGGTACAACAGGATCCTCAATGCACCTATTGTAAGAGGACTGAAAACACTTGGGAGATGTACCGAAAGAGACTTGGAGCTTGCATATATTATGGATCAACGGAGCATATGGTGAAGGATTATCTCTGGACCCTTTATCATCCAGGATATGGTACAGATCGAGGGCAGAGAGGTAGAGTTATGCCACCTGTAGCATCGTATATTGCTTATCACATGCAAAGGGAGCTACCTCGACAGGGCGAAGAATTTGTGATGACGGTCGAGGAGACCGATGCTACAGGTGATGGGTTAGCGAGTTCTATTCTTTCTTTCTGTTCCTTTCATCTATTTTGATTGATTACTTTTTTAGTACCTTTTGGATGCTTGTGTTATATAATTAGTATAGCTAATAGAATACCTTGACAGAGACAACAGTAATAAGACAGACGGAGACCATGACCATGCATGTTGTTCTTTGCATAGGACTATTCTTTGTGTGATTTTAGATAAGACCTTCTTGGACTATGATTGCTGGGGGTTTGACCTAGAAGGAGTACGATCAACCTTAAATTTTGAGGACAAAATTATTTTAAGAGAGGTAGACTTGTCACTAGCATATTTTCTAGGAAAGGTTATTTTGGTCATTTCATAATTAATTAAATATTATGCATGTTGAATATTTATTTATTGTATTATTAATTTATTATTAGATATTAAATTTTATTTTTGACTTGTGTTAGTAGACCTAACTAGTTTAGATTAGATCCATGGACCAACATTTAATTCTAGTTAGAATTGAGCCCAATAATAAGCCCAATCATTAGGAGGATGATTAATTAAGTTAAACCAATTAGACTAGAACCTTCCTTTCTTAATTATTTCTTTATGAGAAGCCCCAAGGGGTATTTTAGACATTATATAGTAGCTTGAGGAATGGGAAAGAGGGGCCGACCTATATTTAAATGGAGGAAAAAATTTCTCGCTTTATTTTTTATTTCCAATCTAGATATAGAATTTTATCTTCCAAATTTCTTTATTTCCACAAAATTTACCTAAATTTCTTTCTAATTCCTTCCTAAATCATCATTAGAGGCCATTAGAGGAAGGATCTATAAGGAGGAGCAAGGATCTACAAGGAAGAGCAATGATCTACAAGTTGGAGGCTCTTTTCACTCAATTTGGTGGTTCATTGGGAGTCCATCTTCCAATAGGTATAATTTAGTTTTTTCCCTCTAATTAGACTCTAAATCTATGATTTAATCATTAGGAACCACCACATATGCTAAGGCTACCCATAGGAATTAAAATTAGGTTCATAGGAGGCCTGGGGAGAAATTTATGTGTTAGTTTGTGTCAATTTTAGAAAAATTCTGAGATTGACACATCTTGTATTTGTCAATATGTCAATTAGATCAAATTGACATGTGTTTGATTATGTGTGGCTAGTGTCATGTCCACAACTGGATACTTGTAGACCATATCCCTATAATTTGGAGATACGGGTGTATAAGCATGAAAAATACGCTGGAGAATCATACGCATAAAACCCTCAACATGCAGGAAGTCCGCGTAAAACAGAGCTCTAGCACTGGGTGGCATGAAACATGATTCCAGAACCATCGGCGTACAGCAGAGCTTCAACGCTATTTTAGCGTAAAACATAGCTCCAGAACAGCCCGCGTAATGCAGTATTTCCAGACTGCTTCGGCATAAAAATGTTACTACAACGCCACTTTGGCGTAAAACCTATCTACTTTTAATGCAGCGGGAAGTTGTACAAGGAACGCTTCGTATTCCTCGAATGAACCTGTCAGTGGAAGCAGTGAACCTGACTCCTGACAAAGAGTATTGCACGGTGATCGAGAGAACGGTTGTAATGATGACTCTGCACAGAGCCCCAGACTGTCGTCTAGTGACATAACCCTTGATATAAGACATTGTTTACGCATTCAAGGAATACGTTACCTATTTTACACTGGCAAAGATGAGCTTTTACGCTCAGGAAGAGACGAAACCAACCGCCACGTCAAAAGCTGTTCTTCGTACAGAACTCGAGGCACGTCTTTGCAATTAATGCGCGAGATGGGGGCAGATCTCTACATTTAATGCACAAGATTTGGTTCTACTTTTAACGAATGGGTGAGCTATAATAAGGGTTAATACATCCACATCACCATCCGCGTATATTACGCCAACCAGGCTATTTTCAGCTATAGGAGCACGTTGTATGCTCTCCTCGAAATACGCCAACTCGGGCTATATTTGCAAAGGTGCGTGCATCAAGCTTTACACAGCTACTTGGCTTCTACGCCAACATGACAGCTACTTGGCTTCTACGCCAACATGACAGCTACTTGGCTTCTACGCCAATATGACAGGTACTTGGCTTCTACGCCAACTTGACAACTATTCGGCTTCTACGCCTATTTGGCTTTTACGCCATCAGAACAACTATTTGGCTTTTACGCCTACGAGACAGTTATTTGGCTTTCATGCCAACCATCTCTACACGAGGGACAGTTATCTACGTGGCTTGCATGCCATGATCTTGAATAAGCGATTATACGAATTTTCTCATAATGGGACACGCGTCACATGCCAATTCAGGAGATCATTCATATGTGGGTAGCAGTTATTATAACCACCACGTAAAAGATGTAGCTCTCTCCGCTGTTCAGTTTCTACGCCGACTGTAGCTGAACTCTATAAATAGAGACCTCCGGCCACGGAGGTCCAAGAGAGAGAGACAGCGGTCAAAAGGGTCGAAAGGGTTGAAGATTTTTCAAGGAAAGAGAGCACATATAGAGAGCTGTGGCAACGAGAGTTCAATCCCTCCTGCAGTCTTTAAAGCTTCTTTTTTGTTTTCTATAACACTTTTTCATCATCGTGTGGTCCAAGGGACAAAGTGATCGACCGCAGATCAGACTCCTATAGAAATATTTCCCCAGAATCATTTTTTTGTACTTAACATCCTCGTATAGGATTAATTGTACTTCTTTTTCTTGTTTGTAAACCAAAGAAAGGGTTTCGTATAAAACTAGTTTTAATTTCTTTCATTTATTATCAAACACAAGATGGCGACTCTGCTGGGGATCTCTTTCTCATCTGACAAGAAAGCCATTGCTCAACACGATGCTGTATCCGTGGGATCAACGAAGAAGACCTTTGTCGTCTAATTCGACCAATCATCTTACGAAGACATGCTTCAAGCAGGGGTAGCTCTCATTCCCTCTCTGTCCAAGACAACAGGAAATTACATAAAGTATGGATGCCCCGAAAATCCTCTACCCTTCCTGCGGACTCTCTCTCTCCGACCAACAAGGTTGTAGCATCGCAACCTGCGTGCCTCGCACGTAAGATTCAGTCTCCCGTCTGTGACATGGCAGACAAAACTTCTGGCAATGCCTCAGTGCCAATCCAGAAGTCTACTCCGCGCCTTGCGCGTAAAATTCAGTCTCCCGTCTGTGATGTGGCAGACGAAACTTCTGGCAATGCCTTAGTGCCAATCCAAAAGTCTACTCCGTACCTTGCGCGTAAAACTCTGTCTCCTGTCTGTGACGTGGCAGACAAAATTTCTGATAAAGCCTCAGTGCCAATTCAGAAATTCCAAAAGCGCCCAGCGCATAAAAATATATCTTCCCTCTACAATGAGGCAGATGGTCCCTGCAACCACCGCAAGGGAAAACAAGTGGTGGATTTCCCGACCTCTCGTCTTTTACGCCATCAAGAGAAAAATCTGCCCGCTCTTCAGATTATGCGAAATGCTGATGGCCGATTGAGGACTTCCTCAGTTTTACGCCAACCTGTGTAAAGTTCTAGATTACGCCAGGACAAGCCCTTCAGCATAAAGAAGGCCCAGTTTGTAGATAGATACGTTCCACATGGATCATGTGCTACTCACATGGCTGAACTACTGTATTCGTATAGCAGAGAGAGAGTTATGATTCCCAATATCCGTATTCCAACTGATATAAAAAGGCAGAATAAGCCTTCTTCTTCTTCTGTTAATCCTCCCGACTTGCATAATCTCCTAATTCAGAAGCGCAAAGATAGGGGATCTTCTAACATGCCTATTACACCACCTGCAGAGCATTGTTGTAATATTCACAAAGTTGTAGTTAATTATTGTTGTTCTAAGGCAAAACGTTCAGTTTTTGACCGGTTGAACTACTCTTTGTCTTTATAAGAAGAAGCGCCTATATTCGCATCGGTGAACATGGATTCACACATTCCTAGAGGAAGGTCAAATTCAAGACGTTATCCCTCTAGAACTCCAAGCCAAAGGAGATTCGACAGACTCCTTCAAGATATAGAAGCTGGTGTGTTTTGAAACACCCGTTCGAGGTCACGACAACCGACTTTATATTCTTCTGATTCCGATACTGGGGGTCGCCAGTTTCCCGAATCGGATGTTGAAAGTATAGACTCAATCTCTACAGAGATCTATACTAACCCTTCAATAACATCCAGAGAAATGGGAGTCTATGCCATTGGAGATGAACGTGAAGAGGCTTCTCCATCAGGGAATACTGAGCAATATATCGTTGTATTGGAGACATCACTGAAAGAGATGCATTCCATGATGGAGAATATGCACCAGATGATGCTGACTCAACATACAGCTGATATAGCTTAAGCATCGGTTCCTCTGACTCAAATACGTGTGGGGGTGGACTTGCCACCATCCGACGCAAACCAGGAGCCTGTTTTAAATCAAGAATCAGCGGCTCCCCAACTTCTTAACTCGGAGAATGTATTGCCTCCTGTTGGAGTTATAATACAACTGATTTCTCACCACTCTGCGGTCCCTTTACCAACGAAAGATCCAATGCAGGCAGTGCTGGAATTGAAAGCCTAATTTGATGCCTTAAAGCATAAGGATCAGCTCAAAAAGTTGGAAATCAACCAGCCTTACCCAGCTATCTGGGATGAGATCCCTTTCCCTCCAAAATATAAACCACAGGCTATGTCTTTGTTTGAGGGAAAGACGTCATCGAGCCAGTACATGAACTACTTTAGCATGATGACGGTGTTGTTGCAAGGGAATGACGCCCTTCTCACTCGAGTATTTAAAGGCTATCTGTCTGGAGTGGCCTATTAGTGGTACCGTAGTCTTGCGGACAACTGCATTACTTCCTTTGAAGATTTCAAGACTCTGTTCTTCGTACGATTCTACGAAGGATGGATGGACATGTCTATGTCCTCGCTCATCGAAGTAAAGCAGAAGGAGAAAGAGAGCATTCGTACTTTCATCCAACGTTTTCGTCAGGCTACTTTACAGATGCCTCACGGGGTTCCGGATTCTGCCTTGGTGGACATTTACAGGAAGAACCTTCTTCCACTGATCTCGGTGTTCACAGGACCCTATTATTTCCATGATTGGTCCTCGTTTATCATCTCGGCGGTAGCCGCTGAAGACAACAGTCGGAAAGCGCGTGACAATGGAATCATGATCTCTACCTCTGATAGAGGGAAGAGGTCATCCTCCAACAGCGACCATTTTCATGGTCCTAAAGGAAAAGAAGCTCTGGCAATCAATACGTCCAAGCAATATACTCCCGGGACCACACAGACGAAACCTGGGAATTCTAGGCCCATGGAAGAATATTCTTTTGACGACGATGATATTCCGAGCATATTCGACTGTCTAGTCAAAAGTGGCAAGCTTACCCTCCCCGAGACAAAGCGGCCTAACAAAGTCGGCAATACCAATAATCCTAAGTACTGTATTTTTTATAGGTACATACATCATCCCACAAAGGCGTATTATGTGCTAAAAAGGAAAATCTGGGAGTTGATCGACGCTAAGGCCATCACTTTGCGTAATAGCGAGAAGACGGTCACCGCCAACATGATCTCTCTCCAATTTGGCAATCTGCCTCCTCAAGAAGTTCCGGATGGTGTTGTACCTATTCCCCGGACAATGATGAACATTGTTAATCTTCTTCCAGCCAGGGGTCAAAATCATGACCTGGTACCCCTAACTACCCAGCGTGGTGAGATTATTTGGGTTTATCCTGATCTGGTGTCAGAGATTGAGGAAGAGACTCAAGCTGCTAAGGCTAAGTCTAAAAAGAACTCAAGACGTAAACCATGCCATATGGTTGCAATATCCTCGACATCAGAAGAAGAGACTTTGGCTACCGGAACCCGTTCAGGGAAAGCTACCTCAAGGACTATGGAGGAAATCAGGAAGATGCAACGGCAGACACTTTAGCTGCTAAACTTCTAGAGCCTGAACCTGTCATACCAGAGGCAGGTCCTTCTAGACCAACTTCGACGGACAAGGGAAAGCAAAAAGAAGTGCGTTTTGATAAACCTTTGAAGAATATTCAAAACAAAGGTTTGGAGAAACCATATAACTTTGACATCCTGGCCCAATTAGCTAATACTCCGGCCAGACTGTCTATTTTCGAGCTACTCAGGCTTTCCAGAGACACTCGTCAAGCCTTGAGTGAAGCATTAATGCAGGCGGATGCATGCTTTACTCAGCTCAAGTCCCCCGATAAAGAACCTGTGGTATGCCCTTAATGCCATAGTGTGATAGAAGTGGTCCCTAATATCACTTTCACTCAAGATGACATGCTGTTAAAACATAACATGCATGACAGACCCCTCTATTACACCGGATATGTCGGTTCCATGGAGGTAGACCGAATTCACATAGATCTGGGATCATCGATCAACATCATCCCTCATAGTCTGCTCAGACCACTGAGGATTCCTACAAGCGAACTGACTTATACCACCACTACAATTGTGGGCTTCAACGCCAGAAAAAGTAAGCCGTTGGGGAAGATTCGTCTAAGGATCCAAATTGGGGACCATAGATCAGTAGCTATATGCTACGTCATTGATTCGGAGGTATCCTACAATATTCTGCTGGGAAGACCATGGATCCACGATCACAATATTGTTCCTTCGACTCTACATCAATGCTTCAAATATGTAGATGCCCAAGGAACAGTAAAAACAGAGTTTTCTGACCTTAACCCATTCAAAGGAGTAGAGTCCTACTATTCCGATGCAATGTTGTACACCCAAGACTACATGGAGGAGGTGTCAAGTAAGATGGAGAAGGAATCCCATCGGGAGCCAGAAGAACCATCTACTGAGCAACCCCTATCGATCCAGGTGAAAGGACGGACTACCCGTCCGAAAGGAATGGAACCCATGGCTATTCACTTGAACAAAACCAAATCAGGAGAAGGAAGCGATCCTCTAGTGATCACTTTGAACCAGAAGCCTCCACCTTTGGTCATCAACCTCAGCCGCAACAAACATCCGACTGATATAAATACAACCGGGAACGTGGTTTCTGATGATAATAAAGATTCTCTTTTCTAGTAAACTGATGCTCAACGTCCGAATCAAGAATCATCCCCCCCATAACGATATAGAACCTATAGCACAAAAATTCTTGGAAGCTATAGACTCTTATCATCCGTATATGTGGGAAGCGGTATCAACATCTAATGTCATCATGACATATGGGTCATATGAAGATTCTATCTTTATTATCCCGCCTACTCGCAGCAATCAGCATCCAATAGTCTTTGGTCGTATGCACAGCAGATTGATTGTACAAGAAGACTCTCACGAGTCCGATGCTGGCAAAATGCAAGTTCACAGATATAGCCCGCAAGCTTTAAAGATTATGCAAAGTATGGATTATGATCTGAAGTCAGAGCCAGGTCTCAACTATGGAAAAGGCAGACGAATACCGTTGCAGGGTGATCCCTACTGTCAAGAAACTCATTTTGGGTTAGGGTATACCATGTCTGTTGCAACTTCTGAATCAAATGAGGATACCTTTTCCTCTTCTCAAGATGACTCTTCAACCTCCAGCTCATATGATGATCTCAAACGAGCATTATCAGTAAATACGGTATTGACAGATTCTCTCGAAGCAGACGAACAAGAATCTGAACTATTTGAAAATGACTCATGGGCACAGCAAATGGATACATAATGGAAACTCTGGTTCGAGCAGAGAGAACCGTCCACTGAAGATAAAGTTATCCAAATTGATGTTGGGGATGAACTTTCACCAAAGCCGATATTTATCAGTAACAATCTTTTCGAAGAAGAAAGAAAAGAAATAATCCAGCTTATAAAAGAATATATCGATGTCTTTACATAGAATTATGAGGATATGCCAGGTCTTGATCCGAAAGTGGCTACTCATAAACTCAACATACTGCCCAATTCGAAGCCGGTGAAACAACACCAACGCCGTTTCCGTCTGGATATGATGGATGCCATAGAAGCTGAAATCAAGAAGCTAATAGCTTGTGGGTTCATCCGGGAAGAACAACATCCTGACTGGGTCGCCAATATTGTTCCAGTCATAAAGAAAAGTAGGAAAGTACGTGTTTGCATCGATTTTCGA
Organism: Iris macrosiphon; assembly: GCA_036927795.1. Classification (NCBI taxonomy): domain Eukaryota; kingdom Viridiplantae; phylum Streptophyta; class Magnoliopsida; order Asparagales; family Iridaceae; genus Iris; species Iris macrosiphon. The sequence continues at coordinate 9,149,425 of JAYESA010000001.1, read as the reverse complement.
GATCTGAATGCAGCCTGCCCTAAAGTTGAGTTCCCTCTTCCCATTACAAACGTCATGATCGATAATACGTGCGGTTTTGAGCGCATGTCTTTCATGGACGGATTCTTAGGATATAATCAGATTAAGATGAATCCTGACGATGAGAAGCATACTGCCTTCCGGACACCATTGGGGGTATATTGCTATAGGGTTATGCCTTTCGGACTGAAGAATGCCGGGGCTACGTACCAACAAGATATGAGTAACATATTTTATAAGCATTTACGCAAAATAGTGGAATGTTACGTAGACGATATTGCTGTCAAAAGCCGCCTCAAGGATAATCACATCCAAGACTTGAAGACAATATTCGAGTTGATGCGCCAACATCAACTCAAAATGAATCCTACAAAGTCCTTTCTTGGTGTATCCAGTGGCAAATTCCTGGGATTTGTTATTACCGCTAAAGGCATTCAAGTGGACCCTGATAAAGTGAAAGCTATCTTAGAAATGCGACCACCCCATAATCTGAGGGAACTCAGGGGATTCCAAGGTCGTCTGGCTTATATCAGGAGATTCATATCCAACCTCTCTAGGAGATGTTAACCTTTTTCTCGCCTCATAAAGAAAGGTGCGTCCTTCGTATGGGATGAAGCCTGTCAGCAAGCATTTAATGATATCAAATGCTACCTCACTAATCCTCCAATTCTGGTGCCTCCTGTCATAGAAAGACCATTTTTGCTGTATGTTCGAGCAATAGATCATTCTTTACGAGCTTTCCTCGCACAGAAGAACAATGAGGGTCATGAATAGGCTATCTACTATTTAAGCAGGATGACGGTCGGAGCCGAGCACCGGTACAATCCAGTGGAAAAAGAATGCTTGGTCCTACTGTTCGCCATTCAGAAAATATGACATTACGTCACAGGCCAAACTATTCATATCATATCCAGGATCAATCCTCTTCGGGTATTGATGAACAAGCCGAGTGTTCTCAATTCCCGACTCGCGACTTGGGCGATGTTATTAACACCGTATGATATGGTATACGTCCCTCAGAAGTCCATAAAGGGTTAAGCCTTGGCTGATTTCTTAGCCACTCATCCGATTCCAGAAACCTTCAAACTATACGAGGACATTCCCGACGAAGTTGCAGAATGTAAATTCGCAATAGAAAGTAATACATGGCAGCTATTCTTCAATGGTGCCTCTCAGTCCCAGGGGAAACGTGGTTTCAGGAGTAGGAATTGTCCTGGTCACTCCTGATAAACTCATCATCTATCGAGCATATTCTCTTAGCGAACCCTGCTCTAATAATGTGGTAGAGTATAACGCCCTATTAATCGGGCTCCAAGTCGCTAAAGAATTAGATGTGGAATACTTGGAAGCTTTTGGTGATTCGCTACTGATCGTCAATCAGGTAAGAGGAATATATGAAGTCCGCAATCCAGACCTTATTCCTTATCACCAAGCAACAATCGAGATTGCATTGTCTTTCAGAGGATTCTTCCTAGAGCACGTGCCTCGATCTCAAAATTTGGAAGCTGATGCCCTGGCCAGCCTAGCTGCAGATATAGCTATTCCTATAAGAAGGCAGAATTCGGTGATCCTTCTTAATAGAGATTTATTCTGTATAAAAAATAACTTTCACATAGAACACAGCTACGCTGTAAACACTGTGCCTCCTAAGAGAGACTGGAGAAGTCCCTTTATAGACTTTGTGTCATACAGAATCTTACCAGAGGATCCTAAAGAAGCAGTATCCATCAAAAGACGATCATTACGTTTCTATTTTGATGCGTCTTCACAATGTTTATATCACCGAACATACGATGGACTGCTATTATGATGTTTCTTCGACGATGATGCAAAATGGGTTATCCGAGAAGCCCACGACGGTGTATGTAGAGCACATCAACCCGGTCCTAAGTTACAGGATCGTATCAGGAGGATGGGCTACTATTGGCCTACTATGATCGCAGATGCAGTGAAATATGCAAGACAATGCAAAGCCTGTCAAGTTCATACAGATTTTATACATCAGCCTTCTGAACATTTACATCCTACGATTGCATCATGGCCTTTTGAAGCATGGGGTATGGATATCATTGGTCCTATTCACCCATCTTATTCTAGAGGACATCGGTTCATATTGGCTATCACAGACTACTTCTCTAAATGGGAAAGGCGATCCCCCTTGCTGAGGTAAGACATCCAACGTGATCAGCTTTATCAAGCACCATGTCATTTATCGCTTTGGGATACCCCAAAGGATAATTCATGATAATGGGCCTCAATTCATTAGCCAAGCGTTTTACCGATTTTGCGAGAAGAATCGGATACAAAATATGGCCTCTACGGCATAAAATCCAGCTGCTAATGGTTTGGCGGAAGCCTTCAACAAACCATTATCAAACTCTTGAAAAAGTTTGTCTCTTCAAATAAAAGAGATTAGAATGAGAAGCTGGAAGAATGCCTCTAGGCATACAGCACGACGGTACGAGCACCGACAGGTTGTACCCTATTCTCATTGGTCTACGGCTGTGAAGCAGTTCTCCCCATTGAAATCCAAATTCCATCACTCAGAATAGCAGTGGCTAATGAGTTGACTCAGGAAAATAATGATCGACTACGGCTTCAAGAGCTAGAAGGATTAGACGAGAAAGACCTTCAAGCTCAGCAGCGTATTATGTTCTACCAGGTACGCATTTTCCGAGCTTTTAACTGAAAAGTAAAAGAGAGAGTGTTCAAAGTTGGCGAGCTAGTTCTAGCTATGAAAAGGCCAATGATCATTACCCACAAAAATAAGGGTAAATTCTAGCCCAAATGGGAGGGCCCTTATGTGATTGAAACGACGTTTTCAAATGGCGCATACAGATTAGCCAAGCCTAATGGAGATCTAATAATGGCTCCTATCAACAGCAAATTCCTAAAGAAGTACTACGCTTAGTCTCCCTTGTTTAAACGGAGTATGGTGAAGATCTCATTCTGACGATACTACGTACAAAGATTGGTTGGACAATATTCTATCATGTTATTATGACGTCTGAATAGATATGTTTAACTAATTTAAAATTTCAAAACCTATAACATCCATATTATCTCTGATAGTGTTTTGTATACAAATTTAGTTGGATCATACAAATTTAGTTGGATCATATTCTATCATGTCCACATAATCTCTGAATAAATATATCCAGCTGAAGCTTACCGAAAGTATATCACGTCCATATTACCTCTGATATCACTTTTACCCTAGCCTATCATTTATATTCAAAAATGATGGGTCAACAAAGTCAGATAAATTATCTTTATTATCTCCGGGAAAAGCAAAATTACATAAAGAAGCAAAAAGTACATCATTGGGGAGGAGCAGTCAAATCACGAATCTGCTGTGCCAAAGCGGTCATCCTCTTATTCCTGGAGTCTAAGATATTAGCGCGAGCCCGTTCCAGTCGTGCCTCATCATCACTCAGGAGGGATAGTTTGGACCGAGCATGTATATAATTGGTGCAAATGACACCCACATGTGCCAAGTTCCGCTGAGCTGTATCCATTCTGCCCTTCAACTTATCTCGAGATGCCAAGGACTGGAGAGCCTACTCCTTTGCCTGAGTGAGTTTAGCTTCCAATTTACGGACCTTCTCTTCATTTCCCTCATGCTCGGCCTCACACTAGGTTATCTGAGGAATAACCTCCTCCAAGACGGCCCGCTCTTTATCCATCTCCTGCTGTTGTGCCTAGATGGATTTGTTGAAGCATTCCATCTATTCAGCAAGCTTCGCAGTCAAGGAGTCGTACTCGGCCTGAATCATATCATCGACGTTGCCTCGAGATAGTTGCAAATACTCGTTAATGGGTTGTTCTAAACTATTAACTATTTGCTCTAGCGCATTAGCCCTATCAGCGTCACTGAAATTTCTAATCTGCGCTATAGTAAGGTTGGAGGACATCTTCAGAGCATCGAAGCCTAGATTCTTCTCCAGCACCATCGATACCAATGTTTTCAAAGTGATATAGAATACGCTAGTATACTGTTCAACTAGGATGGCATAGCTCGAGTGGACGTTGGGAGTAGCTGCGATATTGGTGAATCCCCCTCCAGGAATAACTGCAGAGGATGTTGCCACAGTCGTTGCCTCTACAGATGGTGCTACAAATGAATAAACACCAGCAACGGTTGAAGTTGCTGGCATACTCGATGAAGGAGGCATAGTCGCTATGATGGGCTCATCCTCCTCTGAAGATATCGGGACTGTAGTGGGCGAGGCTACACCCGAAAATGTTGCGGAGGAAGGATCGACAGCTTCAAAGCATGCCCCTTCGAAGTCGAGCGCCGTCGTTTCATCGGCAGGATCCGTATCAAAATCAAAGGTTGCGTCAACTCCTCCCTCCCCTGAGATGTCTTCACCTGAAAAGAAGACAAGAGAAAGTTAATATCAACCTGATGTTAATTTTCTTAAAAAAGGTGTAAAAACAACATTTATCCATGGTCGATGGTATATATGTCGCGTCCGCAGCCAGTACAGTTAAATTATTTCTTAATGATGTTAAGCAAGCTGTCATACTTGGGGAAGAGGGTACACCAACTGACACCGGTGGGTAGTCTTCCCAGTCTTCACCAAGATCCACTCGAGGCTCATCGGGTGGAATCTCGGTGGAAATACTTACAAACGAAGTAGGGGTTACTCCCATTATTGGTCTGGATAAAGGTATATGAAACCTTATTATGCTCGGCCTCAGAGGTGATCTCGTAGCACTACCAGAAGCAGTAGTAGCAGCGATCTCGAGCAAAGAATCTCCGACACTGCCAGCCGGAACTACGGAGGTTCCCTCTCTAAAAGGCGAAGGACCTCTAATCAAAGAATCATCCCCAACAAGGGAGACGATAAGCTCACTCGTAGGAGCCCCCCTGGTGGAAGCCCTTTTCGGACCTCTGGCAATCTTCTTCTTGCGAGGGGAAGGCTCTTTCAGATTGGAAGCCTTCCATTTCTGGGGGATAACGAGAGGCTCTGCCGGTGGAGTTATTACGCCTCTCGGTATTGTCGTCAAGAACTCGTCTGCCCCGGCGATGTCCTTATTCTCATCCGAGAAAACAGACGGAACCTCATCCCTGGTGGTAGATCTATGGGAGGGCATCCTAAAACTTCCATGCACGTCAAAATTACGATGGAAGGTATTTATGGACGCATAGAACTGCGCGTATGAGTACAGAATGCGCAACTCTATAGAAAGAGAAGTCGCGAGCACGACAAAAGTTGCACCAGTACAGCCCGTGATTAAGTACCGCCATCCTCTGGATCCATCAATAAGTCCACCTTTGGACTTGAAGCTAGTAATGGCATTCCACATTTGCAGCTGATCGTACCCAAACTGCCTGGCGAACCGACTAGGCAAATAAGGCTCCAGGTAGCAGTAGTCATCGCTTCTGTACATTAAATGGGAAGGTCTAATGCAGACCAACCAGTAGAAGGCTTCAGGAGAAAGAATGGTCCTTCCATGGCCTCCATCAGTAAGTTTCCTCCCCTGTTGATTGATATGTACAGGGGAACGATATAGAAGAGCTTCCAGCTGTGGGCAACATTTAACGCTCGCCTACAATCTATGACGGTCGTCATGTTCCAAGAGGAATTCTTTTAATTCAACAAGAAGTTATTTCCTGAACCGCTGGCAGGACCAGGAGACATCACCCTAGTGTTGTGAAGAATTAACCATCCCATCAAGTATAGGAATGGTAATGCCACTTGGAGAAAGCTTTCACGCTGCGTATCATCAGCTAGCAGCCAATCAGTAAGGGCCCTTTGGCCTGCTTGTATTCTACATACCATACCAGAAAGCAGGCCCAGTCTTGCTTCGAACACTAAATGCACTGCAGGCCATAAGGTATTATGATGGATCCGATCTGCAGATGCGATGCTAGGCACTACCCAGCGGCGAAGCCAGACAGAGAGGAAGCCAGCCAATTGAACTTCCTTTGACAGAGGCTTACGATAATGCCTCATATAACTGAAGGCTTTCGTGCCTGCAGGGTAACCCCCTATCTCCTCATCAAAAATATGATCTGAAGCCCCTGCGTCTTCAATAAGGTCATCGACCGTGTTAGCATTGAACATGCTCAGGAGGTTCAAAGGCCTATCTCGACTATCTACCACCTTGTCCGCCTTAACATTTCTGGCCTGGTGGAAGAAGAGATAGGTTGCCCACTTGTTGATGTAAGCCAAATTAGAAGGCTTCTTGTAGAAAGTGGTACGGGCAAGATAGTGGCACATCAGCTCCTGATATACTGCCACCGCCCGAGGGTTTGTATCCCTCAATTCCCTGTTTGTTGGGTCATACTCTTCATAAGGAGCGCCCACCATCAGCAGCTTTGAAATCTCTGCCATCTCATGCAGGGCCAAGCCCAACTCACCCAGCGGAGTGGCAAAAGTCCCCGTAAGTGAATTGTAACGCTTCATCAAGGCTAAGAACAAGTTAGGGTTGACAGGCAGCCGAACACTTATGGCGCTCACAGCCGCGAACAAGCCAATACTTTCTAGCTCCGTATGGAAGTGCTTTAGGGCCCAGGCAGTCAAACTGGCCCATCGAAGATTTCTCGGGCTAAGCCATCCCCTGGTCCGAGGGTTGACCCTGGGGTACATTCCTTCCTGCCCCATAAAGTCATTGCAGAAGGTCGACATCTGAACCGGCTGGATCAGCAACGTATCCTCACTCGGGACACTACCCGGCAATAATCGCCTAAAGGGCATAATAGGGCCCGATGGACAGCTCATATAGGCCCCTCCGTCGTATTCCTTGCTGTATAAAATTTTCCTCGGTCGGCCGTGAATATCGGGAGTCAGGGTCTATGACATCTTCCTAGGATGTGTAGCGTGGAAGAACGTAGAAATAGGGTAATCCCTGGGCATCTTGGGCAGATACATCACCGTGCCCTTAGCAGTAAACATCCAATCCTCCTTCTTGGGCTTGGTCTGGGATTGTTTGTCATTAACATCTACGAATAAGAAACCAGGTTTCTTATACTCTGTCCCATCTAGGTATGTCAAGGGCTCCCCACTGATCATACTCAGCAGCTGTAGAAGCATGAAAAATACGCTGGGAGGATCTACGCAGCCTCTTGATGCAGAGGCCTTCAGAGCCATCAAGCGTGCAACAGAGCTTTTTCTGCTAAAACACAGCATGAAGTGTAAGCTCAAAGGACCATATGCGTAAGTGCAGTAGGTCCAGGCCGCTCCAGCGTAAGACAGAGTTCTTTATCGCCTCCATGGCGTAAAACTCAGCCGCTCTCAAAGCAGCATTAATGCGTACGAGGAACGCTTCGTTTTCCCCGAAATGAACCTGTCAAGTCACGCAGTGAACCTGGCCTCTGACTCCTAAAAAAAAAGTGCTGCACGGCTACCCAGACGACGGTTGGAAACGATGGCAGACCCCTCGGGACGCGCCCACAGTATGATGGCGGATCTCGGCATTTAATGCAGAGGATTTGGTTAAAATATCACCAAACCGTCGGTTACCAAAGTTCCCCAGCATAAACCGCTCTTTCGCATACAAGGGAATACGCCACCTTGTTTTACAGAGGCAAACATGAGCTGTTTTACGCTCCGCAGTAGACAAACCGCCTGCCACGTCAAAAGCTACACTTCGTATAGGGCCCGAGGCACGTCTGTACGTCAAATTGCACAGAGCGGTGACAGTTTCCCTCAAGACACGTCTCTGCGACGGATGCACAGAAGGGCTGCAGACCTTCAAAACATGTCTCCGCATTTAATGCACAGGATGGTGGCAAATCTCTATAAGAGATTTGATTACACCTTCGAAAGCCGTAATTCTGGCAAAGACGTCCACATCAACACTCTGGCACGGTACGCAGCGGCTTCTACGCCCATCCAGGATTTGTGCTCATTTGGCTTCAAACGCCCACTCAGTCTCTACGACCATTCGGCTTCTATGCATGTTCGGCTTCTATGCCTGTTCGGCTTCTATGCCCATTCGGCTTCTACGCCTGTTCGGCTTCTATGCCTATTTTGGCTTCTACACCAGGGGTGACAGTCATTTGGCTTCTACGCTAACCTCTTCTACACAAGGGATACCTACCTACATGGCTTTTACGTCGTGATCTTCGCAGCAGATATACGTATTTTGTCCCCTTAGTTGGACACGTATCACATGCTCACTCAAAAGGTCATTTATGTGCAGGCATTGGTTATTTTAACCGTTGTGTAAAAGGGTGCTGTACTGTCCACTCCTCGGTTGTTACACCGACGGAGTGGTCACTGTCACCAAAACTCTATAAATAGAGACCCCTATCAATGGGGAACACGGTCGACAATTTGGAAGATCGAACCAGGTCGGAGAATTGGTAAAAAAAAAGAAAGAGAGAGAGAGAGAGAGAGAGAGAAGGAGAAGGAAAGAAGAGTCCGGAGCTCAGGAAAAGAGTAGGGGTCGACGGCTCTGGCACCGTGCATCCACCCTCCTTCGCAGCCTTCGAAGCCGCTACCAGTCTTCCACGGCACTTCTTCAACATCGTGTAGTCCAAGGGATAAAGTGATCGACTGCAGATCAGACACCTATAGCAATTTATACCCAGATTAAATAAATTATACTCCCGCATCCTCGTATAGGATCGAATTGTACAAGTTTGTTTGTAAACCAAAGGGCACGGCTCTCGTATAAATCCTGTCATTGAAATACACTTTCATTCTTTCGTTTAAAACCACAAACAAGATGGCGACTCTGCTGGGGACGTCTTTCTCTTCTGACGAGGAAGTAATTGCTCAACACGATGCGGTATCCGTGGGATCCGTAAAGAAGACACTGGTCGTCCAATTCGACCAGTCTTCCTACGAAGACATGCTTCGGACTGGGGGTAGCTCTCACTCTCTCTCCGTCCGAGACAACAGGAAGCTGCACAAAGTGTGGATGCCCAAGACATCCTCCGCCGTTCCTGTGGACTCTCCGATCTCTCCGATCTCTCTGATCTCTCCGACCAATGAGGTGGTAGCATCGCTCCCTCCGTCTCCCGTACGTAAAATTCAGTCTCTCGCTACGCGCGGTACAGACAAAACTTTGGGCAAAGCCTCAGCGCTAACCCAGGAGTTTCCACTGCGCTTTACGCGCAGAAATCAGTCTCCCGCTACGCGCGGTATAGACAAAACTTTGGGCAAAGCCTCAGCGCTAACCCAGGAGTACCCACTGCGCTTTATGCGCATAAATCAGTCTCCCACTACGCACAGTACAGACAAAACTTCGGGCAAAGCCTCAGCGCTAACCCAGAAGTATCCGCTGTGCTCTACTCGTAGGAACCAGTCTCTCGCTACGTGCGGTACAGACCAAACTTCTGGTGATGCCTCAGCGCCAGGACAGACAACATCTGACCTCTACGAGGAACCAGATGAACGTCGTGATTTCCGCGAAGGGAAGCAGGCAGCGGAATACTCGACTCCTCGGCCGTTACGCCAGCGAAGGAGCAATCTGCCTACCCTCCGGATTACGCGGGAAGCCGACGGCCAACTGAGGACCTCTTCAGCCTTACACCACTCTGAGCGAATCTCCAATTTACGCCGGGCAAAGTCCAACGACGTAAAACAAGCTTAAGTTGCTACTCCCCCTGACCTGCGCAAATACTTAATCCAGAAGCGTAAGGAGAGGGGACCTTCGAACATGTCTATTACACCCCCTAGCGAGCAATATTGTAATAGTCATAAAATTGTGATTGACTGTTGCTGTTCTAAGGTAAAACGGCCGGTTTTCGACCGATTGAGCTACTCTCAGTCTTTTCCGGAAGAAGAGCCCGCGTATGCATCCGTGAACATGGCTTCTCACATACCTAGAGGAGGGCCAAGCTCAAGACGTCATCCCGCAGGGCCTTCGAGCCGAAGACGATTCGAAGAACTCCTCAGGAACACTGAAGCTGGGGTGTTCCAAAACACCCGTGCAAGGTCACAGCAACCGGCTTCGTACTCATCTGATTCTGACACTGGGGGTCGCCAATCTCCCAGATCAGATGCTGAGAGTATAGAGTCGACTTCTGCAGCGACCTATACTTGTCCTTCGAGGACACCCAGGGAAATGGGAGTCTACGCCATTGAAGACGAACGCGAGAAAGCTTCGCCGTCAGGAAACGCGGAACAACGCATCACTATGCTGGAAACTTCTCTGGGACAAATGCAATCCACGATAGAGAACATGCACCGGATGATGCTAGCTCAGCACGCCACTGCCGTGGCTCAAGCATCGGTCCCGCCAACTCAGATATGTGTGGGGGTGGACTTACCACCATCCAACCCGGGCTAAGAGCATGCGCTAGATCAAGAGTCAGTAGTTCCTCCGCTTCCTCACTCAGGGAATGCCTTACCTCCCGCTGGAGTTACGATACAACCAACTCCGTACCACTCCGTAGCCCCGCTTCCGACCGAAAATCCGATACAGGCAGTACGGGAATTGAAAGCCCAGTTCGACGCCTTGAAGCACAAAGATCAGCTCAAGAAACTGGGAATCAACCAACCCTACCCAGCTATCTGGGAAGAAGTCCCTTTTCCTCCGAAGTACAAGCCCCAGACTATGGCTCTGTTCGAAGGAAAAACATCGCCCAGTCAATACATGAACTATTTCAGTATGATGACAGTGTTGCTATAAGGGAACGACGCCCTCCTCACTCGGGTGTTCAAAGGCTGCCTCTCAGGAGTAGCCTATCAGTGGTACCGTAGCTTGGCGGACAACTGCATTACTTCCTTCGAAGACTTCAAAGCTTTATTCTTCACGTGATTCTACGAGAGTGGGATGGACATGTCTATGTACTCTCTCATCGAAGTCAAACAAAGGGAAAAGGAGGACGTTCGCACCTTCGTCGAACGTTTTCGTCAGGCCACCTTACAAATGCCTCCAGGAGTTCCGGACTCGGCGTTAGTAGACATTTGCAGGAAAAACCTCCTTCCTGTAGTCTCGGTGTTTACAGGACCATATCAGTTCCATCAGTGGCCTTCGTTCATCGTCTCGGCAGTGGCCGCCGAAGACAACAGTCGCAAGGCGCGCGACAATGGCATCATGATCTCTGCCTCCGATAGAGGCAAAAGGTCATCTCCTAGCAGCGACCATCCTCGCAGCTCCAAGGAAGAAGAAGCTCTGACAGTCAATACGTTAAGACAAAAGACGGCGGCGACCACGCAGACGAAGCCCGGGACTTCCAGGCCCGTCGAAGTCTACTCTTTCGACGACGACGATATCCCTAGTATATTCGAATGTCTCGTCAAAAGCGGCAAGATCACCCTTCCAGAGCTAAGGCGGCCCCAAGAAGCCGGCAGTACTGACGACCCCAAATACTGCATCTTCCACAGATACGTACACCACCCAACAAAGGCGTGTTACATACTGAAGAGGAGGATCCAGGTGTTGATCGATGCCAAGGCCATCACTCTGCACAACACCGAGAAGACGGTCACGGCCAACATGATCTTTCTACGATTCGACGATCTGCCTTCCCAAGAGGTCATGAACGGTGTCACGCCCATTTCCCGAGCTACGATGGACATCGTCAATCTCCCTCCCTCTAGAGATCAAAATCAAGACCTAGTACCCCTGACCACCCGGCAGGGCAAAATCATATGGGTTCATCCAGATTTGGTGTCAGAGCTAGAGGAAGAGACCAAGAAAAGCCCCAAATACAGACCATGCCACATGGTCACAACTTCTTCTACATCGGACGAAGACAAAGTATTTGCCGCCACCCGTTCGGGGAAGGCCTACCTCAACGACAAAGGAGCAGGTCAGGAAGGCGCGCCGGCTGACGCTCCAGCCGCCAAACCTTCAGAACAAGGTCCCGCCATGTAAAACATCAGCCCTACGAAACCTACTCCGGCGAAAAAGGGGAAGTAGAGAGAAGTACGCTTTGATAAACCTGTAAAAAACATTCCAAGCAAAGGTTTAGAGAAGCCGTACGAATTTGACATCCTGGCCCAACTAGGCAATACGCCGGCCAGGTTGTCCATCTTTGAACTACTCAGGCTCTCCCCAGACACTCGTCTAGCCCTGAGTGAAGCACTGATGCAGGCGGAGGTATACTTGACCCAGCTCAAGTCCCCCGACGAAGAGCCAGTGGCGTGTCCTCAGTGCCACAGTGTGATGGAGGTGGTCCCAAATATCACTTTTACTCAAGACGACATGCTGTTAAAATATAACAGACATGACAGGCCCCTCTATTACATCCGGGGTCGTCGATCAGCATCATCCCTCACAGTCTGCTCAGGCCGCTAAGAATTCCTACCAGCGAACTGGCTTACACTACCACTACAATCGTGGGTTTCAACGCTGGAAGAAGTAAGCCATTGGGGAAGATCCGCTTGAGAATCCAGATCGGCAACCTTAGATCGGTGGCCACATGTTACGTCATCGATTCAGAGGTATCCTACAACATTTTGCTGGGAAGACCATGGATCCATGACCACAACATCGTTCCTTCAACCCTATATCAATGCCTTAAATATGTAGATGCACAAGAAACCGTACAAACGGAGGTGGCTGACCTAAACCCGTTTAAAGAAATAGAATCCTACTATTTTGATACCGTATTGTACTCCCAAGACCACACGGAAGAAGCGCCAAGCGAGGCCAAAGACGGACCACTCGTCCAAGAGACAGAAAAGCCCTCTACTACACTACCGCTGTCGATCAAAGTGAATGGACGAACCACTCGTCCAAGAACCATAGAGCCTATGGCTATCCACCTTAACAAGACCAAGTCAGGAAAAGGGAGTGATCCTCTGGTAATCACTTTGAACCGGAAGCCTCCACCCTTGGCCATCAACCTTCGGCACAACAGGCAGCCGACTGATGTAAGCGCAACCAGGAACGGGGTTCTAGATGATAATAAACATACTCTTTTCCGGTACATCGGTGCTCAAATTCTGAAACAGGAATCCACTCCCCATGACGAAGTAGAACCAATAGCACAAAAATTCTTGGAAGCTATAAACTCCTACCGTCCGTATGTCTGGGAAGTGGCATCATTGTCCAACGTCGTCACGACATATGGGCCACACGAGGATTTTATCTTCATCGTCCCGTCTACCTGCAGCAGCCAGCGTTCGATAGTCTTCGGCCGCATGCGCAATCAACCGACTGCCCAGGAAGATCCTTTCGACAATGATACTGGAAGAATGCAGGTTCACCGATACAGCCCTCAAGCGCTGAAGATCATGCAAAACATGGGCTACGACTTAAAGTGGAAGCCAGGCCTCAACTACGGAAGAGGCAGACGAACGCCGCCGCGCAGAAACACCCACTATCAATGGACCCATTTCGGATTAGGATATGCCACCGCCCTTGCGACTTCTAAGTCAGACGAGGACATCTCTTCCTCCTCCCAGAATGGCTCGTCGCCCCCCGACTCACCTGATGCTCTCGAACAAACACTATCAGTAAATATGGTGGTGACAGATCCCTCAGGAGCAGATGAGCAGAATTCTGAGCCGTTTGAGAATGAATCTTGGGCTCAGCAAATGGATATAAAGTGGGAATTCTGCTTCAAGCAAAGAGAACCTCCCACCAAAGATGAAGTTATCCAGATCGATGTTGGGGGTGAACTTTCACCGAAGCCAATATTTATCAGTAACAACCTTCCCCCAGCTGAAAGGGAAGAAGTTATACAGCTGATAAAGGAATACATCGACGTCTTTGCATAGAATTATGAGGACTTGCCAGGCCTGGACCCGAAAGTAGCTACTCACAAGCTCAATATATTGACCGATTCGAAGCTAGTAAAGCAGCACCAACGCCGGGTCTGCCCAGATATGATGGACGCCATCAAAGCTGAAGTCAAGAAGTTGATAGCCTGCGGTTTCATCCGGGAAGAACAATATCTCGACTGGGTCGCCAATGTTGTCCCAATCATGAAGAAAAATGGAAAGGTACGTATCTGCATCGATTACCGAGATCTGAATGCAGCCTGCCCCAAGGATGAATTTCTTCTTCCCATCATGATCATCATGATCGACAACACCTACGGCTTTGAACGCATGTCTTTTATGGACGGGTTCTCAGGGTACAATCAGATCAAGATGCATCCTGAAGACGAGAAGCACACCACCTTCCGGACACCATTGGGAGTATATTGCTACACGGTCATGCCCTTCGGATTAAAGAACGCCGGGGCTACATACCAACGAGCTATGAGTAACATATTCTACGAGTATTTACGCAAAATAGTGGAATGTTACGTGGATGACATAGCCGTCAAGAGCTGCCTCAAAGGTGATCACATTCAAGACCTGAGGACGGTATTCGAGTTAATGCACCAACATCAACTCAAGATGAACCCTACGAAGTCCTTTCTGGGTGTATCTAGTGGCAAATTTCTGGGATTTGTCATTACCGCCGAAGACATCCAAGTGGACCCTGATAAAGTCCAGGCAATCGTGGAAATGCAACCGCCCCATAATCTGAGGGAACTCAGGAGATTTCAAGGACGTCTGGCTTACATCCGGCGATTCATATCCAACCTCTCGGGGAGATGTCAGCCCTTCACTCATCTTATGAAGAAAGGTGTATCCTTCGTATGGGACGAAACCTGCCAACAAGCGTTCGGAGATATCAAGCGCTACCTCACCAGTCCACCAGTTCTGGTGCCTCCCGTTATGGGAAAACCGTTCTTGCTGTACGTCCGAGCAATGGATCATTCGCTAGGAGCTCTTCTCGCACAGAAGAATGATGTAGGGCATGAATAAGCTATCTACTACCTCAGCAGGATGATGGTCGGAGCCGAACACCGGTACAACCTAGTGGAGAAAGAATGCTTGGCTCTGATGTTCGCTATCCAAAAGATGCGACACTACGTCACCGGCAAGACTATCCACATCATCCCCAGGATTAACCCTCTTCGAGTACTGATGAGCAAGCCGAGTATTCTTAATTCCCGACTCGCAACTTGGGCGATGCTGTTAACCCCATATGACATGGTATACGTACCGCAGAAGTCCATCAAAGGCCAAGCGCTGGCCGACTTCCTAGCTGCTCACCCGATCCCGGAGGCCTCCAAATTATACGAAGACATTCCCGACGAAGTTGCAGAATGTAATTCCGTAATGAAAGGTGACGCATGGCAACTGTTCTTCGACGGAGCCTCCAGAACCGGTCTTAAGGGAAACATCGTTTCGGGAGTGGGAGTCGTCCTGGTCGCCCCTGATCAGCTAGTCAACTACCGAGCATATTCTCTTAGCGAGCCCTGCTCCAACAATGTGGCAGAGTACAACGCTCTACTAATAGGGCTCCAAGTTGCTAAAGAGCTGGGGGTAGAGTCCCTGGAAGCTTTCGGTGATTCTCTGCTTATCGTCAATCAAGTCAGGAGAATATATGAAGTCCGAAATCTAGACCTCATCCCCTATCACCAAGCGACGGTCGAGATAGCCATGACATTCAAGGAGTTCTTCCTAGAGCATGTACCTCAATCTCAGAATCTGGAAGCTGATGCCCTAGCCACTCTAGCGACAGATTTAGCTACTCCCATAAGAAGGCAGGATTCGGTAATCCTTCTTAACAGAGACTTGTTCTGTGCGAAAAATAGCTGTCACATAGAACGCAGCTACGCTGTCAACACCGATCCTCCTACGAGAGATTGGACAAGTCCCTTCATAGATTTCGTGGCATACGGAATCTTGCTGGAGGACCCCAAAGAAGCAGTATCCGTCAAGAGACGATCACTACGCTTCTACTTCGATGCATCTTCACAAAGCCTATATCGCCGGACCTACGACGGATTACTATTGAGATGCCTCTCTAATGATGAAGCACAGCAGATTATCCGTGAAGCTCACGACGGCGTGTGCGGAGCGCATCAACCCGGTCCTAAGTTACAGGATCGCATCAGGAGAATGGGCTATTACTGGCCTACTATGATCGCAGATGCAATACGGTATGCAAGACATTGCAGAGCCTGTCAGGTTCATGCAGACTTTATACATCAACCGTCCGAACATCTATATCACACGGTCGCATCCTGGCCTTTCGAAGCATGGGGTATGGATATCATCGGTCCTATTCACCCGTCTTCTTCAGGGGTCACCAGTTCATACTGGCCATGGATTACTTCTCCAAATGGGAAGAGGCAATCCCTCTCGCTGAGGTAAAGGCATCTAATGTGATCAGCTTCATCAAGCATCACGTCATTTATCGCTTCGGGGTACCCCGGAGGATAATTCACGACAATGGGCCTCAGTTCATCAGCCAAGCATTTCATCAGTTTTGCGATAAAAATCGAATACGCAATATTGCCTCTACGGCATACTACCCAGCTGCTAATGGTTTGGCGAAAGCTTTCAACAAAACCATTATCAAACTCTTGAAGAAATTCGTCTCTTCAAACAAAAAAGACTGGAACGAGAAGCTGGGCGAATGTCTCTGGGCATACCGTACAACGGTACGAACGCCGATAGGCTGCACCCCGTTCTCGCTGGTCTACGGGAGCGAAGCGGTTCTCCCCATTGAAATCCAGATCCCGTCGCTCAGGATAGCCGTAACTAATGAGCTGACTCGAGAAAAGAATGACCTGTTAAGGCTCCAAGAGCTGGAAGGATTAGACGAGAAATGCCTCCAAGCTCAACAGCGCATTGTGCTCTACCAAGCACGCATTTCCAGAGCTTTCAATCATAAAGTGAAGGAAAGGGTGTTCAAAGTCGGCGAGCTAGTTCTAGTCGTAAGAAGGCCGATGATTCTTACTCACAGAAGTAAAGGCAAATTCTAGCCCAAGTGGGAAGGCCCTTATGTGATCGAGACAATGTTCTCGAATGGCGCTTACAGGTTAGCCCAGCCTAACGGAGACCTGTTAATGGCTCCTAACAATGGTAAATTCCTGAAGAGGTACTATGCTTAATCTCTCCCGCTCGAGTGGAATATAGCGAGGATCTCGATTCTGACAAAACTACTTCCAGAACGCAATTAGTTGGGTTACACTCTATCATGTCTGTAAGGCATCTGAATAGATGTCCCGCTAAAAGGTTATCGAGAGTTTATCATGTCCATACTACCTCTGATATTACTCTCGCCTAAAAACTGTCATTTATATTCCGAAATGACGGGTCCACAAAAGTCAGAAAGGAGTCGCCTTTATTTATTCCCAAAAGGGAGACAGAATTACATCTAGGCAAGCAAAAAGGGAAAGGATACATCATAATGGCGGAGTAGTCAGATGGCGAATCAGCCGCTCCAGTGCAGCTATCCTCTCATTCCTAAGAGCCAAGGCGTCGGCGCGAGCCTGCTCCAGCCGTGCCTCGGGAGTGTTCGTAAGGGTCAGATCGGCCTTCGCCCGAAGTAAGCCCTTAGGAGCAGCTTCTGCACGGTCCAAATCCTGTCGCGCTGCGCTCAGACGACCAGCTGCTACCTCTAGACCCGCCAGCAACTGAGAAGCCCACTCCTCTGCCCGAGCGAGTTTTTCCTTCAGCTTGGAGACCCTCGCCGCATTCCCTTCATGCTCGGATCGACACTGCATCTCAACAGCAAGAGCCTCTTCCACGACAGCTTTTCTCCTATCCATCTCCAGCTCATGCTTCTGGATGGAGTTGTCTAGGCCTTCCAGCTTTGTAGCAAGCCGCACAGTCATGAGGTCGAACCGAGCCTGGACATCAGCATCGAGGCTGCCCCGAGTCAGTTGCGAGTATTCGGTAATGGGTTGCTCTAACCCATTAACCACTGCCTCCAGGGCGTCGGCTACCCCAGAATCGCCGAGCTCCCTGATGACCCCGATCGAAGCAAGAGAAGTCTTCTTCAGGCGCTCAAAATCTAGACTCTTCGCTAACACCATTGATATTATCGTTTTCAAACCGGTGTAGAAGAGGCTGGTATGTTGCTCGGTCAATGCAACTAGATCCGACTGGGCGCCGGGAGCGGCCGCAATATTAGCAAGTCCCTCTCCAGGGATAATTGCAGACGAGGTGGCCACAGGCATCGCATCGACGCATGGCGCGACCGAAGAAGGTGCGGCAACGGCGGTCGAAGTTATCGCCACACTCACAAGAGGCAAGGTCACGACGATGGGTTCATCCTCCTCTTGAGGTAACGAAACTACTCCAGGAGTACTGGCCCCCGAAGCCACTTCCTCATCGAAGTCGAACGCCTCTGTATTATCGTCAGGAGCCCGAGCGGAGCCAGAATGCGCTTCAACGCTATACTCCCCGTGGGCGCTATCCCCTGAAAAGAGGACAAGAAAGTTAATATCAGTATGATGATAATCTTTCTAAAGGGAGACATAAAGACAATATTTACCCGGAGCCAACGGCATATACGACGCATCCGCACCCGAGGTAGCTAAACCACGCCTTAATGATGCAATGCGAACCGTCATACCTGGAGAAGGAGGTAGGCCGACCGACATCACCAAGAGTTTTGTCAAGCCTCCACCGAGACGCGGTCGAGGTTCATCAGCTGGAATCTCGCCAGACGTGCTCGCTGACACGACGGGAGTTTTTTCTGCTGCTGACCTCGGGAAAGATTATCCCATCTGCCTCGGCCACACAGGCAACCTCGCGCCGCTACCTGGAGCAGCAGCCACGATAGGGACCTCTAGCGAGGATTCTCCGGCACCGCCGGCCGGAACTGTAGAAGGTCCCTCTCTAAAAAGCGAGGAACCTTCAGCCAAAGAATCATCCCTGATATGGGGAAAGGCAGGCTCATTCCCGGGAGCCTCAACACCAAGAATGCGGAGAGGACGAGCAACCGCCTCCTTCCTCCTCTTACGAAGAGAAACTTCCTTCGGAGCAGAAGCCCGTCGCTTCCCAGAAGAGACTACCAAAGCCCCCGCAGGCAGAGGCACTTCGCACCTCGACACCGACACCAGAGGCTCATCCTGAGTACCAGACTCCTCGCCCTTGTCCGAAGAAACCGAGGGGACGTCAACTCTTCCCCCAGGCTTGGAAGAAGGCACCCTGAAGCTTCCATGTGTGTCAAAATCACGATGGAAGGTGTTAATCGCCACATAGAACTGGGCGTAAGAATGGAGAATACGGAGCTCCGTGGAGGTTGTAACGACCGGCACGATAAAGATTGCCCCCGTACAACCCATGAGGAAATACCGCCACCCTCTGGCTCCATCAATGAGTCCGCCCCTGGACCTAAAGCTGGTGACGGCATTGCCCATGTGCAACTGATCGTACCCAAACTGCCGGGCAAAATGACTAGACAAGTAGGGCTCGAAGAAACAATGGTCATCGCTCCTATACAGCAGATGGGAGGGTCTAATACAGACCAACCAGTTAAAAGCTTCCGTGGAAAGGTCGGTCTTCTCTCCACCTGAATCCTCAAGCCGCACCCCTGATTGATTGCGATGAACGGAGGGGACAATACAGAGGATCTTCCAGCTGTTGCTGAGGTTCAACACCAGCCGACAGTCTAAGACTGTGTTCACATTCCAGGAGGAATCCTTGTAATTCAGTAAGAATATACCCCCCGAGCTGCTACCGGAGCCAGGAGACATCACCCGGGGATTATGGAGAATTAACCATCCCATCAAGTATAGGTACGGTAACTCCACCCTGGGAAAACTCTCACGCCGAGCTTCGTCGACGAGCAACCCATCAGTTATGGCTCTCAAGCCAGCCTGTATACGGCACACCATGGCGGAAAGCAAGCCCAGTCTTGCCCCGAACACCAGGCGCACTGCCGGCCACAGGATGTTCTGGTAAATACGGTCCGCGGACGCTGTGCCGGGCACTACTACTCGATGCAGCCATATGGAGAGGAAATTAGCCAACTGGGCTTCCTTAGACAGAGGCCGGCGACAGCGCCTCAAGTAACTACAGGCCTTAGTGCCTTCGGGGTACTTTCCTACCCCCTCGACGAGAATCTGATCTGGAGCTGCGGCCTCCTCCATAAGACCCTCGACGACCTAGGCGCTAAGCACGCCCAAACAATTCACGGGCTCATTTTTGCCCCCCGAGGCTTTCTCCGACTTGGCAGCCCTAGCTCGGTGAAAGAAGAGGTAGGACATCCACTTGGTGGTATGAGCCAAATCAGAAGGCTCGTTATAAAAAGTGGTGCACGCGAAGTATTGACACATCAGCTCCTGATATACTTCCGCCACCCGAGGGTACAAATCCCCCAACTCCCGATTAGTGGGAACATACTCTTCATAGGGGGTATCCTCCATCGGCAGTCTCGAGACAACTGCCATCTCATGGAGCACCAACCCCAACTCCCCCAGTGGAGTGGCAAAGGTCCCAGTGAGCAGAATGTACCGCTCCATCAGCGCCAGGAACAAGTTAGGGTTCGGAGGCAACCCGACGCTCGTCGCACTCACAGCGGCATACAGCCCAATGACCTCCAGCTCTCTCCGGAAGTGCATCAAGGCCCAGCCCACTAGGCATGTCCATCGGGAGTTTGTTGGGGCGATCCACCCATTACATCAAGGATTCTCCTTGGGATATACCCCGCCTCGTCCCATAAAGTCGTTGCAGAATGTCGGCAATTGGACCGGCTGGATCACCGAGCTGTCTTCACTCGGGACACTACCCGGGCACAGTCCCCGGAACAACGTCACAAAGTCGAAAGGGCGACTGACAAACGACCCCCGGTCAGTTCCTTTGAGATGAAAGATCTTCTCCGGCTTACCGTGAAGATCAGGAGTCAGCATCCACGACATCTTCCTGGGATGCGTCGCATGGAAGAAGGCCGAGATGGGATAATCCCTCGGCATCGTTGGCAAATACAAAACCAAATTCCCGGCAGAGAAAACCCAGGGCTCCCTCTTGGTCCTCGTCTGGGACTGTTTGTCAATTATGTCCCCAAAGAGGAAAGCCGGCTTATGTACTGCTCCCCGTCTACGTAGGTCAGGGGCTCGCCATTAATCATGCTCAGCAGCGTTCGCTCGCCCTGAACCGATATCAGAAACCCCCTTCCCTCAGGATACTGGGGTCCAGAGATGGGAAATGCCACGTGGGACAGATCCTCCAGGTAGTTAGAGTGCAGCATCCCAGCAGCGGAGCCCATCACCTCGGCCAGTGGAGACTCGCCCAGATCAACTGCAAAAGTACAAGGGAAATATGTCATTACAAATCTTGCACAAACGTACAGACCAAGGAAACGACAGTCTGTGCTCTACGCAGGATCGTAACCATTTGGTTATTTTACGCCGGAAGTCCCCTCCACAAGCGTAAAACTCAAATTTTACGATGTACGCCAACTTTCGGTAGCTAGAGCTTTTACTCTCAGGGCTACGAAAATATGGAGTCTTTACGCTGGCATATTAGAAATATGGACGTAAAAGATAAAAATGCCTCCGTGCATCATCTTCCTCCAAAGAGGCTATCAGCACAGAAGACGACCTAGCGCGGTCACATTCAACGTGTGCGAAGGATTTTTTATTATTTTTTGTCACCCCAAAGGCTCTACCTCTAAGGCCGGGTGCGCTACTCGTCGGTGGGATACTTTGCTCGGAGGGAAGCTCGCCTTGCCCGACCAGAGACTCCCTCGCTGGGGCAGAAGAATGAGAGGAAGAACCTATGCTCTTTCCCTTAGCGGAGGGGGTTTGTTTCGGCGCCATTTCTGAAAGACTCGAAGTGCTCGGAGAAGGAACGAAGAAAAACTCGAACAGTCGAAAGCTCTCTTTCGCAGAAGACAAATAAAAAGTTTTTCTCTCAAAAACTTGGGGTATATATAGTCCAGGTCGACTCCTCGAATCCTCGGACGAACTCCTCGAGACCCTAACCAAATCTCGCAGATTGGTTATGATTGGATGCTACGTCAGCCCACTACCCTTGGAAGACGGATAGACAGCGAATTCGAAAGATTTTTCATGCAAAATGGTTCAGCGGGTTCTACGCTAAAACGGCTTTCTACGCTCGACAGCAATGGATCTACGGTTTTACGCTCGCAAGCTACAAGTCTATGGTTTTACGCCCGGATGCCTTTGTTCTCGGTATCTTTTATGCTCGAGAGGCCACAAACCTACGAATTTACGCTCAGCAGATACCAAATGGACGATCTCATGCTCTGTGGCGCTCAGTTTACGCTCAGAGGCAACAGATCCGCAAACTTTACGCTCGAAGAAATTTTCTTTTCAGGAGCTACAAATCAAACAGTTCTACGCTAAAGGAGCTTTCTACGCTCGACGGCTACGAATCTACAGCTTTACGTTCGACAGCTATAAGTCTATGGTTTTATGCCCGGATGCCTTTGTGCTCGATAGCTTTTATGCTCGAGAGGCAACAAACCTACGACTTCACGCTCAAAAACCACAAGTCTACGATTTCACGCTCGATGGTGTTCTACGCTCACAAGCTACAGATCTCCAGTCCTATGCTAAAGGAGCTTTCTACGCTCGACGGCTACGAATCTACAGCTTTACGTTCGACAGCTATAAGTCTATGGTTTTATGCCCGGATGCCTTTGTGCTCGGTAGCTTTTATGCTCAAGAGGCAACAAACCTACGACTTCACGCTCAGGAACCACAAGTCTACGATTCCGCGCTCGATGGTGTTTTACGCCCAGAGGTTACAGACTGATGATTTTACGCTCCACGACTTTCCGCATATTTGAAACAGTCCCCAAAGCGGTCAATTGCAAAGAGTTCACAAAGAAGATACTCGTTCTTGACCCAAAGTATCCCAAGTACCCGAAGCATACAGAGTTCAAACATTGAGAAATTACTCTTCTCGGGTCCAAAATTGGAGGTTCATCCAGACTCCAGTCTGAATATCTCGTCTATCAAAAGATGGCAACTCAGTTAGACAGCCATTTCTCGACCCTATTCCAAGGGATTTTTTGGGAAGTCATTCTTGAAGACGAAGTCTGAACAAAAATTCTGTTTATCAGAAGTTCAGAGCTCTATGCGGTTCCTCAGTCCTAGCAATAAGACAGTTCTAAAATATTCAAAATGCTCTACAGCGTTCTATGGACTATTCGCTATGCGTAAAGGACAGGACCTATCACTCTTTCTACAGAGTCGGCGTAAAGATTCAGACATGTCGAAGCTACACATATTCAGACTTCACAGCAACATATGGCAAGATGATCATATGAAGAAGCAAGACAATTTTATTAAAAGATCAAAGTTATGATTACATATGAGGGAAATCTAATCTACAAGGGTTTTCTTTTCATTTTCATGATTACAACTGAAGGAAACTCCGTCGACAGGAGGGTTTTCCCATCATCGTCTGAAGATTGCCCAGAAGCTGTTCTGACAGGTTCTCGCTGGGCTTCAATTCTTCATCCATCTTCTCCAGCAGTCAGTCGGTTGCTGCAAGCTGACTGACATGGCAATGATCAACGGCGGGCGGATACAGAATTGGGCCTGCATAGATTTTGCAGATCCCATGCTCCGTGCGCCGATCAAGCCGGGACAGAGCGAGTCTGTCTGACTCTCGTCACCGGAGGCAACGAGAGAAGACAACACTTGCAAGCTGTATGGTCAAAGATGACCCTTCCTCTCTCCTGGAGTAGCGCCATACAAAGTTACTGATTATCCCTAGCAAGGGAGGCTATGATATCCTTCCATGATCCATCGTTGTAGTGGACATTTGCTCGAAGATGCTGTCTTTTTTGGCTCCCTACATGCTGAAAGAACATGATCTCCTTATTCCTCAGGTCGACCCGACGAACTCCGGCGATCATCTCTGCATGGTGATGGGAATGTGGTGAGAACAGGTTCACTCCCCCAGCCTTTTTATAGGCAAAAGAGATCACAGCGGTCCCCAATAAATCTGCCATAAAGTCCGCATCGACCGTTTCAGCGCTCCATTCTAAAACGTTTCGAGTTACGAGGGCCCGTTCATGCTTTATTCAAAGCGTTTCAAATTTTGAGGAATTTAAAAGCTTTGAAGGGGGTCTTGTAGAAGCATAAAAAATACGCTGGGAGGATCTACGCAGCCTCTTGATGCAAAGGCCTTCAGAGCCATCAAGCGTGCAACAGAGCTTTTTTTGTTAAAACACAGCATGAAGTGTAAGCTCAAAGGACCATCCGCGTAAGTACAGTACGTCCAGGCTGCTCCAGCGTAAGACAGAGTTCTCCATCGCCTCCATGGCGTAAAACTCAGCCGCTCTCAAAGCAGCGTTAATGCGTACGAGGAACGCTTTATTTTCCACGAAATAAACCTGTCAAGTCACGCAGTAAACCTGGCCTCTGACTCATGACAAAAAAGTACTGCACGGCTACCCAGACGACGGCTGGAAACGATGGCAGACCCCTCGGGACGCGCCCACAGTATGATGGCGGATCTCGGTATTTAATGTAGAGGATTTTGTTAAAATATCACCAAACCGTCGGTTACCAAATTCCTCCCAGCGTAAACCGCTCTTTCGCGTACAAGGGAATACGCCGCCTTGTTTTACACAGGCAAACATGAGCGGTTTTACGCTCCGCAGTAGACAAACCGCCTGCCACGTCAAAAGCTACACTTCGTACAGGGCCCGAG
Source organism: Iris macrosiphon (assembly GCA_036927795.1). Taxonomy (NCBI): domain Eukaryota; kingdom Viridiplantae; phylum Streptophyta; class Magnoliopsida; order Asparagales; family Iridaceae; genus Iris; species Iris macrosiphon. The sequence goes on along the minus strand of JAYESA010000001.1, from coordinate 9,125,060 downwards.
GCACGTCTCTACGTCAAATTGTACAGAGCGGTGACAGTTTCCCTCAAGAAATGTCTCTGCGACGGATGCACAGAAGGGCTACAGACCTTCAAAACACGTCTCCGCATTTAATGTACAGGATGGTGGCAAATCTTTGTAAGAGATTTGATTACACCTTCGAAAGCCGTAATTCCGGCGAAGACGTCCACATCAACACTCTGACACGGTACACAGCGGCTTCTACGCCCATCCAGGATATGTGCTCTTCGGCTTCAAACGACCACTCAGTCTCTACGACCATTCGGCTTCTATGCCTGTTCGGCTTCTATGCCTGTTCGATTTCTATGCCCATTCGGCTTCTATGCCTGTTCGGCTTCTATGCCTATTTTGGCTTCTACGCTAGGGGTGACAGTTATTTGGCTTCTACGCCAACCTCTTCTACACAAGGGATACCTACCTACGTGGCTTCTACACCGTGATCTTCGCAGCAGATATACGCATTTTGTTCCCTTAGTTGGATACGTGTCACATGCTCACTCAAAAGGTCATTTATGTGCAGGCATTGGTTATTTTAACCGTTGTGTAAAAGGGTGCTGTACTGTCCACTCCTCGGTTGTTACACCGACGGAGTTGTCACTGTCACCAAAACTCTATAAATAGAGACCCCTATCAATGGAGAACAAGGTCGACAATTTGGAAGATCGAACCAGGTCGGAAAATTGGTAAAAAAAGAGAAAGAGAGAGAGAGAGAAGGAGAAGGAGAGAAGAGTCTGGAGCTCAGGCAAAGAGTAGGGGTCGACGGCTCTGGCACCGTCCATCCACCCTCCTTCGTAGCCTTCGAAGCCGCTACCCGTCTTCCACGGCACTTCTTCAACATCGTGTAGTCCAAGGGCTAAAGTGATCGACTGCAGATTAGACACCTATAGCAATTTATACCAAGATTAAATAAATTGTACTCCCGCATCCTCGTATAGGATCGAATTGTACAAGTTTGTTTGTAAACCAAAGGGCACGGGTCTCGTATAAACCCTGTCATTGAAATACACTTTCATTCTTTCGTTTAAAACCATAAACAGCAGCATGCGTTCTCCCTGAGACGCGATCAGGGTTCTCCTTTCTTCAGGATAATTGGCTCCAGAAATAGAGAATGTCACATGGGACAAGTCCTCCAAATAGTTTGAGCTCAACATCCCGGCAGCAGAGCCCATAACTTCAGTCGAAGAAGAAATCTACAAGTCCACTACAAAATATAAGAGAACAAGTCAGTTTCTACACTCGACGCTATACTCTTTCTTTTTACGCCAAAGATTATCAGTTTGAGCTTTTACGCCAAGACTGCAAAAAATTTGAGTCTTATGTTGGAAACTATTTTTTATTGCGTAAAACTCAAGGTTGGCAGTATCTAACAATCTGAGCTTTTACTCTAGATTGACAAATTTTGAATTTTTACGCCGGTACTCATATCCAGCGCGTAAAATTCAAAGTTTGCAGTTCTACTCTAAAATTTTGACAGTCTGAGTTTTTATGCCAGACTGCAAAAATTTGGAGTTTTTACGCTGACACATTAGGAATGTGCGCGTAATAGTGAAACATCTCCGTACATCATCTTCCTCGAAGAGGCTGTCAGTACAAAAGATGACCTTGCACGTGCACGTACGACGTGTGCAAAGGATTTTGTTTTCTCCCGAAGTCTCTACCTGTAATATCCTAAGCACAGCTCGACGGCGGAGCGCTGTATTCCGATCGAGGCTCGTTCAGCCTAATAGGAGTTGCTCGTGCTTGAGCAGTGGAACGGGAAGAGGAAGCAACCTTCTTTTCCTTAGCGGTGGAAGTCTGTTTAGGTGCTATGGCGATTCTGAGTTCTCAAGTAAGAGACGAAGAAGAAGTGTTCTTAGAAAGCAAGGGTTTTGTGAAGGCAAATAAAAGTTTTCTCTCTCCAGACCTTTGACTATTTATAGAGTTCGGATCACTCTTCGAATCCCTAACCAAATCCGATATTTAATATTCGGTTATGATTTGGAACCACGTCAGCCTATCATTTAGGGAAGACGGACAGTCAGTGGATTCAGAATTTACGCACAGAGCAGATCTATGATTTTTACGCTAAGGAGCTTTTTACGCTCAGAGGCTACAAATCTATGATTTTACACTCAGAGGCTATAAGTCTATGGTTTTATGCCCAGATGCTTTTACGCTCATTGGCTTTTACGCTCAAGAGGCTATAAACCTATGACTTTACGCTCAGAGGCTATAAATCTATGATTTCACGCTCAGAACTTTTTTGCGCTCAGAGGCTACAAATCTACGATTCTATGCTCGAAAGCTACAGACGGCCAATTACAAGGGTTTACGCAGAAGATGCTTATTTTTGGCTGTAAAACATTCCAAGTACCTGAAATATACAGAGTTCAACATTGAAGACGACTCTTCTTCTTGGGTCATTTGGAAGTTCATCCAAAGTTCAGTATGGCTTGGTCGACGAAAATTTCTCATCTTTTCCAAGGGGCTTTTGTGAAACCATTCTTGAAGATGATGGTCTGAACAAGAATTCTTCGTATCAAAGAAGTGACAGTTCAGAAATTCTACGCTACTCCTCGTCCAAAACAGCATTACAGTTTGGATCTTTAACTTAAATGCTAAGCAGCTTTCTACGCGTCTTCTGTTACACATAAAAGACAAGACGAGATCAGATATCCTTTTATTAGAGTCGGCGTAAAATTATTCAGACATATCGAAGCTGCACACTATTCAGACTTCATCACAGCAAATATGGCAAATCATCAGATACGTAAAAGAAGACAAATTTATTAATCATGATTACATATGATGAAAATCCAGTCTACAAAGGGTTTTTCATCTTCATGATTACATATGATGGAAATCCTTTTTCTACAAAGGGTTTCTCATTTTCATTTAAGATTACACCAAGAATCTGTTTTGCCAGGTTCTCATATTGGTGTAAATCTTTTTCGTCTTCTACGGTACTTCATCGACTTATTGGACCGATGAACAGGAAAATAATAAATGGCGGAAGGAAACAGAACTTAGCCTGTCTAAATTATTCAAGCCGACCCTCCATACGCCATGGCAGGCATGCCCTAGATTTATGTTGGGGGTTCCGACCCAACCCAATACTGAAAGATAGGGCCAGACTGCCTACCATCGTCCAGCACCATAATGGGAGAAAATACAGCTTGCAAGCTGTGTGGTCTAATACGACCCTTCTTCTCTCCTGGACGAATCGCTATATGAAGTTGCTGATCATCCCGAACAAAGGAAGCTATGATATCCTTCCATGATCCATCGTTGTAGAGGACATTTGCTCGAAGACGCCTCTTTCTACGGCTCTTTATATGCTGTAAGAACATGATCTTCTTCTTTCTCAAATCAAACCGACGAAGCTCGGCAACCATCTCTTTGTGGTGAAAGAAGTGTGGGAAAAACTGGTTAACCCATTCGCCTTTATGTAGGCAAAGGAGAATACACCGAATCCCAACAAACTCCTAAAAATTTGCCAAGAAATCAGCCTTGCGGAACGAATCAAACTTGACCGTTTCATGCTTCATTCACAGTATTTCAAATTACGAGAAATTTAAAAACTTTAAAGGGGGTCTTATAGAAGCATAAAAAATACGCTGGGGAATCATACGCGTAAAACCCTTAACATGCAGGAAGTCCGCGTAAAACAGAGCTCCAGCACTGGGTGGCATGAAACATGATTCCAGAACCATCAGCATACAGCAGAGCTTCAATGCTATTTCAGCGTAAAACATAGCTCCAGAACAGCCCGTGTAATGTAGTATTTCTAGAATGCTTCGGCGTAAAAAGGTTACAACATTGCCACTTTGGCGTAAAACCCATCTGCTTTTAATGCGGCAGGAAGTTGTACGAGGAACACTTCGTATTCCTCGAATGAACCTGTCAGTAGAAGCAGTGAACCTGACTCCTGACAAAGAGTACTGCACGGTGATCGAGAGGACGACTGTAATGATGACTCTGCACAGAGCCCCAAACTGTCGTTTAGTGACATAACCCTTGATATAAGACGTTGTTTACGCATTCAAGGAATATGCTGCCTATTTTATACAGGCAAATATGAGCTTTTACGCTCAGGAAGAGACGAAACCAACCGCCACGTCAAAGGCTGTTCTTCGTACAGAACTCGGGGCACGTCTCTGTAATTAATGCACGAGATGGGGGCAGATCTCTGCATTTAATGCATGAAATTTGGTTTTACTTTTAACGACTGGGTGAGCTATAATTAGGGCTAATACGTCCATATCACCATCCCCGCACATTACGCCAACCAGGCTATTTTCAGCAATAAGAGCACGCTGTACGCTATCTCCTCGAAATACGTCAACTCAGGCTATATTTGCAAAGGTGCGTGCATCAAACTTTACACAGCTACTTGGCTTCTACACCAACATGAAATCTACTTGGCTTCTACGCCAACATGACAGCTACTTAGCTTCTACGCCAATATGACAGCTACTTGGTTTCTACGCCAACATGACAGCTACTTGGCTTCTATGCCAACTTGACAACTATTCGGCTTCTACGCCTATTTGGCTTTTATGCCATCAGAACAGCTATTTGGCTTTTACGTCTACGAGACAGTTATTTGTCTTTCATGCCAACCATCTCTACGCGAGGGGCAGTTATCTACGTGGCTTGCCGTGATCTTCGATAAGCGATTATACGCATTTCCTCATAATGGGACACGCGTCACACGCCAATTCAGGAGATCATTCATACGTGGGTAGCAGTTATTATAACCGCCACATAAAAGGTGCAGCTCTCTCCGCTGTTCAGTTTCTACGCCGACTGTAGCTGAACTCTATAAATAAAGACCTTCGGTCACGGTGGTCTAAGAGAGAGACATCGGTCAAAAGGGTCGAAAGGGTCGAAGATTTTTCAAGGAAAGAAGGCACATATGGAGAGCTTTGGCAACGAGAGTTAAATCCCTCCTACAGTCTTTGAATCTTCTTTTTTGTCTTCTACAACACTTCTTTGTCATCGTGTGGTCCAAGGGACAAACTGATCGACCGCAAATCAGACTCCTATAGCAATATTTCTCCAGAATTAAATTTTTGTACTTAACATTCTCGTATAGGATTAAATGTACTTTTTTTTCTTGTTTGTAAACCAAAGAAAGGGTTTCGTATAAACCTAGTTTCAATTTCTTTCGTTTATTATCAAACAATGGGTTGAATTTGAGGTTTTTCTCCGACACGGAGGGTTTTAGCATGTCCCATTTTGACACGGATACATAGTTAAGTAATTAGCTCTTCGTATTATTTATAATTATGATTTTAGACTTGCTCGTGTCCTTCATGATAAGTTTGTTTGTGTGGTGGAACTGTATCGCAAGCGTATCATATAATGAGTGTGATACGGGTGCGGTACACTCCACATGTTTGTTTTATTTCATTTTAGATTCTATACTTGCTAATAGTCATTGGAATGTTATAATTATAATGATTATATGATATATGTGTATATGTATATTTATGTATATGTCTATGTTTCATTTTGAGGTGATTGGTGGTCATGAGAGATATGATAGTGTATATGCATCACTAGTGTAGTAGTTATATGTAAATACTCAGTGATATATATATATATATATATATATATATATATATATATATATATATATATATATATATATATATAGAGAGAGAGAGAGAGAGAGAGAGTTGCATATATGTATATATATATATATATATATGTATATATATATATATATATATGTATATATATATATATATATATATATATATATACATATATATATATATATATGTATATGTATATATATATATATATATATATATATATATATATATATAGGCTTATATTCATATGTGTAGAGTGTGAGTGAGTGAGTGAGTGTGATTGAGTGAGTGAGTGTTGTGTGCAGTGAGGCGAGGGGTCGGGTAGTAGCCACTACAGCAGCTAGGGGAACACAGTGGGTTCAACATGTATTCAGAGCAGCATTAGCTCAACATTCTCAGCAAGTGCAGCAAGCCACAGCAGCTAGAGCAGCATTCTGCAGCAACCTGCAGTAGCATGCAATAATAGCAACCACAGCAAGCGACTGCAGCAAGAGAATCCTGCAGCTGCTGCAACACTACAAGAGGCATCAGCAGCAAATGCAACACAGCAAGAGACATCAGCAGCTTATGCAGCAGCTGCAGCAACTGCAACAACAAAGGAAACTTCATCAGCAACTAGAGAAGCCAACTGTTGCAGCAACAATATAGGTAGTAACTAGAGCAGCTGGGATGCACATCAGTAGCATAGTTAGTTAGTTTCATTGATAGTTTAGTTAGTTTTATTTATAGTTTAGTTATGTTAATTAGTTATTGTTAACTATTAGGAGTGTGTTAATATATGTTCTTCTTAGTAGTAGTTTAGAAGTTGTATGACAGTTAGTGTAAGTTATTATATACATATTAGTAGTATATTGTTAGTGTTAGAGGTTAGTAAATATTAGATGGTTAGATTGATAACTAATGATCATATGTTTTTGTCTTTAGTATTTAGTACTTAGTATTTAGTTGTTCTATAGTATTTATTTCAGTCGATAATAATATATACTTAGTTGGTTGGTAGATATTGGATATTAGTTATATATTGAATGTATGACTGGAAGGTTAGTATATAACTGTCATTTAAATTATAGTAGTATGTTATGGGTTATGGATATGTATAACTGTTAGTTTCTTTGTAAACTATTAGAATCGAAGGATTTCATTAGAGTTAGTTAGTGTTATATAGTTGGTTATTCATCGTTAGTTGGTAGATATTTTATATGGTAACTAGTTAAAAGGGAATGTAAGGTAGCACTTGTGGGTGGTTAGTGATATGGTTAGTAAATTAAGAGCATATAGTCTGTTATAAGATGAGTTAGGTTAGCACTTAATAAGTGAGTTAGGTGGCTAGTTAATGAGTCAGAATGTTAACTTAAGTTGTTATGTTAATAGTTATAATATAAACCCCCTCGATTTATTCTATAGATAGTCAGGTTGGATTTGGAAAATTTTGGATTTAGCAGCAAATGTTGAGGTTTAGAGTGGAGTTAAGTTTGCCTGGTATTTTTAATTCATTTAACTTAAACCCTTGGCGCACCCTATCATTGCTTAATTATTCGAAGTCCAATATCAGCCCATAAATTCTATCGAATTATTGTACTTCTGACTTGACCCGCCAAATTAGGCACTGGACTTTTTCGTCACTCAAAATCAGATTTTGTGGTGCTATAAATTAATTGCACAATTTTCCAAAACCGTAATCCATATTTAATTCCGTGTCGGACACCTGTGTCGTTACGCTCAATTTTGAGATACCAACTTAACCCGTTGAGCCAGACCAACTAAAGGGCCCAAGACTGATTTTGAGCCCCCACCATTTTTGACCTTTACGTCATTTCCGGATTTTGACCCCTAGTGCCTCCACTTAATTTAAAAGCGCAGGATACTTTAATTCTATTTAAATTGAGGATACCGATTTTGCCTAATCCTATTTTAATCCTTAATTAATCCCGATGGCCATTAAATTAAACCCGTGCCTCACACACAACACCCCTCACCATACAAATTATCAAACAACATTCTTTCCATAATTTTTGTATCATTTTATGTGTTCGTGCAATTGCCCGAATTTAAGGGGCTAAGTTGCAATTATTTTAATTTAGGTGCCTCACCCCATTGGTCTAGGCCAAATGGAGAAGCCCCCTCTCCTTTGACCAAGTCAACAACACTCCTCCCTTTCATTTGAATAAAGAATTCATTTCTTCATATGTAATCCCCACCACCCAAATTGAAATGGACAAATCCTGACCACACATTCCCACATCACCTCCCATATTTAATGTCTACATCACATCCCTTCCCCCAAGGCCGGCCCTAATCCCAACAAATGGGGAACCCTACTCTCTCTCTCTCTCTCTCTCTCTCTCTCTTGAATCTGGCTGGCTCTATGTTCTCTCTCACCACCGGATCCGGAAGCAACCGTACCTTGCTAGTGGTGGCTACTCTTTTGCTGAGGGATCCCCACCACAACAAAGGTCTAGCCTTCACCGAGAAAGAAAGGGATTCACACTACTTGCGAGGTCTTTTGCCTCCAACATGCTTCACTCAGGAGCTTCAGGAAAAGAAGCTCATGCACAATCTTCGCCAGTATCAGATACCCCTCCAACGGTACATGGCATTGATGGATCTTCCGGAAAGAAATGAGAGGCTTTTCTATAAAATTCTCATTGATAATGTTGAGGAGTTGTTTCCAGTTGTTTACATACCAACTATTGGTGAGGTTTGCCAGAGGAATGGGTCCATCTTTCGGCGTCCACAGGGTCTTTATATCAGTTTGAAGGAAAAGGGGAAGATCCTTGAGGTGTTGAAGAACTGGCCTGAGAGGAGCATTCAGGTAATTGTGGTCACTGATGGTGAGCGCATTTTGGGGCTTGGAGATCTTGGGTGCCAGGGAATGGGAATTCCTGTTGGCAAGCTATCCCTTTACACAGCCTTGAAGGACTTCGTCCATCTTTATGCTTACCTGTCACAATTGATGTGGGGACAAACAATGAAAAACTCTTGAAGGATGAGTTTTATATTGGGTTGCGACAAAGATGTGCTACCGGCCAGGAATATGCTGAGTTACTACAAGAATTCATGGGTGCTGTTAAGCAAAACTACGGGGAAAATGTCCTTATTCAGTTTGAAGACTTCGCAAACCATAACGCGTTTGAATTGCTTGCAAAATACAGAACCTCTCATCTTGTATTCAATGATGATATTCAGGGAACTGCTTTTGTTGTCCTAGCTGGGCTTGTTGCAGCATTAAAGTTGGTTGGAGGAACATTAGCATAACACACTTTCTTGTTTCTTGGCGCTGGAGAGGTACTGTGGGACCTGAGGACTTGGATGTGGTACCGGATCTCCGCCATCAGCAGCCGAACGCAGGCAAGTGTACCTTGCTACCCTGTATTTCAGTTTACAGATATTTATTATTTTGTTATGTACATTGTGCACGTAGTTATGTTGACGTTCGATACTTCACGATCGGTTCATAACCGGGTGAAGACGTACGTCGTAACGCCTTAGTAGGATTGTTGGATGTTTCGTAGCATCCCGATATGCGTACCTGAGTATATCGACATCCCAGGACACACTCATACACTGTGATTGTGCCAGATTCCTATATCCTGATACTGATATCATGACCAGAGACTGGGACGACCTTAGGGTCACGTCTGTTGAGATATCTTCTGTGTGTCGAGACTGTTAGATAGAGGTTCAGGTTCAGCACACAATTGTTGACCGCTTGGGAAGGAGAAGACAGTTACTAGACGTTTGGACTACTCTGTACATGCTTATATATGTATATGTAGTGATCCTGTATTATAGTGTAGTGTTATCACCCGTGTGTCTCTGTGCTCGGAGCTACGGTACGACTCGTGTGTCTCTGTGTTCGGAGCTACGGTTTATTTTAGAAAGCCCACGCGTCGAATATTGTCTTTAAACTGTGTCATACTTTTTTGGTTATGCTAGAGTACCATGTTGTTGCACTTGTACTATCTGTTTACTTGGCATGTTGTATTTTTGTACCTTGTTACGTCCCTCTGAGGACCTGGTTCCCTGCCAGTTTTGCAGCATAGATGATTACGGAGCATTTGGAGTTGCTATTGGAGTTGCATGTCTTGCGGGCATGGTACCAGGTACTCACATTATATCTACCGGTATTATGGTTATTGTTTATTTCATCTGCTGTTGTAGCCTAGTTTTTATAGACTCATACTTCTTCTCGAGTCTATTCGAGTTAGTGTGTTATTGGGTGGCCGACTCTAGCACATATTGCTCTTTCTTGTATACTGTTGTACATTATAGATTGAGACATAGAGGTTTACATTTATGAGATATCTAGATAGTGCCCTTTTATATTACAGCTTATACGTATTCGAGTCAGACCAGAGTCTGGTCGAATGCATAGCTGGCGTGTCACGTATTCCTGGTCCTATATATTTTGGGACTGGGGTGTGACATATAAGTTATGTTAACAGTTAGTTCTATAAGGATTGGTTGGTAATGAGTTGGTATGCTGTTAGTTATATACTAAGTTCTTGAGTTACATAGAAATACTCCAAGGTAATGAGGATATGAGTATCATTGGGTATTTGGTATTAGATACCGAAAGGGTAGCCAGGCATGATACCAATATGTCTTTAAGCCAAGATAATCATATGGAGATAGAACTAACTAAGGTTACTAGTCTATATATGGTACATGTATATCTTGTGATAAATATAGTTTTGATACTTTGTATCCTAATATATCTAGTATAGTCTACATATATAGTATATAGACCCAATATCCTAGAGATGTACTCATACAACCTAGAAATAGCTAGATTGACCAAGTTTGACTAGTTTGGCCTAGAGTTGACCTAGTTTGACTATTTTGACTTATAAATGGCTTTATGACCTTGAATTTGACTAGTTTAACTTATTTTCATTCCAAAGCTTGTATTAAAATAATATTTTATATATAGGTCTGTGTGATACTAGTTCAGACACCGATTTGTATCATTTGCTCTGGACCACAAGTAAGTACATTCTCTGATAGTTTTTATTATTTAATTAATACTATAATTCAAGTATTTAGAAATGTTACTTTTGATTTTTGACACGATAGTACATAGATTTGTATTGTTATTGGATCGTTAGTCATGAGATATTACCTTGATTATTGAGATGGTATCGAATACTGCTCTTTGTTGGTATTTGATAACACTGAATATTATAGTTTAAATATTGGATACATTGGCTAGTAATGTGTCATGATTTAATCCATCGTATCAGTCGGGGCAAGAGAAATACAAATTAAATATGTGATCAAAAACTATCGGCTAGTAGTGTAATTATTGGCTACAAACTAATCATGCACTTCATGGTTGAGTTAGTTCCTTAGTTTAATCATTGTATATCCCAAGCCGATCACATATCTAGTTAGTATCTCAAATACATAGTATATTATAGATTCCATATTCTGTTCATAGATTATCCTGTTCTATTTTTGACTTTATAGTTCATCTCCTTAATTCTTATACGTATTAATTTATATTTTTGTTGCTAGTTTTGACTGTTCCTTCATTGTTCTTAGATCATTAGTTATATTCTCATCGTATATAGTATCATATATTTTACTGTTGTATAGTTTTTGTCAATTAATTAGAAATGCCATTGGATTGTACTTCGCTCTATTCCTGATTGGATAATATTTTTTAGAGGATCTGGGAGATTGGTGTCCGACGTACTACGGACCTCGACCTATAGATGGTGCAGGCATGGACCCACTAGTTCTGGAGTGACCGTCGAAAGATCTAGCTGGAATCACTAGTTATCATACTTAGTTTTCTTTAGCATTTTGGTACTGGATTTGTTTCCTGCATAAATTTAAGACTTGGATATTATTTCTATTTATTGTGGTTATATTTAGACTGTATAGTTATGTTAGACTTCTTTGATATCTTATCATGCTATAGATTTGTGATCGAGTATTGTGTTGCATTAAGTATATTTCCCTCCTTCTTGGAGTTGATATATTATTGACAGATTATATTTTATTGTGAGATAATTAGATAGTATAGTTGACATAGACAGCATTCTACCATCGATGCTATGGCATAAGCTGGACGTACCCATGTTCTCGTGCCCCTTCACCAGGTGCGGGTAGTAACAGTAACATATTCAAAATAGTATTTATAGTAAGATTCTCAAAGGTCATCCCAGGATTCTCTTAAGAAATTCTAATTGTGACTCTCATCCTAATATCCTACTTCCTATATCATATTACTGGCTCATAGTAGTACAACTAAGTTATCACACTCCAATGACATCGTACCAATTACGAAGCCTGACCTACATGAGCTACCACAAAAATGTGTCACGATTTGCACCCAAAAAATCTAGCACGAGTACGTGGGTACGCCCAGCCTACGCCACAGCATTGGCGGTAGAACACTGTCTAGGTCAACTATAATTAATACAAGTATAACTAATAACAAATAGTACTCAATCACAATAACTAAAGAAATATATGAATAAAGAAAGATAATACAACAACAATCTAACAGAAATAAAACTAGGATATGGTACTAAGATAGAGAAATACTAGCCTAGATCTCACCCGAGGTCACTTCTAGGTCCACAATACAAAGTTACTCAGGAACGTGGAGCACAACAAAGCCTAAAAAATATTATTCAGTCAGGATGAAACGAGTACAACCTAATAGCACATCCAAATTAATTGCTAATGACTATAAACAGTAATAGTGAATGTAATACAAGATGAGAAAAGCAATGAACATATATCATATTATGGTAATAAAGAGAGATAGGTAATCTACAGCAATAAGGCATAATCAGTACATAATAAAATAGAATATAGAGAAGGACCGTAACTACTATGTGTTTTGAAATACTAGTTAGATATGTGATCGACATGGGTTTAATAAATATCTACTTTCAACGAGGGAGCAACTCAACCACACATAAAATGTGTGATTAGTTATTGTCTACAGTTCAACTCAACCACACGTGAATTATATAATTAGTTGTTGTTTACATTGTAACTCAACCACACATGAGTTATGTGATTAGTTATTGTTATATTATATATACTTTTAAGCATTATTTAAGGTTCTTGATCACATATCTATCTAGCACTTCCCTGTCCTGATAAGTACAATGGATCCAAATTATTATACGTTATGACACGGTAATCACTATGCACGATCTATAATACGAGCACGATGATCATGGTCTACATAATCATGAAAGATATCAAGGTAATCACTGAGAAGTAACATCTTATGATGAAGATCTAATTTATAATAAATACTTATATTATAGTAATCATGGAAGATATCAAGGTAATCCGTGTACTATCGTGTCAGGAATCAGGTAAAATATTACTAAATACTTGTATTATAGTAATTATCAAATAATCAAAACTATCAGAGAATGTACTCGCCTGTGGTTCAAAGCAATAAATGTCAAACAATGTCTATACAAGAGCCCAAGTGACCTATATATAAAATTTTATGTCAAAGAGGTATTTTAGAAACATAAATATGCCTAAAAAGGTTTAAACTAGATTTCTAGGTCAAAACTAGGTTTATACGGTCAAACTAGGTCTAAACGACAATTTGGGTTTATAACTAGCTTCTAAGTTGGTTTATAAAACTAAACTAGCTAATACTAGGTGTTACTAGGTTATCTCTAGGTTTCTAGGTCAATCCGATAGGTTACTAGCTCATATACTATAATATACAATAATATCTTCCAATACCTTTGTGGTGGCCCATGCAGGTCGAGAGCATATTGTCTCGGTTACGTTACTGTACCGAGCAAACCTGCACATAGGATTAGAGTATAGGATCTCATCTACTTATTTAATCACCTCCCTTGATTTCATTTCGTATTCTTATTTGATTGCTTGCCTTGCATCTTGCTTGATCCTTTCATAACGTCAATCTTATCTTTTCTTTCGTGCTTGATAGGGGTTAGGAAGATGACTTATACTAGGTATATATACTCTATTGTTCAATAACACTATTAGTTCAATTCTTGTAAGTTGGGTAGTATGCCTCATAACCTAGTATCATATGGCCCTTTGACCCATTAATGAAGTGTAATTGAATGACACTAACCATAGGCTTGCATAAGAAGATAGTATTTCTCCATACTGTAGAACATAGAGGCCCATACCCCCATTTGATCGACTAGAGACTTAGACAAGAAGTTAGTATGACAACTGTAGAGGCACAACATCGGACGAGTCTTATCTTCTTTGTGAACTTGAATTATTTTGTACCTTCCTTCATTATAATCCAGCGTACTTATATTTTCTGGACTACCTCTGTTATGCTGCTATTTTATAACCTAGTTTTGCAAGCTTATTCTTTTATCAATCTTGTTCATGACATATGTGTTATTGGGGACGCCTACTAATATATTATCTAAATCAGAATCAGTGTATTACGGTCTGATCAACCTTAATGCACTTGGTTCGCTCTTCGTATGACTACTTTACGTGGATTGAGATATAGTTGACTCAGCATGTTAGACGAATATACTTGCCATTTAGACATTTTCGAGCATATCATATCGGTTACATAACTGTACTGATATGAGCATGCAAATAGAAATTTACTAAAAATAAGATTTTAATCCACAACCGCCCTGACAACTATCTTTTTGAATTCTTTAAATTGTCTTGAAACCCGTACTTGTATTCTATTACCTCCTTCTTGAATTCTTTATTATTGTTTTTCATCTTCCCCTATATTGGAAAGATGAACGCTCGTGCTTGGTATAAGTTTGATACACAGAGAGTACTAGATATATCCCATAGGCAAATCATATTACTTTGTGACTATCTTTTGTAATTAAGGGCTTATCACATGTGATATATTTGGTGTTAAATTTTTTTAGGATATGTTGATATTTTAACTAGATGGCATACCCACGATGTTAATGGATGACACGACTAGTAGTAGTAGTATTCTCTTTCCTATCATCATCTCGTCCCCTTGGGTTGCTCATCTTCTCTTCCATATCCATTCCTTATCCCATGCTTAATTCTTCATATCATAGTTGCATCTTTTTATGCCATCATGAATTGTTGATTTACTTCAACCTCACCCTTTATTTTTATTAGTTAAAACATAACCGGGTTAGTAATGATTAATAACTAAAAGATGAGTTAATAATAACCCTTATGTATATGAACTATAACAATATATGTATTCTCTTATTATTTTTAAACCTTAAGTAGCATCCTTTAGTCTAACATGAATTAGTTGGATTATTGAAATAATTCATACTTCTAATAGTTTTATAAAGTTAGTCAAGACCTTAATTGTTGCCCTAAAACTTAGACTAAGCTTAGGAAAGAGTTGAAGGCACTTGTTATGAACTGATGACTATGACAAATCATTGGCGAAGTAGCGACAACTGCAGCTAGACCAGAGTAATCAAATTATTTACAAACATACTGGCCAGGTGGCGTGGCAGTATTAGACTACGATACTTGATGGTTACAGAGAAAAATTATGGTTATGAGATTCCAGACAAGTATCCTAAATTTTTTGACCCAATGAATAAATTCATCTTACAACCTAGATAATAGCCTCAAAAGACTTGACTACTAGTAGAATTCTTGTAAGTTGGGTAGTGTAGAAGAGTTAGAGGATAAAAGAATAATGTACAGACAATAAGGGAGAAAAGTGTTAGGATGGCTGACCATAACCTTTTAGGAAGTGCTGCAAGCAAGCAATGAAGTGTTAATAGCTATAGTAATTTATTACGAATATGTGTTAGTGTTAATATCGAGGATAAAATTATTGTAAGTTGGGTAGAATATAAACCCCCCTAAATTTTTTAAAATTTTATTTTAAGTATTTTTATTAAATTATTAAATTTCTTTTAAGTATTTTTATTGTTAATTAAAAAATAAATTTTATTGATTAAATTACTTATATAAATACTCGTTTAGAATTATTCCACAAAATAATTTTTATCATTTTTGGAGTCTTGTTAAAGGGTGATAGATTTTCTAGAATTTATTCAGTGTGCAAATGTTCTTTTTGAATTTTTGTATAATCTCATTTATATATTTAAATATATATGTGTATTAATAATAATAATAATAATATTAATAATAATAATAATAGTAATAGTAAAAGTAATAGTAATAGTAATAGTAATAGTAATAGTAATAATAATAATAATAATAATATTAATAATTGAAATAAAAAGAAAAAGAAAAAGAAAACATAAGCAAAAAAAAAACCTAATAGAAACTAACTAATCCCCTCCTCCAGAACCTATTCCTATTCGAACCCAGAACCCCGAGGCTCTCTCTCTCTCTCTCTCTCTCTATATATATATATATATATATATATATATATATAACTAACCCTAATCCCCGATCCCAGATCTCAGCCCCGACCACCCGACGACCGGCGACCGACCGCAGTCGCCGCCCCGCGTCGCCGCAGCCGCCAGCGACCGCATCGACGTCCGCCCGCCCGCACACCCACGCGCATGTGCACAGCCCCGAGCCCATCTTTAAGATATTATATATCCCTCATCTCTGATTCTTTTTTTGAGCGGTTTATCCATGAACGTTCACAACCTAACCCTATAGGATTTTCTTCAAGCGGAACGAGTTTTCGTGCCCTGGATTGGTCGAAATCGACCGAAAGTTGGCCAAAAACTGACCAAAAATTGTCCAGAATTTTAACCCAAACTCCCATGTTCATGCCCAATTTTCCACCAACATGTTTTATATTTTTAAAATCTAATTGAAGGGTTTTCTTCTCAATATAACCGAGAATTTAACTGTTCTTTTAGTTTTTGTTAATTTGTTTTATTAGTTAAATTATTCGTCCTCCAAAACAACCAAAAACTTGATATTTTAAAACTAAGATTTTGTGATACGGAGTGTGCCCTACCAAACGGGACCGCCTTGTCGTATACCAATTATACAAAAAGGAGCTTATGGTATATCCTGACATGTAAACTTTCGCGGAAGTTGATTCAGATGTGTGTGCGCGTCGAAATCAACCCGTATCCGTAAAAAGCCCAATATCCTGACTTTTGCAAAATACTACCCCACTTTGTGTACGCATGTCAGAATACGACGAAACTTACACCATTGGATTCGTGGTATCACGCTAGTCATGTGACCCAAGTTTCACGCAATTCTGAGATAGTTGACCAAGTCGCCTATTCGCGGGCACCACAACTTGACTTTAAGGGCGAATTTGTGATCTGCTCACCGAAATCCAAAATTGGACATACAGTTGAGTTCGGATCGACGTTTAGAATTTTTTTGACATATAATTTGTCCTATTTATAGACCTTTACCATTGGTATTCATTTCGGTGCAAAGTGGGCCACGAGTGGACCCGCTTTGACCCAAAATTACCGTTTTGCTCCTGTGTCCAAATTGGATGAAAGGGTAGACTTTTCTGACTTTCTTGCTTATTCTGGGAACGTTGGTAATATTTATTTTAGCATCCGGAGATATTCATTCTGATGCCATATTTTCTGATCCCTTGTGATTGACGTTTGGACGCTTACACTTCGCAGTTTTCTTGCCAGGCAAGTATACCTTGCCAAATTGCTTACAATACTTTGCATGCTTATCATATTTTTTATATAGTTATTATATATTCAGTCATAATTATTTATTATATATGTTGACACATACTTGACACATAGTATCATGGGAGGGAAGGACAGTCAGTAGGCGTATGGGCTACCCACTCTGGTAAACCGTAGTAACTAGCACGCACTACGGTAGTTGTATCGCGATGGTCGCTACCCTCGTGGTATATCGATTGATGATGTCATGATGGTCGCTACCCTCATGGTATGACAACTTCTAATTTTTATGGACGTGTGTGTGAGTTATGAGATAGATAGAGTAGCCTACACATGCCCATACGTTAAAAAGTTGTCCTCATTTTGCATTTTTATATAGATTATCTAGTACAGCGTACTTATATTTTTTTTTTCTATTATGCATGTTTTACTGTATTCAATTGGCATACTTCTATGTATCTTGTTATATCCCTTTGAGGACCTGGTCCCTTTTCAGGTGTAGACGATCTTGACTATTCGCAAGAGCACGGATCAGGACTTGCTACTTCTCTCTCTTTCGAGGAGACCTTCTCTTCGAGCCTCATTGATCATTACATGTACTTATTCTGTTCCTCTTATATTCTAGTTTGGTAGTGGATTTGCCTCTACCCAACTACTTATTCTTATCAAGTATTTTATACTTGATTCAGTTATATAGTTGATTGGTTATTTGATTATGTGGATGAGATCTAGTTTTGCCATGTGATAAGTGATAATATATATACCACATGTGAGTTAATATTCATATTACAGCATACGTGTGTATTATGGTATCCATATATTGGAGTTGCCATATACATACGGCTGGCATGCTTACGTATTCTTGGTCCTACGTATTTTGGGACTGGGGCGCGACAACCTTGGCCTATATACAAATACCTTAGTATTACCTTAGCTAGTATGTGATACCTTGGTCGTAACTCAAATACATTAACTATCGGTCAATACCTTGGTTATAGGGTCACTAAGTTAGCTTTGATCCAAAACCTTATCTCGTATCTGAATACCTTAGCCCATATCATGATATCATATCACGTATCCTAGTATTGACCAATACCTTAACTAAAAATCCCAATACCTTAACATTTACTAAATACCCCATTTCTTATTACCTTGGTATCACACTCAACCTCACACTCTATTGATACCCACTTGGTATCATACACTAATACCCATTTCCTATTGGTATCCCAATACCTCAATACTAAATCTAACTTAATAACCCATATCCCAACTCACTTACCCATATCGTGGTACTACTTAGAGTATCTCACTCTCAACTTACCTTTAACTCTAATACCCAACTTAACTTCATACTAATTCACCAACTCCTGGATACCTTGACATATTACCCTTAATACGAACATCTCAAAAATCTCAGGCACACACAACTTATGATACCTTAAATATGGATACTACCCTACACTTCACTGCAATTCTTCCCTCAAATCCCTACACTCCACCCTTAAGTACTGCAGTTGGTGACTGCTAACTTTCCAAAAGCCCTCACACCTAAGACATACCCCATCCATATCCATGAAGCCGTAATATTCAGTAACACTAGTACAAACTTGATTGTCTGATACCCAAAGACACACACTCAACACACACATGCTCATACCCGATACCTATCCATGCACTCCTCACAGTAATCCCCAACCTCACCTGACTTACACCTACATCAATACCCCTGTTGTACATTCAAACACCTGACTGTATCATAATTAACTATTACCCCAACTCCTACATATATGCATCATACTTGGAACACAACTATAATACAACCCGATACCAACCATCAATACAATAACACCCCTATAGCAACTGCAACTACATCCTGCATGTTAAACTAGAAATCATCTAACCTGACAACGCTTGTTTACCCCCAAGGTACCTCTGTTCTCTGATTCCCTCACACGTACCTTACTTCACTGATACCACACAATTCCCCTTTCTCCATACTAGATATTGGGACATAGGCTAACCTATGTACTATTCTGTGCACAAGTCTGTGAATAAATTACTGTGCTGTAGTAAACTCGTGCTCTTGATTGCACCCAGGTCCCAAAATATCCTCTGCCTGAATGCTCTACCTAGACTTCCCCCATCTAGCACTGCACCAGATTCCTTACATGCTTCTTCCACTCTCCCTCACTGCCTTCTATTGGTACCCGACTACAGGCCTTCCCCTCACTTCCCATACTGCACTACCGCAATGACCAGGCCTTATTTTTGTACCTGCAAACATAACTTGCCTAAGCCTCCAAGGCATGTTGTTGTAGTGTGGCCCAAAAGCAACTGCTTGCTTGCATAAGCATTCCTGTACTAGGGCTGTGGCTCCCTCATACTGCACCTCTCCCCCTATATTATAATGGCCCTCACTCACTAGCATACACACATATACCATTCCAAGCACTGTGGTAAATACACTCTCACACTTACTACTACTAACACAGACAATACTAACACCAATCCACACTTCCTACATGAAATAACTCCCAAGATATTCATCACTGAAGTTCATATCATCAAAGTCCCCTCATATATACACTCAAACACATTACAGTCACTGTCACCCGACACTTGATCCATGGCACACAGTCATCCCACACAATACACACACACACACACACATATATATATATATATATATAACACTAAATATATGAATAGGTACACACTCACAACAATACATAACATCAAACACTTGGTGTGCAATACCAAGATACTTACCAAAAACTCATGATACCTTGCGATACACTCTCCAAATACCAATATACTCTCCCAAACCTCATGGAACACATCTAAAATATTAATTATAATATAAATACTATATATAATAGCTATTCTAATATAATATAGAGAAATTGGCATACTAGAACCCAATACACATAGAAATTACCCTCCTACGACTATGTATCATGGTGTATCGCGATATACAATCTCCGTATCCAATTGTAGACACATAAATGCTAGCAAATCATGAATCATACTCTAAAATAAAGAAGAAATTATTCCTACAAACACCTAATATTCCAAATTCAGATATTTTCTAATTTGGCCATAAAAGTCAATATAACTTTCACAATAGGGCTCTTTAGAGCCTAGTTCTTCTTTCTATAGTTCTTAGCCATGAGAGAGTTCCAATAGGTCTAATATGACAATTATAATAGAAATTGAAGGCAAAATAGTGATTATACCTATTGAAAGATGGATTCCTAATGTATCTCCACCACATGGACACAATGAAAGGATGTGGACACTCTCTCTCCTTGCTAAGCTCCTCTTCCAATGGCCTTCTTGCTTCTCCAAGACTTTTAGGTCTTCATGATGATAGGAATAGGGAAGAATAAATAAATTTTCTTAGGGTTTTTTAGAGATTTGGGAATTTGGAGGAGGGAAATGTCACGATCCGTACCCAAAAATTAGGCATGAGTCGTGGATATGTCCAGCCTATGTCACAGCATCAATGGTAGAACACTGTCTAGGTCACAATATAAACTAAAACCTCTCAAAATAATATATAACCTGTCAATGATCTCAACTCCATAAGGAGGACAAGATGAATATAAATCTAATATCAAACCAATACTCAATCACAATAATATCTATAGGAAGATGAATGGCACGATAAAGATATAAAATAATATAAAGAAGTTTCAACACATAAGTTTAGAGATACGCATCTCACATAATAATAATAAGTCTAAGAGTCTAGATAACTCAATCTCAAAATAAATCTCAGAAACAATAACAACTCAATATATCAAGGCTGGAGACATATTCAGTACAATGTAATCTAACTAGCTAAGTCACTACTGGTGTCTCCTCTATAGGAAGTGGCTCCTCCCAAGGCTTCGGAATATACCCATTGTCTACTTTTGGTCCATAATAAGTGGAAAAAAAGTCCTCGAGATTCTGTAAAAAATATTATCTACACAGGATTAGAGCGAAGCACATACACATAAACTAACAACAATTCTAATTATATTAATAAAAACTATAAATCAGTGAGTAAGGAATATACATGATGGAATAAAATACTGGAATATAAGAAAAACTAGAGAAATAATCATCATATTATAGAGAAATAACTAGAAATGAGTACACTGGTAATCGTAAGTAGTAAAAGAAGATAAATATAAATACTAGCAATGTATGAACTGGAAATAGAGGAATAAAAATACTAGCTAAGTGCCTTAAAATATTAGTTTGCTATATGATCGGCTTGGGACTAGATCAGGCTTGTTAATTATGATTAGCTATTATATATATGAGGTCAGGCTAACCATCTGGTTAGCTATGATGCGAGCAAGTGTTAGGCTAATTATATATAATGGGCTATGAGGCATGTAATATGGTCAGGCTATACCTTACGTGAGATATAGGGTGAGCTATAATGCATATAAGGTAGGGTATGATTGTCATGTCCCGATCTTCCGTAGGCTAATCGGCTGTCCCTGCTAGGCGA
Source organism: Iris macrosiphon (assembly GCA_036927795.1). Classification (NCBI taxonomy): domain Eukaryota; kingdom Viridiplantae; phylum Streptophyta; class Magnoliopsida; order Asparagales; family Iridaceae; genus Iris; species Iris macrosiphon. The sequence goes on along the minus strand of JAYESA010000001.1, from coordinate 9,103,392 downwards.
GAATCACCGTGCGAACACTCCCGCGGGATGATCGCTTGACCCATCTGGGCGTGATGCTACACGAGCGTGAACCGCGCCCGTGCAAGACCGTGGTTCATTGGCTGGCAGTAAGAGGTCTAAGCTACAGAGTCACAGAATTTTCGAGTGTAGCAGAATTTTAAATGCATAGGCAATTGGTAATAAGTTTACTGAGTCATCAATAGCGAAAGCATTAAATAACACAAGTATAAAAGTAAAGCAAACTTTTTTTTGATATAAACAAGTGTTGCAGGAGCCGCTAGGCCGAGATTACAAGTCGCTCAAGCCTCTCTCTCTGAAATAGTAAAAGCATGCCAAGTGGTAACATTTGTAGAATGATGTATAGGTAATATTCTAATATTATGTCATGTATATGTGCTTTAGTTTAGGATCGCAATGCTCCAAGGCTTCAGAGTGAACTCCACGTCTTAGCATGCACGAAGGAGGCATCCGCACCGAACAAGGTTCCCCTAGACCCTGCAAACAATCTGGTGGATTATCAGTACATGAATGCACTGGTGAGGAGGCTACTCGCCCGTTCGACAAATCCAAACACGTAATATAGGTTATGTGCACCAACTATTATGTTATCTTTCTAGTTGCCTTAGGATCAGTTTCATGGCATATATAAAAATCCTTACTCGTATGACAGTGTGTCGTGCGATATAAGAGGAAACACGGCGAGACTTACCCACTTACCATTTATCTTTCTCTGTCCAAGTCAAACCAAGTAAATTCAAACACAAGCAGCATATATAATGAATTTAGGGGCAATAGCATATACAAACACAAGTGTTATGAGCGAGCCTATGTTTCGGGTGCACGAGTATACAGGTTATCCAAAGTGTTGCAATGGATGTTTAAGTGTTTCTATGGATCACTCGGGTTGCTCCATTTGTATAAATGACTTATTCTTATTCCGTTCAGGTGATTCCGATATCTTGGATGCGATGCAATGACTCGCACGCGAATTGTCGCTAAGCAAGGATGACTTATCTATATGAACATAAGGTCACTGGCATAGCCATGAAGGACGTCGCATAGTCTCAGACAGACATGAGGCATAACAAAAGAGTCATTGGGCGTTAGCCATCATCCCGACCAAACATATGAGACTACCTTTGATGGAGTTATTCGGATTATTCGTAGGTAGGATGCCCTACTGAGAGTCCGGTCGTTATATATTGTGCACCCCAACCGGAGGGAATCCTGCCGATTGGCCATGCAATACCATATTCCCCCTAGGACGGTATGATCCCAGTGCCCTAGTGATCGTCCGTGGAATCCATGTTATTACCTCGTGCATGAGTTGTCTGTGACCATGCAAGCCTTGGGTCTACCAATTTCATAACTTGATATGATAATCCGTGATTCATTTTTTGAACCTAGCATTTGCTCCACGAGCTGTGATTTTTGATTTACTTGACATGATTCTTGTTCAGAGGTAAACTTGATATGATTATCATTCGGATGCATACTTGACATAATCCTCAATCAGTGATCCACTTGCCTTGATGTATTTCCCTGGTTCAGGGACTACCTTGGTGACCTAACAGTCCCGGATACTTTCAGTTTCATACTTGTACGAAACAACTATTAGATAGTATTCCGAGGAGAACTAGATGAATGCATGACAAGTACAGTATTATATAATTGAGGCATAGTTTATGCGATAAGCATTTAAATGAGGTAACAATATAAGTTAACATGTAAGCAAGCAAACATTGCATTCATAAGAAAACTTAAGCATTCACATTGGCTCGAGCCCGAAGGTAAGCCGAGGAGTAAAACCATAAATGGACTTTCCAAGCGACATGATCTAGGGTCGTGCGGTGTAGCCAGTAAATAGTATACTACAGAGCATATGTATATCGATCTACTCGAGGCATAGCGGGGTCTAGTTGCACAAGGCAAAGGTAGCATGCGAGGGTCTGATTATAAGCAAAATTTTATTTCCATGTTCAAGCATAAGCAATACAAGTTGGGATTATTTTCTTAGCTAGGTGCATTGTATTCTTATTAGAATGCAAGGGGTGATTCACCTAGCGACTAGCATGAAATATCCATATTTTAAGTGTGCTGGCTAAGCAAAGACAAGTTCATCGTAGCCACCCACCTTAGCGATAATTTGCCTCGGTCGAGGGATACTCCAAGCGAGCCTCTGAAAGCCTAAGCCGAAACTCCTGAAGGGCTAAGTCTAGAAATTCTCTTGCCTCAAACGAGTATTCTCGCTGAAGCAAAGCGGTTGGGACGTTGCACTTTTTTCGTTTAAATCGGCAGTCCGCTTGAGCGGAATGAGGTATTACATTATACACCACCCAAAAAAGTCTCATCCTTGAGACTTCCCGAGCGCAGGTAGTACTATAACACTATCGAATCTATCCCAAGCATAGCAGTCGGTACCACTAAATTCATTTGAACATAATCTCCTACTCGATCCTTACGTCGTGTCGCATGTATGCTGAGTCAGTCTTATTTGCACCTTAGCGCAGGACATATCACTTAACGTGGAGTACGTTTCAATCCATCGTGAATGATGATCTAAGGCTGAGGCTGACTTATACAAGTTGTTATACTTGTTCAGGCAGACATTCACTTATACTAGCATCGAGGTCTATATATCGCGACTCTGGATCATGCGCATATTCGAAGTGCACCTCGAGCATGAGCACGCCAACCAACTTAGTGATAGCGAAGTCTTAGCACTCGAATTTCATATCTCTTAAGTCTTGGATCGTGCACACGTTTAAGGCGTGTAAAACCCCTAATTTTTAAACCGTATTAATTATTTAATTATTTAATTATTTATTTAATTAATTTATAATATTTATTAGCTAATTAGAAGTAATAGAATTTATTTAATTTTTATTTTGAGGTGATTGTACAATAGAGGATTTATGGAGCAATTATAAATTTTCCTTATTTCTTTACATGTAGGAGACCCTGTGGACGACTGGCAGATTAATTGTATGCACTATTATAATTTCTAAAATTTTCTTTGTATATATATGTATATTACATATATATATATGTATATTACATATATATATATATGTATATTACATATATATATATATATATATATATATGTATATTACATATATATATATATATATATATATATATATATAGTTTATTCTAAAAGAAATAGAAATAGAAAATAGAAAAGAATTATTAGAAAAGAAAAAGAAAAGGAAAAGAAATAAGGAATAAAAGAAAGGAAAAGAAAAGAAAATGAAAATAAAAATGAAAAAAAACAAATAAAACCTTAATGGATATTCTACCCAAACCCACCTAAACTACCCGACCCTAAAACCCTAAACCCGACCGTTATTTTAATCCACAGCAGTAGTGGCTGCAGTACAACCCCCCCGGCTGCTTCAACTAAACCTATCCCCGCGGATCCCCTGTTCCCTTTACCCGCTCTGTTCCTATATATATATTATCATCAGCAAACCCTAGCCCTAAACCCTTCACCCCTGACCCGATGTCGCAACCCTGGGACTGCCGCCCCGCCACCTGGACCGCCGGAGTAGCCGTACGCAGGCTGCGACATCGCCATTCTAGCGTCAACGCGTCGCGACAGCGAGTACTCAGCAGCGTACCCCTGTTCCCACGCAGATTCCTGCCTCCTCGCTCAACCAAATTCTAATTCGTCTTCGCCAGTATGATCCTCACCTATCCCTCTTCCATTCCCGTAGATTAGTTTCTATCGTGTAGCGTACAAACCTAGGTAAAATCCGATGACAAGTCAAGAAAAAACCACATTTTTAAACAAGTAAAAATATGTTGCGATGACCCATGTTCAAGGGCTCGTATCTCCCACCACAAGGATCCAAACCTAGAAATTCTTTTTGCTATGGAAAGACCACCTGACCGAGATTATTCTCTATTAATTACATTATTTTAATTGGTGTTATATGCAGAATTAAATTTGGTTGAAAACTCATGATAAACTGTTTTTAAAATATTAAAATTTGCGATACGGAGCATGTCCCACCAAACGGGACTGCCCCGTCGTGTACCACATATACGGAAAGATGCGCACGGTATACCCAAACGTGTGGAATTTTATGAAAACTGATTCGGATGCGTGTGTGCGTCGAAATCAGTCCGTATCCGCAAAAATTCTCCATATCGTAACTTTTGCAAAACTCTGCGTCATTTAGTGTACGCTCGTCGGAATATGACGAAACTTACGCCATTGGATCTGTGGTATCGCGTTGGTCCTGTGACCCAAGTTTCATGCCATTCTGAAATAATTGACCAAGCCGCCTATTTGCGGGCCCTACGATTGACTTTTTGGGCAAATTTGTGTACGGCTCATCGAAATTCAAAATTGGATGTACCGTTGAGTTCTTATTAATATTTAGAATTGGTTTGACCTATAATTTATCCCTTTTAGAGACCTTTGCCCCTGGCACACTTTTTGGTGTAAAGTGGGCCACATATGAATCCCGCTTTGACCCAAAATTACCGTTTTGCCCCTATATCCAAATTGGACGAAAGGATATTGTTTTCTAGCTATCTCACTTATTCTGGGAACATTGGTGATATCCATTTCAGCATCAGGAGACGTTTATTCTGATGCTATAGTTTTTGATCCATTGTGCCTGACGTCTGGACGCTTACACTTTGCAGCTCTCTTGCTAGGCAAGATACCTTGTCAAATTGTTTATAGTACTTTTGCATGCTATTTATATTTCTGTATATGCATTGCATTTTTTGTATATTTATTACATGTGTAGTTTCTTTCAGTCATTACTATATATTAGATATGTTGACACACACTTGACACTTAGTATCATGAGAGGACAATCATTAGGCGTATGGGCTTTAACCTCTCTGTTAAATTATAATATCTAGCTCGCACTACGGGAGTGTGTCACGTTGGTCGCTACCCCCAAGGGTATGTCAATTTCTGTAGAGTCGCGCTGGTTGCTACCCCCGAGGTATGTCGATTTCTGATGTCCCCTAACGGGTGTGTGAGTTGTGAGGCTTAGATCGAGTAGCCTACCCTTACCCATACATCGAAAAGTTGTCCTCATTTGCATTCATATAGATTGTCATATACAGTGTACTTATATATTTTCAAACATTATGCATTTTTACTGTATTCAAATTGGCTTGCTTCTATGTATCTTATTACGTCCCTCTGAGGACCTGGTCCATTTCCAGGTGTAGATGATCTTGACTATTCGCAGGAGCACGGATCAGGACTTACTACTTATCTCTTCCGAGGAGGTCTTACCTTGGGAGCATCCTTGATTATCCCTAGCGATAGATCGCTTCGCTGATACATTTCTATCATCACCTTATTTTATATTGGAGATTTTATATCCCTCTCTCATTCTAGTATTGATATAGTCATTGGTAGTGGATTTGTCTCCCCCGACTTTCATTTATGGATTATTTAGACTCTTTATCTAGTTTAGTTATATTCCTTTCTGTGACTTGTTGTGTGGATGAGATTAGTATTTTTTGTGACTTGTGATATTTGATATACCACATGTGAGTTTATATTCATATTACAGCGTACGTATGTATTATAGTATCCATATATTGGAGTTGCCATATACATACGGCTGGCATGCTTACGTGTTCCTAGTCTTACGTATTTTGGGATTGGGGCGTGAAATGTTTTTGTGGTGGCCCATGCAGGTTGAGAGCATATTGTCTCGGTTACGTTACTGTATCGAGCAAGCCTGCGTATAGGATTAGAATATAGGATCTCATCCACTTATTTATCACCTTCCTTGATTTTGTTTCGCATTCTCATTTGATTGCTTGCATTGCATCTTACTTGATCCCTTCTCAACGTCAATCTTCTCTCGTGCTTGATAAAGGTTAGGAAGGTGACTTGTACTAAGTATATATACTCTAGTATGCAAAAACACTTTAGTTAAATTATTGTAAGTTGGGTAGTATGTCTCATAACCTAGTAACACATAGTTCTATTGACTCATTAATGAAGTATAAATGAATGACACCAACTATAGACTTGCATAAAAAGATAGTATTTACCCAGACTGTAGAAATTAGAGGCCCATACATCCATTTGGTCGACTAGAGACCTTGACAAGGAGTTATTATGAAAACTGTAGAGACACACCACCGATCTTCTTGGTAAACTTAGATTATTTTGTACCTTCCTCTATCATAATCAAGCGTACTTATATTTTTACTACCTCGACTTATGCTGCTATTATAGCCTAGTTTTGCAAGATTATTTTTTTATTGAGCTTGTTCATGACATATGTATTATTGGGGGCCCACACTAATACATTGTCTAAATCAGAATCGGTGTATTATGGTCTGATCAACCATAGTGCACTTGGTTCGCTCTTTGTATCACTACTTTATGTGGATTGAGATATAGTTGACTCAACTTGTTAGGCAAATATACTTGCCCTCTAGACTGGTCAGATTATATCATGACAAGTATATAACTGTTCTGATATGAACATGCATATAGGAATTTACCAAATTAAGATTTTAATCCACAACTGCCTTGGCAACTCCCTATCGAATTCTCTAACCCCTTTGAATCCCGTACTTGTATTATATCATCTCCTCCTTGAAATTCTTTATTGTTGTTTTCCGTCTTCCCCTATTTCGAAAAGACGAACGTTCGTGCTTAGTATAAGTTTGATACACGAATAGTACTAGATATACCCCATAGGCCAGGCACTCATGATGACAAATAAGGAGCACAGGCACAGAAAGTCATAGATACAGATATGACCTTAGTTATATATGTTATTTCATACTCATGACCCCATTGTGATACAAGATCTTAGATGTACAAATAGACGTAGAATTATATATAAGGTAGTTTAGCAGATATGCGGATATATTGATATTCTAACTAGATGACATATCCACGAAGCTAATTGATGACATGTGTGGCAACATTAGTATTCGCTTCCTATCACCATCTCGTCCCATGGGTGGCTCATCTTCTCTTCCATCTTTATCCCTTATATTGTGCTAAATTCTTCCTATCATAGTCGTATCCTTTCGTGCTATTATAAATTGTTTGATTACTTCAACCTCACCCTTATTTGGTTAGTCAAAACATAAATGGTTTAGTAAATAATTAATAACTAAAAGAATGAGTTCTTAATGATAACCCTTATGTATGTGCACTATAGCAATATCTGTTTCCTCTTATTATTTTAAACCATGAATAGCATCACTTAGTCTAACATTAATTAGTTGGATTATTGAATTAGTATTTACTTCTAATAGTTTTATAAGTCAGTCAAGACCTTAATTGTTACCCTAAAACCTAGACCGAATCTAGAAAAGAGTTGAAGGCACTTGTTACGAACTGACAAATCGCTGGCAAAGTAGCGACAGCTGCATCTAGATCGTTGTAGTAGAGTGGTCGAAGTATTTGCAGACATATTGGTCAGGTGGTATGGCAGTATTAGACTACGATACTTGACGGTTACAAAGAAAAATCATGATTGTAAGATTCAAGACAAGTACCCCAAGATTCTTGACCCAATAAATACATTCGTCTTACAACCTAGACAATAGCCTCAAAAGACTTGACTACTAGTAGAATTCTTGTAAGTTGGGTAGTATAGACAAGTTAGAGGATAATAGAATAGTGTATGGACAATAATTGAGGAAGTGTTAGAATGACAGACCATGACTTTTAGGAAGCACTGCTAGATAGCAATGTAGTGTGATAGCTATAGTAATCATTATAAATATGGGTTAGTGTCAATTTCGAGGATAAAATTTTTGTAAGTTGGGTAGAATGTAAAACTCCTAATTTTTAAACCGTATTAATTATTTATTTAATTGATTTATATTATTTATTAGCTAATTAGAAGTAATAGAATTTATTTAATTTTTATTTTGAGGTGATTGTGCAATAGAGGATTTATGGAGCAATTATAAATTTTTCTTATTTCTTTATATGTAGGAGACCTTGTGGACGACTGACAGATTAATTGTATGCACTATTATAATTTCTAAAATTTTCTATATATATATGTATATATATATATATATATATATATATATATATATATATAGTTTATTCTGAAAGAATTAGAAATAGAAAATAGAAAAGAAAAAGAAAAGGAAAAGAAATAAGGAATAAAAGAAAGAAAAAGGAAAGAGAAAGAAAAAGAAAAAAAAATGAAAAAAAAAACAAAAACAAATAAAACCTTAATGGATATTCTACCCAAACCCACCTAAACTACCCGACCCTAAAACCCCAAACTCGGTCGCTATTTTAATCTACAACAGCAACGACTGCAGTACAAACCCCCCTGGCTGCTTCAACTAAACCTATCCCCACGGATCCCCTGTTCCCCTTACCCGCTCCGTCCCTATATATATATATATATATATATATATATATATATATATATATATATATATATATTATCATCAGCAAACCCTAGCCCTAAACCCTTCACCCCGGACCCGACGTCGCAGCCCTGGGACCGCCGTCCTGTTGCACCACCACCTGGACCACCGGAGTAGCTGCACGCAGGCAGCGACATCCCAGTTCGAGCATCAACGCGTCGCGACAACGAGTACTCAGCAGCGTACCCCTGTTCCCGTGCTAATTCCTGCCTCCTCGCTCAACTAAATTCTAATTCGTCTTCGCTGGTATGATCCTCACCTATCCCTCTTCTAATCTCGTAGATTAGTTTCTATCGTACAGCACGCAATCCTAGGTAAAAATCGATGCCAAGTCGAAGAAAAACCATATTTTTAAACAAGTAAAAAACTGTTACGATGACCCATATTCAAGGGCTCGTATCTCCCACCACAGGGATCCAAACCTAGAAATTCTTTTTGCTATGGAAAGACCACCTGACCGAGATCATTCTCTATCAATTACACTATTTTAACTGGTGTTATATACAGAAATAAATCAGGTTGAAAACTCATGAAAAACTATTTTTAAAATGTTAAAATTTATGATACGGAGCGCGCCCTGCCAAACGGGACCGTCCTGTCATGTACCAAGTGTACCGAAAGATGCACACAGTATTTCCAGATGTGTAGGCTTTCGTGAAAACTGATTCGGACGCGTGTGCACGTCAGAATCAGTCCGTATCCGCAAAAATTTCCCACATCGCAACTTTTGCAAAACTCTGTGCCATTTAGTGTACACTCGTCAGTATGCGACGAAACTTCGCTATTGGATCCATGGTATTGCGTTGGTCTTGTGACCCAAGTTTTATGCAATTCTGAGACAGTTGACCAAGTTGCCTGTTTGCGGGCCCCATGGTTGACTTTTTGGGCAAATTTGTGTACGGCTTACCGGATCCAAAATTGGACGTACCGTTGAGTTCGTATTAACGTTTGAAATTGGTTTGACCTATAATTTATCCCTTTTAGAGACCTTTACCCCTGGCATACTTTTTGGTGCAAAGTAGGCCACATGTGGACTCCGCTATGACCCAAAATTATCGTTTTGCCTGTGTCCAAATTGGATGAAATTATAGTATTTTCTAGCTATCTTGCTTATTCTGGGAACGTTGGCGATGTCTATTTCAGTATCCGGAGACGTTTATTTTGATGCCATAGTTTTTGATCCATTGTGCCTGACGTCTGGACGCTTACACTTTGCAGCTCTCTTGCCAGGCCAGATACCTTGCAAAATTGTTTACAATAGTTTTGCATGCTATTTATATTTCTGTATATGCATTGCATTTCTATATATTTATTGCATGTGTAGTTTCTTTCAGTCATTACTATATATTAGATATGTTGACACACACTTGACACTTAGTATCATAAGAGGACAATCATTAGGCGTATGGGCTTTAACCACTCTAATAAACCATAGTATCTAGCTCGCACAACGGGAGTGTGTCGCGCTAGTCGCTACCCCCGAGGTATGTCAATTTTTGTAGAGTCGCGCTGGTCTCTACCCTCGAGGTATGTCGATTTCTGATGTCCCCTAACGGGTGTGTGAGTTATGAGGCTTATATCGAGTAGCCTACCCTTGCCCATATGTTAAAAAGTTGTCCTCATTTGCATTCATATAGATTATCATGTACAGTGTACTTATATATTTTCAAATATTATGCATGTTTACTGTACTCAAATTAGCTTGCTTCTATGTATCTTGTTACGTCCCTCTGAGGAACTGGTCCCTTTCCAGGTGTAGATAATCTTGACTATTCGCAGGAGCACGGATCAGGACTTATTACTTATATCTTCCGAGAAGGTTTTACCGTCGAGCATCCTTGATTATCTCTAGCGATGGATCACTTCGCTGATACATTTCTATTATCACCTTATTTTATATTAGAGATTTTATATCCCTCTCTCATTCTAGTATTGATATAGTCATTGGTAGTGGATTTGTCTCTACCCGACTTTCATTTATGGATTATTTAGACTCTTTATCTAGTTTAGTTATATTTCTTTCTGTGACTTGTTGTGTGGATGAGATTAGTATTTTCTGTGACATGTGACATTTGATATACCACATGTGAGTTTATATTCATATTACAGCGTATGTATATATTATGGTATCCATATATTGGAGTTGCCACATACATACGGCTGGCATGCTTACGTGTTCCTAGTCTTACGTATTTTGGGACTGGGACGTGAAAAGGCGTCCCTCAAACATATGTATTCAACCAAACTTAGAGATAGTAAAATCGGACAAGTTACTTATGAAAAACTCGAGGGTCTCGTTTTATGATTCACAAGGATACTTTCGATAGGGTCAATCAAATTCGATATCATCTTCTATCGAACTCAATTCAAGTATTTTGCACTACCGTTAAGTACGATATATTCAATTTTACTGACTAGCATTCATTCGTTCGGGTCAAACGTAATGCAAATTTTTCTTCCAAGTCTAACCCTAAGTCTTGCTGCCCTAGTTCTGTGGTTTGTTCAAGCAATATGCTAAAGTCGATATCACAAGTTCATTCGCTTGGCACAGGGTCATCTGCCTAATTGCTAGGTCATCTCACAAGGTCATAGATACAAGTTCAAGCACACGATACATCATGCAAATTTGTCGCACGATGCTCGGCCCAATTCCTAGGGTCAAACCATTATTTATTTGTACGGGGTATTCTATCCAAGCTCGTTCACTCAGATTTCTAAACATCGAGCATAGATTTTTCTACACACAATAACACGTTTGTTCACACAGGGGACGAGTCCATTCAGTGAAATCCATAATATTCAATATGCAGGACAAGCCTACTGACTTGTATAGTCTATCTCTCCAAATTGGTTTTGATAGAATACCTATCCATTCCAAGTCCAGTCCACCAAGACAAGATTCAATTCTAAACCTTTATTTATAACTCCAATTCGTTCAACCTGATTCATATATTCGTTCACAAAACCATCAAGCATGATTTATTTCAGGTTCTAGACTAACTTATCCATCGAAACATTTTTGATCACTTGCACTCCAAATTTGTCTTATCGTGTCAAACCAAAAGTCAAGATGATCCATTGGCTGTCACGCTCTGGTCTTTCGCAAGTTTGATCACCCTCGTTGGACGTGAGATTACCATGTAAACGCTCTCGCTGGATAATCGTCCTAATCCGGGCATAATGTATGTACGAGCATAGAGTTACGCTCGCACAAGGTAAGAACGTTTGAATGTTATGGTTTACTTTGGCACGATCGAGACACCTTATAACTTTACTTTGCTTCATCCAAGTTATATATATATATCCATCAAGTCAAATCCGTTCATGCAGTGATTATTATTCGTCTAGCAAAATCATCCAACTTTAATATTACCGTTCGGTAATTCCATAGTCTACCTATAGCATTCCTCAAGCAACTAGTTTCAAATATTCAAACCAAAGTCTATTCTATTTTGATATGTTTCATTCATCGAGTTCGTTTGAAATAATCACCGAACATGTTCCCGTGAGTTTGATCATCCCCGCCGTACGTGAAATCACTACTTCGGCGCTCCCACAGGATAACCATTCTCGTTGGGACTAATTTCGAGAGTTATCATTTTATACTAGATTTCAAGATCGCTCTTTCGAACTCCAAGCTAGATCCATTATCGTTCGTCTTTTTCATCAAATCAAGATATTTATTTTTATTTCAATGAATGACAATTTGATATAAGCCTTATAATTTGTTTAAGACATTCTCCAAATCGATCGATCCGACTATCGCACGAGATTTATTAATTCGTTTAGGCATTTCTAAGTGATCCATACACTACTCGAAATTGAGTCATCCCATTAAATCCATATTTGATTTGTTTCTTCTGACACAAAATATCGTTCGAGCTATTTTATTATAAATTAAAGCACAATTTCCTATGTTCGCCTAAGTGATACATTCAGTAACCCTAATATCTCACAAACACCATATATATATATATATATATATATATATATATATATATATATATATATATATATATATATATATATATATATATATATACATATCAACTAGGGCTTTTAATAGAAAATAAACATATTTCTAAACACATGGTGCACCAAATTCAGGTTTCCCCAATTTGTGCACAAAACCCTATGTAGAAGTCATAATAGGGACCAATAGAAGCTCATTCTCCTTCCTATGGGTAGCCCTAATCCATGGGTTGATTTCTAATACTCAAATGCAACGATTAGAACCTAATTAGAGAGGAGATTTAGAATTTACCTATTGGGAGATAAATTTCTAATACAAAATTAAATAGACACGATTTGGACACGAGCTCCTAGCCAAACTCTTTCTCTAATGCTCCTTGCAATCAAAGCTCCTAGGATCCTTAGAGGATGAATATAGAAGAGATTGGAAGCAATTTAGTAAATATTTGGTGGACAAATGGGTTAATTTGAAAAATAGTTAAATTAGGGTTTATGAGCTATTAAATAAAGTGGAGGGAGGCTCCCCCTACTATATAGGACCGGCCACTTAAACCCTAGGGTTTGGCTAATATAAAACGTCCATAAGGCTCCTATGTGTTGTCATGAAGGGTTATTTAATTAGTGGATGGTCATATTCTTAATAAAATAGGGATATTCTAATATATAACTTAAATAGAATTAATTAATCTAGTCTAGTTGTGACTAGCTCAACTAGTTGGCACAACGGGTCATGTCAAGTCTAGCCCACTAACAAATATTAATAAATATAATAGTTAATATATGCACATTATACATATTATATTTTATATACATAACACAACATATAATTATTGCCAAAAGACAAAAATATTACTACTCTAGTAATGTGGCAGTGATAAGTCTACCCTCCTTAAAATAATTTTGTTCTCGAAATTTAAAACTAAACTAGCACAAGAACACAAAAAAAAGAAAATAATACCTCAAGGCTCGAAGAGATATGGTTACTGCTCATGCATTTCATCCTCCCTTTTCTAGGTTGATTCACCCGGAGAGTGAGGTCTCCATATGACACGAACTAGAGGAATCGTCTGGTTCCATAATACCTTCTTCCTTTGATCCAAAATCTCCACTGGCTGCTCTAGATAGTTGAGAGTCGGACCAATCTCGATCTCTGAGTGATTTAGTATGTAACTAGGATCTGCCACGTAATGTCTCATTTGTGACACATGGAATACGTCATGTACTCCCTCTAGTGCATGTGTCAAATCTAGTCTATAGGCTACTGCACCTACCCTTGCAAGAATAATGAAGGGTCCGATGTAACGTGGAATAAGCTTCCCGCCTCCACCAAAGCGAATCGTGCCCCATGTCGAAGAAATCTGCAAGAATACTAGATCACCAACCTAGAACAAAATACACCCTTAACACATAATCTAAAATAAGCAATCATAAACAAAAGCTATACCTCAAACTCCAAAGGTCTCCAATGGTTATCGGCCCAATACCGCTGTCTGTCCTGTGCCACTCTAAGTTTATCTCTAATAATCTTTACCTTCTCAGCTGCATCCATGATTATCTTTGGTCCCAATAAGGCTCTCTCACCAATATCATCCCAAGATAAAGGAGTACGATATTTCTGTCCATATAAAGCTTCAAATGGTAATATCTCAATGCTGGCCTGGTAACTGTTGTTGTAAGAAAACTCTACAGGTGCAGATGATCCTTCTAAGAACCTCCGAGATCCAGAATATAAGTGCGGAGCATATCCTCGAGAGTCTGAATAGTCCTCTCCGACTGTCCGTCTGTCTGGGGGTGATATACGGTACTAAACTTGAGTTGAGTGCCTAAGATAGCCTGCAAACTCCTCAAGAAGTAGGAAGTAAAATGACTATCCTGATCTGAGATGATGCTCGCCGGGACTCTATGCAATCTAATAATCTATCGCACATACATCTCTGCCAGCTTTTCCGTAGATGTACCAACTTTAAATGGAAAAAAGTAGGCTGATTTGGTCAATCTGTCTACGATGACCCAAATTACGTATTTTCCTCCCAGAGAATGCGGAAGCCCCGAAAAAAAATCCATGGTCACATGATCCAACTTTCACTCAGGGATGGGTAAAGGCTGAAGTAATCCACCTGGCCTATGCCTATCCGTCTTTACCTGCTGGCACACTAAATACCAGGATACAAAGTGTGCTACCTCCCACTTCATATCATACCACCATACGTGCTCCCTTAGGTCTCGATACATCTTGTTGGCCCCTGGATGCATCGAGTACTGAGCGCGATGTGCCTCCTACAGAAACTTCTTGCACAACTCCCCACTCGGCATACAAAATCTTGTACCATGCCACAATGATCCATCATCAGCAATAGTGAAGTCCTCTGATAATCCCATCTGAAACTGTTCCCTGATACTCCTCAGAGCCTCATCATCATACTGCATAGCCTTGATTCTTTCCATCAGTTCAGACTGTATCTACAATACCCATATCTGTATCTCAATACCAGAAACTAGTACCTCAGTTCCCAAGTTCTCAAGATCGGCCAACAAGTGTCTATCCATCGTCAAGTAAATAGCCATCGGATACCTATTCAAGGCATCGATGACTATGTTGGCCTTCCCTGGGTGATACTGTAATAAAATATCGATATCCTTCATCAGCTCCAACCACCACCTCTACCTCATGTTCAGCTCTTTCTGTGGAAACACGTACTTTAAGATCTTGTGGTCTATGAAGATCACCATATGCTCTCCGTACAAATAGTATTTCCACAGATTTAGAGCATAAATGACCGCTGCCAACTCCAAATGGTGGGTGGGTAGTTCTTCTCATGAGGACATAATTACCTGGAAGCATAGGAAAATACATTCCTATGTTGCTGAAGAACGCAACCCAAACCCTTTCCTGAAGCATCACTATAGATAGCAAAAGCCTGCACGTCATGATATACCATACGCTCCTTTTGGTACAATTTTTACATGATGTGGTGGTCCCGTTTGGCGGGCGCACTCCATATCACAAAATTTTAGTTTTAAAAATCTAAGTTTTTAGTTGTTTTGGAATCAAAATAATTTGACAAATAAAAATAAAATAATTTAAATTAAAATAGGGTTTTTATCTCGTATAGGTTGTCTAATAGATTGTTCAGGTAGATTTTTACATTCCTCGATATACGGCCCAAAAAATATCCTCCAAACCTACTCCTCGGGACAGTTTCTGTACCCAAAAATTTATTATTTTTCTTGATTTTGGAACTCGAATTTCTTAGCATACATCGCGAATAAACCAAATCAACTTGATGGGTTTGAAGAGGGTTAGGTTGTCTACTCATAGGATTTTTTGGTTCAAAAAAATGTCGAACGATAAGGGAGAAAAGCGACAAGAAACATGGGTACCTGGGTAGTTTGCCTATGAGAACTGCTACTACTGTCGTAGAGCTGCACGATGCTCGGGGCAGCCGGCCGGCGATCGGCAGTGGCACACAGGATTGGGGCACAATGGAGATGGAGGAGTTGAGAAGAATTTAGGGTTATGGTTTGAATTTTAGGTGCTTATATAGGAGAATGTAGCTAGTAAGTATTAGATATAGTTAGTTAGATATGTATTGTATTATAGTTAATTTTATAGTGGTATACTATAGTATTAGCATATATTAGTATATTGGTTGGGGGTTTATATTTATATTATTAGCTATATGTTAAGAGATTTTGGATTACCTCGGAATATCAAGGTAAGGGATCGATACCCAAGGTATTGGGTTTGGGTATCGAGATAGGTGCGATACGCATTGATGTAAGGCCAAGGTATCCTATTTCATTTGATTTGTTATAATACTATGTATATTAACTTGAATATATATCTAAACTATTTTCATATAATTAAACTTGTGTATCTTAGGATACGGCTTTTTGAGTGCCTTTTAGTATCTTAGATTAGCTTGTATTGTTTAGTTTCATAGTGCATTGACTTAGTATCTTAGTGTTAGACTCTTGCAACCTAGATTTAATCGGTTTGACGCAGAAATAGCTTTATGACTTAGAATTACATTATTTTAACTTATTTTCATTTTTGAACCTTGTATTGATGCAACATACCATATATAGGTCTGTGTGACACCAGCTTGGGCATCGAGAGACAGACCTTGCTCAGGACTTCAGGCGAGTATATTTCTCTAATAGTTTTTTTAATTCATAATAGTGTATATATGTATATTCTAGAATTGTATACTTGATTCCGACACAATAATTTTATGGACTTGTACTATATGGATCCTGTCAGAAGATGTTATCCCCTACCATGTTCAGCGGGTACTCGTGTACATGTATTTTATCGTGTATATTGGGTATTGATTTATATTTTATATTCACACACTGCTCGTGTTCAGTGTGCTTATTCGTGTACACCTCCTACTCGTATTCAGTGGTTTATGATATTCATGTACACCCACTGCTCGTGTTCAGTGGTTATATTCGTGTTCATAGCGTGTCGTGATTGGATCCATTGGTAATAGTTGGGGATGGGAGAGTAGGAGTTGATTATGTAATCAAAGCCCCATTGTTACATCATGTACATTTTAGTTACATACCTCACTTATAATCGTCTTACCTGATCATGTTTACCCAAACCGATCACATAATAAACTTATATTCTAACGCACATTAGTTTAGATTGCAGTTACTTTATCATATTGTTGATATTCATATTGTTGTTCTATATTCTCGTACATTACATGTATACCTATTGTTCATTCATTCATATATTAGTGATCTTGTATTTTATTTCTATTATTTGTTTTATATGCTCGATTATGTTATTGAAACTGCTTTCAGAGGTATGTACTTCGCTCCAATCCTGACTGGATATATTTTTCCAGATGAATGGCTTTTAGAGAAGTGTTCCATATTTTATGGGCCGCAGGACGGTGTATGCATCCTTATTGCTACACCTATCTCCACCCAAGAGACTTTACATCATCCAATGGCTAAGTGAATCAAGAATTAATATGTCATGTCATGAATCATGTGAATCTGAAACCCAATACTTGTATGGTCGCAGATAATTCGTGCACGAGGTATCTTGGATTTCTTGGATGATCTCCAGGGCACCGAGATCGTTCCGGCCTAGAAAAAATTATTTAGGGACTCCTCGAGCTTTGGCAGGATAGTGTCCGTACCTCGAGTTTTTAGCGCTACTCCATCACCATTAAAAGAATTCGACTATTTCCTGTTACGGCGGGATGGTATGCGCCTCGAGTTTTTAGTGCTATACCCATCTTCGTCAAGAGACTCGTCCAAATGGCTTATAGCGCCAGCGACCCTCATGTTCATATAGATAAGTTATCAGCGCTTAGTGGCAACCCATGTGTGAGTCATTGCATCGCATCCGGTAATTGAAAAAACCTAAACGGATATGATTATAACACACTTGTACATATTTGAACACTTGAATATCTTCTTCAACACTTCTAGATAATTTGTGTAACTCGTGTACCCAAAATAGAACCTTGCTTAGGACACTTGTGTTTGCTTACGTTATTGCCCCTGTATTTCACTATGTATGCTCCTGTTTGTAAACCCCCAGATTTTGCAAAAATTTTAAATTGGGATTTTTTGCAATTTTCTAGAATTTTCTGGGGATTTTCTGTAATTAAAATCAGGGTTTCTAATTATTAAATGATTTTTAATTATTAATAAATAATATTAAAATATCATGGAAATAATATTTTTGGGTGTAAAATGGAAAACTGGACTTAGAATAATTTTTCTGGAATTTATTGGACCTCAGACCTATTTTTAAATACCTAAAAACTATTTATTTATTTAATCAATTAATTATTATTATTATTATTATTATTATTATTATTTTCTATCCGGCCCGGCCCACGGCCCAACTCTCAGCCCGGCCCACCCGCTCGGCCCGCCCGCCTTAACGGGTCGGGTCGGGTCCACCCGAACCCGACCCGCCGCCCGTTACCCGTTCCCCTTCTCCCCTCTCCCCCGCCTGACCCGCGCTGCTCCGCGTCCGCGCCGCCTCCCGTGGCCGCCGCGCCACGCCGGCCACGCTCCCCCGCCCGCTCCGCGCACCTCCGCACCGGCCGCCGCTTTCCCCGCCTCACCCGGCCACCCTCTCCCCTATAAAAACACCCGCAGCCCCACCCTCGCCACCGTCAGCCACGACCCCCACCACCGTCGACCACCCGAGCCGCCTCGACGCCAGCCGACGCCCAGCAGCCGACGAGTCGCCCCCCCAGCCTCCTCCGGCGCTCCTCCGGCCGGGCCGCCGCCGAAAATCTCCAGAAACCCTAAAACCCTAAATTCCCAATTCGTCGTGTCGTGTCGGACACGACACGGACACGAAAATTCCCTGTTTCTCGAGCCCTGTTCAGGTACTCATATCTTTCTCCTTGCTGCCCCGTTTTCAATTCCGTAAATTGCGTTGCGAAGCCTGTATGACCCTCTCGGTGCCCGGACAAACCGCTCGGGGCATCGCGTCCTGTGGTGATCGCACACCGCGATCCAAAAACAGAAAAAACCAGACCCTGTTTTACCCCGGAACTGAGTACGCCACGCCAAATGGGACGACTTGGTCGCGTGCGGTCTTCACAGATACGTGCGCACCGTCGATACGGACGTGTGAGATTTCGCGGAAGCTGATTCGGGTGTGCGTGCACACCGGAATCAACGCATATCCGCGAACAACGCCCAGTATCCGACTTTTCTATAATTTGCCCTAACTTCTTGTACACTCGTCGGATCGAGACGAAACTTGCGCCATCGGACTCGTAGCGATACGCTGGTCCTGTGGGTCAAGTTTGGTTCGATTCTGAGAACGTTGACGAAATCGCGTGTCGTGGGCCCCACAGGCCCCGTTCGACGGGCGATTTTGTGATCGGCTCATCGGAATCCAATTCTGGAAGTTCCGTTGGGTTCGTATCAGCGTTCCTGACCTGTTGACACTAAGTTTGGTGAATTTGGAGACCGTTGACCCGAACATGTTTTTCGGTGCAAAGCGGGCCCACCGGCGGACCCCGTTTTGATCCGAAACTGCCGTTTTTGCCCTTGTCTCCAAATTGGACCCAAGGACAGGCGTTTCTAGCTATTTGACATCTTTTGAGCATGATGGTAATGTCTATTTCAGCTTTTGGACTCATCTCTGGAATTTCCCCAAGAATAATTAACTGGATCCAAACAACAAGCAAGTACCTGCACTTCAAGTTTAATCTTTATATTGTGATAGTTAATTCCATGCTCTACTAGTACCCTTGATGATTACACGTAGTGTTAGAATACTGGATTTCATGTCTTGGATACTGTATTTTATGTCTTGCTTTTCATGTCGGGTGGGAGAATACTAGAAGGCATGTAGTTTACCTTTCCCCCTATCATGTTTAATAGCTGTTGGTACACGACTGTACCCTCAACCGGATCTCAATTATTCATGTTTAATAGCCGTCTATGACGGCCGAATTAGCCTTATAAACCCCTACATGCCAACTATGTATTCTAAAATAAACACAAGTTCACACAGATAGCTTCTGGTCTTATTATAGTTCTTGCTGACTGTTGTAGTTTCATTTCCTGTCTCATTTATTCCTGCTTTCTCATATTCCTATTTATAGTATTAACTCTGAGATATTGATGTTCTTCTATGCAACTTCCTCAATATGATACTCAAGTTAATTGTCATGAATATTTAGTTTAATCTTGTTGTGCATTGTGTACTTTGCTCCTTTCCTGACTGGATCCGTTATTTTAGGCGATGATGAGGACTTGCCCCTACCTATTATGCCCACTATGAGTTAGCAGGTGACCCATATGAGGAGCCAGTTCCCACCCAGGAGGCTACTTCTGCAGAGTAGTTAGCAGTAGCTGCTTATTTATTTCCTTTCAGCATATACTCGGGTTTGTCCCCGATTTATCTTCTGGCTTGTATTAACTGTGGATTTGGTTGTCACAGATTAAATGTTATGAAATCTTAGCATTCCTATTTCCTGTGATTATTCTTACATGTTTATTATTATGGATGAGATAGATACTTATTGACCCCAGAAATGACCTAGACAGCGTACTACCGCCGACACTGCGACGTAGGCTGGACGTGCCCACGCACTCGTGCCCGAATAACCGGGTGCGGGTCGTGACACATTTTTGTGGTGGCCCATGCAGGTCCAACGACTAAATTGTTCGGTTTCAACTCAGGGACCGAACAGGCCTGCAATAAAGCTAGGATAAGTTTATAGGATCTCATCCACTTGCTTGAATCGTTTTAGATATCTGTATCGTATTTGAACTAATATGAACTTGCATCTTGCCTTGATTCCTGTGCGCCTCTTATTGGTTATTTTGGATACAGGGAAATGGACCCACAAGCCAGTAACGAGGCTCATGCAGAAATACCACAAACTGTTGTGGTTACCCAAGAAGACGATGTGATACCAGTCGGTGAAGGCCAATCATCACAAGGGAGTCAAGCAAGTCAGCCTGCCTCAATAATCCATCAAGATGGCGTTCCACCCTCGACACAGCCTATTCCACCGATGTCTTCCTTCCCACCGGGACCGCCTATGGACGAACAGCAGATGTTTCGCATGTTCAACATAATGATGCAAGCCTATCAAAAGGTTCAACAAGAAACTCAGCAAAACCAAGCGGAGAACTTCATCGACAGAATTAGCTCGGAGTCACGGAAGCCAAGCAGTTCAAATGCAATTACCTTCGACGAGGACGTTCTTACTGCAGCGCGACCTGTGGAGTGCACCACAAGGATCGAGTCCAGCCGAAAGCGGCCGTATGTGTCAGCACCAGACCAAGCACAACAGGAAAAAGCTGCAAAGCGACCACAGATGAATCCAACTCAAGGACAGAACCAACAAGCTCCCACTTGTAGCTATTATCGAAAACAAGGTCACATTTGGCAGGATTGTAGAAAGAGACTAGGTGCCTGTCTATATTGTGGATCAGCAGTACATCAAATGAAGGACTGTCCTGCTGCTCAAAGACGCACAACTGCACAAAAGTTTCAGTTCAGGCCAGGCCCCAGCAGCGCAGCAGAGGGCACCACCTCAAGAACACGGACAAGCTTACGCGATGACCGTGGAGAACGTGCAGACTCTTAGAGTAACTAATGCGCATAAGTGATTCGTAGATACCGTTTTCTAGTATTGTTTTAGCTTGTGCCTACTGGTTCGTGACCTCAGCCCAACCTAGTAACTTTAAACTTGCTAATAACCTGGTAGGTTTTTATATTTAATAACTTTAGAGATTGTAGACTCTTCTGTTATTTTGCTTATTGTGTGAACTTCAATGATTTGTACCTCCTTTCATCATCATCTAGCGCACTTAATTTTGCCGTACTTGATTTACGCTGCTAGTCTATAGCCTAGTTTTGCAGGCTTACTCTTTATCGAGCTTGTTTATGATAAGTGTATTATTGGGGAGGCCCACAATGATACATTTCAGAATCAGTGTATTACGGTCTGATCAACCATAGTGCGCTTGATTCGCCCTTCGAATTAATACTTTACGTGGATTGAGATATAGTTGACTAGTATACTTGCCCCTAGATATTTCCGAGCATATCGTATCGATTACATAACTGTATTAATACGAGCATGTGAATAGGAATTACCGAGATAGGATTCAATCCATAATCGCTTGACAATTCCCACCTGAATACTTTAAAACGCCTTGATCCCGATATTTCTGTTCTATCACCCCACCCTTGAACTCTTTATTATTGATCTTCGTCTTCCCTTATTTCGAAAAGATGAAATCTCGTGCCTGGAATAAGTTAGTACATAGATAGTACTAGATATGCCACAGGTCGATCATATACTTGAGGATTAAACTTTCGTAATTGAGGACATATCATATGTGACATGATCGGCGTTGAAAGTTCGAGGATTGAATGACATAGGTAAACATATTAAGGAATATTTTTCTTAAGGTATATAGTCTTTTGGGATGAATGGGTAAACTCTAAGTTGGGTAGCAATGCATTTGTCAACTCGAGAGGAATGTCCTTTGGATCATGATCGAGTAAGGTTAGATTGGAAGAAGCAAGCCATTCTAAATTAGAAAATTTAAAGGAGTGACTAAGATGATTAGTGAATTGATATCGAGGACCCAATAGTTATATCTTAGGTTTATGATTTTGAATCATGAAGGTAAAATCATCAATTTGAATTTAGAGGGTAGAATTATAGAATTTCAGACTTGAACATCGGTGGACTACATTTAAATTATTTTTTTCAATTTGATGATTTGATTTAAGAATTAAAATTGAGGGTTGGACTACCTAGTTAGAATATTGAGGATGTGAATGGAATTTAAAGAGTTGTAGCATACAATGGTGAATAGGAATACTGTTGGACTCGAATCATTTCTAGAGGAATTTATGATAATTAGAGGCAAAGTCATGTGCAAATCTTAAAAATGCTATATGGACTTAATCTAAAATCTGCCTGTGGGAAATTTGAGGAAGTAAGAAGTAATAACCATAGGTTAAAATTTTGATTGGAACAAGTAGTCATCTTAATCATGAAATGATTACAGTGGACATGATTAGGCTTTTAATTATTGCAAAGAGAAGGCGATCGACTTGCCCTATGTACATGAAGGATTAACAGATTATGGCTTAATTTTAAATTTCGAGGACGAAATTTTATAAGTTGGGTAGATTGTAAACCCCCAGATTTTGCAAGAATTTTAAATTGAGATTTTTCGCAATTTTCTAGAATTTTCTGGGGATTTTCTGTAATTAAAATCAGGGTTTCTAATTATTAAATAATTTTTAATTATAAATAAATAATATTAAAATATCATGAAAATAATATTTTTGGGTGTAAAATAGAAAACTGGACTTAGAGTAATTTTTCTGGAATTTATTGGACCTCAGACCTATTTTTAAATGCCTAAAAACTATTTATTTATTTAATTAATTAATTATTATTATTATTATTATTATTATTATTATTATTATTATTATTATTATTATTTTCTATCTGGCCCGGCCCGCGGCCCAACTCTCAGCCAGGCCCACCCGCTCGGCCCGCCCGCCTTAACGGGTCGGGTCGGGTCCACCCGAACCCTACCCGCCGCCCGTTACCCGTTCCCCTTCTCCCCTCTTCCTCGCCTGACCCGCGCTGCTCCACGTCCGCCGCCGCCTCCCGCGGCCGCCGCGCCACGCCGGCCACGCTCCCCCGCCCGCTCCACGCACCTCCGCACAGGCCGCCGCTTCCCCCGCCTCACCCGGCCACCCTCTCCCCTATAAAAACCCCCGCAGCCCCCACCCTCGCCACCGTCAGCCACGACCCCCACCACAGTCGACCGCCCGAGCCGCCTCGACGCCAGCCGACGCCCAGCAGCCGACGAGCTGCCCCCCCAGCCTCCTCTGGTGCTCCTCCGGCCGGGCCACCGCCGGAAATCTCCACAAACCCTAAAACCCTAAATTCCTAATTCGTCGTGTCGTGTCGGACACGACACGGACACGAAAATTCCCTGTTTCTCGAGCCCTGTTCAGGTACTCATATCTTTCTCCTCGCTGCCCCATTTTCAATTCCGTAAATTGCGTTGCAAAGCCTGTATGACCCTCTCGGTGCCCGGACAAACAGCTCGGGGCATCGCGTCCTGTGGTGATCGCACACCGCGATCCAAAAACAGGAAAAACCAGACCCTGTTTCACCCCGGAACTGAGTACGCCCTGCCAAACGGGACGACTTGGTCGCATGCGGTCTTCACAGATACGTGCGCACCGTCGATACGGACGTGTGAGATTTCGCAGAATCTGATTCGGGTGTGCGTGCACACCCAAATCAACGCTTATCAGCGGACATCGCCCCATATCCGACTTTTCTGCAATTCGCCCTAACTTCTTGTACACTCGTCGGATCGAGACGAAACTTACGCCATCGGACTCGTAGCGATACGCTGGTCCTGTGGGTCAAGTTTGGTTCGATTCTGAGAACGTTGACGAAATCGCGTGTCGTGAGCCCCACAAGCCCCGCTCGACGGGCGATTTTGTGATCGGCTCATCGGAATCCAATTCTGCAAGTTCCATTGGGTTCGTATCAGCGTTCCTGACCTGTTGACACTAAGTTTAGTGAATTTGGAGACCGTTGACCCGGACACGTTTTTCGGTGCAAAGCGGGCCCACCGGCGGACCCCGTTTTGACCCGAAACTGCCATTTTTGCCCTTGTCTCCAAATTGGACCCAAGGACAGGCATTTCTAGCTATTTGACATCTTCTGAGTGTGATGGTAATGTCTATTTTAGCTTTTGGACTCATATCTGGAATTTCCCCAAGAACAATTAACTAGATCCAAACAACAGGCAAGTACCTGCACTTCAAGTTTAATCTTTATATTATGATAGTTAATTCCCTGCTCTACTAGTACCTTTGATGATTACACGTAGTGTTAGAATACTAGATTTCATGTCTTGGATACTGTATTTCATGTCTTGCTTTTCATGTCGGGTGGGAGAATACTAGAAGGCATGTAGTTTACCTTTCCCCCTATCATGTTTAATAGCTGTTGGTACGCGACTGTACCCTCAGTCGGATCTCAATTGTTCATGTTTAATAGCCGTCTATGACGGTCGGATTAGCCTTATAAACCCCTTCATGCCAACTATGTGTTCTAAAATAAACACAAGTTCACACAGATAGCTTCTGGTCTTGTTATAGTTCTTGCTGACTGTTGTAGTTTCATTTCCTGTCTCATTTATTCCTGCTTTCTTATATTCCTGTTT
This sequence comes from Iris macrosiphon, assembly GCA_036927795.1. NCBI lineage: Eukaryota > Viridiplantae > Streptophyta > Magnoliopsida > Asparagales > Iridaceae > Iris > Iris macrosiphon. The sequence goes on along the minus strand of JAYESA010000001.1, from coordinate 9,078,276 downwards.
ATAGCATTAACTCTGAGATATTGATGTTCTTCTATGCAACTTCCTCAATATGATACTCAAGTTAATTGTCATGAATATTTAGTTTAATCTTGTTGTGCATTGTGTACTTTGCTCCTTTCCTGACTGGATCCGTTGTTTTAGGCGATGATGAGGACTTGCCCCTACCTATTATGCCCACTATGAGTTAGCAGGTGACCCATATGAGTAGCCAGTTCCCACCCAGGAGGCTACTTCTGCAGAGTAGTTAGCAGTAGCTGCTTATTTATTTCCTTTCAGCATATACTCGAATTTGTCCCCGATTTATCTTTTGGCTTGTATTAACTGTGGATTTGGTTGTCACAGATTAAATGTTATGAAATCTTAGCATTCCTATTTCCTGTGATTATTCTTACATGTTCATTATTGTGGATGAGATAGATACTTATTGACCCCAGAAATGACCTAGACAGCGTACTACCGCCGACACTGCGGCGTAGGCTGGACGTGCCCACGCACTCGTGCCCGAATAACCGGGTGCGGGTCGTGACACTGTTTGATGAAACTTGGTTTACCTTAGATAGGGAAGGACGGATGGTAAGTTAGTAAGTCTCATCGTATTCCTTTATATCGCACGACGCATTGCCACACGAGTTAGGTTTTACATTATACCATAAAACTAATCATAAGGCAATACTAGAAAGATAACTTAATAGATGGTGCATAGAAATTTTATAATGTGTTTGGATTTATCGAGCGGGCGAGAAGCCTCCCTACCAGTGCATTTATATACTGATAATCCACCAGATTGCTTGCGGGGTACGGAAGAACCTCATTCGGTTCGGAGACCCCTTTCACGCGTGCTAAGGCGTGGAGATCACTATGAAGCCTTGGAACATTGCATTCGAAACTGAAGCACATATACAAGACATAATATTGGAATATCACCTACGTATCATTCCATAAATATAGCCACTTGGCACGCTTTTATAGTTTCAGAGAAAGAGAGAGGCTTGAGCGACTTTTAATCTCGGTATAGCGCCGCTTGTAATACTTGTTCAATATCAAAAAATAGCTTATTTTACTTCTATACTTGTGTTATTCAATGCTTGCGCTATTGACGACTCTGAGAATTTGTTACCTATCGCCTGTTTGTTCTTATTCCGCTGTAATCGGACTTTATGTGCAACTTTATGGCTTAGATATTTTATTGCCTGTTTGGATTATGGCCTTGTACGGGCCCAGCTTGTGCTCATCCGACATCACATCCAGATAGGAACGATCGTCCCGAGGGAGTTCTAACGAGGTAATTTGTGCGCAGCGGGGATGGCCGATTACGTGCGGGAGACCAGGGCGTGACATATTAGTATCAGAGCATGGCTTTACGCCTTTGGACTTCTTATCAATTTTCTCAGTTTTGAAAGCTCGCTCGTGGGTTATGTGCATACACTCTCTCTTATTGACCCGAATAGGATATTCCATACAATAATTCTAAATACTTTTAAAAGTTGCATGTGATTGATATGATTGCTTGAACTGGATAGTTACGCAAAGGCCTTTGTGCTGACCTGTGTTAGACTTTGTGGAAATATACGCGTGCTAGAACTTGCAAGTTATGTGCAAACTCAAATATTTATACATAATTTCCTAGCTGGTTAGTGTGCGGAATGGAATATCGTTCGGACGGTTTGCTATGCACACAGCCTTTCGGCTAAGTTGTATTGAGTATCACGTACCACGACCCTTTTGGTGCTAGATAGTTGCAAGCGAGATTGGGATATCGTTCAGGATAAGGATAAGTCAGACTTAGAATGGCAACCGATAGAAACCTTATTAGATCATCGCTAAGGTGAATATAGAGATCGTTCTTGAATTTTGAGAAATAGCTCAGACGGTATTTTGTGTCGGAAGATACAAAACAAATATGGTTTACTTGAATGACTATCAACAGGATATATACGAGACTAAGATTTATTAGGCAATGCTTAGGTATCATGCAGAAATTCTAAGGAATGACTTGGTGAATATGCTAGCGATTGATGCGAACAAAATTGAGGATTTAATTAGGTAACTCGATTTCTGAGTGGTGTATGGTTCATTTTGAAAATATTTAAAATGAATTTATAGGTTTTATGTAATAGTTGGATTGAACGATTTGGGAATGTCTTGAACAAGTGATAAGGCTTATATCGAATAGGGATTCAAGGAAATAAAAATTAATATCTTGGTCAAGGAAACTTGGTGGAAAGTTGATGGATCGTATGAGCAATTTTAAATTAAATCAAACGAATTAAAACTTGAGTAGAATATCGCTCGAATAGAAGTTAGCCCGAGAATGAATATTGTGGTTCGATGAAAGAGGTAAGTGATAATAGATTTGGCTTAGTGTTTGGAAGAACGATCTTAAATCTAGTTCGAAAGATAACCTTCAAAATCAGTCCCCGTAGAGAACGATTATCCTGCGGGAGCGCCAGCATGGTGATTTCACGTACAGCGGGGATAATCGAACTCACAGAAACATGTTCAATAATTATTCCAAACGAACTTGATAAATAGAACGTATCAAAAGTAAATAAACTTTGGCTTGAATAATTGAACTTAGTTGCTTGATAAATGCCAGAAGTAGACTATGGATTTATCAAACGATAACATTAAAGTTCAATAATTTTATTAGATGAATTATAATCATGGCATGAAGGAACATGACTTGGTAGATAAACATATATATCTTAGATGGAGCAACATAAAATGATAAGGTATCTCGATGGCTTCGAAAATAACTATAACGTTCAACGTTCTTGTCTTGTGCGAGCATAACTCTATGCTCGTACATGCGTCACGCTCAGATTAGGATGATTATCCAGCAGGAGCGTTGGCGTGGTGATCTCACATCCAGCAAGGATAATCGAACTTGTGGAAGACCAGAGCGTGATAACTAATGGATCGTCTTGACTTATGGTTCGAAACGATAATACAAGTTTGAGAATGCAAATGAATTAGAAATATTTCAAGGATAAGTTAGTCTAGAACCTGAAGTAAGTCACGCTTGATAGTTTCGTGAACGAATTCATGAATTTGGTTGGATGACTTAGAGTTTATTATTGAGATCAAAGATTTAGAATTGAATCATGGATTGGTGGTCTAGACTTAATAGATATATGGATTATATCAAAACATGCTTAAGGAGATATACTATGTGAATTGCTAGGCTTGTCATACAACTTGGATATATCATGGATTTGACTGAAGGGACTCGAACCCTATGCAACGAACGTGTTAATGTAAGTAGGATAATCTGTGCTCGATGTTTAGAAATCTGAATGAAACGAGCTTGGGTAGAATATCACGTACAAACGAATAATTGTTTGACCTTAGAAATTGGGACGAGCATTGTGCGATGAATTTTTACGATGAATCGTATGCTTAAACTTGTACCTATGACCTTGTGAGCTGACCTAGTAATTAGGAAGATGACCCTGTGCCAAGTGAAAGAACTTGTGTGGCCGACTTTAGAATATTGCTTGAGCAAGCCATAGAACTGGGAAAGCAAGACTTAGAGTTAGACTTGGAACAACAAGTATATGATATGTTTGACACAAATGAAATGCACGATATGACATGGACGCTAGTCGGTTAAATCATACTTAACAGTAGTAAAATGCTTTTTTTAAGTGGGAATGGAAATGACTTGGATTTTATAGACCCTATCGGAAGTATCATCATAATTTATAAGACGAGAACCCTTGAGATTTTTGCAAGTAGCTTGTCTGAATTCACTATCGCTAAGTTTGGTTGAATGCATATGTTTGAGAGATACCTTGAATGTGTGCACGATCCAAGACTCAATGATATGTTGAACTCGAGTGCAAAAACTTGGCTATCGCTAAGTTGGTTGACATGTATATATTTTAGGGATGCTTTGAATATGTTCACCATCTAGACTCGCCGTCACTACCACATTTCGAAAACAGGGATATTTTTGACTTTTTATAATTATTAATATTGTAGTAGTTATAATTAAATAATTGCATGATAAGTCTATTTAATTTAAATAATTATGTGAGATGTGTAATTAAATATTATATTATATTATATACAGTGTTCATTATGTTTGAGCTGGTAGACGAGACCTAGAAGTGTAACGCCCCGCTCCGCGCCGGCGTTATATATCAAGGTGAGTGGGCAGAACTTCGTTCTCTGATTCTTGCACGCCTCAATAAATAACCTGAGTTTTTGCTTGCAATATTTTCTTAAGAGAATGATAGAACCTGCCTTGCATGTTAATGAACGAACTCACCTAGCTTGTCTTTGAATCAATGTCTACTAAACGAGAATCCTGTATCGCCTGCTTAGAGTGCATGAACATGTTCACTATCGTCTATGCTTCGAGAGAACCATACTGTGCCTGAACGTGTTCAAGTGATAAGTCGGATTGCCCCGCAACAATGAGTGTATTCTGATGGTTCGTCTCGTCTGCATACTAGAGTTTATTTGATAGTGTTCCATGCATTCGCACACGGTCGGACAATGGCTATTGGTGGAGAGCTGAACTGCATGTATCCCGGCTGCTACCATGATAGTGCAAAGCAACCATGAGTCACAGCTGCCTCTAGCATCAGATAAAAGAGTCATTGGTATGCTGGACTAACCGCTACCGATCCTGAGATACTCGGGGACCGCCCTGCATATAGCTAAGTCATTGTGTTGGCTTGGATAGTGACTGCCCCTAAGAATGTGCATCGTGTGTCTAGCTATGCATCAGACCCTTGAGTCGCACGAGACACGCTGTACACACCCTGAAACATGAACGGTTTGTTTGCTTGCATATAATATGAAACTCTGTTTCCAAACATGTTTCTAAACAAGTAAATCGACTCTGCTAGAACTGCATGAAACGAACCTAGGTAAAACTAGAAAGATCACTAGTAATGTAATGTTTTATAACATGATTACTTAGTGCCTGTTTGAGTGAATGCTTGTTTCTGTTCAGTTGATTTATCTCACCAGTACTTGTATAAAGTGCTGACCCACCAACAGTTTACTTGTTCGCAGGTACTGGATCGTCCGAGGGAGCGATAGGCGTGCCACAGTCCCGAAGACCCGGAATCCTGGTTTCGATTGTTGCCCCGAGAATGCTATCGTATAACGGGGCATAATGTATGGAACGAACGTGTGCCTTTGCTAAAGGAAACCCAAGTTGCCTCGATTGTCCCGAACACTCAGTTGGCTAATGCATTGCATTGCAACAAGTCCCTTTCCGCTGCTTACTCGATTGATACGATGATAGCCAACTATCAACTTAAACGATTGGCCTTGCACGGGCGCAACCCCAGGCCCGTGCGGCATCACGTCCCCCGAAAGCTCGAACGGGCCATTCGCTTGGCTCCCTTCCTCCCTCGCACCCGCGGGATGGGCGCGGTAATTCGCGTCCGGCGCGCCGAGGCACGGTGATACGTGTCCGGTTCGTTCAAATCCCGGCCGCACGGGGCGGGGCAGGGCGGAGCGGCGGCCCGGGCGGGGCCGGGGCGTGACAGAATGGTATCAGAGCGGAATCGATTCTCTGGCCCAAACCGTTGCTATGACTCTGAGATATTATCGATATGGTTTTGCAAAGAGCGTTCCATACAATAAGTCCATAGATATTCTCAAAGTGCAAAATGTTTCCTGAACTTGAATTGCTTGATTGTTTCGATTGAGTACGGCGAGGGACGGCACTATCGCTACTCGGATATCGAGAAGTTTATCCTTGAAGTTTCGAGGACGAAACTTTTTATTGGTTGGTAAGTATGTAACGCCCCGCTCCGCGCCGGCGTTATATATCAAGGTGAGTGGACAGAACTTCGTTCTCTGATTCTTGCACGCCTTAATAAATAACCTGAGTTTTTGCTTGCAATGTTTTCTTAAGAGAATGATAGAACCTGCCTTGCATGTTAATGAACGAACTCACCTAGCTTGTCTTTGAATCAATGTCTGCTAAACGAGAATCCTGTATCGCCTGCTTAGAGTGCATGAACATGTTCACTATCGTCTATGCTTCGAGAGAACCATACTGTGCCTGAACGTGTTCAAGTGATAAGTCGGATTGCCCCGCAACAATGAGTGTATTCTGATAGTTCGTCTCGTCTGCATACTAGAGTTTATTTGATAGTGTTCCATGCATTCGCACGCGGTCGGACAATGGCTATTGGTGGAGAGCTGAACTGCATGTGTCCCGGCTGCTACCATGATAGTGAAAAGCAACCATTAGTCACAGCTGCCTCTAGCATCAGATAAAAGAGTCATTGGTATGCTGGACTAACCGCTACCGATCCTGAGATACTCGGGGACCGCCCTGCATATAGCTAAGTCATTGTGTTGGCTTGGATAGTGACTGCCCCTAAGAATGTGCATCGTGTGTCTAGCTATGCATCAGACCCTCGAGTCGCACGAGACATGCTGCACACACCCTGAAACATGAACGGTTTGCTTGCTTGCATATAATATGAAACACTGTTTCCAAACATGTTTCTAAACAAGTAAATTGACTCTGCTAGAACTGCATAAAACGAACCTAGGTAAAACTAGAAAGATCACTAGTAATGTAATGTTTTATAACATGATTACTTAGTGCCTGTTTGAGTGAATGCTTGTTTCTGTTCAGTTAATTTATCTCACCAGTACTTGTATAAAGTGCTGACCCACCAACAGTTTACTTGTTCGCAGGTACTGGATCGTTCGAGGGAGCGATAGGCGTGCCACAGTCCCGAAGACCCGGAATCCTGGTTTCGATTGTTGCCCCGAGAATGCTATCGTATAACGGGGCATAATGTATGGAACGAACGTGTGCCTTTGCTAAAGGAAACCCAAGTTGCCTCGATTGTCCCGAACACTCAGTTGGCTAATGCATTGCATTGCAACAAGTCCCTTTCCGCTGCTTACTCGATTGATGCGATGATAGCCAACTATCAACTTAAATGATTGGCCTTGCACGGGCGCAACCCCAGGCCCGTGCGGCATCACGTCCCCCGAAAGCTCGAACGGGCCATTCGCTTGGCTCCCTTCCTCCCTCGCACCCGCGGGACGGGCGCGGTAATTCGCGTTCGGCGCGCCGAGGCACGGTGATACGTGTCCGGTTCGTTCAAATCCCGACCGCACGGGGCGGGGCAGGACAGAGCGGCGGCCCGGGCGGGGCCGGGGCGTGACAAGAAGCCTAGTAGATGAACACCTGTCCGAATCATGGGTTTATGTGGTTAATTGTTTTATTTAGAATTAATTTATTGGAGGTTGTAATTAACTACTGTAATTTATTTAATTATTGCGCTTTGCCCTTGCTTCGATATTTGGAGCGCTACCCTAGCTTTTGCCTTCCAACAAATTTCACAACATTGCCCTAGACATGCCCGCCTTCCATTCTACCATTTTTTGTAACTCATAATTATCCTCTTTTGTGCTTCATTTTAGCCGCACAAAAATCATCGCGGACGTTTATTTAAATTCTAAATAAATTCTAATTTTGTATCGTTGTGCGTTCCAATCGAAATTGGAGGCAATCTTGAACTATTTTTCGTGCGGCCCAAATTAGGGTAATATTCTGTTCTTAGTCTTCTTCATTAATGATATTGATGACCCGACCTGATTTTGGCCCCATGTCCTCCTAATTAATTTTTGAACACAGCTTGCTTTTATTCCTAATTAAATTGAGGATACCATTTTAACTGATTCCGTAAATCCCAATTTAATTCCAGTGCCCTGCTATTTGAGCCCATACCAAACATACGGTGCCCCCTCACTCTGCAAAATGCCAAACACCGAATTGCCCACCCAATTTTCATCATTTTATGTGTCTGTGCAAATACCCAAATTTAAGGGGGCTAATTTGCAAATTTGCATTAGGTGTCAACACCCCATTGGTTCAACCAAATGGAGAAGCCCAATATTGACTAGTCAACACCCCCATCCTCACATGTAGGAAATTTCTTCATGACAAATCAGGACCACCCATTTAAAATGGGTGCATCCTCACCCTTGATTCCCACACACTCTCTCCCTATTTAATGTCCTATCACCTAGCCCTAATCCCCAAAAACCTAGGGAAGCAGACCTCCTCACTAGCCCCAAGCCCCCAAACCGTAGCCTCCTCCCCATTCTAAAATTTCTTCTTCATTTTTCTTTTCTTCTTCTTCTTTCTTCTTCTTCTTCCATTGTTTTTGAAATTACAAAAAGAGAGAAGGAAACCATCACCACCACTCCCACACTGTTCATCCCGAGCCCGGCCCCCATCTCCGGCCTAGCTCCGGCGAACTACTGTGCCTTCTCCGGCCGCTCCCTCGTCAGCCCGGCCACGCAGCTCGACTCCGCCTCACTCGAGCAACCACCACCCTCAGCCGGCGGAGCCCCACTGCTCCTCCTCCTAGCTCCTTCCTCCCCCACCACGGCTCACCTCAGCCGAGCTCCCTCCCACAGCCACGACTCCCTGCTCTGGCCACTTTCCTCCATCTTCCCCTGCATCTCTTCGACTCTCCTCCACTCTTCCCTGTACTCCGGCGAGCCTCCACCGCTGCATTTTCTCCACCCGGCCGAGCCCCGACCCCGTTCTCCATCACCAGCCGACCTCCCACCATCAACCCGACACCACTGCAGCCGACTCTCCCCCTCTTCCCTGCTACTCCGGCGGCCCCCCTACCCCGAACTCCTCCGCAGTCCGGCCAACTCCGAGTTTCTTCCTCGAAACAACTCCTCCTTCCTCAACAATCCATCGGACCGATGAACCACCCTCCGTCGACCCAACTCCGGCGCTGTGCACGCCATCATCACCTCCACCAATATCACTACACCACCCGACTGCTCTACAATTCCTCCTGACCCATCCCGAGCTGTACTCCGGCTCCGGTCACCTATCAACCACCTTCAACTACAACCACCTCCATCATCACCACCCAACCCCCAATCGAGCTCCACCCGTCGGCACTCCTCTCCACACCCCTCGTTCACTCCAGTTTCTCCTCCGGCGTCGACGATATCCCTCGTACATCGAACACCACCATCCAGTTCTCCCCCTGATGTCCCCCAACTCCGGCAGACGACTCCGACCAACCCCGGTGAGCCTCTCCCTTTTCCCTCCTTCTCTATGTGTGTATTAATGTATTGTATATGTATTTGATGTATTGTATATGTATAATTAATGTAATATATTTTAAGATGTATTTAATAATGTATATGTATATGTATATATTTAATATAATCTGGTATACCTGTACATGTATATTTTAATATGTACATGTATATGTATATATATATATATTTAATATGATTGGTATATATATAAATAGGTATTCTACTATATGTATTATTGGTATACTTAATATATTTTTCAATATATAAAAATTGGTATATGTATATATTTATTTGTATATACACCTAGTATATTTTTTAAATTGATATATATGGTACACATATATTGTTTAACTAATATATATATTGTACATCAAATTAAATGGTATATATATATTGTATATGTATTTAATGTGATATATTAGTATTAGTATATATTTTAATAATAACATTGACAATATATATATATATATATATATATATATATATATATATATATTTTAAAATGTATTTTTAGCATATGTATGAGTATACATATATATTGTTCAACTAGTATAAATTAGATATGTATATAAATTGGTACATACATATATATTGTAAATGTATATAAATTGGTGCATGTATATATATTGTAAGTACTAATATAGTTAAAAATAGGTATAATGTGTCTCATATATCTATCTACTAGACGACCCTAGTTGACCAGTATCATGCCAGGCATAGCCCCTGTCACGACCCGAGGCGTCCCCCGAGCCGTGACCGCCGTGCGGGCCTGGATTTGCGCCCGCACAAGGCTTTTTAATGATTTGCATAGCAAGCACATACTCAGAGTACGCAGATAAATTGAAACACAGATTTGAAACATAGAAAAGTTCTCTTTATTGATAATGAACATCTATTACAAACTCTTGAACGAGTCAGCTAATATGCCGAACGGCTTACAAAAGGGTTGACTCAAAATGAGATAGCAGTCCTGTACATTACATCCTTTTATAAATTCAAAACGATAAAGACCTCCAGGCTGGAGGATCGCTTTGCCACGAAGCTGCATTTGTGTATGAAGAGTTGCAGGCTTCGGACTTCAGAAGGGCTACGAGGCGCGGTGAAGACGCGCTAACAGCTGGACTGGATCGGGAAGACGGCTTCGGCTCCTCGCTCGGTTCGCCTTGGTGCGGAGAACCTGTTTCAACGAGGGTCAGCATATCGAAACATGCTGGTGAAGGCGAGCTAGCCTGACTATACCAATCAACACGTTGTTTAGTGAAGCATGCATATTTGGTTGGTTTCTATCTTGCCTTAGTTCATTTACAGTTAAGCAGCATATTGAATTTACTGAAATGAACGTGCCACTGTTCGGTGGATTTACCTGACCGTCTGAATTACCTGCACAATACTTACCTTGCCTTCCCTACCACGAAGACACAAGTTAGTATGCAACAGGTTTAAATATACAGGGGATCACTGGCGGGATGCCATAATGGACGGGGCATAGTACATGAATGAAATAACAAGTAACGGAAAGTTGAACAGGGCGTCACAAGTTATTTCATCCGATACAGGCGACTATTCAGGAGTTCCGTCCGGATCGGATCGGTGCCAGTGCCCCAGCAACCGTCCGCAGGAACTAAGACCTTGTGCACAAGTTGTCCGTGATCAACATATACACTAAGTTAGCAGTTGAGGCAAATCAGGGCAATAACAGGCACGGGACAGTAACAGGAGGAGAGCTACTTTGGCATAGTCTCCCTATCAGATTATTGCATTCAGGATGAGTATGATCATAGCATAATTTAAAGAAGAGCATACATTCTAACTTGTATTATGCATATGATAAATATTTCCGAGCGAACACGCATGCAAGTAAGTAACCGTTCACAGTTTGATTGACAAGCAGTATTAACCAAGTCTATTCTCTTTTATCTTGGTTTCTTTTATTTTACTTGGTATCGTTTGATCGGGGCAACAGAGTGAAGCTGGAAGCAGAGCTAGCTAATCGGGTTGGTAGCCACTCACTTAGATTTTGGAAAGAAGAAGGAAAGAGGCGCTTCACGACTCCGTTCGCAAGCCGCCTACTGCTCGTTCACCTGCACACGAACAGCTCGATTAATACTTCTTCCCCTCTTTCCAATCTCGGAATAGAAGTGCAAGTCTATGAACGAAAACAATGAAAATCATCGAAACCGTTCAAGGAAAACAAGCAAATCCCCAAAACCAACTCAAAGCACGAAAGCAACAAGCGACATCGAAAACCGAGGCAATAAAAGATAGCAGCGGAGAGGTCCCTCCTGACTCTGCCGCTAAGACGATCCTTGGGGCGCAGTCCACTGAATATGGGAATCGATTCCGAAGAAACAAATCCATAACGAGGACGAGTTCTTAATTCAATCTATCCCGATCGAACGATACCGTCTTGTGTTTCTTAGCCGCGCTCTCCGCACCGGGAGAACGGGGCGCTACATCCTACCCAACCAATTGGAAGTTTCGTCCCGAAACTTAGGAACAATGCTTACCGTTAGGGGTTATTATGCTTAGCACGGAGATCCGGGAGGGGACAAGCATCTAGCTGGTGGTTGGAATCACCGCAACGGAGGCAATGCCCAAGCCGCTTACGACAATTGTTCGCTGTGTGCCCCGGCTTGTTGCAGAAATGACAAATTAGCCTCCGATTTCCTTTTTGTGAACCGCCGTCGTTGTGACGCTTTGCGGCGGTATTTCCTCTATCGTTGCCTTGGCGTTTGTGATTGTAGGTATGCACAGCGCCGGTGGAAACGTGAGGATACAGTGGCTCGAGCGATAGGGCGTGATTTATGACTTCACGCATGGTTCCATACTGATTATTGACCACGTGCGAATAGATGGCAGGGCGTAGTCCACCTTCAAACCTTCTAGCTCGACTCGCTGCATCAGGTAAATAGGCTCTAGCGAACTTCGAGAGTCGGTTGAACTCGGCGGAGTATTGCTTAACTGTCATACTGCCCTGCCTCAGCTGCACGAAGTCATTTTCCATTTTACGTTGTACTGGAGGCGGTATAAACTCCTCTTCGAACGCGGCACGAAAGGTCGTCCACGAGATCGCCTCCTCTCCGTGATCAAGTTGGAGAGATCGTCGATGCACGTCCCACCAATCGTGTGCGTCGAGGCGGAGCTGCAGTTGCGCGCAGGCGACGCGCCTATCTTCGGGGACCTCTAGCAGAGTGAAGTGGTCTTCAAGTTCTGCTAGCCAATCTAGAGCTACCACTGGGTCCTCAGTCCCGTTGAACGGGGTATTGCAGACTTTCTTGAATTGGCCCAAGTTGAAGGCAATCACGTCCCTCGGCCTTGGGATTTGAGGCGTCTCCACTTCAAGCACGGGCTGTTCCACCGGAGTCGCTGCTGTTGCGGTGGAATGGTTGGCAGCCAAAGTCTGAACGATCTGATGCAGGGTATCGACCTGCTTCTGTTGGACTGAGAATCGGGCCTCTAGATTACTCTCGAGCTTAGCTTGGCGAGCATCGTCTCGTTGTCGTTGCGATTCTAACATTTGCATTACCCGCTCAAGCGGGTCGACTTGAGACATGCCTCTTTGGCTCCGAGAGCTTCCCGAATTGCCTGAACTGCTCTCTTGTGTTTCGATCGGTGGCTGCGCTGCAGATTGCGCTGGATCCATTCCTTCAAAATGAAGGTAAATTACATTAGGATCATAATGTATTATGGACTTATTGCATGAACGTATCTCATTTTGGCCTAGCGAGTTCAAGAGTTCGCACAGGAATTTCGATCGTTAAAGGAACTTTTCCAGCACGAAGTCTAAGGAACTTTGAATCTGTGCTCTGATACCACTATGTCACGACCCGAGGCGTCCCCCGAGCCGTGACCGCCGTGCGGGCCTGGATTTGCGCCCGCACAAGGCTTTTTAATGATTTGCATAGCAAGCACATACTCAGAGTACGCAGATAAATTGAAACACAGATTTGAAACATAGAAAAGTTCTCTTTATTGATAATGAACATCTATTACAAACTCTTGAACGAGTCAGCTAATATGCCGAACGGCTTACAAAAGGGTTGACTCAAAATGAGATAGCAGTCCTGTACATTACATCCTTTTATAAATTCAAAACGATAAAGACCTCCAGGCTGGAGGATCGCTTTGCCACGAAGCTGCATTTGTGTATGAAGAGTTGCAGGCTTCGGACTTCAGAAGGGCTACGAGGCGCGGTGAAGACGCGCTAACAGCTGGACTGGATCGGGAAGACGGCTTCGGCTCCTCGCTCGGTTCGCCTTGGTGCGGAGAACCTGTTTCAACGAGGGTCAGCATATCGAAACATGCTGGTGAAGGCGAGCTAGCCTGACTATACCAATCAACACGTTGTTTAGTGAAGCATGCATATTTGGTTGGTTTCTATCTTGCCTTAGTTCATTTACAGTTAAGCAGCATATTGAATTTACTGAAATGAACGTGCCACTGTTCGGTGGATTTTACCTGACCGTCTGAATTACCTGCACAATACTTACCTTGCCTTCCCTGCCACGAAGACACAAGTTAGTATGCAACAGGTTTAAATATACAGGGGATCACTGGCGGGATGCCATAATGGACGGGGCATAGTACATGAATGAAATAACAAGTAACGGAAAGTTGAACAGGGCGTCACAAGTTATTTCATCCGATACAGGCGACTATTCAGGAGTTCCGTCCGGATCGGATCGGTGCCAGTGCCCCAGCAACCGTCCGCAGGAACTAAGACCTTGTGCACAAGTTGTCCGTGATCAACATATACACTAAGTTAGCAGTTGAGGCAAATCAGGGCAATAACAGGCACGGGACAGTAACAGGAGGAGAGCTACTTTGGCATAGTCTCCCTATCAGATTATTGCATTCAGGATGAGTATGATCATAGCATAATTTAAAGAAGAGCATACATTCTAACTTGTATTATGCATATGATAAATATTTCCGAGCGAACACGCATGCAAGTAAGTAACCGTTCACAGTTTGATTGACAAGCAGTATTAACCAAGTCTATTCTCTTTTATCTTGGTTTCTTTTATTTTACTTGGTATCGTTTGATCGGGGCAACAGAGTGAAGCTGGAAGCAGAGCTAGCTAATCGGGTTGGTAGCCACTCACTTAGATTTTGGAAAGAAGAAGGAAAGAGGCGCTTCACGACTCCGTTCGCAAGCCGCCTACTGCTCGTTCACCTGCACACGAACAGCTCGATTAATACTTCTTCCCCTCTTTCCAATCTCGGAATAGAAGTGCAAGTCTATGAACGAAAACAATGAAAATCATCGAAACCGTTCAAGGAAAACAAGCAAATCCCCAAAACCAACTCAAAGCACGAAAGCAACAAGCGACATCGAAAACCGAGGCAATAAAAGATAGCAGCGGAGAGGTCCCTCCTGACTCTGCCGCTAAGACGATCCTTGGGGCGCAGTCCACTGAATATGGGAATCGATTCCGAAGAAACAAATCCATAACGAGGACGAGTTCTTAATTCAATCTATCCCGATCGAACGATACCGTCTTGTGTTTCTTAGCCGCGCTCTCCGCACCGGTAGAACGGGGCGCTACAGCCCCTGAGTTAGGTATTTGATTGTGTGTTTAGTATAGCATCTGATGCAAACGTTGTATTATTTATTATATGTTATAGGACTGTTGGTACCTCCAGACGATACTCTGGAACAGGACCTCGGTATTTACCAGCTAAGGACCCAAGGCGAGTACATTCTCTGATTAGTTTCTTATTTATGATATCCCCTATGTTCACTGTATCTAGTGTAAATATCCATGCTCTTGACATGATGGTTACACGGATTGGTATATATGGATCTCATCATGAGATGTTATTCCTTATTCATGGTGTAGCTTGTACAAGTCTTGCTTCATTGATATCTTGTACATGTACAAACACTGATTTCTGGGGAGATTTGCTACCTCCCTAGGAAATCCTGTGCCATAGCGTACCATGGTTGGATCTACTATACCAGTCGGGGGTAGGGAGTATTTTAGTG
This sequence comes from Iris macrosiphon, assembly GCA_036927795.1. Classification (NCBI taxonomy): domain Eukaryota; kingdom Viridiplantae; phylum Streptophyta; class Magnoliopsida; order Asparagales; family Iridaceae; genus Iris; species Iris macrosiphon. The sequence goes on along the minus strand of JAYESA010000001.1, from coordinate 9,063,218 downwards.
TAGATATGTGATCACACCTAACTTTACATGTATCATAGCTTACCCACGCCTCACGTCGGTGCAGCCTTACCTTTACATGCCTCATCACTGTTATATATGGTTAGCCTGACTATTACTCGCATCATAGCTATTCTTACGGATTAGCCTGACCTCAAGGATGATCGCTAACCAATGTAATGAGTTTACTAGTCCCAAGCCGATCATATGTTAAAGCTAGTACTCACACACTTAGTCATAGGATTCTTGCTCATTGACATATTGTTTCCTTTCCTGCATTTACTTACAGTATTTCCAGTATATCCTTTATTGTATGTTTCTCGTATCTATACATGCATCTTGTATATTTCCATCTATTTACTGCTATATAGTTTATATCATTGATATAGAACTGCTATTTAGAAATGTACTTTGCTCCTTCCTGACTGAAAAACATTTTTCAGACTATGCCTAGAGGACTGGTATCTGACACTGATGGACCTCAGGGTGAGTAGCTGAGACTTGGCTTGGTAGTTCAGTCGTGATTCCGGGAGGTATAGCCGGAATCATTAGTTGTCTAGTTAGTTCCTTTAGCGTATTATTTGGTACCGGATTTGTCTCCGGCAAATCTTATTTCAGACTTGGTTTATGTTAAGTTTGATTATTTAAAGTTTAGACTTATGTTGTATTTTTATTTATTTCTTCGAATTCTAATCGTGCTGTCGTTATGTGATTGAGTGTGTTGTTATTTATATAGTGTTATCCGTGTCTCCTTATGGAGTTGGATACTAGTGCGAGATTGTTTAGATAGTGCTTGACCCAGACAGTGTTCTACCGTCGATGTTGCGGTGTAGACTAGACGTACCCACGCTCTCGTACCCCTATACCGGGTGCGGGTCGTGACACATTTTTAGTGGTGGCCCATGCAGGTCAGACTTTACAAGTTGTGCGATGTCGTGGTAGTGCAACGTCATAGTTGTACTACTGTGTTCCTGCTATAGAATATAGGATATAGGATACTAGGATGAGGGAGGATACTCAATCACAAATTCTTGAGAGATTCCTGGGATGACCCCTTGAGAATCTTATTATAATTTCTAATTTTAAATCTTTCGCCTTGTTTTCGTCCGTCCTCACTCGTTGATATTGAGTTTGATTCCTGTTGATCAGTTATTAAATTAGGATCTTGGTTTTATTATACAGTTTGATTTCATGTCGAGATAAATTTTACGGACTAAATTTTACGATATTATCTGATGACATATATTGATGAGAACAGTACGGAAGGTGAAACGTCTGCTTTGGTTATGAAACCTAGAGTTTATCGCAGCTGTACCGGTTGGCTTGGCAAAGATTCTAGATGACATGACTATAGGGTTGCATACTTTAGTTACGGAACCTGTCGTTTATCGCACCTATGCTTACTGGCATGGCGAGGATTCTCAGCGTCATAATTTCTGACCGACGTGTATGATTATCAGGTTGTGTCTTAAAAATTTGTTCCTAAAGTATCATCTCAACACTTATCTATTTCTGTTATACAGGACTTTTTCCATCGTTTCTTTTTGTTGCTAGCAGTAGAAACACCTTCAGTCCTCAATCCAATCTTTTTGAGCTCCTATTCTTTGAGGATTTCTTGTCAAGTATGATGATTAGTGACTTGTAATTATGTCTGTGTCTTGAGTATTAGTATTGACTGAGTGTTGCTTGTAAGTGTTTCCTAGTTGGACATGTGAGCAGTAGGCCTTAATCTAGAATTAACCCATAGCATAGTACCTTGTGGCAATAGTTCTAGGATAAGTGTCATTATAGTACTATAAGTAGAAGGAGAGTATAGAGTATTAGTGATAGTTCCCAGAGTTAGTATCAGAGCCAGTATACCCGTCCTAGATAATCATGATTATGTAATTGAGTGATCTATGTAAACAATTAGGTATCAAGGAATTGTGTTAAGGATTAATGGAGCATGACGTTTAATTTGATGATTGATATCGGGTGTGTTAAAGGTAAAAAAATTTATATGCATGAGGAGTTATAATGAGATATCGTGAGAAGAGAAATATCAGAATTGGTAATAAAAATGGTGAAGCGTATAACGGATTAGTTTAACAGGCTATAAAAGGTTAAAGGAAAATACATATACATCAATCGAGATGAAGAACCATATACTTGCCCATGAGAGTAAAGAGACATGAGTGTTATAGAAGGTACAGATAATCATGAGTTCTAATGAGCTTGATGAGATGATCCATTAATGAAGTTAGTGAGATAATACCAAGAGTGCTAATGGTTCTATATCGAGGATTAGTCGAAAATGACGCAAATAATAGTAAGCACTATGTGTGATGATAATTGGATGATGTACCAGTTAATATAGATTGAAAATCATGGAAGAAAATACATGTGATGATAACTTTGATCATTGGAGGTAATAGTACAAGCGATTCGGGCAGTACAATTTTAGTACACAGTTGTAGACAATAGATGTATTGAGGGCACCTCGAGTATTAGAGACCGTGAGCACTTATATGTATATTTGTGGATTTATAAATTAGAGGGTGGAAATAAATTCCATTTTTTTTGAATTATTGAGGAGTTGAGATTTATGTCATTAAAACTTTGAGGATTCAAATTTTGATGCAATAAACATGGTCAAGGCTATAAAGATTTTAGGAGCGATTAAATTTGATTTCGATATTGAGTATTGACTATTGAGGAAATATATGCATTTTATTTTAAATTTGTTCGAGAAGTTAAACCTTGACGATTATTTTGAGGATTAATTTTATAGTGGATGAGAAATATGTATATTAATAGATGATATACATGTGTCAGGATCTGTTGACTTGAGCATGATTGAGATGGCACTGCAGACTGACTTGGGTGTCCATCTAAAGTTGTATTTGAAAAAGCAGTACTTAGTATGGTGTGTTACACTTGGTGTGCTCTTAAGTGATAAGAACAAATAGTATGGACAATTGTAGTAGGAACAAGAACTAGCAATGGGTGTACTTATAGTAGAACAGAGGTACCTAAAGAGATAGAGGTATCGAACTTTACATGCATTATTTGACCTACGATTGTGTTAGAGGTTCTTGGTATCAGATTTTGGTATTAATAGACAGGTGTGTGCAACATGGATGTATTCATGGATCTTGTGGATCAATGATTAGTTGATATGGGTACCAGTGTACAGGAATAGGAATTAGTTAGTGAATGTGCCAGAGTTAAGAGTATGTTAGAGATAGGAGATACTGCAAGTAATATGTTAGCAGGTTCTTTCTTTTCTTTCCTAATGTTTTTCCATCTCTTGATTGATTGATTTCCTTAGTACTGTAGTTCGTATTCATGATTTTCTTATTAGAATATAGCTAGTAGTGCACCCTGACAGAGACTGCAATACCATGACAAAAGACACCATGACTGTATACATTTTTCTTAGATTACAGGTTGTATGACTGTAGGAAGAATTTTTTCAGACTATGATTATTGAGGTTTGGCCATGACGAAGATTCATAAAGGGGTTATGACTTGACAAGAGAGACAAGATGATTAAAATTCGAGGATAAACATCGATTTTTAAAAAAAATGGTCAAGAATTTAACATGGCAGAATTGATGATTTATTAATTTTAGGAAGGATATGATATGATTTAGGTTATCATTAGAATTTGAGGAAATTAAGAAGATTATCATTATAATTATTTGATTGCAAGTTATGAATTTTTAAAATTTTATATTTGGATGTTGTATTTGGAGAATCATAAGTATCGCATTGTTAAGTATTTTGAGGAAAGAGGAAATAGAGGAATAAAATCATTGATGGATTAATGTTGAATTCAAACTTTTTGGGACAAAATTTATATTTTATATATATGCATTGATTAAAATTAAATTAGATGAGTGGATATTAAATTTTGAGTATTTAATTTTTAACTTAAAGGTTCGGAGGAAGTTGTGAGGAAAATGGAAAAAAAAACTAATTTTTATTTCGAGGATATTTCAGGAATACAATAATTTCAGAATTTTTGAAAATTGTGAAATGACAAGGTGGATTATTTTAGGATTTTGTGGGTGGCGAAATTAAAATTTTTATGGAAAATAAATATGTGTATGAATAAGTACTACTATGAGGATTTTAAATTTTGAGGACAAAATTCTTTTAAGGAGGGTAGACTTGTCACTACCACATTCTGAAAACAGGGGTATTTTTGACTTTTTATAATTATTAATATTGTGGTAGTTATAATTAAATAATTGCATGATAAGTCTATTTAATTTAAATAATTATGTAAGATGTGTAATTAAATATTATATTATATACAGTGATCATTATGTTTGAGCTGGTAGACTTGACCTAGAAGCCCAGTAGATGAACACCTTTCCGAATCATGGGATTATGTGGTTAATTATTTTATTTAGAATTAATTTATTGGAGGTTGTAATTAACTACCGTAATTTATTTAATTATTGCGCTTTGCCCTTGCTTCGATATTTAGAGCGCTACCCTAGCTTTTGCCTTCCAACAAATTTCACAACATTGCCCTAGACATGCCCGCCTTCCATTCTGCCATTTTTGTAACTCATAATTATGCTCTTTTGTGCTTCATTTTAGCCGCACAAAAATCGTCGTGGACGTTTATTTAAATTCTAAATAAATTCTAATTTTGTATCGTTGTGCGTTCCAATCAAAATTGGAGGCAATCTTGACCTATTTTTTGTGCGGCCCAAATTAGGATAATATTCTATTCTGAGTCTTCTACATTAATGATATGGATGACCCGACCTTATTTTGGCCCCATGTCCTCCTAATTAATTTTTGAACACAGCTTGCATTTATTCCTAATTAAATTGAGGATACCATTTTAACTGATTCCGTAAATCCCAATTTAATTCTAGTGCCCTGCTATTTGAGCCCATACCAAATATACGGTGCCCCCTCACTCTGCAAAATGCCAAACACCGAATCGCCCACCCAATTTTCATCATTTTATGCGTCTGTGCAAATACCCAAATTTAAGGGGGCTAATTTGCAAATTTGCATTAGGTATCAACACCCCATTGGTTCAACCAAATGGAGAAGCCCAATATTGACTAGTCAACACCCCCATCCTCACATGTAGGAAATTTTTTCATGACAAATCAGGACCACCCATTTAAAATGGGTGCATCCTCACCCTTGATTCCCACACACTCTCTCCCTATTTAATGTCCTATCACCTAGCCCTAATCCCCAAAAACCTAGGGAAGCACACCTCCTCACTAGCCCCAAGCCCCCAAACCGTAGCCTCCTCCCCATTCTAAAATTTCTTCTTCATTTTTCTTTTCTTCTTCTTCTTTCTTCTTCTTCTTCCCTTGTTTTTGAAATTACAAAAAGAGAGAGGGAAACCATCACCACCACTCCCACACTGTTCATCCCGAGCCCGGCCCCCATCTCCGGCCTAGCTCCGGCGAACTACTGTGCCTTCTCCGGCCGCTCCCCCGTCAGCCCGGCCACGCAGCTCGACTCTGCCTCACTCGAGCAACCACCACCCTCAGCCGGCGGAGCTCCACTACTCCTCCTCTGAGCTCCTTCCTCCCCCACCACGGCTCACCTCAGCCGAGCTCCCTCCCACAGCCACGACTCCCTGCTCCGACCACTTTTCTCCATCTTCCCCTGCATCTCTCTGACTCTCCTCCACTCTTCCCTGTACTCCGGCGAGCCTCCACCGCTGCATTTTCTCCACCCGGCCGAGCCCAGACCCCGTTCTCCATCACCAGCCGACCTCCCACCATCGACCCGACACCACTGCAGCCGACTCTCCCCCTCTTCCCTGCTACTCAGGCGGCCCCCCTACCCCGAACTCCTCCGCAGTCCGGCCAACTTCGAGTTTCTTCCTCGAAACAACTCCTCCTTCCTCAATAATCCATCGGACCGACGAACCACCCTCCGTCGACCCAACTCCGGCGATGTGCACGCCATCATCACCTCCACCAATATCACTCCACCACCCGACTGCTCTACAATTCCTCCTGACCCATCCCGAGCTGTACTCCGGCTCCGGTCACCTATCAACCACCTTCAACTACAACCACCTCCATCATCACCACCCAACCCCCAATCGAGCTCCACCCGCCGGCACTCCTCTTCACTCCCCTCGTTCTCTCCAGTTTCTCCTCCGGCGTCGACGATATCCCTCGCACATCGAACACCACCATCCAATTCTCCCCCTGCTGTCCCCCAACTCCGGCAGACGACTCCGACCAACCCTAGTGAGCCTCTCCCTTTTCCCTCCTTCTCTATGTGTGTATTAATGTATTGTATATGTATTTGATGTATTGTATATATATAATTAATGCAATGTATTTGTAGATGTATTTAATAATATATATGTATATGTATATATTTAATATAATCTGGTATACCTGTACATGTATATTTTAATATGTACATGTATATGTATATATATATATATATATTTAATATGATTGGTATATATATAAATAGGTATTCTACTATATGTATTATTGATATACCTAATATATTTTTCAATATATAAAAAATGGTTATTGTATATATTTATTTGTATATACACCTAGTATATTTTTTAAATTGATATATATGGTACACATATATTGTTTAACTAATATATATATATTATACATGAAATTAAATGGTATATATATATTGTATATGTATTTAATGTGATATATTAGTATTAGTATATATTTTAATAATACTATTGACAATATATATATATATATATATATATATATATTTTAAATTTATTTTTAGCATATGTATGAGTATACATATATATTGTTCAACTAGTATAAATTAGATATGTATATAAATTGGTACATATATATATATTGTAAATATATATAAATTCGTGCATATATATATTGTAAGTACTAATGTAGTTAAAAATAGGTATAATGTGTCTTATATATCTATCTACTAGACGACCCTAGTTGACCAGTATCATGCCAGGCATAGCCCCTGAGTTAGGTATTTGATTGTGTATTTAGTATAGCATCTGATGCAAACATTATATTGTTTATTATGTGTTATAGGACTGTTGGATCCTCCAGACAATACTCTGGAACAGGACCTCGGTATTCACCAGCTAAGGACCCAAGGCGAGTACATTCTCTGATTAGTTTCTTATTTATGATATCCACTATGTTCACTGTATCTAGTATAAATATCCATGCTCTTGACACGATGGTTACACGGATTGGTATATACGGATCTCGTCATGAGATGTTATTCCTTGTTCATGGTGTAGCTTGTACAAGTCTTGCTTCATTGATATCTTGTACATGTACAAACACTGATTTTTGGGGAGATTTGCTACCTTCCTAGGGAATCCCGTGCCATAGCGTACCATGGTTAGATCTACTATACCAGTCGGGGGTGGGGAGTATTTTAGTGTAGATATGTGATCATACCCAACTTTACATGCATCATAGCTCACCCATGCCTCACGTCGATGTAGCCTTACCTTTACATGCATCATCACTGTTACATATGGTTAGCCTGACTATTACTCGCATCATAGCTATTCTTACAGATTAGCCTGACCTCAAGGATGATCGCTAACCAATGTAATGAGTTTACTAGTCCCAAGCCGATCACATGTTAAAGCTAGTACTCACACACTTAGTCATAGGATTCTTGCTCATTGACATATTATTTCCTTTCCTGCATTTACTTACAGTATTTCCAGTATATCCTTTATTGTATGTTTCTCGTATCTATACATGCATCTTGTATATTTCCATCTATTTACTGCTACATAGTTTATATCATTGATATAGAACTGCTATTTAGAAATATACTTTGCTTCTTCCTGACTGGAAAACATTTTCCAGACTATTCCTAGAGGACTGGTATCTGACACTGATGGACCACAGGGTGAGTAGCTGAGACTTGGCTTGGTAGTTCAGTCGTGATTCCGGGAGGTATAGCCGGAATTATTAGTTGTCTAGTTAGTTCCTTTAGCGTATTATTTGGTACCGAATTTGTCTCCGGCAAATCTTATTTCAGACTTGGTTTATGTTAAGTTAGATTATTTAAAGTTTAGACTTGTGTTGTATTTTTATTTATTTCTTCGAATTCTAATCGTGCTGTCGTTATGTGATTGAGTGTGTTGTTATTTATTTAGTGTTATCCGTATCTCCTTATGGAGTTGGATACTAGTGCGAGATTGTTTAGATAGTGCTTGACCCAGACAGCGTTCTACCGTCGATGCTGCGGCGTAGGCTGGACGTACCCACGCTCTCGTACCCCTATACCGGGTGCGGGTCGTGACACTCGCGATATGCTGATCTTGAATGCTAGTGCAAGTGAATATATTAGATTCACATGGATGAGTATAAATGTTTGGATAAGTTTGTCTCAGCCTTAGATCATTATTCAAGATGGATTATATCGTCCCCTACGTTAAGCAATAAATATTCCGCGCTCAAGCGCAATTGATACCGAGTCAGAGTTTGGATTGGGTGATAGGGTCATTTAATGAGACATACCCAGCATACACATGACACGATATAAGGAACGAGTAAAAAATTGTATGTTCGAACAGATCTAGTAGTACCAATTACTATACTTAAGATAGATTCGATAGTGCGATAGAATGGCTTGCACTCAGGAAGTCTTGAGGACGAGACTTTTTTTGAGTGGTATATAATGTAACGACCCATTTTGTTCAAGCAGACAGACGATTAAAACGGCACAAGTTTAACGACCCGACCCACTTTACTCAGCGAGAAGACTTGTTTGAGGCAAAGGATTTCAGACTTGGCACTTAAGGAGTTCAGACTTAGACTTTCAAAGGCTCGCTTGGAGTATCGCTTGTCACACCCCGGACCGCCTGCTTCGCCCGCCCCCGCCTGGCCGGATTGAACCGAACGCGAATCACCGTGCCTCGGCGCACCGAACGCGAATCACTGCACCTGTCTCACGGGTGCGAGGAAGGGATGGATGTGTGGCCCGTTCGAAACTTCAGGGATGTGATATCGTACGAGCCTGGGGTTGCGCCCGCACAAGGCTTTATTATTTATGTTTGTTGGCTATCATCGCATCAATCGAGTAAGTAGCAGAAAGGGACATTGTTGCAATGTAATGCATTTAGCCAACTGAGTATTCGGGACAAATCGAGGGACTTGGGTTCTCTTATGCAAAGGCATTCATTCTATACATTATACCCCCTTATACGATAGCATCTTGGGGTACAATCGAAACCAGGATTCCGAGTCTTAGGGACTGAGGCATGCCTATCACTCCCTCGAACTTTCCAGTACATACAAGCAAGTAAATTATTGGTGGGTCAGCACTTTTATAAGTACTGGTGAGATAAAACAACTAAACAGAAGCAAGCATTCACTAAAACCAACACTAAGTAATCATGTTATAAAATATTACATTACTAGTAATCTTTCTAGTTTTACCTATGTTCATTTCATATAATTTAATAACAGAGTCATATTACATTGTTTGGAAACATCTTTAAAAATAGAGTTTTATATGCAATGAGCAAGCAAGCCGATGTTCTGTTTCAGGGTATGCGCAGCGTGTCTCGTGAGACTCCAGGGATAAATGCATAGCTAGACACACATGCACATCTTAGGGGCAGTCATCTATCCAAGCCAACACGATGAACTTAGCTATATACAGGGAGGTCCCCGAGTATCTCAGGATTGGCAGCGGTTGATCCAGCATACCAATGACTCATTCATTTGATGCTAATGGCAGCTGTGACTCATGGTTGCTTTTCACTATCATTGCAGCAGCCGTGACACATTTAGTTCAGCTCTCCACTAAAAGTCATTGTCCGACTGATGCGAATGCATGGAACACTATCAAATAAACTCTAGTATGCAGACGAGATGAACCATCAGAACAATTATTATTGTGCGGGGCAATCCGACTTATCACTTGAACACATTCAAGCATGATATGTTTTTTTCGAAGCATAGACGATAGTGAACATGTTCATGCAACCTAGACAAGCGTTTCAGGATTCTCATTAAGTAGACTTATCCTTTCAAAGACAAGCTAGGTGAGTTCGTTCATTAACATGCAAGGCAAGTTCTATGATTCACTTATGAAAATATTGTAAGCAAAAACTCAGGTTATTATTAAGGCGTGCAAGAATCAGAGAACAAAGTTTTGCCCACTCACCTTGATACATATTGCCGACGTAGAGCGGGGCATTACATACTTACCAACCAATAAAAAGTTTTGTCCTTGAAACTTCAAGGATAAACTTTTCGATATTCTGAGCATCGATAGTGCCATCCCTCACCGTACTCAATCAAAACAATCAAGTAAATCAAGTTCAGAAAATATTTGCACTTTGAGAATATCTATGGACTTATTGTACGGAACGCTCTATTGCAATACCATATCGATAATATCTCAGAGTCATAGCAACATCTTTTGGGCCAGAAGATCGATTTTGCTCTGATACCATTCTGTCACGCCCCGGATCGCCCGCTTCGCCCACCCCCGCCGGGCCAGATTGAACCGGACGCGAATCACCGTACCTCGGCACACCGGACGTGAATCACCGTGCATGTCCCGCGGGTAGGAGAAAGGGATGGATGTATAGCCCATACTAAACTTCAGGGATATGATGTCGTGCGATCCTGGGGTTATGCCCGTACAAGGCTTCATCGTTTAAGTTTGGTGGCTATCATCACATCAATCGAGTAAGCAGCAAAAAGGGACATTGTTGTAATGTAATACATTTAGCCAACTGAGTATTTGGGACAAATTGAGGGACTTGGGTTCTCTTATGCAAAGGCATTCGTTCCATACAATACCCCCCTTATACGATAGCATCTCGGGGCACAATCGAAACCAGGATTCTGGGTCTTAGGGACTGAGGCACGCCTATTGCTCCCTCGGACGATCCAGTACCAGCAAGCAAGTAAATTGTTGGTGGGTCAGCGCTTTATAAGTACTAGTGAGATAAAACAACTGAACAGAAGTAAGCATTCACTAAAACCAACACTAAGTAATCATATTATAAAATATTACATTACTAGTGATCTTTCTAGTTTTACCTATGTTTATTTCATGCAACTCAATGGCAGAGTCAAATTATATTGTTTGGAAACATTTTTAAAAATAGAGTTTCATATGCAATAAGCAAGCAAGCCGATATTCTATTTCAGGGTGTGCGCAGCGTGTCTCATGAGACTCCAGGAATAAATGCAAGCTAGACACACATACACATCTTAGGGGTAGTCCATCTATCCAAGCCATTACGATAAACTTAGCTATATGCAGGGCGGTCCCCTAGTATCTCAGGATCGGCAACGGTTGATCCAGCATGCCAATGACTCATTCATCTGATGTTAATGGCAGCTGTGACTCATGATTGCTTTTTACTATCATGGTAGCAACTGTGACACATACAGTTCAGCTCTCCACCAAAAACCATTATCTGATCGATGTGAATGCATGGAACACTATCAAATAAACTCTAGTATACAGACGAGATGAACCATCAGAACAGTTATTGTTGTGCGGGGCAATCCGACTTATCACTTGAACATATTCAGGCACGATATGGTTCTCTCAAAGCATAAATGATAGTGAACATGTTCATGCACTCTAGGCAAGCGTTTCAGGATTCTCGTTAAGCAGACTTATCGTTTCAATGATAATCTAGGTGAGTTCGTTTATTAACTTGCAAGGCAGGCTCTATCGTTCTCTTATAAAAATATTGTAAGCAAAAACTCAGGTTATTATTAAGACGTACAAGAATCAGAGAACGAAGTTCTGCCCACTCACCTTGATACATAATACCGACGCGGAGCGGGGTATTACATCGCTCGACCAAGGCAAATCATCCCTAAGGTGGGTGGCTACGATAAACTTGCCTTTGCTTAGCCAGCACACTTAAAATATGGACGATATATGCTAGTCGCTAGGTGAATCACCCATTGCATGCTAATAAAGAATACAATGCACCTAGCTAAGGGAATAATCCTATCTTGTATTGCTTGTGTTAGAACATGGAAATAAAACTTGTCTTATAACTTGGACCCTCGCATGCTACCTTTGCTTCATGCAAGTAGACCCCGTTATGCATCGAGTAGATCATTATATATTATCAGTAGTGCGTTGCTCACTTTTTCATACTACACGTCCCCTAAGATTATGTCGCTCAATATGTCCCTATACGGCTTCACTCCTCACACTACCCCTTAGACCCATGCTAACGTAAATGCTTAAGTTTTATATAAATGCATGCTCGCCTGCTTATACTATAACTTGTACTCGTTGCCTCATTTAAATGCTTGTCACATAAATTTATGACACAATCAAGTAATACTATCTTGCCTTGTATTCATCCAATTCACCGAAAGACTATCTAATAGTCGTTCTGTGCAAGTAAGAACCTGAAAGTATCCGGGACCGTTAGGTCGCCAAGATAATTCCTGAACTAGGGGATTACATCATGTTAAGTAAAGCAAGAATCATAACTCATGGAGAAAGACTCATTCAGGTATTCGGATCCTTGGTAGTCTCTCTCGAGCGGGCGAGATGGTGTATACGTCCTTATTGCTACACCCATCTCTGCCCAAGAGACTACGCATCATCCAATGTCTAAGTGAATCAAGAATTAACATGTCATGAATCCTGTGAATCTGAAATCCAAGACTTGCATGGTCACAGACAACTCGTACACGAGCTATCATGGATTTTTCGGATGATTGTCGAGGCACCAGGATCGTGCTTGCCTGAGAGAAATTATTTAGGGACTCCTCGAGCTTTGGCGGGATGGTGTCTGTGCCTCGAGTTTTTAGCTACTCCATCACCGTCAAAAAAGTCTGGGTATCTCCTGTTACGGTGGGATAATGCATGCCTCAAGTTTTTAGCGCTATACCCATCTCCGTCATAGACTCGTCCAAATGGCTTGTAGCGCCAGCGACCCTCCTGTTTATATAGATAAGTCATCCTCGCTTAGTGGCAACTCACATGCAATTTATTGCATCGCATCTAGTAATCAAAAATACCTGAACAGATATGATTATAACATACTTGTATATATTTGAACACTTGAACATCTTTTACAATACTTCTGGATAATCTGTGTAACTCGTGTACCTGAAATGGCACCTCGTGCATAATACTTATGTTTGCTTATGTCATTGCCCCTGGATTTCATTATGTATGCTCGTGCTTGATGAAACTTGGTTTACCTTAGATAGGAAAGAATGGATGGTAAGTTGGTAAGTCTCACTGTGTTCCTTTATATCGTACGGCGTATTGCCACACGAGTTAGGCTTTATATTATGCTATAAAACTGATCCTAAGGCAAGACTAGAAAGATAACTTAATAGATGCGGCACGAAACCTTTATAACATGGTTGGATTTATCGAGTGGGAGAGAATCCTTCCCACCAGTGCATTTATGTACTGATAACCAACCAGATTGCTTGTAGGGTTTGGTAGAATCTCGTTCGGTGCAGAGACACCCTTCGTGCATGCTAAGGCATGGAGTTCACTCTGGAGTCTTGGAATATTGCGTCCGGAACTGAAGCACATATATAAGACCTAATGTTGGAACATCGTTTACATATCATTCCACAAATATATCCACTTGGCACGCTTATTATTTCAGAGAGAGAGGCATGAGCGACTTATAATCTCGGCATAGCGCCGCTTGTAATACTTGTTCAATATCAATAAGGAGCTTGTTTTACTTCTATACTTGTGTTATTCAATGTTTCCGCTATTGACGACTATGTGAACTTGTTACCAATTGCCTTTCGTTCTTATTCTGCTATACTCGGACTATCTGTGTGACTCTATGGCTTAAATATTTTACCGTATGTTCGGATCATGGCCGTGCATGGGTGCAGCTTGTGCTCATGTAACATCATGTCTAGATGGGAACGATCATCCTGCGGGAGCGTTGACACGGTGATTCGTGCCCAGCGGGGACCACCGATTACTTGTGGAAGACCGGGGCGTGACATCGACTACCTTCCTTGGCCTTCGAAATTGCTTTCTCTTAATTTTCTTGACGTCACTATAACCATTTTTTTACCTCTCCTTATTTTAAAGGAATAAATATACTCCTCTAATAGCTCCTTAAGTATAGGCTTCTGCCAGAATATGGGAATTCTTCTTTTTAGGTTTAGAAAATAATTATGATAGCATACATACTAAGAAAATGAACTAGTATATTAACAGCTCCCAAAAGTTTAGTATACCAAATAAGTCCTAACATCCAGCACATGTAAGTTGATTGACCATTATCCCTTGTTATATTTAGGTATGGCTTGAGCATAGTATAAACTACTAAGGTTAGTTAGAAATTTGACCATATTGTTTGACCCTAATATTGAGGAACCAATAGAAATATATTGTTGGATATTAGGACTAAAACTAAATTCTATAGTGAGATAATATATAGAAATTATAAATTTAGATTCTTGTCTTGGTATTAGCAGAGCAGTATCTTAGGAAACCAAAATGAATGAACCAATACCTTAGTAGGAGCAAGGGTACCCTATCTTCAGCCTAGCAGAACCCCTAGAATCTAAGATCATTGATGATTCATATTTGAGTATTCCTAAGTCGCCGACAATGCCTAATCATCCAACCTTAGGTAACTATCTTTCCTTTATTATAACTTTCTTGTCGTTACTATAAACATCAAACCATTGCAAGGATTTGACTCCATTTTTAAATTGTGCCAACCTAGGCCAACCTAGGAGACTATCATATCCTCACAAATACCATATTTTCTTAAGAAATATGTTATCATCAAACTATTTATATGATTTCCCATCTTGAGTTAACCATCCACCAATTATAGATCAATTATTATAGCTCTTTAAATAATTGAATATAGTAAATGATTAGAACCTTTTTTTCTTGACCATACCCTGAACACGAAGACTAGCATATCACCTTCTCTTAGGACACCATGATATCAACTTACGTTATTTATCCCTTCTATCAATCATAGATCCCTTGTCATGCTTTCTAATTGTTTGCACCTAAAAAATAATTAAAATCCTTCCTTGATCATACCTCGACCTTGATAACTTGTATACCATCTCCTTTTAACAAACCACGTTATCATCATGAGCCTTATTTACTTTTACATCTTATTTTCTCATAACCTTAACTTTGATGTTCATTATTTTATGTGATGACTACAAATTTTCTTCTTTTTTCAAATCGTGCCACCTTACCCCTCTAATTTCCGGCTAAGTAATTTCTTTTATAATAGGATTATAGTTTGATTAATCTTAAAATCTAATTTCGTTGATAATTGTTAGAACTTGATAGGTTGAGTTGTTCATTTAGGTTAGAATATAATTTTGTAATTATCCTTTAGTTCCAAATCATATAACCTTCATCAATATATCTTAATACATATTATATTCTCCCTCACGTTGTGAGCCAACAACTTCTCCATTCTCAATATTAACATATTTTGTTCTATAAGTACTGATTATAAGTAAGAGTTAAGGATGACCATCACCTTAGAATATTTTATTATGCACTAGGATACCCTAATAGTACCAAGATCTTTTCCTTATATACCTTAATAAGAGTTTTTACTCTATTTACAAGAACAAGGCTATTTTGTAGAATCTTCATAAAGCAATTATAATACTAGTTAAATCTTTGTAAGTTGGGTAGCATATCCTAGAATTCCTAGTTATTAAGCTACATTAATAAGGTATAATTAAACGATACCAAAATATATGCTAGCATAAGGATATGGTGTTAGCCAAGACTGTAGAATCCTAGCGGTCTGAACCCTAATTGGTCAACCATAGACTTAGACAAGAAGGTTAATATGACAACTGTGGAGACACAAACATCGTATGAGTCTTAGATTCTTGATTAATTTAAACTATTTATACTTTTATTCATCATAATCTCACGTACTTATATTTTGGATTATCTTGACTTATGCCGCTATTATAGCCTAGTTTTGCAAGCTTATTCTTTTATCGAGCTTGTTCATGACATATGTGTTATTAGGGACGCCTACTAATATATTGTCTAATTAGAATTGATGTATTATGGTCTGATCAACCTTAGTGCACTTGGTTCACTCTTTGTATTACTATTTTGCGTGGATTGAGATATAGTTGACTTAGCTTATTAGACAAATATACTTGCCCTTTAGACAGGTCAGAGCATATCGTATTGGTTACATAACTATATTGGTACGAGCCTGAGAATAGGAATATACCAAGATAGAAACTCAATCCACAACTGATTTATCAATTTTCTTATTAAATTTGATTATCACCCTTGGCCTTCACAATTATAATCGTTTATTTTCCTTGATATCACTATCATTGTTTCTCGTCTTCCCATATTTCGGAGAGATGAACACCTATGCTTGGTATAAGTTAGAAAATGGTTAGAAATAAATATTTCTTGGATATATTGTATTATTATTTGCTTGTTATATTTTTAATATACTTTTGAAGATAGGGAGGAGTATATGGATATGCTAAAAAAAACTATAGGTACATAGTTCGATTGAAAGTTTTCGAGAATAATTGATATTAGAGGAACTTATGAAAATTCTTTTGGAAGATAAAAAAAATCTTGTGGAAACTTAATGCTTTAATATAATATTTTGTTCTAAGGTGGGTAGAAGTAGAAATTATAAATGTCAAATTCAAATTATAGTAATTTTTTATATTGCAGGTGAAACTCTTAGATGGTGGTTAAGAAGGCAATTAAGAATAATATGATAGAGAGATTTGAGTTCTTTTGCCATTAAGTTTTTTTTGAATAAAATTTAGAATTTATTTGAGATTATATAAATAAAAAAACTTAAAGATATAGATTTGAATGTGAGGATAAGCGTATGGGGATTGGATTTAAATTTTTATAGGATGGATTTAGAAGAAAAAATTTAATTAATTTGAGGATTCGAGTTAAAGTTTGAATTTTAAGAAATAAATTATTAATTTAGATTTTGATAATGGAAATTTAGTGTAAAATTTAAAGACTACGAAGTTCAAAAAATTTAAATTTTGAAATAAGATTAGATTGAATGAGCTTTGGTTATTTAAATTTTTGAGGAGATAATGATAGATCGAATTTAGATTTAAATTTAGCTATTTGAATTTTAAGGCAATTATGATGTATTGAATTTTAATTTTAATTTGAAATATTTGACGAATTTAATTTTTTTTTATTTTTATTTTTATTTTTAGGATAAACATGAATTTAAATAAAAAGTTGAGAATTTAAGATTATGATATGCTTGGAATTGTGTTTAAATTTTAAGGTTTTTATGATGACAGATTTAAATTTAGATTTTAAGTAGCTTAAAATATTTAAATTTTGTGAGATTTAAACTTTGCAAATTTTGATAAGATTTGACTTAAAATTTAATTTAAGGATTTTAATAAAATTTGAACGAGTAGAATAATAATAATTTTAAAAGTGAGAATTAGTTCAAAGTTAAATTTGAGGAGTTTAAATCTTGAAGTAAAAAAAAATTAAAGATTTAATTTTAAAATTTTAAGTTTTGAGAATAAAAATTTAATTTTGAGGACCTTGTGAAGTCCTAACCAATAATTTGACCCCATGATTATCTTATTTATATGAGTTCAATGTTGATAAAATTTTGTTATTAAAGATATTAAATTTTGAGGACGAAATTCTTTTAAGGTGGGTAGATTATGAGCACCCTAATTTTTATATAGAATTGTTTTGATAATTAGCAATTAATTTTTATTATTTATTTAATTTAAATATTTATTTGATAATTTATTGAAATATAGACACGATTTGCCATGGTCTTGAGATTTTAGTACAAAACTAGCCCTTACCTACCAACCAACTTTGCATACTAGACTTAGACGAGCCAAATTAGGTTCATGGATTGAATGTTCGCATTGCTATGCTTCATTTTTGTCACACAACTTTGACGACTTAAAATCTAGATATTGACAATTTAGCACTTTGTCGTTGCGTACGATTTTAATGCGCAATATCAACCCATTTTATCTAACCAACTTCACATCCATGAGCCTAACTAGACAGTGAATGTAAAAACCCAAATTGACTTATCTGGGCTTAGATGACTTCTGATCTAAAGGATCAGTATCATTTTTCTTCTTTTGAGCTAACATGTTCATATTAAGGGTGTCTCATTCATTTAAATCCATATATGCTTCATAAACATCACATGGTTCAAATCCTAGTTAAAGACTCTATAGTGTCTCGTTTTCCCTGTTCCGGGAGCGCAGCTAAGAAATACTTGGTATCATTCAATCAAAACAGATTAAATCAAGATTCTTTCCTCTTTATGGATTGGTTTCTTCGGAATCAAGTCCTACATTCAGCGGATCTTGCCTCAAGGAAAGATTCGACGGCATAGTCCCGAGGGGCCTTTCCATTGCGCTGGTTTTTTTTCCGGTTTCGATGTCATTTGGTTGCTTTCTTGTTGGTTTTGTACTTGCATTTTCTTAAACGATTTTGACGAATTTTCTTATCTTCGTTCTTTGAACTTCGTATTGCGTATCGAACTCTAGAAGACTAAGACAGGAGATATTGATCATCTGTTTGTGCATACAGGTGATCATATAGGCGACACGTAAGCAGAGTCATGAAGATCTTTCCTTTCTCTCCCCCGATTCACCAACTTATGAGTGGCCTTATTTTTTATTAGCTCCCTTCTTCCAAGTCCTCACTCTTAATAATCTGAATTGTTTGTGCATTTCAATCAATGATACCATAATGATAATAACTGAGTTAAGATAATAAGTAGTAACATGGAAACACTTGGTGCTTATCACACAAAATTACTGAACTATTATAATGTGTGAGCTTGTCTGTTATGCATGTATATATTTTATGTTCAGTTGTATCTAGAACTTATTCCTCTATAACTGTGAAAATGAGTAGTACAAAATAGTTAAAATGTGATCACTTAAGCGGGTAGACTATGTAGTGCCCCGCTCCTCGTTGGCACTATGTAATAAGAGATATCGATTTGTTGGCTCGAGAAGAAACCTTTACGAAGAGCTCCTTGTTTAAACAGAAGATGATTGATCTTGGTGAGTGGACAGAACTGCATTCTCTTATTCTTTTACGCCTAATAAAGAATCTGGTTTTATAAACGCTTGTTGCTAAGAAGGTTTATGTTCATAAAGAAGAATGCTAGAATTTTACCATATATGCTTAATAAGAGAACTTGTATGCTTGTCAATAAAAGAACCCTGCCATGATAAGTCAAGAAAAGAATATTGCATGCTAAGTATACTATCACTGCTATTAAACGAACTATTGCTATGATAATGAACAAGAGTAAAAGAATGTCGGCATGTCCCTATCGTATTGCTAATGAACAAGAGTAAAAGAATAATTGCATGTCCCTATCGTGTTGCTAATAAACAGAGTAAAAGTATGCTTGAACATACCCCTTATCGTATGCTAAACAAGAATAAAAATGCATGTTTAGTAACAATAGATACCCGAACTACTGCCACGCTTGTTCAACTAGAGATTGTTTACATGTTTTGTTCTTGCTGCTATAAAGATGGATCCGTATGGAAATGCTTATCTTGTAAAGAAATAATAAGAGAAGGCACTGATATTGCACCCTGAGGTACTGTCCCTTGAAGATAAAGTGGAGTACAGCTATTAGATAAGACCAGAGAAGATGGAAATATATGCTTGTGTTCAGAACTTTGCTTGTGATATATTTTATCTGATAGAAGTCATGCTTGCATCGGCCTCGGGCAACTTGTGCAAAAGGTAATTGTAAACTCCCTCACCCAAAATAGGTATTTTGTGTATATTTAATATTATTATATTTATTGTAGATGTTGAATTTATTTAGAGTATTCTCTTAGTTAATTAGAAAATAAATTTTTTTAGTATATTTACTTATATAAATATTTATTTAGAATTATTTTTAGGCTATTTTAGATTATTGAGATTTTTCCATAATTTTTAGTTAATTAAAATCTAGTAACACTAATTTTTTAGGACTTTGAAGAATTTATTTTATGTTCAAACTTAATTAAAAATATTCCAAAATTTTATTTTAGGTTCTAAATAGTCAAATATATTTTCTAGAATTTTCTGGGAATTTTCTGAATACATTTAGTATTTATTGGGAGTTATTTAGACTAATAACTAATTTTTAGGACTTGTAGAATTTATTGTGCAAGATCAGGAATATAGAATGGACTCACATTATTTTTTCGGGTTTATAATATTATTATATATTTTCTGGAATTATTTCAGAATTTTTGGAATAATGTTAGTATTTATTTTTAGTTAAATGGATAAAACTAATGTTTAGAGCTTCTCCTAATTATAGTAGTAAACTTATGAATATAAAATTGTCCCAAATATTTTTCTAGGGTTTATAGGTTCAAAATATATTTTATGTAATTTTTCCAGATTTTTATGATTATTGTTAATATTTATTTGGAGTTATTTAGATTTAAAATGACTTAAATAATGTTTTGATAAAGGCAAATCAAAAATAAATAATATAACCAAAACCATCCAATCAAATCATGACATGTGTCACCCTCCTATCAACTTTTACTCAGCCGCTCATCCCTATATATATATATATATTATTATAACCCTAATTATCCCATTATCTTAGAGAGAGAGATTTTGGAGAATTGTCATCTAGGATTTCTTCATCTTCCACAAGCCATTGCGCATAGCTCCGGACTCCAAACGAGGCCTAGTTTCTTGCGTTGGAAAGATATTAAGGTTAGCTTTCTTATTATATAATTTATTTTACGAAATTATGAGTATTAAATTCTGAAAAATTCGTAGAGCACAGCATGTCCAAAAATAGACGTATTTCAATATTTTCGCGATTTCGGGAGAACCAGGAATCAGAATCATGAACCGTTTAAAGTTTTGGAAAGCTAATATCGAGATAATTGACATATGTTTTTCCTAGAATTTAATTCGAAGTATTTACATACTGTTAATTATGTAGAACTTCTAGGTTAGAATTTAACCATCGGTGCACAATACAAAATTTGTATGTGCCATAATTCCTAAACAAATTTGAATTCGGACGAGCCATAAATTTCAACATATTTTTGACGCTGAAATCTACAGGAAATCATGCATGAAAGTTGAGTTTGTGTCGGTTGACTTTTCGGTCAACAAATCGCCTCGATTTGCGTGCCATGAGTCTCGAGTTGATAAAATTTAGTTTCTTTGGACAAAATTTAGGAATTAACATAAAAATCAGAATAATAAGATTAAAATAGAATTTTAGAGTAATTATTCCAGAATTAAATAAATTAAAATAAATTATCTTTTGACGTGATAAATTTGTAATACATAGGCTATTTGGACAGTGACTTGGACTCTGATTCATACCAGCAGCAGGACCCCAGGCAAGATACCTTGCCAAATTGCTTACAGTATTTTGCATGCTTAGTATATTTCTGTATATTTATTGTATTTCTGTTTATTCTTGCATGTGTAGTTTTCTTTCAGTCATTACTATGTATTAGATATGTTGACACACACATGGCACTTAGTATCATAGAGGACAATTATTAGGCGTATGGGCTTTTAACCACTCTGGTAATACCGTAGTCACTAGCATGCACTATGGTGGGTCGTGTCCGATGGTCGCTACCCCCGAAGTATGTCGATTGATGGAGTCCGAGGGTCGTTACCCCAAAGGTATGTAAGCTGATGATGTCCACTAACGAGCGTGAGGTTGTGAGGATTAGATCGAGTAGCCTACCCTTGCCCATACGTTGAAAAATTATCCTCATTTGCATTCATATAGATGGTCTTATACAGCGTACTTATTTATTTTCAAATAATATGCATGTGTACTGTATTCAAATTGGCTCGTATTTTCTATATCTTGTTACGTCCCTCTGAGGACCTGGTCCTCTGCCAGGTGTATCAGCTATTGAGTATTTGCAGGAGTACGGGCCTGGACCTGACGCATTACTTTCTGCCGAGGAGGTCTTACCTTTTGAGCATCGTTGATTATCTAGCGATGGATTCTCTTTAGCTGATACACTTTTGTCTTCACATTATTTTATATTGGAGACTTTATACTCCTCTCTTATTTTAGTTTTGGATATAGTCTTTGGTAGTGGATTTGTCTCCACCCGACTATTATTTTGGATATTTCAGACTCCTCATTCTAGTTTACCATTTCTTTTCTATGACTTGTTGTGTGGATGAGATTAGCATATCTGTGACTTGTGACATTACATATACCACATGTGAGTTTATATTCATATTACAGCATACGTATGGGTTATAGTTTTCATATATTAGAGTTGCCATATCTATGTGGTTGGCATGCTTACGTGTTCTAGTCCTACGTATTATTGGGACTGGGGCGTGACATATTTTTGTGGTGGCCCATGCAGGTCGAGAGTATATTGTCTCGGTTACGTTACTGTACCGAGCAAGCCTGCAAATAGGATTAGAGTATAGGATCTCATCCACATTTGACTATGATTCATCTTCCTCCTATCTGTTCTATTTGAACAATTGTATCATGCTTGATTCATGTGCTTCCCTAATTGTTCCTTGAGTATAGCCTTCTGATGAGAATATAGGAACCCCTGTTATTAGGATGATAATTAGAGTAACATACCTATTAAGATTACAACAAGGATATAGATAAATCACTAAGTTTAGAATATCTAGTGAACCTAGAATTCCTTATCTATAGATTGGTTTACCATTATCCCTTGATGTATTATGAAGACTTAAGAGTACTATAGATACCACTAGAGTTAGTTAGAAGCTTACCATAATATTTTACCCTAGTATGGAGGAACCAATAGAAAACCAAAAGAGAATATTATGACTGAATCTAACCCTCATAGTTAGATAGTATTGGAGAACTATAAACTTATATCATTGTCTTGTTATTAGTATACAGCACCCTAGGAAGCCTAGAGGAATGCAATCAACACTTCTCCCTTGATCATACCTCGAACATTCAACTAGTATACCACTCCACCTTGGAAAACCATGATGCTACCTAGAGCCCCTCTATTTCACATATTATTCCTCTGTGACCTTAACGTTCGCTAATTGTGAAAATTATGTTCTTCTTTTCTTTATCTTTTAACTCGTGCCACCTGACACTTCTGATAGTAGGCCAAGTAATTTATTTCTTTGTTAAGGACACATAGTTTGCTAGGATTATAGTTGTAATCTTAAATTTTGAAATTGTGTGCTTAGTAGTTAGAACTTGATAGTTAAGTTATTCTTGTAGATTGAGACCTGGTGCTTATCCCTTAGTTTTAAATTGCGTAACTTATACCACACCTCAATACGAGTTATATTCCCTTTCCCTTGAGGACAGTAACCATCCCATTCTTACTATTGACACTTGCACTATGACTAAGAGTTAAGACGACCATGACCTATGTAATATAAGAGGATACCCTAACAAGTACCAAGACCCCTTTTCGAAGACCTTAACAGGAGCTTCTACGGTACCCTTAAGACTGTCATAGTATTAGTTTATTATTTTAAGTTGGGTAGTATACCTCACAACCTAGTATCAAATAGTCTTTTGACCTATTATTGAAGTGTGATTGAACAACATTAATTGTATACTAGCATAAGACGACAGTGGTTATTCAGACAATAGAAGTTAGAGGTCCTTGCCCACATTTGGTCGACTAGCGACATAGACAAGGAGGTTGTATGATAACTGTAGGGATTGTAGAGTCTTTTATTATTGTTGCTTAGTTGTTTTGTTTTGTGAACTTGAATTAATTTGTACCTCCTTTCATCATCATCTAGCGTACTTATATTTGTTGTACTACCTTGACTTATGCTGCTATTATAGCCTAGTTTTGCAAGCTTACTCTTTTATCGAGCTTGATCATGAGATATGTATTATTGGGGACGCCTACTAATATATTTTAGAATCAGTGTATTAAGGTCTAACTAACCTTAGTGCGCTTAATTCGCCCTTCGTAATACTACTTTACGTGGATTGAGATATGTAGTGATTGGTAGACGAATATACTTGCCCCTAGATATATCTGAGCGGATCGTATCGGTTACATAATTGTACTAATACGAGCATGTGAATAGGAATTACCAAAATAGGACTTCAATCCACAATTGCTTTGACAATTCCTATTTGAATTCTTTAAACGCCTTGATCCCGATACTTCTATTCTATTACCTCGCCCTTGAACTCTTTATTATTGATCTCCGTCTTCCCTTATTTCGGAAAGATGAAACCTCGTGCTTGGTATAAGTTTGATATACAGAGAGTACTAGATATACCCCATAGGCCGATCACATACTTGAGGATTATTCTTTCGTAATTAAGGACATATCATATATGATATAATCGGCGTTGATGTTTTGAGGATTGAATGACATGAGTAAATAAATTAAGAAATATTTTTCTTAAAGTATATAGCCTTCTGTGATAGATGGGTAAATTCTAAGTTGGGTAGCAGTACATTGCCAACTTGAGAGGAATTTCTTTTAGATTGTGATCAAGTAAGATTAGATTGGGAGATTCAAGTCATTTTAATTTTAAGAAATTTTAAAAGAAGGATTAAGATAAGGAGGATTTAACGAATTTTAAAATCTTAATATTGCGGACCAAATATTTATACTTTGAGCACATAATTTAAATTTTGAATATTGAAGGATGAATTATCGATTTAAATTTTGAGGATAAATATAGAATTTTAGGCTCGAACAATTGGTGAATTAGATTTAAATTTTATAATTTGATGATTTGAATTAAAAGTTCAATTTTGATTATTGGGTCACCTATTTAAAATATTGAGGATGTAAATTGAGTTTAAATATTTGAAGAGTACAAAATTCTTAATTTGAGAATAGGAATAAGATTTGATTAGAATTGTTTATTGTTCAAAGTCTAGAGGAGATTATGATAGTTGGAAATGGTGATATAAATTTTGATGTGGGATGTCATATAGACTTGAGGTTGATTTGAATGTTGATTATTTAAAAAAAAAATCGAGAAGAGATTACGACAGGTTGAATTTTGATTTAAACAGTGGTTATCTTAATTTTGAAGTGATCGCGATAGATTTGAATAGATTTTATTATTTAAATTTTTGGAAGCGATTGCGATTGACGTACCTTATGTACGAATGTGAAGGATTTAACAAATTATGCCTTATTTTAATTTCGAGGACGAAATTATTTTAAGTTGGATAGATTGTAAACTCCCTCATCCAAAATAGGTATTTTGTGTATATTTTATATTATTATATTTATTGTAGATATTGAATTTATTTAGAGTATTCTCTTAGTTAATTAGAAAATAATTTTTTTTAGTATATTTACGTATATAAATATTTATTTAGAATTATTTTTAGGCTATTTTAGATTATTGAGATTTTTCCATAATTTTTAGTTAATTAAAAACTAGTAACACTAATTTTTTAGGACTTTGAAGAATTTATTTTATGTTCAAACTTAATTAAAAATATTCCAAAATTTTATTTTAGGTTCTAAATAGTCAA
Source organism: Iris macrosiphon (assembly GCA_036927795.1). Lineage (NCBI taxonomy): Eukaryota > Viridiplantae > Streptophyta > Magnoliopsida > Asparagales > Iridaceae > Iris > Iris macrosiphon. Next base: position 9,037,740 of record JAYESA010000001.1, on the reverse strand, counting down.
ATATATTTTCTAGAATTTTCTGGGAATTTTCTGAATACTTTTGGTATTTATTGGGAGTTATTTAGACTAATAACTAATTTTTAGGACTTGTAGAATTTATTGTGCAAGATCAGGAATATAGAATGGACCCACATTATTTTTTAGGGTTTATAATATTATTATATATTTTCTGGAATTATTTCAGAATTTTTGGAATAATGTTAGTATTTATTTTTAGTTAAATGGATAAAACTAATGTTTAGAGCTTCTCCTAATTATAGTAGTAAACTTATGAATATAAAATTGCCCCAAATATTTTTCTAGGGTTTATAGGTCCAAAATATATTTTATGTAATTTTTTCAGATTTTTATGATTATTTTTAATATTTATTTGGAGTTATTTAGATTTAAAATGACTTAAATAATGTTTTGATAAAGGCAAATCAAAAATAAATAATATAACCAAAACCATCCAATCAAATCATGACATGTGTCACCCTCCTATCAACTTTCACTCAGCCGCTCATCCCTATATATATATATATATTATTATAACCCTAATTATCCGATTATCTTAGAGAGAGAGATTTTAGAGAATTGCCATCTAGGGTTTCTTCATCTTCCACAAGCCATTGCGCATAGCTCCGGACTCCAAACGAGGTCTAGTTTCTTGCGTTAGAAATATATTAAGATTAGATTTCTTATTATATAATTTATTTTATGAAATTATGAATATTAAATTCTGAAAAATTCGTAGAGCACAGCATGTCCGAAAATAGACGTATTTTAATATTTTTGCGATTTCGGGAGAACCAGAAATCAGAATCATGAACCGTTTAAAGTTTTGGAAAGCTAATGCCGAGATAATTGACATATGTTTTTCCCAGAATTTAATTCGAAGTATTTATATACTGTTAATTATGTAGAACTTCTAGGTTAGAATTTAACCATCGGTGCACAATACAAAATTTGTATGTGCCATAATTCCCAAATGAATTTGAATTCGGACGAGCCATAAATTCTAGCATATTTTTGACGCCGAAATCTACAGGAAATCATGCATGAAAGTTGAGTTTGTGTCGGTTGACTTTTCAGTCAACAGATCGTCTCGATTTGCGTGCCATGAGTCTCGAGTTGATAAAATTTAGTTTCTTTGGACAAAATTTAGGAATTAACATAAAAAATAGAATAATAAGATTAAAGTAGGATTTTAGAGTAATTATTCCAGAATTAAATAAATTAAAATAAATTATCTTTTGACGTGATAAATTTGTAATACATAGGCTATTTGGACAGTGACTTGGACTCTGATTCATACCAGCAGCAGGCCCCCAGGCAAGATACCTTGCCAAATTACTTACAGTATTTTGCATGCTTAGTATATTTTTATATATTTATTGCATTTCTGTTTATTCTTGCATGTGTAGTTTTCTTTCAGTCATTACTATATATTAGATATGTTGACACACACATGGCACTTAGTATCATAGAGGACAATCATTAGGCGTATGGGCTTTTAACCACTCAGGTAACACCGTAGTCACTAGCACGCACTATGGTGGATCGTGTCCGATGGTCGCTACCCCCGAGGTATGTCGATTGATGGAGTCCGATGGTCGCTACCCCAAAGGTATGTCGGCTGATGATGTCCACTGACGAGCGTGAGGTTGTGAGGATTAGATCGAGTAGCCTACCCTTGCCCATACGTCGAAAAGTTGTCCTCATTTGCATTCATATAAATGGTCTTATACAGCGTACTTATTTATTTTCAAATAATATGCATGTGTACTGTATTCAAATTGGCTCGTATTTTCTGTATCTTGTTACGTCCCTCTGAGGACCTGGTCCTCTGCCAGGTGTATCTGCTATTGAGTATTTGCAGGAGTACGGGCCTGGACCTGACGCATTACTTTCTGCCGAGGAGGTCTTACCTTTTGAGAATCGTTGATTATCTAGCGATGGATTCTTTTTAGCTGATACACTTTTGTCTTCACATTATTTTATATTGGAGACTTTATACTCCTCTCTCATTTTAGTTTTGGATATAGTCTTTGGTAGTGGATTTGTCTCCACCCGACTATTATTTTGGATATTTTAGACTCCTCATTCTAGTTTAGCATTTCTTTTCTATGACTTGTTGTGTGGATGAGATTACCATATCTGTGACTTGTGACATTATATATACCACATGTGAGTTTATATTCATATTACAACGTACGTATGGGTTATGGTTTTCATATATTAGAGTTGCCATATCCATGCGGCTGGCATGCTTACTTGTTCTAGTCCTACGTATTATTGGGACTGGGGCGTGACAGTAATAGTCTCTCAAATTATTCCTGGGGCACTAGGAATCGGTTGGTCCGTAAGATATTGTTAATAGCACCCTGATGGACGGTCCCTTTGAGGATGTAGTGGGGTATTGTGTACATTAGTGCAGAGCGGAACCTTGTGTCACAGTTGCTAGTACTCATGTTACATTAGGGAGAGGTACGGTGGACGAGTCATAGGAATAGTCCCTATTACGTTAGGGAGAGGTACGGTGGATGATCATATTATTATGTCTCATATTGTATGTTACTCCAAGAATAGTCTCTGTTATAAGAAGTAGCCTCATAAGAAATGATAGTATCATGTTCATAGAAAATAATTGAATAAATGAATGTTGTTGCTTGTCCCTAAGATAAAGAATATGGCTCACAAATACGCTGTGCACATCAGTATATAAATAAAATAAATATCATGCATGACTTGTCCCTATTGTATGCTTGAATAAAATGTATATGAAAGTTGTTTCAAAGAAGTATAAATGACTCTGATCCTGTATAGCACAAAAAAAACATAGGTAAAAGTAGCAAGATCACTAATAATGCAATATTTTATAATATGATTACTTAGTGTTGGTTTCAGAGGGTGTTGCTTCTGTTCGTTGCTTTTATACTCACCAATGATTTCCCCAAAGTGCTGACCCACCAATAGTCTGCTTGTTCGTAGGTACTAGATCATCCGAGAAAGCGATAGCGGATCCTCATCCTCAGGAGCCAGAAATCAGGACATGCCTTTAGATGCATTGGGAAGCTTTGAGGTATTTTTTGTATAAAGGGATGTATTGTATGGAACGATGTCAGTGTATTCTGTGTAGCTCATAAGAGATTTAAGCCAATTGGTAATGTAATAATATCCTTATAATTATTTTAAATATCAATAAAGAAAAATTTTCTTATACTATTGTGTTCATTCAATTTCTGCAATATTGTACCGCTGCTTCCAACTCTGAATAGCTTATTTTGGTTTTGTTCAGCCGCTGCCTTGTACGAGTACAACTCTAGGATCGCACGGTATCATATCCTGAAGGGAACGATCATCCTGCGGGAGCACTGGCGTGGTGATATCATGCCCAGCAGGAACGATCGGGACAGTGGGAGATTGGGGCATGACAAACTATGCCATCGCACTATGCTAAAGTAGTTATATTCATTATAGTGTCTTAAAATACTTCATATATTAACTTAGTGTTGAGACATCGTATGGTTAGACAACTTGTGCAAAAGGTTTAGTTCATACGAATGGTCTCCGGGGGACTAGGGCCGATTCGTTCTGGGCAAAACTCGAATAGCCACGCTAGCAAGACTAGCACAAGTAATACGAGAACTTCTAGTAGGGCTTGCTATTTGCGCTATAAGGATCGTCGTCTTACTGTAGCTATTGTCTTTGGTAGCATTGTATGCCATGACCCAGCATATTACTGCATTATTTGTTCAAGCTAATAATATATTCTTGGCAGGAAAGAACATGGCCAGTCTTGTGCAGGTGGATGCGACACCGCAGGTAAAAAATTATAGAACGGTGGCATATTTATTCAGTTATTTTATATATATTGCATGTTGTAACTTGAACTAAAGCAAGATAGATAGACCACAATAATAATTTGTATGCTTCATATGAATACTGTGTCGATTTGGTTATTTGGGTTAGCTCGCCCTCACTAGTACTTTTCAAAGTACTGACCCTCGTTGCAGCAGGTTCCCCGAGTCAAGGCGACACGACGAGGAACTGAAGCTTCTTCCCCCAACCAGTTCATTACTTGGCATACTCTGTTTGTATCTTTTGAAGCTTGTACAAATCATCCGGAGCTTGTGCACACATCTTATGCAACTCCGAGGCAAGGCGATAGTTTCGCCCGAATGTGTCATTATCTTTTAAAGTTTTAATATAAGATATAATGTATGGAACGGTTATCTCATTTTGCATCCATCTTGTAAGCCTGCATGGCACCCCTTTACTTTTGAGTTAAAAATTTATAACAAAGATGTATATTATCAATAAAGGGAACTTTTTTTCATTTTAATGTTTGTTTGTTAGCTTCCGCATTCTGCTGTTATATATATATATATATATATATATATATATATATATATATATATATATATATATATATATATCATTATGCTAGGCATTGGACGCGCCTTACACTCGCAAAGCATCACGTCCGGGGGACGAATAGCGATTCTGTGGAATTGGGGCATGACATATTGGTATCAGAGCAAGGCTTCAGATCCTTTGGCCTCGTGTCAGAAAAGTTTTCATAAAATGACCATGTCCCTTCCAATTGAACTTTTAAAATCATTTGGCCAAAATGAGATGCGTTCCAAATAATGAGTCCGTAATACTCTATGTGTCACGACCCGCACCCGGTTTAGGAGCACGAGTGCGTGGGTACGTCCAGCCTACTCCGCAGTGTCGGCGGTAGAACACTGTCAAGGTCTTGATACCATCTAGCTAATGTCACACAACATCCAATCTCCATAAGGAGGTACGGATGACACAAATAAACGAGCACATACTCAATCACAGGATTACAGCACGATAAGATAGCGAAACAAAATTTAATACAACACGAGTCTAAGATAATAATCAAACTCAACAATATCCCAGACTCAATAAAATTGCCGGAGACAAATCCGGTACCAAATAGTCTACTAAAAGAACTAATCAGGAAACCAGAAGAATTAGTGATTTCCGGCTAGACCTCCCGGAATCACAACTACTACCAAGTCTGCAGCTACTCACCATATGGTCCATAAAGTGTCGGACAGCGGTCCTCTAAGGCATAGTCTGGAAAAATGTTTCCAGTCAGGAAGGAGCAAAGTACAAATCTCAAATAACAGTTCCATTTAATTGATAAGGACTATAAAGCAATAAACATGTCATGCTAGCTACTGAGAAGATAGTGAAATAAATGCAATGGCAATTTAAGAGAGACAGGCAATGTAAAGAGACAGGCAATAGGCAATATGATACAGTCAGTGCATGTATGAAAATGAAAAAAAACAAGGAACAGTATCATATACGGGTGATGTGGTATATGATTTAAATAGGGAACTATAATCTATTCTAAGTGTTTGAAATAGTAGTTTCCAAAATGTGATCGGCTTGGGAACATGTACGATAGCTACAGGGCCTGGCTAATCATGGGTGAAGAGCATGATTAACACTTACATTGTTCTATACTACAATAAAAGGTTATGATCATATTTCTTACTAACTACTTCTCCGCCCCCAACTAGTACTGTGGATCCAACCATGACACGTCACGATACACGAGCAAGTCCAGTTTATCATGTACGATGTCTAATATACATGTCGTGTATAATGTCAATACGATAATCAATGTAACATCTCATGACTGCAGATCCAAGCTATACTAGTCCGTGTAGCACAGTGTCAAAGATTCAGTTGTAACATTTCAGGATTATTGAAATTATAGAAATTATCAAGAAATTGGAAATTATCGGAGAATGTACTTGCCTCGGGTCCTTAGCTGGTAATTATGGATGTCCTGTTCCAGAGTATCCCCTGGGTAAACCAACAGTCCTATAAACACATCACAAGCAAAACCACATTTACATTAGATGCTACACTAACACAGTCTAAAAACACTGAGTTCGGGACTTCTCTAGGTATGATACTGGTCACCTAGGACCACCTAGTAGGGATACGAAATTATACATATCTTAATTAACATGTGTACTTACAATATATATATATCAAATTAAATACATATACAAAATATATGTATATATATATTAAAAATATGCTAAGGGTTTATACAAAAATATATATATACCAATTTCCAAATACGTGTTTACATATTTATTCATTTATACCAAAATACGTTTGTATTAAATATACCCATACAAAATATATATATACAGATATATTTGTATACCAAAATAATAATTATACACATAATTACTCTACTCCACAACTCCCATGCACCTGCAAGAAATTTCTTGCATTCATTTCAATATGATTTTCCCCTTCAATCCTTTGCCATCTCTCACTAGCTAACATATGCACAGCTATATTGCTTCCTGGCTATAGGAATCCCATTGCAAGAAGAAGTTTTAGCTGGGAAATAGGATAGGTCCTATATCATTCACAAGGACTACTACCCCCATATGCTTCACGTTGCATAAATATTCAAATAACAAGGGAATAGGTTTCTAAATGAGTATATATGCCAACTAACTTATTCACGTACATTATTAATAGCAGAGTCCTATAGAAAAGAAATTTAACTACTACCATCTTATATAAAGCAAGATGAGACGGTCAAATACCAGAGGGAGAAGAAGGTGTTTCGTTCGTCGGAAAAGAAGCACAGCGAGAATGTTCTTGACGTGTGGCCTCGTTCACGATGGGGCTATTGGTGTTGATCGTCCACGTACTAAGATGGAAGCACAATGAAGGAGGACTGCAAGCACAGCCCGATGCGTCTACAACGCCGTTGCGGATACGGCTCGGCAATGGAGGAATGGGGATGATGATAGTGGTGGTGGCGTTTGGGAGCAGCGTGGATGACGAGTCGCCGGGCCGGAGGTGATGCAGAGCAGCGGCAGAGTGAGGAAATATCGGCGGCTGGGTCAGGGCCACTCGCCGGAGTGCAGCGGCTGGCCCGGGTGGCTGCCAGCGGGCCGGAGGGGAGGTCGTCCAGCGGAGGGAGGAAGGGCTCGGTCTGGAGGAGGCCGGAGCACTGGCCGACCGAAGGGGGTTGAAGAGCAGTGGGGAGTGGGGACCCGTCGGGTTGCAGCGGCCGTCGGAACAGGCAGAGGGCCCACCGGAGTGAGTCGGCCGAACAGCAGCAGAAGGAGAGGGGAGTTGGCTTGGAGCCGTGCCGGCACCGGAGGAGTGCACAGGGGCAATGGCCGGGTGAACAGGAACTGGGGGGGAGTGAACAGTGTTCCCCCCTCCCCTTTACTATTTGAATTTAAATTCAAAAAGTAAAAGAAGAAGAAGAAGAAAGGAAAGAGAAGGAGAAAGAAAAGAGAAGAAGAAAGGAAGAATTTTTCTTCCTACGGTTGAGGTTGAGGATGGAGGCTTGGTTGGGAAAACCTAGGTTTCTAGGGATTAGGGTTGATGTGACTAGACATTATATAGGGAGAGAGGTTGTTGAAATGAAGGGTTGTGATTGACCCCCTAGAATGAGGGGTCCAGATTTGTCATGAGAGAAAAATTAATTCATGTAGGAATGAGGGTGAGGGCTAGTTAAATAATATTAGGTTCCCTCATTGTTTAATCAAATGGGTGTTGACACAAAAAATGCAAATTTACAAATCAGCCCCCTTAAATTTGGATATTTGCACAGATACATGAAATGACGAAAATTTGGCGGGCGATTCGGTGTTTGGAGTTTTGTAGGGTCAGGGGGTGCTGCAAGTTTGGTGTGGGCTCAAATAGCAGGGCGTTGGAATTAAATTGGGATTTTCAAAATTGGTTTAAATAGTATCCTCAATTTAATTAGAAATAAATGCCAGTGGTTTTCAGAAATTAATTAGGAGTACATGGGGCCAAAATCAGGTCAGGTCATCAATACCAATAATGAAGAAGACTCAAAACAAAATATTACCCTAATTTGGGTCACACGAAAAATAGGTCAAGATTGTTTCCAATTTAAATTGGAACGCACAACGATACAAAAATAGGGATTTATTAAATAACGTCTGCGACGATTTTTGTGCGGCTAGAAACAAGGTACAGAGAGCAAAATTATGAGTTATAAAAATAGCAGAATGGAAGGCGGGTATGTCTAGGGCAAGATTGTGAAATTTGTTGGGAGACAAAAGATAGGGTAGTGTCCCAAATATCGAAGCAAAGGCAATGCGCAAAAATATTAAATAAAATACGGTAATTAATTACAAACTCCAAGAATTAAATTCTAAATAAATAATTAAATACAAAAATTCCAAAATTCCGACAGGTGTTCGTCTACTGGGCTTCTAGGTCAATTCTGCTAGCTAAAAAATAAATGAACACTGCATCTAATACTATATTTAATTACACATCACACATAATTATTTAAATTAAAAAATATTATCGTACAATTATTTAATTGTAAATACCATAATATTAAATATTGTAAAAGGTCGAAAATACCCCTGTTTCCGGAACGTGGTAGTGACAAGTCTACCCACCTTAAAAGAATTTTGTCCTCGAAATTCAAAATCCTCATAGTAGCATCTATTCATACACATTATTATTCCCCTCAAATTTTAAATTCATAATCCACGAAATCAGGTAATAATTCATGATGTCCTTTCATAATTTTTCAAAAATTCTGAAATTATTGCATTCCTGAAAAATCCTCGGAATAAAATCAAAGTCCATTTTATCAAAAATTTCCCCGAAATTTTTAGTTACAATTCAATATTCAGAATTTAATATCCACTCCTCAAATTTGATTTTAATCAATGCACATATGTATAATGTAATCTCGTTCAAAAAGTTTGAATTTAAACATTAGTCCATCAAAAATTTTATTTCTCGATTTCCTCTTTCCTCAAAATACTTAACAATACGATACTTAAGGATTCTCCAACTGCAACATCCAATATAAAATTTTAAAAATTTCATAACTCGCAATTAAATAAAGATAATCTCCCAGAATTTCTAAATTTTTAATAACCAATTTAAATATGCCATAATCTTCCTGGAATTAATAGATCATAAATCTTGCCATGTTAAATTCTTGGCCCTTTATTTAAATCGATGTTTATCCTCGAATTTTAATCATCTTGTCTCTCTTGTCAAGTCATAACTCCTCTATGAATCTTCGTCATGGTCAAACCTCGATAATCATGGCAAAAACTTCCTACAATCATACAACATGCAACCTAAGGAAATACGTACGGCCATGGTGTCTTGTCATGGTATTGCAGTCTCTGTATCTGGGTGTACTACTAACTACATTCTAACAAGAAATCATGCATACAAGCTACGGTACTACGGTATCAGTCAATCAATCAAATAGATAGGAACAGAAGGAAGGAAAGAACAGAACCTGCTAACACATTACCTGTAGTATCGGTCTCCTCGACCGTCATCGCAAATGCCCCGCCCTGCTGGGGTGGTTCCCTTCGCGGGTGCTGAGCAATATACGGTTCCACAGGTAGCCTAACTGGATCTCTATAATCTGAAGCTACGTGCTGGCCGGGAAGATAAGGGGCTAGAAGATAATCCTTTACTCGATGTCCCGCAGCGCCGCAGTGCAAACAAAGTCCTAGCCTCGTTCTACAGCTCTCCCAAAGGTGACCTGGCTTCTTACAGAAATGACAAGTCTGCTGTGTCTCTCTCGGAGGCTGTTGCCGATTCTGTTGAACACGGACTGGTGCCTGGTACTGTTGTTGATACTGATACGCCCATGGATGTTGCTGGATAGGAACTGGTGCTAGGTACTGCGGTGGATGCTGAAATGTCCATGGTTGTTGCTGGCTATAAAATGGTACTGGGTACTGCTGTTGGTGCTGAATACGGGGATGCTTGGCCGGTCCTGTGCTACCATTCGTATCTCCAGAAGTATTGTGACTCCTCTTAGGCCTGAGGTCCAGATCCTCTTCTGCAATCTGAGCATCCATCAAGATAGCCTCAAAGGTAGCGGTATGACGACCAGAAGTGCGTGACCTAATCTCTCTTGTCAGTCCCTTTCTGAATTTCCGGGCTCGATCTCCTGGGTCCCAAATCATAGACGATGCAAAATAGCTCAATCTACAGAATTCTGCAGCGTACTCGTCGATCGACATGTTTCCTTGAACCAAGTCATGAAACTGACTTTCCAAGGTTCCCAATGCCACGTCGGGAAAGAACTTCTCCTTGAAGAGTTCCTTGAAGGTCTCCCAAGTGAGTCCTTGTGCAGTAATTCTCGGCTCCGTGCGATACCACGTGAGTGCGATATCGAACATCTGACTGCCAGCGGCTTCTATCTGCAAGTTCTCCGGAATCTGGGTCAATCGCAGGCTTCTTTCTATATCCTCTAGCCAGTCGTCAGCGTAGAGTATTCCTTCGGTGCCTTTGAACTCTCGAGGCATCATCCTTTTGAAATCCACTATAGTGCCTGATCTCTGCTGTTGCTGGCCAGGAAACTGCTGGTACTGTGCTACTTTCTCCAAAGCTTGGAGAGTCACTTGATAAGCATTCTCCATGTTTTCTCTCATCAGCTCGGTTTGTGCCTGGTGTGCTTCTGCTTGCACCCTCTGAGCCTCAGCTTGGACTCGCTGAGCATCTGCCGTCACTCTCTGGGCATCTACCATGCCCTGGATCAAGGTAAACATCTGCGTCCCGTCAATGGGCAAACCTCCGGGAATCAGAGTCGGTGGAGGAGGAAGGTTGTCCGTCATAGCTGCGGTAATCTTCTGAACAGGTGGGGGAGGAGGATCCCCGAAAATTACAGATACTCCTACGGGCATCGGAGATGTAGGAGGAACTACTGCTGTCTGTCCCTCAGGTGGAGAGGTGGCAGACCCCTCTAAAGCTGATGTTCCTGCTCTCATAGATCGTGTCTGCGGCGACATCCTGAAGACAGATCCCAAAGAATCAATTTAGGCAAAAATGCGATATCATCAAGGAAGGACAGTACAGTTCTAAAGAAGCAACATTCAAGATAAAGATTGGAAATAAATCCTAGTTGTGATTGCACAGGTCAAAGATACATCCAAGGTTGATACTTCTATCCCTCTAAGTACCACAGTTCTACTTGAAACATACTCACTGCTAGCTTCCTTACCTACTGCAATTGCTGATACTAGTTATCCTATCACTCAAGTGCATAACAATTGCAACACACTATTCTAAGTACTGCTCTCTCCAATATAATCTTAGACGAACACCTAAGCCAGTTGGCAGTGAAATCTCAATCATGCTCAAGCCAACATATCCTTACACATGCATCTTATCTACTTATATACTAATATATCTTTCCCACTATAAGATCTTATCCTAAAATGAAATTCCTGAAAATAATACCTCGAATAAATTTTAAAGTAAATGAATACACTTTCCTCCAGGTTAATTATCTAAATACTGAAATGAAAATTTAATCACTCAAAAATCCTTACAGCTTGTTTAGGTTCATCAAATTGAATCTGAATTCCTCAAAAAGTTTTAATGACAATATCTCAACTTCTCAAAATTCAAAAATTTGAAATTCATTTTCAATCCTCAATTTAAAATTTAAATCCATATCTTGTAGTCCAATAGCCCTAGTGTTAATCTTCCTCGCTGTCCTCATCGACGTACGTCATCAGATAATACCATAATTTAATCTGCAAATTCATCTTGAAATGAAATCAAACCCTACAATGGAACCAAAATCCTAACTTAATAACTAATCAACAACAATCAAATTCAATATCAATAAGTGAGAATGGACAAAACAAGAGAATGATTTTAAATTAGAATTTAACAAGATTCTCAGGGGTCATCCCAGAAATCTCTCAAGGAATTGTGATTGAGTATTCGCTCTCGTCCTAGTATCCTATGTCCTAGATCCTATCGTAGGTACGCAGTAGTGTAACAAAGATGCCACACTACTACGACATCGCACAACTTCGCGAAGTCGACCTGCATGGGCCACCACTAAAAACGTGTCACGACCCGAACCCGGTTTAGGGGCACGAGTGCGTGGGTACGTCCAGCCTACGCCGTAGTATCGGCGGTAGAATGCTGTCAAGGTCTTGATACCATCTAGATAATGTCACACAACATCCAATCTCCATAAGGAGGTACGGATGACACAAATAAATGAGCACATACTCAATCACAGGATTACAGCACGATAAGATAGCGAAACAAAATTTAATACAACACGAGTCTAAGATAATAATCAAACTCAACAATATCCCAGACTCAATAAAATTGCCGGAGACAAATCCGGTACCAAATAGTCTACTAAAAGAACTAATCAGGAAACCAGAAGAATTAGTGATTTCCGGCTAGACCTCCCGGAATCACAACTACTACCAAGTCTGCAGCTACTCACCATATGGTCCATAAAGTGTCGGACAGCGGTCCTCTAAGGCATAGTCTGGAAAAATATTTCCAGTCAGGAAGGAGCAAAGTACAAATCTCAAATAACAGTTCCATTTAATTGATAAGGACTATAAAGCAATAAACATGTCATGCTAGCTACTGAGAAGATAGTGAAATAAATGCAATGGCAATTTAAGAGAGACAGGCAATGTAAAGAGACAGGCAATAGGCAATATGATACAGTCAGTGCATGTATGAAAATAAAAAAAAACAAGGAACAGTATCATATACGGGTGATGTGGTATATGATTTAAATAGGGAACTGTAATCTATTCTAAGTGTTTGAAATAGTAGTTTCTAAAATGTGATCGGCTTGGGAACATGTACGATAGCTACAGGACCTGGCTAATCATGGGTGAAGAGCATGATTAACACTTACATTGTTCTATACTACAATAAGTGGTTATGATCATATTTCTTACTAACTACTTCCCCGCCCCCAACTAGTACTGTGGATCCAACCATGACACGTCACGATACACGAGCAAGTCCAGTTTATCATGTACGATGTCTAATATACATGTCGTGTACAATGTTAATACGATAATCAATGTAACATCTCATGACTGCAGATCCAAGCTATACTAGTCCGTGTAGCACAATGTCAAAGATTCAGTTGTAACATTTTAGGATTATTGAAATTATAAAAATTATCAAGAAATTGGAAATTATCGGAGAATGTACTTGCCTCGGGTCCTTAGCTGGTAATTATGGATGTCCTGTTCCAGAGTATCCCCTAGGTAAACCAACAGTCCTATAAACACATCACAAACAAAACCATATTTACATCAGATGCTACACTAACACAGTCTAAAAACACTGAGTTCGGGACTTCTCTAGGTATGATACTGGTCACCTAGGACCACCTAGTAGGGATACGAAATTATACATATCTTAATTAACATGTGTACTTACAATATATATATATATCAAATTAAATACATATACAAAATATATGTATATATATATTAAAAATATGCTAAGGGTTTATACAAAAATATATATATATCAATTTCCAAATACGTGTTTACATATTTATTCATTTATACCAAAATACGTTTGTATTAAACATACCCATACAAAATATATATACACAGATATATTTGTATACCAAAATAATAATTATACACATAATTACTCTACTCCACAACTCCCATGCACCTGCAAGAAATTTCTTGCATTCATTTCAATATGATTTTCCCCTTCAATCCTTTGCCATCTCTCACTAGCTAACATATGCACAGCTATATTGCTTCCTGGCTATAGGAATCCCATTGCAAGAAGAAGTTTTAGCTGGGAAATAGGATAGGTCCTATATCATTCACAAGGACTACTATCCCCATATGCTTCACGTTGCATAAATATTCAAATAACAAGGGAATAGGTTTCTAAATGAGTATATATGCCAACTAACTTATTCACGTACATTATTAATAGCAGAGTCCTATAGAAAAGAAATTTAACTACTACCATCTTATATAAAGCAAGATGAGACGGTCAAATACCAGAGGGAGAAGAAGGTGTTTCGTTCGTCGGAAAAGAAGCACAGCGAGAATGTTCTTGACGTGTGGCCTCGTTCACGATGGGGCTATTGGTGTTGATCGTCCACGTACTAAGATGGAAGCACGATGAAGGAGGACTGCAATCACAGCCCGATGCGTCTACAACGCCGTTGCGGATACGGCTCGGCAATGGAGGAATGGGGATGATGATAGTGGTGGTGGCGTTTGGGAGCAGCGGGGATGACGAGTCGCCGGGCCGGAGGTGATGCAGAGCAGCGGCAGAGTGAGGAAATATCGGCGGCTGGGTCAGGGCCGCTCGCCGGAGTGCAGCGGCTGGCCCGGGGTGGCTGCCAGCGGGCCGGAGGGGAGGTCGTCCAGAGGAGGGAGGAAGGGCTCGGTCTGGAGGAGGCCGGAGCACTGGCCGACCGGAGGGGGTTGAAGAGCAGTGGGGAGTGGGGAGCCGTCGGGTTGCAGCGGCCGCCGGAACAGGCAGAGGGCCCGCCGGAGTGAGTCGGCCGAACAGCAGCAGAAGGAGAGGGGAGTTGGCTTGGAGCCGCGCCGGCGCCGGAGGAGTGCACAGGGGCAATGGCCGGGTGAACAGGAACTGGGGGAGAGTGAACAGTGTTCCCCCCTCCCCTTTACTATTTGAATTTAAATTCAAAAAGTAAAAGAAGAAGAAGGAGAAGAAGAAGAAAGGAAAGAGAAGAAGAAAGAAAAGAGAAGAAGAAAGGAAGAATTTTTCTTCCTACGGTTGAGGTTGAGGATGGAGGCTTGGTTGGGGAAACCTAGGTTTCTAGGGATTAGGGTTGATGTGACTAGACATTATATAGGGAGAGAGGTTGTTGAAATGAAGGGTTGTGATTGATCCCCTAGAATGAGGGGTCCAGATTTGTCATGAGAGAAAAATTAATTCATGTAGGAATGAGGGTGAGGGCTAGTTAAATAATATTAGGTTCCCTCATTGTTTAATCAAATGGGTGTTGACACAAAAAATACAAATTTACAAATCAGCCCCCTTAAATTTGGATATTTGCACAGACACATGAAATGACAAAAATTTGGCAAGCGATTCGGTGTTTGGAGTTTTTTAGGGTCAGGGGGTGCTGCAAGTTTGGTGTGGGCTCAAATAGCAGGGCGCTGGAATTAAATTGGAATTTTCAGAATTGGTTTAAATAGTATCCTCAATTTAATTAGAAATAAATACAAGTGGTGTTCAGAAATTAATTAGGAGTTCATGGGGCCAAAATCAGGTCAGGTCATCAATACCAATAATGAAGAAGACTCAGAACAGAATATTACCCTAATTTGGATCGCATAAAAAATAGGTCAAGATTGTCTCCAATTTAAATTGGAACGCACAACGATACAAAAATAGGGATTTATTAAATAACGTCTGCGACGATTTTTGTGCGGCTAGAAACAAGGTACAGAGAGCAAAATTATGAGTTGTAAAAATAGCAAAATGGAAGGCGGGCATGTCTAGGGCAAGATTATGAAATTTGTTGGGAGACAAAAGATAGGATTGTGTCCCAAATATCGAAGCAAAGGCAATACGCAAAAATATTAAATAAAATACGGTAATTAATTACAAACTCCAAGAATTAAATTCTAAATAAATAATTAAATACAAAAATTCCAAAATTCCGACAGGTGTTCGTCTACTGGGCTTCTAGGTCAATTCTTCTAGCTAAAAAATAAATAAACACTGCATCTAATACTATATTTAATTACACATCACACATAATTATTTAAATTAAAAAATATTATCGTACAATTATTTAATTGTAAATACCATAATATTAAATATTGTAAAAGGCAAAAATACCCCTGTTTCCGGAACGTGGTAGTGACACTATGAGACTGATGCAAGTTCTTTATTTTTAAAATAATGGCTCAAATGCAAGGAACAGCGCAAGTGTAAACAAGTACTTCGGGAACTTCTGCAAGCACCAAAAGCTAACAACCTGTGCCCCTCATCGATCTAGTTGAGCAGATGATGCAAATGCTTGAGGCACAGCAGCAAAAGGGACGAGGCCCGACAGGAAAAATTTAAAAAGAATCTAGAAGCTCGGTTCAGGGTCCAACATAAGCAGGTGGATGCCCTGCAATATATTGTTCAGACCATTGCTTCCAACCATTCCTTAATGACAGCACCACAGGTGGAGCAACCAGGAAATAAAGTCAGGATGCCTCAAACCCCAAAGAAAAAGATGTGACAACCTTCAACTTTGCTGACTTCAAGAAGGTCTACAACACGTCTTTCTGTGGGACAGAGGACCCCATCGTGGCTCTACATTGGCTAGCTGAAATAGAAGACCACTTTAAACTGCTAGAAGTACCAAAGATCAAGAGAGTCGTCTATGCCCAACTCCAACTCTAACTCTGAATGAACGCACACGATTGGTGGGACGTGCATCGAAGATCTCTCCTCGGAGATGGTGAAGACCAAACGATCGCATGGTCTACCTTCTACAGCGCATTCGAGGAGGAGTTTATACCTCTATCCATTCATCGACAAAAAGAGATCGAGTTCGTACGTTTGCAACAAGGAAGTATGTCAGTGAAGCAGTATGCCGCAGAATTCAACTGGCTCGCAAAGTTTGCCATCCCTTACCTATCGATGCGATGAGTCAAACAAGATGATATTAAGGGGCCTGCGACCTTCCATTCATGCGCACATAGTCGCCCCTCAGTATGAGACATTGTACAACATTCTTATCACAAGCGTCCTAGTAATACGGAAGGACACAACGCTCATAAGCATCCAAACAATAGGGTCATCTGGGCAATCATCCAGCCGAAAACCATGGGTTGTATTGTGCCAAATAAAACCGAAGTGGACACCATGCTAGCGAATGTCGAAATCAGGGATGCTTCCATAATGGTTGGCTGGGTCATTATGCTGGTGACTGTCTTGATAGCACCAACCAGTTCCCTCCACGTCATCTAGAGAAGCAAAATCCCACTCAAGTACCCCATGCAAATCGGCCTGAACAAGAGTGTCATCCAAATATTGTGGGCCAGGTTTATGTATTGACGTGTGTGAGACTAGCATGAAATTTCCTGCTTGTTTTAGTTTCGTGCATGCTTACATGGGTTTTCTTGTTAGTGATTTTAGATCCTCGTGAAAATTCAGAGGATAAAAATTTTCTAAGGAGGGGAGAGTTGTGAGACTCGTTTCACAGTATTCGTATTTTATGCGGATACGCATTTTTATGCTATTCATTGCATTATATGGTTCTCGAGGAAGCTCAAAAATTCTCAAAATTGGAACTTTACTACCTGACCTATATATCGACGGTATACTGCCCGACAGATATTTATTTTACTTTTCAAGATATTTTTTAGAATTTCTCTATAAATAGCCCTTGATTTTCTTTTCTTTTTTATTTTTATTTTCTCTTTCTCTCTCTTCTCTTCACCCTTTTTCTCCTAAGCTTGGAGAGTGGCCTTAAGACCTAGAGTGGGGTTTCTGAATCCATTCGTGGTGGTGGACTAGAAAGTTTAGGCTGGGAGCTCGCTTTAGGCAAGTACACCTTGCCGATTTTGTGAACTTCTTTTACTTCTGTTATTTTACTTTTCTGGAGCCTTGGTTGTTGCTTTTTAGCTTAGACATGCTTTACTATTATTGTTCATATCGTGATTTCTGTCACTACCATATTTTCTAGGAAAGGATATTTTAGTAATTTTATTTTTAATTAAATATTGTGCATGATAATAATTATTTATTGTACTATTTAATTATTGTTAGATGTTAGTTATTTATTTTGGACTTGTGTTAGTGGACCTAACTAGTTTAGTTTAGACTCATGGACCAATATGTATTAATTATTAGATTTGAGCCCAATTAGAAAGCCCATTGATTAGGAGATGGATTAAATTACCATTAGACTAGAAGCTTTTCTCCTTAATTATTTCTTCATAAAAGGCCCCAAAGGGTATATTGGACAATTCATAGTAGCTTGAGGGAGGGGAAAGAGGGGTCGGCCTATATAGAGAGGGAAAATTAATTTCTCTCTCCTCCTTTCATTTTGAAACTAGATCTAGAATTTCTCTCAACCAAATTTCTTCATTCCTACTTCATTTCCCTACCAAATTTCATCCCAATTCCTTCCCAAATCACCATTGGAGACTAGTGGAGCAAGGATCTAGAAGGAGAAAGTAAGGATCTACAAAGAGGAGCAAGGATCTACAAGTTGGAGGCCAATTTTATCATGTTTGGATATTTTATTGGGAATCCATCTCCCAATAGATACAATTCATTTTTTCACTTAAATTAGGTTCTAAATTTGAGATTTAACAATGAGAAATTAACCCATATGCATAGGCTACACATAGGATTTGGTTTTGTGTTCATAGGAGGCTTATTGTGAAAGTTATGGTTCTTTTTGTGTCAATTTTGGGAAAATTCTGATATTGACATTTGTTGTGTGTATCAATTGGTCCTTTAGATTAATTTGGAATATGATTATGTGTTTAGGGCTAGTGTTGTGTCCATAATTGGGTACGTGTAGGTCGTATCCCAACAAAATGGTGATACGTGTTAATTTGGAGGTTTTTCCTTCGACACGGGACTTTGAACATGTCACATTTTGACACAAGACACGTAGAATTGTATTTGACTCTTTGTATTATTCGTAAATAATATATATGACTTGTTCGTGTCCTTTGGGGTACGTTTGGATGTGTGGTGGACTCGTGTCACATGCGTATCCTAGATCTAGTGGGATACGGGGTGGTACGATCCATGTGTTTGTGTAATTTAAATTATGGTTCTATTTCTCTTGTCATTGTGATAAAAATTATATATATAAAAATATATATATTGTTGTGTAATTATATTTATGTAATATTGTATCTTAGATCTATGTATCTATATATATACTATATATGTATATATTGTTAGGTGATAATTCTTCTATATGTAAGTTTAATTATATATATTAGTATGTATAGATATGTATATGTTCAATAGATAATTATATGTTGTTATATTTATATAATGTGTTACATATTATTGTATGGTTATATATATGTAACCATATATGTATAGTTATGTATATGCATATTACTATGTATGTGTGTATGTTACCATGTATTTATTATGTACATATTCTATATGGTGGTAGCTATATATATATATATATATTGTAATATATAATATTGTGTACATATATATCTTATAAGTTGTAAGCTATATATATGTAATTAGATATTGTGTTATATATATACATATATTATACTATATATATATATATATATATATATATATATATATATATATATATACTGGTTATAGCGACAGCAACAAAGGCGACAGCAGCCGCGTCGCAACAACACAGCAGCAGCCGCTGTAGCAGCAAAGGCGACAGCAGCAGCAGCATCACAATAGCACAGCAGCAGCCGCTGTAGCAGCAACAGCAGCTAAGTCGACAGCAGCAACAGCGTCACAATAGCACAGCAACAGCAGCAAAAGCATGCAGCTACAGCAGCAACAACAGTTTAGCGAAGACCGCAGAACTGTCGCTAAAACATCAGAGTATCATAATATCAGTGGCTTCAGCGACAGTCAGCAGCGATCATTAGTGATAGTTTGGCAGTTTTTAGATATTTATATATATAGGTATATACATATATATATATATGGTATTTAATATATATATGTAGATACATTCCTAATTACTAATAGTACTTATAGTATACTATATGTATAATAATTAGTGTAGCATATATATATACTTACGGATAGTTAATATAACAAGTATTTGGGTATTGTCTTGAGATACCAAGGTATTGGGTTTGGGGTATCAAGATTATGAGTTTATGTTATGATACCAAGTTGGTTCAAAAACCAAGGTACCTAATTAATATTTGTCTTTAAGATTTTATTAAATAATATTGTTTTGGCATTTGTTTGTGATGTTTTCCTTTTGGATTTACGTATCCGGAGATACGGTATCCTAGTATTTAAGATATAGGTTTTATGACCTAGACTT
Organism: Iris macrosiphon; assembly: GCA_036927795.1. NCBI lineage: Eukaryota > Viridiplantae > Streptophyta > Magnoliopsida > Asparagales > Iridaceae > Iris > Iris macrosiphon. The sequence continues at coordinate 9,017,900 of JAYESA010000001.1, read as the reverse complement.
TAGTATTTTAACCCAATATCCTTGTGTTAGACTTTTGCAATCTATAATTAGGCAGTTGACCAAAGTTGACCTTATAGTTGACCATAGTTTGAATTTTGACTTAGAGTTGACTTGTTGACCTAGAAATTGACTAGTTTAACTTATTTGCTTTCCAGAACCTTGTATTGATGTTGTATTCTATATCTAGGTCTTCGAAGCACCGTATCAGACATCTGTAAGACTATTTATTAGACTTCAGGCGAGTACATTCACTGATAGTTTCTCGTTTATGATATCCTCTATGTTCATTGTATCTAGTGTAGATATCCATATTTCTTGACACGATGGTTACATGAATTAGTATATCCAAATCTCGTCATGAGATATTATTTCTTGTATATGGTATATCTTATGCAAGTCTTGTTTTATTGATTATCTTGTGCATGTACAGATACTGATTCTCGGGGAGATTTGCTACCTTCCTAGAGAATCTTGTGCCATAGCATACCATGGTTGGATCTATTATACCAGTCGGGGGTGGGGAGTATTTTAGAGTAGATATGTGATCATACCCTCCTTGTACATGTCTTGTTCCTTATGAGTGTTGATCATACACCGCACGTATGATCAGCCAGGCCATTATACTCTTGTCCAAGTTTCCAAGCCGATCACATGTTAAAGCTAGTAATCACTCACTTAGACATTAGTATTCTTGTTCATTGTTATATTATTCATTATTGTATTTATTCTAGTATTTCCTTATTGTGTATCTCTTGTATCTATTGTGCATCTTATATATTCACATCTATTTACTGTTACATAGTTTTTATCATTGATTAGAACTGCTGTTAGAGATGTACTCTGCTCCTTTCCTAACTGGATATATTTTTTCAAATGACACTGAGGACTGGTACCCTACATATTATGGACCTCAGGATGTTATTGGTTTAGAGTCTGAGACCCTGGTTCGGGAGGGACTTATCCTAACTGAGACCGATGGCCCGAGTTTAGTAGATTATTAGTATTTCTTATGTACGTAATTTGTCTTCAGCTTATTTGTTAGTATTTCTTTCAGACTCAGTGATGTATTATTTTTGACTCAATGAGTTGTATCTGACTATTCTATTCTTTATCATATTCGTGCTTGTTCTATCTTAGATTTGTGATTGAGTATATTATTATTGTTGGTGGTTCATTATATTGCTAGATAGATTACCCAGACAGCGTTCTACCACCGATTTTGCGGCGTAGGCTGGGCATTATTCTCGACTTGTACCCTTACACCAGGTACGGGTCATGACACATTTTTAGTGGTGGCCCATATAGGTCAGGCTTCGTAAGTTATGCGATATCGTGGTAATACGACGACTTAGTTGTACTACTGCGAGCCTGATTTAGGATATAGGATATAGGCTATAGGCTGAGAATACTCAATCACACCTAGGAAAAATTCTTTGGATTCAACTATTCTCCTTTGATATGCATACTTGATCTCTTAAACTATCATTTCCTTGAGTGTCTTACATCATGTGCCATATTAATTCTTTCTTTCGCTTTGTCTCAGGATGCCGCCTAAGAATAGATCGCAGCAAGGGAGAGCAGTTTCTGAGAGGTCTGCAATGTCCCGAGGGCCTGTACCGGTCATTTCTCTAGTGATTGGAGTGTCAGCTGCTTTCGGAGGTCCACCACCTACTCAGAGGACTGTGCCAGTTGTATATGAGGGGCTTCCACCTCCACCTCCTGTGCCAGCAGAGGCGATACAGATGTTTAAACTATTTTGTGAGATGCTCGAAGCACAGAGGGCTCAGTCAGAGGCACATCAGAGGCAGACCGATATTTTATGGCAAGGCATCGAGAGTTCTCATCAGCTTGCTTGTGATATAGTAAAGAGAGGAGTTTTGGTCCAGCAGCAGGATGTTCCTCAGGTTGCTCAGTATCGCCTAGGCATCATTCAGGACTTCAAGAAGCTGGAGCCTAGGGTCTTCAAGGGGACGGAGGGCATCATCTATACTGATGATTGGCTCGAGGATATTGAGCATCTTATGAGGGTGTCCCATCTTTTTGAGGATATGAAGGTTGAGGCGGTAGGACTTCAACTGTTCGATGTCGCTCGTACTTGGTTCAGGAATGAGCTAATTCTTGTTGACGCAGGACAATCTTGGAAGATATTCAAGGACCTCTTCAAGAAGAAGTTCTTCGTTCGGGCTGACAGGCTAGACTTGGAGAGGCAGTTTGAGAGTCTCATTCAGGGGAGCATGTCTGTAGAGGAGTATGCTACAGAGTTCAGCAGGTTGAGCTGATTTCAGAGTATTTGGTAAAAGAGCCAGACGTTCAGGCTAATCATTTTTGTGAGGGTCTAAACTGGGAAGTGAAGATCCTTATTCTATCTTTTTATGAGACATACTCGGAGATACTTGCGAAGGCACGCAAGGTTGAGTGGGAGTTGGGTTTGAAGCCCAAGAGAGACCGTGATTCTTTTCTGGGGGCCAACAATAATATAGTATCTGCAAAATATCCTCATTTCCAGTCTAGGACTTTCCAGCATCCGCAATAGCACCAGACTCCAGCTAGGACACCTTTTCACCAAGCACCACAGTAGTAGAGATAGTTACAGCAATCTTTCTGTCACTTCTGCAAGTAGCCCGGCCATATTTGGGAAGTTTGTAGAAAGAGGTTGAGAGTTTGTTTTTATTATGATACTGAAGGGCATCAGCTAAGGGAGTGTCCATCTAATCCTCGTCGTGTAGTTCAGGGAGTAGCTTCAGCTCCGAGTGCACAGACGAGACCATCTACAGTACAGCCGAGGGGACCACTTTCGATACAACAGTAGCGTTATATCCAGTATCAACAACAGGGAGGTGCACGTTAGGGATGAGCATTTGCTATGACCGTCGAGGAGTATGAACCCACCGGAGATGTCATCGCAGGTTCTATTCTTCTTGATTCTATTCCATCTTTAGCTTTGTTTGATAGTGGTACTTTCCATAGTTTTGTATCTATTTTTTTCGCTCTAAAGCATGGTTTGGTAGCTGAGTCTTTGCTTAGGACTTGCAAGATCATGACCAGGGGAGGCTTTATCTTGGTTAACGATATTTGCAAGGATCGAAGAGTTACCCTAGGAGGCCGAGAGTTGAGTATGTGTCTACTTGTAATGCCACTTCCGAGCTATGATATTGTACTCGGGATGGATTGGTTGAGTAGGCACCGTGCTAGCATAGATTGTAGAGGAGGTAAAGTTTTGTTTAATCCGCCAGGAGAGCCAGAGTTCGAGTTTGCTAGAGGAGCTGCAGAGCAGGGAGAAGACATTATTTGTGGAGCTATGGTGGAAGACAAGGAGTTGTCGCATTCGTTGATAGTAGAATTCTTGGATGTGTTTCCTGAGAAATTGCCAGGGTTGCCGCCAGATCGAGATGTTGAATTCTCTATAGACTTGGTGCCAGGTACAGAACTAATTTTGTAATATGTCTATAGAGTAAACAATAGTGAGCTGGTCGAACTGAAGAAGCAGGTCGACGAATTACAGGATAAGGGGTTTATCAGGTCGAGTTCCTTATCGTGGGGAGCCCCGATATTGTTTATACCAAAGAATGATGGATCGATGCGCATGTGCATTGATTACATGGCTTTGAATAATCTCACTATCAAGAATAAGTATCCTTTGCTACGGATTGATGATCTATTCGATCAGTTGAGTTGTGCCAAGGTATTTTCTAAAATAGATTTGAGATCAGGTTACCACCAGGTGAAGGTGAAGCCGGTGGACATATCGAAGAGTGCTTTTAGAACTCGGTATGGTCAGTACGAGTTTATGGTGATGCCATTTGGGTTGACTAATGCACCGACGGTATTTATGAACTTGATAAAGAAGGTGTTCCATCAGTACCTTGACAAGTTTATGGTGGTGTTCATCGATGACATACTCATATACTCAAAGACACCGAAGGAGCATGAGGAGCAATTGAGGATTGTGTTGGATGTGCTGAGGAAGGAGAAGCTATATGGAAAGTTGTCCAAGTGTGAGTTTTTTCTGGATAAGATAGAATTCTTGGGTCATATTGTGACTGGTGATGGTATTTCAGTAGATCCGAAGAAGATCGTAGAGTGGAATCTTGGAAGACCCGGTAGCAGAGATCAGGAGTTTCTTGGGATTGACAGGCTACTACAGGAAGTTTGTACAAGATTTTTTGAGGATTGCCGAGCCGATGACCAGACTCACCAGGAAGGATGTAGAGTTTGTTTGGATGGAGGATTACCAGGTTGGTTTTGAGGAATTGAAGAAGAGGTTGACGTCTGCTCCTATTTTGACATTGTCATCGGGGTCTGGAGGTTTCACTATTTATAGTGATACATCGGGGAAAGGTTTGGGTTGTGTTCTTCAACAAAGTGGGAAAGTGATTGATTATGCATCCAGGCAATTGTGACCTTATAAAAAGAACTATCCTACCCATGATTTGGATTTGGCAGCAGTATCTTCGCCCTAAAGTTGTAGAAACATTATTTGTACGGAGAGCGTGTGGAGATCTTCACAAACCACAAGAGCTTGAAGTACGTTTTCACGCAGAAGGAGTTAAACATGAGGCAATGTCGGTGGTTGAAACTGATAAAGAATTTAGATATATCTTTGCAATATCATCCTGGGAAAGCTAATGTAGTTGTCGATGCTTTGAGTATGTATCCGGTAGCTATTTTCTTAACGTAGGATCGATATTTATTGGAGGACTTGGAGAGCTTGGTCATTTAGGTGATAGTTCCTGGTGGTGCTATGCAGATATGAGGATTGTAGATATATTCATATTTGATGGACATGATTAAGGCAGCACAGTATGAGGATGTATCTCTGAGAAGCATCAGAGCTCAGGTGAGAGCAGGATTGGAGGATGATTTCATAATTGATGATGATGGATCTTTGATGCATAGAGTTAGATTGTGTGTGCCTATTGGGGAGCTGCGTGAGAAGGTATTGCAGGAAGCGCATCGCTTTCAGTATTCCATGCATCCAGGTGCCAACAAGGTGTATCGAGATATACGAGAGAGAGTGTGGTGGTATAGCATGAAGAGAAAAGTGGCATAATTTGTATCCAGAAGCTTAGTGTGCCAGCAGGTAAAAGCCGAGAGGTAGAGGCCAGGAGGTTTACTTCATCCATTACCCATTCCAGAGTGAAAGTGGGAGCATATTACAATGGATTTTGTGTCCGGACTTCCACGATCTCTAGGAGGAAAAGACGCAATTTGGGTCATCGTTGATAGGTTGACCAAGTCGGCCCACTTTTTGCCTTTCATGTTGGATTTGTCTACGGAGAAGCTGGCAGAGATATATGTGAGACAGATCATCAGGATACATGGATTTCCCGTCAGCATAGTCTCGGATCGGAATAGTCGTTTCACTTCTCATTTCTAGAGGAGTTTGCAGGAGAGTTTGGGCACTGAGCTCAAGTTCAGTACTGCATATCATCCCCAGACATATGGGCAGTAAGAGAGGAATATTTAGACTCTCGAGGATATGTTGCATACTTGTGTACTAGATTTTGGGGGTTCTTGGAAGGATCATCTCCATTTGGTAGAGTTTGCTTATAACAACAGTTACCAGTCTAGTATAGAGATGTCACCTTTTGAATCTTTGTACGGTCGAAGGTGTCGTACTCCCTTATCATGGGACGATATTGGAGAGAGTTTTGCCTGGACTAGAGATGGTTGTGGATGCAGCAAAAAAGGTTCAGTTGATCAGAGACAGACTTCGTGTGGCACAGGACAAACAACGGCATTGGACCGATAGCCACCGGAGACCTTTGGTATTCGATGTTTAGTTTTAGATTTTGTTTTGTGCTTGTTATTGGTTGTTTGTTATAGATTAAGCTCTTAAGTTAGTATTTTGTTCTAGGTAGGGGGTTTGGTGTTTCTGAGGATTTCTCCGACATGAGGCACGATTCGCTTTGGTGGAGGCGGAAAGCTTAGTCCGCGATTCATCGGACTTTTCACTATTCTAGAGAGGGTCGATACAATTGCTTATAGACTAGACTTACCACCTGCATTGGAGGGAGTGCACAATGTGTTTCATATGTCATAGTTGAGATGGTACATGGCAGATCCTAGTCATGTATTGGATCACTCGGAGATAGAGGTGGGCCGTACTCTTAGTTATCCAGAGAATCCAGTTAAGATTCTGGATCAAAGAGAGAAGGTACTGAGGAACCAGACTATTTCTTTGGTGCACGTCACATGGAGGTATCACTCTCTAGGGGAGTCTACTTGGGAGAGGGAGGATAAAATACGAGAGCGTTATCCATATTTGTTTGTGCCTTGAGGTATGTTCTTTCCTTATTATGTTATATTCTTTCATAGTTAATTTTGTTCTTAGTTCTGTTCTTTTGTTATGATCTGTTATTTTTTGGGGATAGTTTTCGTCTTTTAATTTTGAGGACAAAATTATTTTAAGGAGGGTAGACTTGTCACTGCCACATTTTCTAGGAAAGAGTATTTTAGTAATTTTATATTTAATTAAATATTGTGTATGATAATAATTATTTGTTGTACTATTTATTTATTGTTAGATGTTAGTTATTTATTTTGGACTTGTGTTAGTGGACCTAACTACTTTAGTTTAGACTCATGGACCAATATGTATTAATTGTTATATTTGAGCCCAATTAGAAAGCCCTTTGATTAGGAGATGGATTAAATTAATTAAACCATTAGACTAGAAGCTTCCCTCATTAATTATTTCTTTATGAGAGGTCCAAGGGGTATATTAGACAATTCATAGTAGCTTGAGGGAGGGAAAAGAGGGGCCGGCCTATATAGAGAGGGGGAATTAATTTCTCTCTCCTCCTTTCATTTTGAAACTAGATCTAGAATTTTTCTCAACCAAATTTTTTCATTCCCACTTTATTTCCCTACCAAATTTTATCCCAATTCATTCCCAAATCACTATTGGAGACTAGTAGAGTAAGGATCTAGAAGGAGGAAGCAAGAATCTACAAAGAGGAGCAAGGATCTACAAGTTGGAGGCCAATTTCATCATATTTGGAGGTTTCATTGGGAATCCATCTCCTAATAGGTACAATTTAGTTTTTTTTTCTCTTAAATTAGGTTCTAAATCTGAGATTTAACTATAAAAAATTAACCCATATGCATAGGCTTCCTATAGGATTTAGTTTTGTGTTTATAGGAGGTCTATTGTGAAAGTTATTGTGTTTTTTGTGTCAATTTTGAGGGAATTCTGAAATTGACATTTGTTGTATGTGTCAATTGGTCCTATAGATCAATTTGGCATGTGCTTGTGTATTTGGGAATAGTATCGTGTCCATAATTGGGTACGTGTAGTCGTATCCCAATAATTTGGTGATACGTGTTGATTTGGAGTTTTTTCCTCCGACACGGGACTTTGAGCATGTCACATTTTGATACGGACATGTAGAATTGTATTTGACTTTTTGTATTATTCATAAATATTATATATGACTTGTTCGTATCCTTCGGGGTACGTTTGGATGTGTGGTAGACTCGTGTCGCATGCGTATCCTAGATCTAGTGGGATACGGGGTGGTACGATCCATGTGTTTGTGTAATTTAAATTGTGGATCTATTTCTCTAATCATTGTGATAAAAATTATATATATATTGTTGTGTAATTATATTTATGTAATATTGTGTCTTAGATTTATGTATCTATATATATACAATATGTGTATATATTGTTAGGTGGCTATTCTTCTACATGTAAGTATAATTATATATATATTACTATGTATAGATATGTATATGTTCAATAGACAATTATATGTTGTTATATTTATATAATGTGTGTTACATATTATTATATTGTTATATATATGTAAGCATATATGTATAGTTATGTATATACATATTATTATGTATATGTGTATGTTACCATGTATTTATTATGTACATATTCTATATGGTGGTAGCTATATATATATATATGATACTATATTGTAATATATAATATTGTGTACATATATATCTTATAAGTTGTAAGCTATATATATGTAATTAGATATTATGTTATATATATACATATGTTACTACATATATATATATATATATATATATATATATATATATATATATATATGTGTGTGTGTGTGTGTGTGTGTGTGTGTGTGTGTGTGGAGTATGAGTAGGTATATTCACATGTAGTAATTGCATGTTTTAGATGTAAGTATAAATTATATAGTGGTATGTATATATATATGTATATATATATATATGTATATATATGTATATATATATATGTATATATATATATATATATATATACTGGTTAGAGCGACAGCAGCAAAGGCGACAGCAGCCACATCACAATAAAACAGCAGCAGCTGTTGTAGCAGTAACAGCTGTAAAGGCGACAGCAGCAGGAGCATCACAATAGCACAGGTGTAGCCGCTGTAGCAGCAACAACAGCAAGGGCGACAGTAGCGTCACAATAGTACAACAGCAGCTGTAGCAGCAAAGGCGACAGCAGCAGCAGCGTCACAATAGCACAGCAACAGCAGCAAAAGCATACAACAGCAGCAGCGACAGCAGTTTAGCGATGGCAGCAGAACCGTCGCTAAAATAGCAGAGTATCAGAATATCAGTGGCTTCAGCGACAGTCAGCAGCGATCATTAGTGAGAGTTTGGCAGTTTTTAGATATTTATATATATAGGTATATACATATATATATGGTATTTAATATATATATATATATATATATATATATATATATATATATATATATATATAATTGCTAATAGCACTTATAATATACTATATGTATAATAATTAGTGTAGCATATATATATACTTACGGGTAGTTAATATAACAAGTATTTAGGTATTACCTTGAGATACCAAGGTAAGTACCACGGTATTGGGGATACCCAAGGTATTGGGTTTGGGGTATCAAGATTATGGGTTTATGTTATGATACCAAGTTTGTTCAAAAACCATAGTACCTAATTAATGTTTGTCTTTAAGATTTTATTTAATAATATATTTTTTGGCATTTGTTTGTGATATTTTTCTTTTGGATTTACGTATCTAGAGATACGGTATCCTAGTATTTAAGATATGGGTTTTATGACCTAGACTTTAGTATTTGAACCCAAATCCTTGTGTTAGACTTTTGTTATCTAGAATTAGGCAGTTGACCATAGTTTGACTTTTGACTTAGAGTTGACTTGTTGACCTAAAAATTGACTTGTTTAACTTATTTGTTTTCCAGAACCTTGTATTGATATTGTATTCCATATCAAGGTCTTCGAGGCACCGTATCAGACATCTGTAAGACTATTCATTGGACTTCAGGCGAGTACATTCTCTGATATTTTCTCGTTTATGATATCCTCTATGTTCATTGTATCTAGTATAGATATCCATGTTTTTGATACGATGGTTACACGGATTGGTATATCCGGATCTCTTCATGAGATATTATTCCTTGTATATGGTGTATCTTGTACAAGTCTTGTTTGATTGATTATCTTGTGCATGTACAGACACTGATTCTTGGGAAGATTTGCTACCTTCCTAGAGAATCCTGTGCCATAGCATACTATGGTTGGATCTATTATACCAGTCGGGGTGGAGAGTATTGTGTAGATATGTGATCATACCCTCCTTGTACATGTCTTATTCCTTGTAAGTGTTGATCATACACCGTACGTATGATCAGCCAAGCTATTATACTCTTGTGCAAGTTCCCAAGCCGATCACATGTTAAAGCTAGTACTCACTCACTTAGACATTAGTATTCTTGTTCATTGTCATATTGTTCATTATTGTATTTATTCCAGTATTTCCTTATTATGTATCTTTTGTATCTATTCTGCATCTTGTATATTCACATCTATTTACTGTTATATAGTTTTTATCATTGATTAGAACTGCTGTTAGAGATATACTCTACTCCTTTCCTGACTGAATATATTTTTCCCAGATGACATTAAGGACTAGTACCCTACACATTATGGACCTCAGGATGTTGTGGGTTTAGAGTCTGAGACCCTGGTTCAGGAGGGACTTATCCCAACTGAGACAGATGACCCGAGTTTAGTAGCTTGTTAGTATTTCTTTTGTACTGAATTTGTCTCCAGCTTATTTGTTAGTATTTCTTTCAAACTCATTGATGTATTATTTTTGAATCATGAGTTGTATGTGACTATTCTATTCTTTATCATATTTGTGCTCGTTCTATCTTAGATCTGTGATTGAGTATATTATTATTGTTGGTGGTTCATTATATTGCTAGATAGATTACCCAAACAGCATTCTACCACCGATTCTGTAGCGTAGTCTGGGCATTGTTTCTGACTTGTACCCTTACACCGGATACGTGTCGTGACAATTTTTAGCCTTTTGACCATTTCGGTTTTGATTTCTGATAGAATCTTGTTCCGTCTCTTTTTGGTAAATCGATAACGGTTATGGTACCAGAGTTGTGACCGTGAGTTTTTGTCCATATTGTAATATGAGGCTTTCTGTTAGACTTGATTCCTTGTTAGATTTTTTGGTAATTTTTGGGGTTTGATTTGGGTCCCAAAAATTACACTTGACTATGACTATGTTTTGTTTGTTATTGGAAATTAGCATACCGACGGTATACTATAATATACCGACATTATACCGATTCTGACCGACTTAGATTTTTAGATATTTTCTGTGAACCTTATCGGCATACCGACGGTATACTACAGTGTACCGACTATATACCGATCTTTGCCGACATTGTTAACAGACTTCAGGATATTTGTCTTGGACGACATACCGACGGTATACTACAGTATACCAATTTATGGAACTTTATTTTCTAGAACCTTTCTTGCCTACTTGGAACGACATACCAATGGTATACTACAGTATATCGATGGTATATCAATTTATTGGAATCCAGACTTGCTATATTTTTCTATCTCTGTATCGGTATACCGACGGTGTATTGGACTGTACCGATGGTATATCGATCATGCTCTTTCTTTAGGAATTCTTGGTTTTTTGTTATTTTCATTTGATTCTTCTGGCTTTTGCTTGGATACGCGATGACTTGACCTAACTAGACATGAACTAACGTAGCTTCAGATGACTTGACTTGACTTGACTTGGCTTGGCTTTACTCTGTTTCATCCGGCTTGGCCTACACGTGATGACATGATTGACTAAACTTGTCTTGGCATGACTTTACATAGCTTCATCGAATATGGCTTGACTTGGTTTCACTTGGCTTCATCTGGATGGACTTGTGTTCACATGGTTGTACATAGCTTTACCTGGCTTCACATGGCTTTACCTAGCTTCACTTGTTTTTACATGGCTTGGTTGTTGTCGTGGCTTACATGAGTCCGTTTATACAATGTATATTAAACTTGTTTTTATTACTATTAGAACTTGTTTTGTTGCATCATATCTAGGATGAATTCTGCGGAATGCCAAACCCAAATTCAGACAAGAAACTGCTAGGGGTTAATAACTATATATTCACTTAGTACTTGGCTAGGGATTTTCCTAGATTACATGCAGTCCCAATTATTCATATAGTTATCTTGTGGAGTATCCAGTAGTTTATCTTGTAGAGTATCTTGAGGAGTATCTAGTGCTAGTTTGTGCCAATGGATATCCCAGACAGACTGCAGGGACATGCGATCAGAAGGAACTCTTGTATCGCATTGCATTATAATTGTTAGTAATTAGGATTGTGATAACCCAAGTTAGTTAAAGTATCAAGCTGTATTTATATGATTTGTCGTGATTTATGGATGATGGTTAGTCTAGGATTTGCATGATCACACCTTTATTTTCTGTACTTATTATTCTATTTTGCTTATCAGATCAGGATACGTCTTATTGCAGGTTTATATTATTTCTTTTATTATCTTGAGATCATTTACATTCAGTCTTTACTTTCAGTATTTATATTGCTTGTGTTGTTGGTTTAAGTTCCTAGATTGGCTTTATTTATGGTACATGCTTTTGGGGTCTGACCCTACTGGTTTTGCATGGCCAGATGCAGTAGCAACACCGGAGGATCTTTCATACTTTCCTGAGGATGGTAACCACCAGGAGCACCAGACCACTTGAGTAGGTTCTCTTACTTCTCCACTCTGATGTACATTCTACTTTTGTTGACGTTTAGCTACCGAGCACGTATTTAGCTCATATTTTAGTTTGATCTGTTAGCCTATGGGCAATAGCATGATTGACATATCCTATGGTTGATCATGGATAACTTAAATTCTTGCTAGTTTATTCATTTTGTGTTCACTAGATTCATGATCATTTGTATATTATAGATTAGGATGCTTTACTATTATATTTCAGCTGATCTTACATCTTTTTATTATTTATGTTGTTCTTATGATTTAGATGCTAGGGTTTGTTAGACCTAGGCTTGACTATTGGTTTATAGCAGTGACCACTCATATCTTACAGCTTCTTCCTATATGCGGAGTAATAGTGTGCTCTGAATATACATAGCTGGCATTGCCAGCCCCGCTCTCTAGTGTTCTAGTTCTAGGGCATGACAAGGCGGGATAAAGTGTTCACCTCGAACACCGTAGTGACAGGTATATTTCTTTTCAATAATGTTCCTGCACGAGTACTATTTGATTATGGTGCCACACATAGTTTTGTATCGACAAACTTCACTAGGGAACACGAATTCCTTCAAACACCATTAGTGTCATACCTCGATCTCCTGTAGGTAATCGACCGTCCCTACTAGGCACGAATCTCTGTGCTCGCGCTCTCACGGGACGGTCTTTCCCATCTGGACGTGATGTTCACACGAGGTCAAGCCACGCTCATGCAAGGCCATGATCCGTACAGGCGATAAAATGTCTAAGCCACAGAGTCACACAGATAGTCCGAGTGTAGCAGAATAAGAAATGCACATGCGATTGGTAACAAGTTCAAAGAGTCGTCAATAGCGGAAGTATTAAATAACACAAGTATAGAAGTAAAACAAGCTCTTTATTAATATTAAATATGTGTTACAAGCGGTGCTAGGCCGAGATTACAAGTTGCTCAAGCCTCTCTCTCTCTGAACAGTAAAAGCGTGCCAAGTAGCAACATTTATGGAATGATACATAGGCAATGTTCCAACTTTAAGTCTTGTATATGTGCTTCAGTTCCAGATGCAATGCTCCAAGGCTTCAGAGTGAACTTTGTGCCTTAGTACGCACGAAGGGGGCATCCGCACCGAACGAGGTTCTCCCGCACCCTGCAAGCAATCTGGTGGATTATCAGTACATGAATGCACTAGTACAGAGGCTTCTCGCCTGCTCAACAAATCCAAACATATTATAAAAGTTTCGTGCACCATCTATTTAGTTATCTTTCTAGTCTTATCTTAGGATCAGTTTCATGGAAATGACGAATAGCCTAATTCGTGTGGCAGTGCATCGTGCGATATACAAAGGAATACGACGAGACTTATCCACTTACCATTCGTCCTTCGCTGTCCAAAGCAAACCAAATTAAATCAAGCACGAGCACATATATAATATAATCCAGTGCAATTGCATAAGCAAACAAAAGTGTTGTGAGCGATACCATATTTTGGGTGAACGATTACATGAATTATGAGGCATTTTGCATTAGATATTCAATGTGTTCAATTATGCACAAGTGTGTCATATTTTTATCCGTTCAGGTGTTCAAATGCAGTTATAGGTACATATGTGTTATACAGAGTAGTTGCCTACAATGCAATAACTCGCACGCGGGTTGCCACAATCGAGTCAACTTAATATATAAAACAGAAGGTCACTGGCATAACGCCATAAAGGATGGTGTAGGCTCAAGGCTAAAGATGGTATGCAAGCAAAATAGGTGGCATTACACCCATCCCGTCCATAGCAGACGACTACCAGACGGTTCTGTCTATATTGGATCGGCCTCAGTGCCACGGCGACCGTCCGCAAAACTGGATTCAAAACCTACCTTGTGCACAAGTTGTCCGTGACCATGCGTATCCTTAATTTTTTTAGATTCTCGTAAGTACAGATACAGTTACAGATTCAGATTTAGTCACTATAGTATCGACTTCCCGAGCCATCAGATTCAGTACAGAACGAGTATTAATTTTTAGAGATGTTGTGATATTATCTTTCTTAACTATCCATTGATGCAATCCCCTAGTTCGGGGAATACCTTGGTGACCTAATGATCCCGAATACTTTTGATGTTCTATACTTGGCTCGGAACGACTATTTTGATAGCCTTCCTGCCACAACTGAGTGAATTACAGATAGTGAAGTGCGATAAATTGTGGCATGCATATAAGTGACAAGAATTAAATCGAGGCAACAAGTACAAGTTAATATATAAGCAGGGAAGCATTTTATTTGTGTAAACACAAGCATTTATGTTTGGACAGATCTAAGGGTAAAGCGAGGAGTGAAACCGTAAAGGGACATACCGAGCGACATAATCTAGGGACGTGCAGTATAAACAAGTGAACAGTGCACTACGAAGAGTATATAATAATCTACTCGAGGCATAGGGGGTCTACTTGCACAAGGTAAAGGTAGCATGCGAGGGTCCATTTATAAGCAAAGTTTCATTTTCATGTTCTAATACAAGCAATACAAGTTGGAATTATTTTCTTAGCTAGGTACGTTGTATTCTTTATTAGCATGCAGGGGTGATTCACCTAGAGACTAACATGTATCGTCCATATTTTAAGTGTGGTGGCTAAGCAAAGACAAGTTTATCATAGCCACCCACCTTAGCGATGATTCACCTTGGTCGAGCGATATTCTGAACGAGCCTTTGAAAGTCTAAATCTGAACTCCTGTAGGGCCAAGTTTGGAAATCCTTTGTCTCAAATGAGTATTCTCGCTGAGCAAAGTAGGTCGGGTTGTTGCCTTTGTTCTATTTGAATCGGCAGTCCGCTTGAACGGGTCGTTACATTATACACCACTCAGATAAAGTCTCGTCCTCGAGACTTCCTGAGCGCAAGTCGTTCTATCGCACTATCGAATCTATCTCTAGCATACCAATCTATACCACTAGATCCGTGTGAACATAATTTCCTACTCATTTTTTATACCGTATTGCGTGTATGCTGGGTCGGTCTCATTGAATGGCTCTATCATTCAATCCAAGTTCTGACTCAGTCTCTATTACGCCTTAGCGTGGAACATATTGCTTAACGCGGGGGGTCCATTACTGTCACGCCCCAATCTTCCGCGAGCCCGATAGTCCCCGCTGAACGTGAATCACCACGTCACAGCTCTCCCACAGGACTATCGTTCTCATCGGGACGTGATGTCGTACAAGCCTAAAGTGCGCTTGCACAAGGCCAAAGCTTTGATACAAGGGCAAGTAAGCTATTCGATACTGAAGCAGCGGCACATAACATTGCAGAAAAGTAAAGAACACAATGGCATAAGAAAAGGCTCTTTTATTGATAATCGAAATTGTTACAAGCGGCACATGGCCGAGGTTACATATCGCTCAAGCACTCTTCTCTCGATTACAATAACACCGTTCCATACATTATGTCCCTCTATACAAAAGCAACTCAAACAGGCACAACTCGATGCGGCTCCAGGCATCGACTCCAGATTTCCGGTTCCTTGGGATTAGGCACGGCTATTGCTTCCTCGGAAGAACGAGCACCTGAGAACAAGCAGACTGTTGGTGGGTCAGCACTTTATGCAAGTACTGGTGAGATAAAATAACTGAACAGAAGCTACACCCCCTGAAACCCACACTAAGTAATTATGTGGCAAAACATTGCATTACTAGTGATCTTGCTACTTTTCCCTAAGTTTATTTCATGCAGTTCAGAACTATAGTCAGATTACATCTTTTGAAAATATAACTTTGAAACAGTTTGCATATTCAAACTTATAAGCATACGAATTGGGACAGTGCTCTATCGTGCAGTGTGCAACATGTATTGTGCAACACAAATCTAACTCTTAGGGCAAAGCTTATCTAGCAGACTGATTATATCGAATTTAAATCAAACTTATCAAGTGGACTATCATTTATTCATTAGCACACATGCAGACACATCTATATGATTTCGGTCCTCGAGAAACTCAGGATCGGTAGCGGTAGTCCAGCTAACCAATGACTCATATTCTGATCCTATTAGCAGCTGTGACCGAGGTTCAGCTCTGCACTAATAGTCATTATCTGACCGATGCAATGCATGAAGCTCTATCAGATAATCTCTACGATGCAGACAAAATGAATGAGCAGACTTATGCATAAACTTATATTTCTTACCCCATAGCCGAACGGTTATTCCTGCAGCAGACACACAAGTTAGACAGAATTTGCATATTCATAACTTATGTATCAATCTCTGGTGTCATCAATCGATAGGTATGCAAGAAGGTAAACCTAACATGCGCCTATCTATATGACGGTCCATGGGTCACCCCATGATTAGCAGTTGGGACATACAAGCCTATCTCACTAATAGACATATCGCCCCACTAGACCCTTGCGAACCGTACAGCTCAGGGCAATTCAAAAATCTCTTCCGGACCGAGCGATTCCCAGTGCCCCAGGAATCGTTCGAGAGACAAGACCTTGTGCACAAGTTGTCCAAGCCCAATGCAATGACATAAACACATAGTTTAAGCAAAACAATGAGCAAGCAAAACATATGCAGTCTCATCAAACATATCTTTCCAACGAAGCACATCTTTTCACATTACTAATAGCACACCCCACTAGACCCTTGCGGGCCGTATCCTCAGGGCGTACTATTAGTCATTGTACTCATACATTTTTACTTAGCAGTTCGATATAGCAAACAGACAATGAAACATATAAAGGCAAGCACGGTTGATTCATACTTAACATACAAAAACTATCTCTTTCTTTAGCATATTCAAGGGACATACCTGAATGATTCATTTTACTTATCTTTCTTAGCATGGCAAAGGTTCATTCAATAGCTGTGTCGGTGTTTCTAAGCATGCACATATCTATCTTTCTCTTAGCATAGCAATGGTTCTATTTTATTTCTGACAAGCATTCATATTCTTTTAGTTAGGCAGCATATTCGTTCAATGACAAGCTATGTGAGTTCTCTTATTAGCATACTGAGTCGGTTCTATCATTCTCTTATGAAAACATTCTTCTTAAGCAAACAAGCATTCAAAAACTCAGATTCATTATTAAGTCGTGCAAGAATCAGAGAATGCAGTTCTGCCCATTCACATTGATTAATCGGTCGGGAACTCTCTGAGAAGACTTCTGTTCGAGCAAGCAAGGCGATCTTACTTGTACATAGTGCCCACGCAGAGCGGGGCACTACAGTTACAATCCATCTTGAATGATGATCTAAGGCTGAGGCAACTTATACAAGTCATTTTACTTGTCCATATGAGTCTAACATTTTTACTTGTACTAGCATTCGAGATTAGCATATTGCGAGTCTAGATCGTGCACATATTCAAAGCGTCCTTCAAACATATGCATATCAACCAACTTAGCGATAGCGAGGTCTTTGCACTTGATTTCAACATATTACTGGGTCTTGGATCGTGCACACATTCAAGGCGTCCCTCAAACATATGCATTCAACCAAACTTAGAAATAGTGAAATCGGACAAGCTACTTGCAAAAATCTCATGGGTTCTCGTCTTATGAATCACAAGGATACTTTCTAATTGGGTCAATCAAAAATTCAAGTAATTTTCTATTCCAAATCAAATCAAGTTTTGCACTACCGATAAGCACGATCTATCCGATCAACTGACTAGCGTCCATATCCTATCGTACATTTTCATAAATGGAAAACATAGCACATTCTTACCGTTCCAAGTCTAACACTAAGTCTTGCTATCCTAGTTCTATAGCTTGTTCATGCAATACTCTAAAGTCGATTACAAAAATTCTTTCACTCGACACATGATCGTCTGCCTAATTACTAGGTCAGCTCATAAGATCGTAGGTACAAGTTCAAGTACATGATATATCGTACAAATTCGTCGCACGATGCTCACCCCAATTTCTAAGGTCAAACCATTATTCGTTTGTACGGGATATTCTACCAAAGCTCATTTTACTCAAATTTTTAAACATCAAGCATAGATTATCCTACTCTCATCAACAAGTTCGTTTGTACAGGGTTCGAGTCCGTTCAGTAAAATTTATGATATATCCAAGTTACAGGACGAGCTTAGCAATTCACATAGTCTATCTCCTTAAGCATGATTGATAGAATTCATATATCCATTCCAAGTCTAGACTACCAAGCCATGATTCAATACTAAACATTTAATTATAACTCCAAGTCATCCAACAAGATTTATGTATCCGTTCATGAAACCATCAAGTGTGAATTACTCCATGTTCTAGGCTGACTTATCTAGGAAACACTTTCGATTCACTTGCATTTTCAAATTTGTCTTATCATGTTGAACCATAAGTCAATACGATCCATTAGTTGTCATGCTCCAGTCTTCCGCAAGTTCTATCATCCTTATTGGACGTGAGATCACCATGCCAATATTCTTGCTGGATAATCGTCCTAATCCGAGCGTGACGCATGTACGAGCATAGAGTTACGCTCGCACAAGACAAGAACGTCAAACATTATGGTTATTTCGAAATGATCGAAAAACCTTATTATTTTACTTAGCTTCATATGTCACGACCCGCACCCAGAAATTGGGGCACGAGTGCGTAGGTACGTCCAGCCTATGCCGCAGCATCGACGGTAGAACGCTGTCTAGGTCACAATACTATCTAATCAATCTCACATGAATATCAAACTCCATAAGGAGACACAGATATCATAATATAATATGGAATACTCAATCACATAACTAAAGCACGATGAGATGTCGAAGAAAATAAATAAAATACAAGACAAGTCTAAACAACAATAAGTAGTCTAACCTGCAATCAATAACATCCAAATCTCCAAGTATGCCGGAAACAAGTCCTCTATGTCATAGTCTGAAAAAAAATATCTAGTCAGGATTGGAGGGAAGTACAAGCACTAACAGCAATTCCATGTATATTGACAAAAACTATAATACAGTGTAAAAAAATACAAGATGGATATAAATAGTGGCAATAAACAATACTGGAATAATGAAATACTGGAATAAGAAGTACTGGAGCATATGTCATCATCAATGGTATAATTAGCAATAAACAGGAATACAAGTGCATGCTAGAATAATGTACTAGAATATAAGTGAATGCTAGAACAATAACTAGAACATAGAGAAATGCTCGATCAATAAACTAGAGATACATATATAGACTATCTAGCTAAGTGTGTGAAACATCAGCATATCATGTGATCGGCTTGGGACTGATTAGGCTTGCTATATATGACTAGATATGATTCATGTAAGGTCAGGATAACAATCCGGATAGCTATGATGCAAGCAATAGTCAGGCTAATCATACATAACAGGCTATGAGGCATGTAATGGTTAGGCTGCACCGACGTGAGGTGTGGGTGAGTTATGATTCATATAGAGTTGGGTATGATCACATAATCTACTAATATTTCCCCGTTTCCCCTGCTAACATGATGGATTCCAATCACGACTCCTTGTGACAGGTCTCGATGATACCAACTCGTGTATACATAGTATCAGAATCATGTACACTATACAATTAGAATTCTAGAGATAATCAACATAATAAAAACTGTCAGAAAATATACTAGTCTGTGGTCCTTTGTTGGCAATACCAATGTCCTATTTCCGAAGTCTGGTCCGAATAATCCAATAGTCCTATAGACATCATATAATAGTAATGCAGAATCAGTCGTTACACTAACACATAATCAGAAATTCTCTGAATTCAGGGATACGCTAGGTATGACACTGGTCAACTAGCAGCTCAAATATGCGTCTAACTGCACGGGTGTCAGGTCCTCAAATATTGTGCATAATCAGACAATCAAACTAACACGTCTCTAGACAGTACGTCGATGTACACAAGGCAGACAGTTCACTAATACTCAGGGTCACTTAGTCAATTGTAAATACGGGATATCCATAATTATACTAGGGTCATATAGTATATATATACAGTCATACATATTACTAGCATATAATTACTTATATATATATATATATATATATATATATATATATATATATATATATTAATTTAATTATTATACACACGCGCGTACGCATACGCACACACACGTACGAGCACACTAGTCATTAGGTTCACCGATACAAGGTCTGAAATCATATCAACTAAACTTACCATAAAGCAATATGGTAAAACCTACACTATTCACACATGCACACACATAAAATCACCAAGAAAGAGGGGATATGAACGAACCTCGGGGGGCACGCACGGGGTTGACGATGTCGATGGTGACGACGATGACGACGATAACAACGACGATGACGATGATGATGATGGTGGTGATGATGATGATGATGGTAAAGATGATGGTGATGATTGGTGATGATGATGATGATGATGATGATAAAGGTGATAATGATGGTTATGATGAAGATGAAACTCCGGGGATGGCCGAAGAGGAATGACTCGCTGCTCCTGTACTGCTGCTCAGGCGAGGCTCGGCTGCTGCAACTCGGTGGTTGGGGGAGGTCGTGGTGTTAATGGTGATGGTGTAGATGCTGTTAATGGTGGCTGTCATTCAGGAAAGGAGGTGGATTCGTGATGGCAGTCGGTGGTCGTGGTCGTCTGACTAGAGCATGATGACGGTAGTGATCTGTGGAAGAGGAGAAGAACGAGATAAAGAGGTCGATGAAGTCAACTGCTTCGGTGATGCTGCTCGCCGGAAAGGAGACGCGTTGGTGATGGGAGACGGGATCATGTCGAGTTCAGCGAGGATCGGATGTTATTTCGTCAGTAGAGTCGAGGAGGGTCCGGTGATGTCAGGCGGGTCAGGGTCGGCTTCAGTTTAGGTTAGCAGTGGCGGGATCTCAAGCAGCCGGGATGGCTACTGCTCGTCGAGTTGGTCGGTAGAATGGTTCAGCTGCTCCGGTCGGCCCAGGTGGTGTGTGCAGGCGAAGAAGAAGGAGATCGAGGTGATGGGAAAAATAGGATTTATGTTTTGTGGGTTGTTTGATGTAGGTGGTGATAGAAATAATAGAGGAGCTTTGCATATTGAAGAGAAGAAGAAGACTACCTAGGGATTAGGATCGGCCAAGTATACCTTGGGATGGGGTTGGCATTGGGAAAAGGGTTAGGATTGAGGAATTATATATATAATGGTATGTGTGGTGAGGATGGCTCCATTTTAAATGGATGGCCAAGATTAAACATGAAGGAAAATGTCAAACCAAAAGGAGGAGAGAGGGAGAGAGAGTTGAATGGTCAAAGGGAGGAGGGGTTGGTTCTTCATTGGCTTTGACGAATAAGATGGTGACACATCATTGCACTTTTGCAATAAAGTCCCCAACAATTAGAAAATTGTACAGAAAGTGTGTTTTTGGATTAAATGAGGGAAAATACCATGTTTGGTGTGATGTATTAGCTAAAAAATGGTGTGTAGTATTTAGTATAAAGCTTGAGAGTGTGAATGAGGGTTTGGTTTAGTGTTAGGTCTAGTTTTGGGTCAAGTTGGGCCCTTACACCAATTTAATTAAAATTAATGTAATTGGTGTTCTAAAATTAATTAGAAGTACATGGGATTAAAATTAGGTGGGATACAAATATCATGGACATAGAAGGCTCAGAATAGAATATTATCATAATTTAGGTTGCACAAAACGGTCAAGATTGTATCTCCAATTTCGATTGGAACTCACAAAGGTATAAAGTCAAATTTATTTGGAATTAAAAATAAACGTCCATGACAAATATTGTGCGACTAAAATGAAGCACAAGGAAGCATATTTATGCATTACACACGGGTCATAATAGAGGGCGGCCATATCTAGGACAAAGGTGTAAAATTATTGGAAGGCAAAAGCTAGAGTAGCGCTCCAAATATCGAAGCAACGGTAAGGCATAATTATTAAATAAAATCACGTAATTAGTTATAATCCTCAATATTTAATTCCCCAAAATGCAAGTTAAAAATCCATAACCCTTTAATTTGGTCAGGGGTTCATCTAGTGGGCTTTTAGGTCTAGTCTACTAACTTATGCATTAAGAACACTATATAATATATATATATACACACATATAATGCAATTATTTAAAATAAATACACACAATATTTATAATAAATTAAAATGATAAAAATACCCCTATTTTAGAATATGGTATTGACATTATCCAAGTTATGTATAAAATCTATCAAGTAATGTTCGTTCATGCAGCGATTATAATTTGTCTAGCAAAATCATCCAACTTCAATGTTACCGTTCGGTAAATCCATAGTCTACTTCTGGCATTCCTCAAACAAGTAAGTTTCAAATACTTAATCCAAAGTCTAACCATTTTTTTATACGTTCCATTCATCGAGTTCGTTTGGAATAATCACCGAACATATTTTCGTGAGTTTGATTATCCCCGCCGTATTGAAATTACCACGCCGGCGCTCTGGCAGGATAATCATTCTCGCTGGGACTAATTTCGAAGGTTATCTTTTCGAACTAGATTTCAAGATCGTTCTTCCAAACTCCAAGTCAAATCCATTATCGTTTATCTCTTTTATTGAACTACTATATTCCTTTATTTGTATCAATTCGTGCTATCTTCCAATTATCGATACCAAGCCATGTCTATTAATCCAAAACTACAATATCCATTCTCCGGCTAACTTCTATTCGAGGGATATTTTATTCAAGCTTCAATCCGTTTGCTTCAATCCAAAATTGCATGAGACCCTGTGAATCCATTTGGATATCTCTAAAAGATCCATACACCACTCAGGAATCGAGTCATCCAATTAAATTCTTAATCGTGTTCGCATCAATTTCTAACATATTGACCAAGTCATTCTTAGAATTCATGCATGATACCTAGCATCGCTTGATAAATCTTAGTCTCTTATATATATTTATATATATATATCATGTTTGATAGTCATCCAAGTAAACCATATTCGATTTGTATCTCCCAGCATGAAATACCGTTCAAGCCATTTTTGAATATCCAAGTACGATTCTCTATATTCGTCTTAGCGATAAACTAATAAGGTTTCTATCGGTTGGTCATTCTAAGTCCGACTTATCTTTTTCTGAATGATATCCTAATCTCGCTTGCAACTAGCTGGCACCAAAAGGGTCTTTGTGTACGATACTCAACACAACTTAGCCGAAAGGCTGTGTGCATAGTTAACCATTTAAACCATATTATATTCCTCACACTAACCAGCTGGGTAATCATGTATAGGTGTTCAGGTTTGCACACAACTTGCAAATTCTAGCATGAGTCTATTCCCATAAAGCCTAACACAGGTCGACATAAATGCCATCACATCACAATTTTGTACAAACAATCATATCATTCACATGCATTTTTTGAAAGTATTTAGACTCATTGTTTGGAACATCCCATCGGGTCAATGAGAGAGTGTATGCACATAACCTATGAACGAGCTTTTGAAACTGAGAAAATTAAAATAAAATCCAAAGGCGTAAAGCTATGCTATGATACCAATATATCATGCTCTAATCTTCTACAGGTAATCAGCCACCCCACTAGGCACGAATTTCTGCGCTGGCGCTCCTGTGGGACAATCTTTCCCATCTGGATATGATGTCACACGAGCTCAAGTCGCGCCCGTACAAGGCCATGATCCGAGCAGGTGGTAAAATATCTAAGCCACAGAGTTGCACAGATAGTCCGAGTACAACGGAATAAGAAACGCACAGGCGATTGGTAACAAGTTCACAGAGTCGTCAATAGGGAAAGCATTAAATAACACAAGTATAGAAGTAAAATAAGATGTTTATTGATATTGAACATATGTTACAAGCGGCGCTAGGCCGAGATTATAAGTCGTTCAAGCCTCTATCTCTCTCTCTCTCTCTCTCTCTCTCTCTCTGAACTGTAAAAGCGTGCCAAGTAGCTACATTTATGGAATGATACCTAAGCGATGTTCTAACATTATGTCTTGTATATGTAATTCAGTTCTGGACGCAATGCTTCAAGGCTTCAGAGTGAACTCCGCGCCTTAGCACGCATGAAGGAGGCATCTACACCGAATAAGGTTCTCCTGCATCCTACAAGAAATTTGGTGGGTTATCAGTACATAAATGTAGTGGTAGGAAGGCTTCTCGTTCGCTCAA
This sequence comes from Iris macrosiphon, assembly GCA_036927795.1. Classification (NCBI taxonomy): domain Eukaryota; kingdom Viridiplantae; phylum Streptophyta; class Magnoliopsida; order Asparagales; family Iridaceae; genus Iris; species Iris macrosiphon. The sequence continues at coordinate 8,993,756 of JAYESA010000001.1, read as the reverse complement.
TAAATCCAAACATGTTATAAAGGTTTCGTTCACCATCTATTTAGTTATCTTTCTAGTCTTGCCTTAGGATCAGTTTTATGGCAATGATGAATAGCCTAATTCGTATGGCAATGCAGCGTGCGATATACAAAGGAATATGATAAGACTTATCCACTTACCATTCGCCCTTCCCTGTCCAAGGCAAACCAAATTAAATCAAGCACGAGCATATATATAATGGAATCCAGGGTAATTGCATAAGCAAACACAAGTGTTGTGAGCGAGATTATGTTTCGGGTGAACGATTATACGAATTATAAGGCATTTTGCATTGGATGTTCAGTGTGTTCAATTATGCACAAGTGTGTCATATTTCTATCCATTCAGGTATTCAGATGCAGTTATAGGTACATGTGTGTTATACAGAGCAGTTGCCTACAATGCAATAAATCGCACACGGGTTGCCACAATCGAGTCAACTTAATCTATATGACATAAGGTCACTGGCATAATGCCATAAAGGATAGTATAGTCTCGAAGCTAAAGATGGTGTGCAAGCAAAATAGGTGGCATTATACCCTTCCCACCCATAACAGACGACTACCACACGGTTTTGTCTAGATCGGATCAGCCTCAGTAACCCGACGACCATTCGCGAAACTGGATTTAAAAACCTACCTTGTGCACAAGTTGTCCGTGACCATGTATATCCTTAAGTTTTCCTGATTCTCGCAAGTACAGATACAGTTACAGATTCAGATTCAGTCAGTACAGTATCAACTCCCCGAGCTGTCAGATTCAGTACAGAATGAGTATTTATTTCCATCGATGTTGTGATATTATCTTGCTTAATTGTCCATTGATGCTATCCTCTAGTTTGGAGAATGCCTTGGCGACCTAACAGTCCCGAATACTTTTGATGTTCTATACTTGGCTCGGAACGACTATTTTGATAGCCTTCCTGCCACAATTAAGTGAATTACAGATAGTGAAGTGCGATGAATTATGGCATGCATATAAGTGACAAGAATTAAATCGAGGCAACAAGTACTAGTTAATATATAAGCAGGGAAGCATTTTATTTGTGTAAACACAAGCATTTATGTTTGGACAGGTCTAAGGGTAAAGCGAGGAGTGAAATCGTAAAGGGACATACCGAGCGACATAATCTAGGGACGTGCAGTGTAAACAAGTGAACTGTGTACTACAAAGAGTATACAATAATCTACTCGAGGCATAGCGGGGTCTACTTGCATAAGGCAAAGGTAGCATGTAAGGGTCCATTTATAAGCAAAGTTTTATTTCCATGTTCTAATACAAGCAATACAAGTTAGGATTATTCCCTTAGCTAAGTTCATTATATTCTTTATTAGCATACAGGGGGTGATTCACCTAGCAAGTAGTATGTATCATCCATATTTTAAGTGTGCTGGCTAAGCAAAGATAAGTTTATCGTAGCTACCCACCTTAGCGATGATTTATCTCGATCGAGCGATACTCCTAGCGAGCCTTTGAAAGTCTAAGTCTGAACTCCTGTAGGACCAAGTTTGGAAATTATTTGCCTCAAACGAGTATTCCAGCTAAGCAAAGCAGGTCGGGTCATTGCACTTGTTTCGTTTGAATCGGCAGTCCGCTTGAACGGAACGGGTCGCTATAGTTAGGCCTAAAGCTTAGCGTCAATACCCCATCAAGCATGGACTTTCCTACTAACTCAGTTTGTCATGATGATTGTATTTGCATCGGAGGAAGAAAATATCACTCGATGCGATAGTTCTAGACATCAGGTACTGTGATATCATTTTGGGGATGGATTGGCTCAGCGCTTCCTCAACCACCACTGATTGCACAGAAAAGAAAGTCATGTTTCGTCTACCTGGCGAGACCAAATTTTGCTATGCGTGTAGTCCAGCGTCGAGAGCATCGAATGCCTGCAAGGTAATTCTGTAATGTCTACTCGACGAATGATAAATTCTGGCTGTGAAGGGTACTTGGCGTCCGTTCAAGACACTCAGCGATATTACGAAAATGTAGAGTCTACTTCCATTGTGGCAGAATTTCCCGATGTATTTCCAGAAGAGTTGTCTGACATGCCGCCTGACCGAGAGATAGAGTTCATTATAGATACATTTCCAAATACTCGGCCGATTTCCAAAGCTTCGTATCGAATAGCCCCGGCCAAAATGAAGGAGCTAAAGGTCCACCTACAAGAACTACTCGATCGTGGGTACATTCGTCCGAGTGTATCTTCATGGGGCACACCTGTGGTGCCCCGTTCCTCCTATTCGAGGAGTGCGGCTAAGAAACACAAGATGGTATCGTTCGATCGGGATAGATTGAAATAAGAACTCGTCCTCATTATGGATTTGTTTCTTCGGAATCAATTCCCATATTCAGTGGACCGTGCCCCCGGGATCGACTTAGCGGCAGAGTCAGGAGGGACCTCTCCGCTGTTATCTTTGTTGCCTCAGATTTTGATGTCGCTTGTTGCTTTTGTGCTTTGAGTTGGTTTTCAGATTTGCTTGTTTTCCTTGAACGGCTTCAATGGATTTTATTATTTTTGTTCATTGAACTGTACTTTAATTCTCAGATTGGAAAGAGTGGAAGAGGTATTGATCAAGCTGTTCGTGATGCAGGTGAACGAGCAGTAGGCGGTTTACGAGCGGAGTCTTGAAGCGCCTCTTTCCTTCTCCCTTCCAACCAACTAAGTGAGTGGCTACCATCCCGATTAGCTAGCCCTGCTTCCAAGTCTTCACACCTAATAAATCTTGCATTCTTGTTTGCCCCGATCAGACGATACCAAGTAATAATAAAAGATATCAAGAAAAAAAGGGAATAGACTTGGATTATTGCTTGTCAACAAAAATTGTGAACGGTTATCTTATTGTATGCTAGTTCGTTCAAATGTTCATCATATGCTTCAATTTTAGTTAGAATGTATCTTCTTCTATAAATTGTGCTATGTATAGAACATGCCATGCTATGCGAATAATTGTTCAGGGAGGCTATGCAAAATGAATCATACAATACTGCTTGTCGTGTACTCGTGTTGCCTCAACTGCATGAATTATAACTTGATAAATGTGTTCGATCATGGACAACTTGTGCACAAGGTCTAAGTTCTGCAAACGGTCGCTGGGGCACTGGCACCAATCTGATCCTGGCAGAACTTCGTGTGTAGTCATCGTGTACAGGAAAGGATGGTTTGCAACGCATCGTGTACTCTCGTTGCATGCAATCCTTGTCCTTGACTATGTCCATTATGGCAATCAAGCCAGTAATCCTCGTGTATATTTAAACCTGTTGCAACTATATTGTGTCTTCGTGGCAGGGAAGGCATGGTAAGTATTGTGCAGGTCGTTCAGACAGGCAGGTAAAAGCCACCGAACGGTGGCAAGTTTATTTCAGTAAATTATATATGCTGCTTACTTGTAAATAAACTAAGGCAAGATAGAAAACCACAAATAATATACATGCTTCATATAAATAATGTGTTGATTCGTATAGTTGGGTTAGCTTGCCTTCACCAGTATGTCTCGACATACTGACCCTTGTTGAAACAGGTTCCCCGTACTAAGGCAAACTGAGCGAGGAGCCGAAGTCGTCTTTCCCGATCCAGTCCAGCTGTAGGCGTGTTCAGATTGTGCCATCCTTGAAGCATTTTGAAGCAGGAGCTTGCAACTCTATACAAAATGCACCTCCGTGGCAAAGTCGTCCTCCAGCCCGGAGGTCTATACATTTTGATGTTTAGTAAAGGGATATAATGTACAGGACTGCTATCTTATTTTGCGTCAACACTTTTGTAAGCCCGTGCGGCAAGTAGCTGACTCATTTCAAGAGTTTGTAATAGATGTTCATTATCAATAAAGAGAACTTTTCCATGTTTTAAATCTGTGTTTCAATTTATCTACGTACTCTGAATATGAGCTCGTTATGCAAAATACTCTAGCCTTGTGCGGGCGCAACCCCAAGCCCACACGGCGGTCACGATTCGGGGGACGCCCCAACGATTCTACGAAATTAGGTCGTGACATAATGGTATCAAAGCACAAATTCAAGTTCCTTAGACTCTAGTACTAGAAAAGTTCCTTTAACAATCAAATTCCTGTGCGAACTCTTAAACTCGTTAGGCCAAAATAAGATACGTTCATGCAATGAGTCCATAATACATTATGATCCTAATGTAATTTACCTTATTTTGAAGGAATGGCACCAGCGCAATCCTCGGCGCTAGCACCGGATGAAACACAAGGCCAAGAAAGTAGTTCGAGCATTTCGGGAAGCTTTCGGAGCCAATGGGGCATGTCTCAAGTCGGTCCGCCTGAGCGGGTGATGCAAATGTTAGAAGCACAACGATAAAGAGACGATGCTCGCCAAGCCAAGTTCGAAAGTAATCTAGAGACCCGATTCTCAGTCCAACAGAAGCAGGTAGATGCCCTGCAATAGATCGTGCAAACTTTGGCCTCCAACCATTCTGCGGCAACAGCAGCGACTCCGGTGGAGGAGCCCGTGCTTGAAGTTGAGACGCCGCAAATTCCAAGGCCGAGGGAAATGACTGCCTTCGACTTTGGCCACTTCAAGAAAGTTTGTAACACCCCATTCAATGGGACTAAGGAACCAATTATGGCTCTAGATTGGTTGGCCGAACTTGAAGACCACTTCGCTCGGCTAGTGGTCCCCGAAGAGAAGCGCGTCACATGCGTGCAACTACAGCTTCGCCTCAACACGCACGATTGGTGGGACGTGCATCGACGATCTCTTCAATTTGACCATGGAGAGGAGGTGATCTCGTGGACGACTTTTTGTGCCGTGTTTGAAGAGGAGTTTATACCCCCTCCAGTATGACGTCAGATGGAGAATGAGTTCGTACAGCTGCGGCATGGCAGTATGACAGTTAAACAGTATTCTGCCGAATTCAACCGACTCTCCAAATTTGCTAGTGCCTATTTACCTGATGCAGCGAGTCAAGCTAGAAGGTTTGAAGGCGATTTGCGCCCTGTCATCTATATGCACATGGTCGTTCATCAGCATCAAATAATGCGTGAAGTCATGAATCACGCTCTATCCCTTGAACTGCAGTATCCTCACATTTCTACCGGTATTATGCATACCTATAATCACAAACGACATAGCGACGAGAAAGGAAACACCACTGCAAAGCGACCAGACAATATCGGGCGCCAAAGAGGAAATCAGGGACAAATGTATAACTTATGTAGGAAGCGTGGGCACGTTACAAAAGATTGTTGCTTGAGACTTGGGTTATGCCTAGCTTATGGACGATCAGGCCATGCCATTAATTCCTGTCTGAACCTTCCTGATCGTCACCCTCAACAAAATAATCCCTAACAGTTGGTTCTATTCCTAAGTTTTGGGATGAAACTTCCAATTAGTTGGGTAGGATGTGGCACCTCGTTCCTCCTATTTGAGGAGCGCGGCTAAGAAACACAAGATGGTATCGTTCGATCGGGATAGATTGAAATAAAAACTAGTCCTTATTATGGATTTGTTTATTCGAAATCGATTTCCATATTTAGTGGACCGTGCCTCCGGGATCGACTTAGCGACAAAGTCAGGAGGGACCTCTCCGCTGTTATCTTTGTTGCCTCAGATTTTGATGTCGCTTGTTGCTTTTGTGCTTTGAGTTGGTTTTCGGATTTGCTTGTTTTCCTTGAACGGTTTCGATGGATTTCTTTTTTTCGTTTATTGAACTGCACTTCAATTCCGAGATTGGAAAGAGTGGAAGAGGTATTAATCGAGCTGTTCGTGATGCAGGTGAACGAGCATTAGGCGGCTTACGAGCGGAGTCTTGAAGCGCTTCTTTCCTTCTCCCTTCCAACCAACTAAGTGAGTGGCTACCATCCTGATTAGCTAGTGTTACGCCCCAATTTTGCCGAATCGTAGGGGCGTCCCCTGGTGTGACCGCTGTACGGGCCTGGGGTTGCGCCCACACAAGGCTAGAGTATTTTGCATATCGAGCACATATTCAGAGTACGCAGATAAATTGAAACACTAATTTAAAACATGGAAAAGTTTTCTTTATTGATAATGAACATCTATTACAAACTCTTGAATGAGTCAGCTAATTTGTCGTACGGGCTTACAAAACTGTTGACTCAAAATGAGATAGCAGTCATGTACATTACATCCCTTTACTAAACTTCAAAATAATATAGACCTCCGGGCTGGAGGACGACTTTGCCCCGAAGCTGCATTATGCTTGGGTTGCAAGCTCATATCTTCAAGTACTTCAAAATATGGTGCGATAAAGATGCGCCTACAGCTGGACTGGATCGGAAAGACGACTTTGGCTCCTCGCTCGGTTCGCCTTAGTGCGGGAAACTTGTTTCAATGAGGGTCAGTATGTCAAAACATACTGGTGAAGGCGAGCTAACCCAACTATACCAATCAGCACGTTGTTTAATGGAGCATGCATATTATTGTGGGTTTTTAACTTGCCTTAGTTCATTTACAAGTAAGCAGCATATAGAATTTACTAAAATAAACTTGCCACCGTTTAGTGGATTTTACCTGTCCGTCTGAACTACCTGCACAATACTTACCATGCCTTCCCTGCCACAAAGACACAAGTTAGTTTGCAACAGGTTTAAATATACAAGGATCACTGGCGTATGCCACAATGGATGATATAGTCTTTTTGACAAGAATGGTATGCAACGAAAGTACAAGAGGCGTTGTAAGCCATTCTACCAAGAACAAGAGACTAAAACAATAGGTCTCGCCCGGACCGGATCGATGCCAGTGCCCCTGCATCGTCCGCGAGACCGTGACCCTATGCACAAGTTGTCCGTGATCGAATGATATGTTTGCAAGTGAATAATTTATGTAGTTGAGGCAACAAGAGTACAAGACAAGCAATGTACAAGACAAGCAATAATTCATGATTTATTCCTAAACGAACAAGCATGCAATATAAGCGATCGTTCCCAAGTTAAATGACAAGCAGTGCAATCCAAATCTATTCCCTTTTTATCTTGACATCTTTTAATTATTAATTGGTATCGTTTGATCGGGGAAACAAGAATGCAAGATTTTAGGTGTGAAGACTTGGAAGCAGGGCTAGCTAATCGGGATGGTAGCCACTCACTTAGTTGGTTGGAAGGGAGAAGAAAAGAGGCACTTCAAGACTCCGCTCGTAAGCCGCCTACTGCTCGTTTACCTGCATTACGAACAGCTTGATCAATACCTCTTCCTCTCTTTCCATACTCGGAATTGGAGTGCAGTGCAATGAACAAAAACAATAAAATCCATCAAAACCGTTCAAGGAAAACAAGCAAATCCAAAAACCAACTCAAAGCACAAAAGCAACAAGCGACATCGAAATCCGAGGCAACAAAGATAACAGCGGAGAGGTCCCTCCTGACTCTGCCGCTAAGTCGATCCCGGGGGCAAGGTCCACTGAATATGGGAATCGATTCCAAAGAAGCAAATCCATAACGAGGACGAGTTCTTATTTTAATCTATCCCGATCGAATGATACCATCTTGTGTTTCTTAGCCGCGCTCCTCGAATAGGAGGAACGGGGCATTACATCCTACCCAACTTATTGGAAGTTTTGTCCTCGAAACTTAGGAATAGAACCTACCGTTAGGGAATATTATATTAAGGATGGCGATCATGACTCAATGAACAATCATGAACTGAATGGTTTAATCCGCCACAGGCTAGGCATAACCCAAGTTTCAGACGACATTTGTCGATTGCGTGCCCCGGCTTTTTACAGAAATTATAATAGGGCATTGTGTTCACTTTGTGTGAACCGCCATCGTTTTGACACTTTGCAGTATTGTTTCCTCTCTCATTGCTTTGGCATTTATGATTGTAGGTATACACAGCGCCGGTAGGAACATGAGGATAGTGTGGTTCAAGCGATAGGGCGTGATTCATGACTTCACGCATTTTGTGATACTGATGAACGAATACGTATGCATGGATGTCAGAGCACAAACCACCTTCAAACCTCCTGGCTCGACTCGCTACATCAGGTAAATAGGCTCTAGCGAATTTGGAGAGTCGGTTGAATTCGGCAAAATACTGTTTGACTGTCATGCTGTCTTACCTCAATTACACGAACTCATTCTCCATCTGACGTTGTACTAGAGGAGGTATAAACTCCTCTTCAAATGCGGCACGAAAAGTTGTCCACGAGATCGCCTCCTCTCCATGGTCAAATTGAAGAGATCGTCGATGCACGTCCCACCAATCGTGCGCGTTGAGACAGAGTTGTAGTTTCGCGCATGGGACACGCTTCTCTTCGGGGACCTCTAGCAGAGCGAAGTGGTCTTCAAGTTCGGCCAACCAATCTAGAGCTACGACTGGGTCCTTAATCCCGTTGAATGGGGTATTGCAGACTTTCTTGAAGTGGCCAAAGTCGAAGGCAGTCATGTCCCTCGGCCTTGGAATTTGCGGCATCTCTACATCAAGCACAGGCTATTCCACCGGAGTCGCTGGCGTTGCCATGAACTGGTTGGAAGCCAAAGTCAGCACGATCCGTTGCAGGGTATCTACCTGCTGCTGTTGGACTGAGAATCGAGCTTCTATATTGTCTTGAAACTTGAGCTGACTCTCCTCCGCCCGCTTCTCGGCCCATTCGTAGCGAGCCTCGTCCCTTTGTTGGTTTGCCTCCAACATCCGCAATATTTGCTGAATGGGATCGATGCTTGACATGGCTCGCTGGCTTCCTGAACTTCTCGAAGTGCCCGAACTACTTCCTTGGCCTTGTGTTTCATCCGGTGCTTGTGTTGTGGATTGCGCAGGTGCCATTCCTTCAAAAGAAAGTAAATTACATTAGGATCATAATGTATTATGGACTCCTTGCATGAACGTATCTCATTTTGGCCTAGCGAGTTCAAGAGTTCGCACAGGAATTTATCGTTAAAGGAACTTTTCCCATACGAGGGTCAGGAACTTTGAATCTGTGCTCTGATACCACTATTTCATGCCCCGATTTTGCCGAATCGTAGGGGCGTCCCCCGGCGTGACCGCCGTACGGGCCTGGGGTTGCGCCCGCACAAGGCTAGAGTATTTTGCATATCGAGCACATATTCAGAGTACGCAGATAAATTAAAACACAGATTTAAAATATGGAAAAGTTCTCTTTATTGATAATGAACATCTATTACAAACTCTTGAACGAGTCAGCTAATTTGCCGTACGGGCTTACAAAAGTGTTGACTCAAAATGGGATAGCAGTCCTGTATATTATATCCCTTTACTAAACTTTAAAGTGATATAGACCTCCGGGCTGGAGGACGACTTTGCCCCGAAGCTGAATTATGGTTGGGTTGCAAGCTCATATCTTCAAGTACTTCAAAATATGGCACGATCAGGATACGCCTACAGCTGGACTGGATCGGGAAGACGACTTTGGCTTCTCGCTCGGTTTGCCTTAGTGCGGGGAACCTGTTTCAACGAGGGTCAGTATGTCGAAACATACAGGTGAAGGCGAGCTAACCCAACTATACCAATCAACACCTTGTTTTAATGAAGCATGCATATTATTGTAGGTTTCTAACTTGCCTTAGTTCATTTACAAGTCAGCAGCATATAGAATTTACTGAAATGAATATGCCACCGTTCGGTAGATTTTACCTGTCCGTCTGAACTACCTGCACAATACTTACCATGCCTCCCCTACCACGAAGACACAAGTTAGTTTGCAACAGGTTTAAATATACAAGGATTACTGGCGTATGCCACAATAGACGATATAGTCTTTTTGACAAGAATGTCATGCAACGAAAGTATAAGAGGCGTTGTAAGCCATTCTGCCAAGAATAAGAGACTAAAACAATAGGTCTCGCCCGGACCGTATCGATGCCAGTGCCCCAGCATCATCCACGAGACCGTGGCCGTATGCACAAGTTGTCCGTGATCGAACGGTATATTTCCAAGTGAACAATTTATGCAGTTGAGGCAACAAGAGTACAAGATAAGCAATGTACAAGACAAGCAATAATTCATGATTTATTCCCAAACGAACAAGCATGCAATATAAGCGATCGTTCCCAAGTTGAATGACAAGCAGTACAATCCAAATCTATTCCCTTCTTATCTTGACATCTTTTAGTTATTAATTGGTATCGTTTGATCGGGGCAACAAGAATACAAGATTTTAGGTGTGAAGACTTGGAAGCAGGGCTAGCTAATCGGGATGGTAGCCACTCACTTAGTTGGTTGGAAGGGAGAAGAAAAGAGGCGCCTCAAGACTCCGTTCGCAAGCCACCTACTGCTTGTTCACCTGCATTACGAACAGCTTGATCAATACCTCTTTCTCTCTTTCTATACTCGGAATTGGAGTGCAGTGCAATGAAGGAAAACAATAAAATCCATCAAAACCGTTCAAGGAAAACAAGCAAATCCGAAAACCAACTCAAAGTACAAAAGCAACAAGCGACATTGAAATACGAGGCAACAAATATAACAGCGGAGAGGTCCCTCCTGACTCTGTCGCTAAGTCGAAACCGGGGGCACGGTCCATTGAATATGGGAATCGATTTCGAAGAATCAAATCCATAACGAGGACGAGTTCTTATTTTAATCTATCCCGATCGAACGATACCATCTTGTGTTTCTTAGCCGTGCTCCTCGAATAGGAGGAACGGGGCATTACAGCTAGCCCTGCTTCCAAGTCTTTACACCTAATAAATCTTGCATTCTTGTTTGCCCCGATCAGACGATACCAAGTAATAATAAAAGATATCAAGATAAAAAAGAAATAGACTTGGATTATTGCTTGTCAACTAAAATTGTGAACGGTTATCTTATTGTATACTAGTTCGTTCAAATGTTCATCATATGCTTCAATTTTAGTTAGAATGTATCTTCTTCTATAAATTGTGCTATGTATAGAACATGCCATGCTATACGAATAATTGTTCAGGGAGGCTATGCAAAATGAATCATGCAATACTGCTTGTCGTGTACTCGTATTGCCTCAACTGCATGAATTATAACTTAATAAATGTGTTCGATCATGGACAACTTGTGCACAAGGTCTAAGTTCTGCGGACGGTCTCTGGAGCACTGGCACCGATCCAATCCGGGCGGAACTTCGTGTGTATTCATCGTTTACAGGAAAGGATGGCTTACAGTGCATTGTGTACTCTCGTTGCATGCTATCCTTGTCCTTGACTATGTCCATTATGGCAATCAAGCCAGTGATCCTCGTTTATATTTAAACCTGTTGCAACTAACTTGTGTCTTCGTGGCAGGAAAGGCATGGTAAGTATTGTGCAGGTCGTTCAGACAGGCAGGTAAAAGCCACCGAACGGTGGCAAGTTCATTTCAGTAAAAATTTTATGCTGCTTACTTGTAAATAAACTAAGGCAAGATAGAAAACCATAAATAATATGCATGCTTCATATAAACAACGTATTGATTGGTATAGTTGGGTTAGCTTGCCTTCACCAGTATATTTTGACATACTGACCCTCGTTAAAACAGGTTCCCCGTACTAAGGCGAACCGAGCGAGGAGCCGAAGTCGTCTTTCCCGATCCAGTCCAGCTGTAGGCGTGTTCAGATCGTACCATCCTTGAAGCATTTTGAAGTAGGAGCTTACAACTATATACACAATGCACCTCCGTGGCAAAGCCGTCCTCCATCCCGAAGGTCTATACATTTTGAAGTTTAGTAAAGGGATGTAATATACAGGACTGCTATCTCATTTTGCGTCAACACTTTTGTAAGCCCGTACGGCAAGTAACTGACTCATTTCAAGAGTTTATAATAGATGTTCATTATCAATAAAGAGAACTTTTCCATATTTCAAATCTGTGTTTCAATTTATCTGCGTACTCTGAATATGTGTTCGTTATGCAAAATACTCTAGCCTTGTGCGGGCGCAACCCCAGGCCCGCACGGCGATTATGATTCGGGGGACGCCCCTACGATTCCACGGAATCGGGTCATGACAGCAACAGTGCTATTTGTAAAGAAAAAAATAGATTGATGCGGCTCTGCAAATACTAACGGGAAAACGACGTCGTCTGGGTCATCATCGACAAATTAACCAAGTCAACGCACTTTATTGACATCAAAGTTACTTGGAGCATCAATCACCTGGCTCAGATATACCTTGATGAGATAGTTTGACTATACGACGTGCTAGTGTCTATTGTTTCAGATCGGGACAGACGATTCTTATCACGTTTCTGGAAAAGCCTTCAGTCAGCTATGGAGACCAAGTTGAAGTTCAGTTCAGCGTATGTCACGCCCCAGATCCAGAATACTAGAGAGCGGAGAAATAACTCAGCCAACCGCACCTTACAGAATACTGAAGTAACCCGCAATGTGTTAAGGTTGTCTAGAGATAAGGGGATGCATACTACAATTAAGCCACCAAGGGTCAAGAACTTATATATCTCAATCATTCAAGCAAGTAACAATAACGTAGAATATCTTAGAATAAGCAATAAGGCGTCTCAAATACCGTATAAGAATGTTCTAGAGATCCGACATCATAAGATAATATGTCAGATTACATGATCAAAGTATACATGATAGTGAGTCAGCTATAGTCTAAATATATTACAGTCATGTAGGGAACTAGTGTCCAAATTTGCCGGCTAACAGGTGCCGGTTGGCTAAACACCAAAAAAAATATATTTTACAAAAGACGAGCAGTGAATGAAGGAACCCACTCGTGACCCTCAATAGCTATCTGTTTGGTGCATGCAATCAGTGAGGGTGAGATACGCTTTATCCTCATATACTAGCTCTAAACTTGGCTATACAAAACCAGTGGGGTCTGACCCCAAATAGCAAGTACCACAAAGGAAGCACAAAATGAGGAAACAAAACCATCTCTATTAGCATGAGATGCATGAGCCAACAATCAATTGCATATGTCTCATCTATGATATGATACAATACCCCTTCACTAAACAAGGACAGAAAATGCCATATCATACCAACATAGAATACGTCCCCTAATTTTGGTCATGCTAAAAATAATTCGATGTCGTAGTTTCAGTTCACAGCCTATCGTAATACAACAACGCAACCCAATAACCAAACAAGGACATGAGTTGAACCACCATGCCAGGACAGTCTATGTCCCTAATTCCACTTAATAGAAGACACAATGCACAATCAGGGATATAATATATATATATATATATATATATATATATATATATATATATATATATATATATATATATATATACATATATATAACAAAGCTTCAGTCCATGGATTATCGTAACATAACAACGCAACCCAACAACTAAACAAAGACATAGGTTGAATCATCATGCCACGATAGTCCACTTTACTAACTACAAAGAAATTAAACGACCAATCATGTAGTGCGACTTGATATGTGATCTCTGGGTTATCCTAGTAATGCATTATATGAGTATCCTCAGATCGTTCCATAATAGAACAGGATTGGCTGAACCAATGATATACGAGCAAGAATATAATTATATGATGCACCAGTCCCTTGCAAGGGCCCTGAGCTAATTAATAATCAGTAATAGTTCCAGGATTTTCATAGGAAAGATACTGGTTTGGTCTTATAATTAAGTCAGATACCGTACTCCACTATTGCAAATAATATACAGTATCCGTGGTGGCCAGCCTTTACTCCCATCTAATTTAGGGCAGTTCGCCATATACGATCTCGAGATACCGTTCCCTATCCATGCTCTACAAGTTGAGTTGCATAGTTAACCCTAAGTTAATTAGAGTCTCATGTCGTGGTCACATGAATACTTCTTCTTAGATGCCGTATGCTAAGTACGGGTACTCTTGATACGATCCCATATTGTTACTCGTAAGTTGAATATGGATTCACCCAAGTGTGATGCAACAATACTTTCTATCTAGCCACGACGAAAGTTATTGTCCAACTACTAGATTCGTGCATAAAAATAACTATATATATCACGTAGCAGGAGTTTGTGACACGACGCTCACTATCAAGTAATACTATCGGTGCGATCAAGTGTATCAGCACGGATACAATAGTCAAGACAGGAACATGTTCTAGTATTAAGGTTATGGACAAGTTATCAAGTAGCAAGTTATTCAGGACAATCAAGCATGGGTCACATATTCAAGTAGTTCAGTCGAGTAGTCTAGTCAAACAAGTCAATTTTTATATTATTATATCGATAGATGGGATTAAGAGTAGTACGAGAACTCCTCGAGATTATATCCATAATCTTTAAACCAAACAAGGATCGGGATTACAGACCCTCCCCTGAGTTGAACTATGTCCCATAATTTATCCAACGTATAATAAGGTGATCAAGGAAAAATATGAAATCTAGTCAACCATGGACAAAATAATCAAACATGTAAAATTGCACAAAACTAGATTTTAACATATTTTAGAAAACTAGGCATAACTTCCTCATTCGAACTCCAAATGAGAAAATCTAAAAATATTTGGAAAGGAAAGACAAAGATCTAAAACTTTTATGTTTTGAGTTTTACAAGATTCTTGCTAAAAAATAGTTAAATAGGCAAAAATAGCCATCCTGATCACTATGCGTAGGGCGTATTGATTTTTATGCACGACGCACTGCGTGCAGCCCAAAAACTATGCACTGTGCATTGATGCGCACGACAAAAAATTGATGCGTGTGGCGCATACGGTGATAAGAAATCCTTGCACCAAAAAAGGAGGAAAGGCTAAGAGCATATTCTCGAACAAGCGATGCCATACTTCCACTAATGGAGTCTACTATACTTTACCTTCACTAATGGAGTCTATTGGGCGTAGCGCATGGCGTGCGGCAAGAATTTTATATGCGACGCATGGCTCGCGGTAGGGAAGTAATACGTGTGACACAGACAGCGACAAGAAATATATGCACGACGCAAGGCATGCAGCAGGATTTTTGTACACAGCGCACTCCGTACGACACAGTTCGTCCCCATGGACAGGTCCAAGAATGAAGCTCCAAAATTTGTTTTGGCCATAAAATCTTTAATTTAACTCCAAATTAAGTGATTCAAAAGCCAAAATGCTCGAAATGGAAAGATCCATCAAATATAACAACTAGTTTTCAAAAATAACAAGTTTTAATAGATCAAAACGAGGAAAAACTCAAAAAACCCATGGAAAGCTCTAAGTTAGAAATGTTGATCTACTAAATCCAATCATCAAAACCAAAAACTTTATGTTTTAAACATATAGAGAAAAACATAGCAAACATAATAAAAAATTAATATAGGGAGTTTCTCTATTTCTAGTACAAATTGTAATTACCTTGGAGAGGGAGAGAAAAACCAAAGAAATAAAAGAAGAAAAGGAAATAATGAAAGAGAGGGAGAAAGAAGTCAGATATATAGGGAGCGGGATCTGATATACCGGCACATGAAATATGATGTGCCAAGCAGCAGGAAAATGATGCGTAGGGAATGACAGACGCATGGGAAGAGTTACGCCAAAAAGATGTGCAAAATAAACCATAAATCCAAGGCTTAACCAGAATTGGTCCAACCTCCAACCAATCTGAAGACCATGCCAGCAAGCAAGAATACATTCCAAATACGTAAATTGGAAACAAAAAAATATCGTACCATCCTTATACCGACGGCCAATCGGGGCAGGTAAACCAGATCTGTGAAGATATGATATACCTCTGTTCGATCGACTCGAAGTCAAGTTGGGACATCTATCTACTGTTGGCAGAATTTGTATACAATAGTAGTTACCAGTCCATCATTCAGATTGCTACATACAAGGCTTTCTATGGACGAAAGTGTAGATCGCCTATCTGTTGGAATAAAGTTGGCGAGCGACAGATCCTTGGCCCGGAGCTAGTAGAGGAGCCCGTTCAGAAGGTTCGACTGATCCAAGAGCGATTAAAGGTAGTATAGAGCAGATAGAAGAGTTATGCAGATGCCCATCGATGACCTCTTGAATTTGTCGAAGGTGATCACGTATTTCTTATGGTTACGCTGATGCGAGGAGTCACGAGATTTGGAGTAAAGGGGAAGCTAGGTCCTCAATTTGTTGGTCTATTCGAGATTCTCAAGTGAGTTACCCCAGTTATATATTAAATTATCCTACCACCGAGCCTATCAGACGTACGTGATATCTTTTACATATCATATCTGCGAAAGTACGTACATGATCCGAGTCACGTGGTAGATTTTGGTCAGTTAGGTTTGCAAGCAGATTTTTCCTATATAGAAGTGTCATGATCCGTACCCAGAAATTCGGTATGAGTCGTGGGTACGTCTAGCATACGCCGCAGCATTAGCGGTAGAACGTTGTCTAGGTCTATATGATATCATAACCTGTCAATGGATCTCAACTCCAAACGGAGAAATATATATATATATATATATATAATCGTCAACTCACAATATACTCAATCACAATAACTATAAGGAAGGTAAATGGCACGGTAAAGATGGAAAAAAATATGAGAGGCAAAATAATATATAACTCAAATAAATCAGAGTTTAAGAGTCTAGCTATCTCAACACAATATGTCTCAACACAATACAACTCAAGTCTCAATGTTTGGAATAATCCAATACATAAATAAGCTAAGTGCTAACTAAACAACTGTGGGTGGTGTCTCCTCTATAGGGAGTGGCTCCTCCAGAAGCTCCTGGATATAACCATCATCTAGGACTAGTCCATAGAAAGTAGGATAGGAGTCATCGAGATCCTCTGAAAAATATTATCCAGTCAGAATTAAAGCAAAGTAAAAGCATTAAAAAAAATTCTAATTATATTGATAAAAACTATAAAGCAGTATAAGAAAATACATGATAGAATAAAATACTGGAATGTAAGAAAAACTAGAAAGACATGTAATCATCATAAAAAATATCTAGCAGTAAAAACAGATATATGTGAATACTAGCAATGAATGAACTAGAATAAAAAAATAGAAATAATGGCTAAGTGCCTTAAAATATTAGTTTGCTATATAATCAGTTTGGGACTAGATAAGGCTTGTTATATATGATTGGCTATGATACATGAGAGGTCAGGCTAACAATCTGGTTAGCTATGATGCGATCAAGAGTCAGTCTAATCATATATAACAGGCTATGAGGCATGTAATATGGTCAGGCTATACCCTACATGATATGTGGGGTAAGCTATGATGCATGTAAGGTGGGGTATGATCACATAACTTGTTAATATTTTCTCGTCCCCAGCTAGTACAATGGATCCAATCATGACTACTTATGACGGTATCTATGATACTAGCCCGTGTATCCACTGTGTCAAAATCAAGTATACTCTATAACTAGATTCATAGCAATAATAAAAATAATAAAAACTATCAGAGAATGTACTCGCCTGTGGTCCTGAGCCAAGTGTGAGGATCGATGTCCAAGATGGAATCATAAAAACCTAAATCTGAAATATTAATGTTAAAGGGTGATTTGAAGTGATATACATATGTAACTAGCTAATTGTTATATTTCTAGGCCACTTCTGTCATGCCCCGATTCCGTGGAATCGTTAGTCGTCCCCCGGGCGTGACCACCATGTGGGCCTAGGTTGCATACCGCACAAGGCTAAGTAATTTTGTTTTGCATAGCGAGCACATATTCAGAGTACATAGATAAATTGAAACACGGATTGAAGCATGGAAAAGTTCTCTTTTATTGATAATATAAACATCTATTATAAACTCCTCGAACTGAGTCATAAGGTTGCCTCTATGGACTTACAAAAGTGTTGACACAAAATAATATAGCAGTCCTGTACATTATATCCCTTACTAAACTCAAAATATAAGACCTCCGGGTGGAACGATGGCCTTCCTACGAAGCTGCATAATTGCTTGGGTTGCTAGCTTTTATCTTCAAAATACTTCAAAAGGTGGCACGGGTAAAGGCGTGCCTACTGCTGGACTAGATTGGGGGCTTGACTTCTGCTCCTCGCTCGGTTTGCCTTAGCGTGGGAAACCTGTTTCAACGAGGGTCAGTACATCAAAATGTACTAGTGAAGGCAAGCTAACCCAACTATACCAATCAACACGTTGTTTAGATGAAGCATACATATTTAATTGTGGTCTTACTAACTTGCCTTAGTTTATTTTACAGCAAGCAATAGATATAGAAATCAATGAAATACTTGCCACCGCTCGGTGACATTTACCTTCTCGTCTGAACCACCTGCACAATACTTACCATGTCCTTCCCTGTGAAGAAGACACAAGTTAGTTTGCAACTGGTTTAAAATATATGAGGGATCACTGGCTTGATGCCATAAGGCACGGTTCTAGTCTGGGGTGGAATGACTTGCAACGCAAGGATCAGGGCATCGCAGGCCATTCCATCCGATGCAGGAGACTATCAAGAGTTTCGTCCGGATCGAATCGGTGCCAGTGCCCCAGCGACCGTCCGCAGGAACTAAGACCTTGTGCACAAGTTGTCTGTGATCAACGCAGTACACTAAGTTAGCAATTGAGGCAAATCAGGGCAATATCAGGTGCAGGGCAATAACAGGGAAAATCTACTTTTGCATAGTCTTCCCGTTCAGTTTATTGCATTCAAGATGAGTTCTATACATAGCACAATTTTAAGAAGAAATATACATTCTAACTTGTATTTATGCATATGATGAATATTCCAAACAAACAAGCATGTAGTAAGTAACCGTTTACAAGTTTCATTTGACAAGCATAATTTTCTAAGTCTATTTCCTTATTATCTTGAAGTCTTTTAGTTATTACTTGGTATCGTTTGATCGGGGCAAGCAATAATTTAAGACTATGGTGTGAAGACTTGCAAGAAGGGCTTGCTAATCGGGATGGTAGCCACTCACTTAGTAGTTGGAAGGAAGAAGGAAAGAGGTGCTTCAGGAGTCCGTTCGAGCGGTGCCTACTATTGGTTCACCTGTATTGCCACGAACAGCTGATCAATACGTCTTCCACTCTTTCCATTATTG
The DNA here is from genome assembly GCA_036927795.1 of Iris macrosiphon. NCBI lineage: Eukaryota > Viridiplantae > Streptophyta > Magnoliopsida > Asparagales > Iridaceae > Iris > Iris macrosiphon. Next base: position 8,974,875 of record JAYESA010000001.1, on the reverse strand, counting down.
GAATTGAAGTGTAGTTCGAAGAACGAAAATAATGAAATCTATCAAAACCGTTCAAGAAATCTCAAGCAAATCCGAAAACTAACTCAAGGCACGAAAGCAACAAGCGACAACGAAAACTAGGCAACAAAAGATGCAGCGGAGAGGTCCCTCCTAACTCTGCCGCTAAGTCGATCCCAGGGGCACGGTATATTGAATATGGGAATCGATTCCGAAGAAACAAATCCATAAAGAGGATGGATTTTTATTTTAATCTATCCCGATCGAACGATACCGTCTTGTATTTCTTAGTCTTTCCCGAATCAAGCAAACCTTTTGGACAGTCTGTTCCACGAGCTCAGGGCCAAGAATCTGCCGTTCGCCAACTTCGTCCCAACAGATCGGAGATTATCACTTTTGCCTATACAATGCCTCATATGGCACCATTTGAATGCTAGATTGGAAAGTTTTGTTGTATGCAAATTCAACTAAAGGTAGATACAGGTCCCAACTAGTCTTCAAATCCAAGGCGCAGAGTCGTAGCATGTCTTCGAGGATCTGGTTGACACGTTCTATTTGGTCGTCGGTCTATGGATGGTAGGCGAAGATGAACTTCAACTTTGTCCCCATTGCTGACTGCAGGCTTTCCCGGAAACGCGATATGAATCGACCATCTCTATCGGAGACTATGGATACGGGCAAGCCATAGAGCCGAACGATCTCATTGAGGTAGATTTGAGCCAAGCGATCAGCACTCCAAGTAGATTTGATTGGTAGAAAGTGAGAAGACTTGGTAAGGCGATCAACAATAACCCAAACAGCATTATTTTCCCGTTGCGTCTTTGGCAAGCCAACAATGAAATCTATTGTTATATGTTCCCATTTCCACTCCGGAATAGCAAGGTTCTGAAGCTCTCTGCCCGGTTTTTGGTGCTCAGCCTTTACCCTCTGACAAGCCATGCAATGCGACACGAACAGCGCCACATCCCATTTCAAGCCGTGCCACCAGAATGTCATACAGATATCCCGATACATCTTTGTGCTACCCGAATGAGAAGTATAACTAGCATAATGGGCTTCAGTTAGGATCTTTTTTCTGAGGGCCGCATCATTTGGAACGCACAACCTTCCCTTCACTCGGAGCATCCCATCCATGCCTACCACAAAGTCGAATGCCTTTCCTGCTGAGATAAGAGCATGAATCTTTTGTAGGAACATGTCATCCTTCTGAGCGGCCTTAACCTTTTGTAACAAGTCGGGCTTGAGGCACAGTTGTGCCACTTGCGTCCACTTTTTTATCTGATTTTAGAGTAATGCCCAAGGATTCAAGATCTCGGCGCAGCCTGTCATCAATAGCCAAACTCCCAACAAACCTCGACTCAGTGCGTTAGCTACTACGTTTCCCTTGCCAGGCGTATATCTGATCATGAGATCGAAGTTGCTAAGGAGTTTAAGACAACGCCGTTGTCGAAGATTCAAATCCTTTTGTGTATACAAGTATTTCAAGCTCTTATGGTCCATGTAGATTTCGCACGGTACACCATAAAGGTAGTGGCGCCACAACTTCAATGCAAACACTACTGCAGCCAGTTCTAAGTCGTACGTCGGATAGTTCTTCTCGTGAGGCTTTAACTGCCTTGACGCATAGGCTATCACTTTATCCCTTTACATCAGGATAGATCTCAGTCCTTTACCTGATGCATCACTATATATTTTGAAATCATCCGGTCCGTTCGGCAGAGTGAGGATTAGGGCAGAGACGAGGTGCTGCTTTAACTCCGTAAACGAAGCTTCACAGTCGTCCATCCAAGTAAACTTTGCACCTTTTCGTGTGAGCTGAGTCAGGGGTGAAGCAATTCTAGAAAAGTCTCGTATAAATCTTCGGTAGTAGCCTGCCAGTCCAAGGAAACTTCGGATATCGCTAGCTGACTCCGGCCGTTTCCACTGCATAATTGCTTCTACCTTCCGTTGGTCTACTGCTATGCCTTACGCAGAGATGATATACCCAAAAAAGGATATGTTATCCAGCCAAAACTCATATTTACTCTGTTTGGCATATAACTTATTGTCTTGAAGGGTTTGCAGCACCATCCGCAGGTGTCCTGCGTGCTCATCCCTAGTCTTCGAGTACACCAAGATGTCATCGATAAAAACTACCACGAATTTATCGATGAAGGGCCGAAATATACGATTCATTACATCCATGAATGCAGCAGGTGCATTCATCAGTCCAAACGGTATCACTGAAAATTCATAATGTCCGTATCGGGTTCGAAAGACAGTCTTCGGCATGTCTTCAGGCTTAATCTTCAGCTGGTGGTAACCCGAGCGAAGATCTATTTTTGAAAATACCGTTGTCCCCTGTAGCTGATCAAACAATTCATATATCCGTAGCAGAGGATATTTGTTTCTGATTGTGAACTTATTTTGTTCCCGATAGTCTATGCAGAGGCATAGCGTTCCGTCCTTCTTCTTCACGAAGAGCATGGGTACGCCCCAAGGAGACACGCTCGGATGGATAAACCCACGATCAAGTAATTCCTGAAGTTAGTATTTTAATTCTTTTAGTTCTACAGGGGCCATTCTGTACAGAGGCTTGGAGATCGACTGTATGTGTGGAAATGTATCGATAGTGAATTCAATCTCTCGGTCTGGTGGCATGCCGGGTAGTTCGCTCGGAAACACATCGGGGAACTCTGCCTCAACAGAAGTAGACTCAACGTTTGCGTAGTCCTGTCGTGTGTCCCGAACCGATGCTAGAAATCCCTCGTAGCCTGAATAGAGCATTCGTCGAGCAGATATTACAGAGATTACCATGCAGGCCCTGGTCGCATCAATCGCTGGACTACTAGTGCAGCAGAATACGGCTTCTCCAGGCAGGCAAAAAATGACTCGTTTCTTTGCATACTCTATAGTTGCCGCGCAGGCGCCAAGCCAATCCATTCCCAAAATGATATCATAGTCCCGAACATCTAGAACTAAAACATCGAGCGATAGTTTCCTTCCTCCAATACAGATGTGACCACCTTGGCATACTGAACGGACAGGTATTTTCGTACCAGAGGGGGTGCTAACACTTAAGTCTAAATGCAACAGAGTCATTTCTATATTGTTCTCTGCAGCAAAGTTTGTAAATATAAAGCTATGTGTTGCACCAGAATCAAATAGTACACAAGCAGATATGTTATTAAAAAGCAAAATACCTGACACCATGGTGTCCGAGGCCAAAGCTTTCTCTCGTATCATGGTATAGACCCGGCCCTGAGCTTGATTACGCCCTTGCTGAGGCGTAGCTCTGTTGGCCTGAGGTGCAGGTGCCTGATTTTGTTGCTAGGGACGGCGATCAGAAAGCGGGCAGGTATCAATCTGATGTGTTGCATCGCCACAGCGGAGGCATGTACCTAGCTTCTTGCGACAGTCTTTCTCGATGTGCCCCCAATTTTATGCAGTAGTGGCATCACGGCCCTGTATTTCCTCTCTGCTTACCGCCATTATTTTGACGCTTTGTAGCTGTGTTTCCTCTATCGTTGCTTTGACGTTTGTGATTGGAGGTATACACAGCGCCGGCAGCAACGTGAGGATACTGCGGTTCGAGAGAAAGGGCATGGTTCAAAACTTCCTTCATTGTCTGATACTGTAAAACGACTACGTACGCGTGTGTGGTAGGACGTAGACCTCCCTTGAATCTTCTGGCACAACTCGCTACATCGGGTAGATAGGAACTTGCAAATTTAGCAAGTTTGTTGAACTCAGCAGAGTATTGCTTAACTGTTATGCTACCCTGCCATAGTTGTACAAACTTATTTTCCTTCTGACGACGTACAGGCGGGGGTATAAACTCCTCCTCAAATGCACCATGAAAGGTATCCCATGCAATCGCCTCCCCTCCATTCTCAACTGGAAGAGATCGTCGTGCACGTCCCACCAATCGTGCGCATTGAGGCAAAGCTGCAGTTGAGCACATGCGACGCTCTTTTCTTCAGGTACTTCTAGGAGAGAGAAGTGGTCTTTAAGATCGGCGAGCCAATCTAGGGATACGATTGGGTCCTCAGTCCCCTTAAATGGCGTGTTGCAGACTTTCTTGAAGTTACCAAAGGTGAAGGCAGTCACTTCCCATGTCCTTGGTGTTGACGGTGTCTCAACTTCAAGTATTGGTTGTTCCACCGGAGTCGCTGCTATTACTGCAGACTGGTTGGAGGCCAAAGTCTGAACAAGTTATTGCAGGGTATCTACCTGCTTTTGTTGGACTGAGAGTCGGGCCTCTGGATTGCTCTCAAACTAGGCTTGGCGGGTATCATCTCTCTACCGTTGTGCTTCTATGTCACGACCCGCACCCGGTTTAGGGGCACGAGTGCGTGGGTACGTCCAGCCTACACCGCAGCATCGGCGGTAGAACGCTGTTACGGTCTTGATACTATCTAGCCAATCTCACACAAGCATCCAATCTCCATAAGGAGGCACGGATGACACAAATAAAATAAACACATACTCAATCACAGGATTACAGCACGATAAGATATCAAACAGAAATTAAATACAACACAAGTCAAAAGTAATAATCTAACTCAACAATATCCAAGTCTCAATAAAAATACCGGAGACAAATCCGGTACCAATAGTCTACTTAAAGAACTAATCAGAAAACTAGAAGAATTAGTGATTTCCGACTAGACCTTCAAGAATCACAACTACTACCAAGTCTGCAGCTACTCACCATATGGTCCATAAAGTGTCGGACAGCGGTCCTCTAAGGCATAGTCTGGAAAAATATTTCCAGCCAGGAAGGAGCAAAGCACAATCTCAAATAACAGTTCCATTTAATTGATAAGGACTATAAAGTAATAAACATGTCATGCTAGCTACTGAGAAGATAGTGAAATAAATACAATGGCAATTAAAGAGAGACAGGCAATGTAAAGAGACAGGCAATATAATACAGTCAGTGCATGTATGAAAATGAAAGAACAAGGAACAGTATCATATACGGGTGATGTAGTATATGATTTAAATAGGGAAACAGTAATCTATTCTAAGTGTTTGAAATAGTAGTTTCAAAATGTGATCGGCTTGGGAACATGTACGATAGCTACAGGGCCTGGCTAATCATGGTAAAGAGCATGATTAACACTTACATTGTTCTACACTACAATAAGAGGTTATGATCACATTTCTTACTAACTACTTCCCCGCCCCCAACTAGTACTGTGGATCCAACCATAACACGTCACGATACACGATCAAGTCCAGTCTATCATGTACGATGTCTAATATACATGTCGTGTACAATGTCAATACGATAATCAATGTAATATCTCATGACTGCAGATCCAAGCTATACTAGTCCGTGTAGCACAGTGTCAAGGATTCAGTTGTAACATTTCAAGATTTATTGAATTTATAGAAATTATCAAGAGATTGAAAATTATCAGAGAATGTACTTGCCTTGGTCCTTAGCTGGTAATTATGGATGTCCTGTTCCAGAGTATCCCCTGGGTGAAGCAACAGTCCTAAAAACACATCACAATAACACTTGTATCAGGTGCTACCCTAATATACAGTCTATAAACACTGGCCTCAGGCCATGCCAGGCAGGGCACTAGTCAACTAGGGTCATCTAGCAAGGACACATTACCTGTTGTTAATCATTAATACCTACCATATATATATACCAATTAAACATACATTGAAAATATGCTGAGTATATATATATAAAATACATGTATACACATATACCAATTAAATATATATTGAAAACATGCTAAGTATAAAATACATGTAGTAGAACACATATTTATATATATCAATCATATATATATAGAAAATATATTAATGCATGTACAATATATATATATATATATATATATATATATATATATATATATATATATATATATATATATATATATATATATATATATATACATTTATACTAATTATACATATTTGAAAAACATTAAGCACATATATATATATACAAAATATATACATATACCAAACTTTATATATTTTTATACTAGAATACATACATATATATATTAGATGAAAGACACGTACTATACATCAAAATACGTTCATATATATATACTAATAAAAAACATTTTCCTATGTCATATATATATATACATTAATACATACATATACTAAAGTATATATATATATATACTATGCTTATACAAAATATATGTATATATATACCATCATTAAAATTAACAATACAGATATTAAAATATTAATTGAAATTATACCTAGTATACATTTTATTAATACAATTATAAAAATAAATCAATACATATATATACATATATATACATATATATATATATACCAAATTAAATTAAATACATACACTTACATTCACATTAATTAAATATATACAATACCTTACATTAGTTATATATATACATTAATACATTAATTACACTAATTTACATATACCTATATTTGTATATACATAAACGTATATACGTATATATATAAATATATACATACATATATATATATATATATATATATATATATATATATATATATATATATATATATATATATATATATATATATATATATATATATATATAACTAAAGAAGAAGAGGGAGAGAGGAAGAATACTTACAAAGGTTGGAGTCCTGGCTTGGCCGGAGTACGGCCGGAGCTCGACCGGAGGGCTACGGGGTGGTGATGGATTGATGGAGATGGTGGTGGTGTATGGAGAAGATGGAGATGGTGGTGGTGGTGGTGGGAAATCGGGGCCGCCGGAGCACTGCTGATTACGCCGGAGAGGGAGCTCGGTCGCCGGACTAAACAGGGAGGAGGAGCTCGTCGATCTTGGACTGACGGGGAACGGCCGGAGTCGGCATCGACGTTCGTCGGAGAGATGTGGATGGATGGACGGATGGATGGATGGACCGCTGTACAGGTGGAGGGAGGAAGGAGTCGAGGGGGTTGGAGCTAGGCCGCCGCCGGAGAGATGTGGCCCGAGCAGTAGGCCAGCGGTGGTACGAGGGGGAGGAGCTAGGTGATGGCAATGGAGATGGGGAGGTGGAGTTGCGGTTGTTGACTGATCGGAGTTGTGGCCGGGATCGAGGTGAGGAGGAGGAGGAGTGGGAGAAATGGGGGAAGGAGCAGCCGGCCGGAGTTCGGCAGGAGGCAGCCGCCGGTCTGGGACAGGGGGAGTCGGGTGAACAGTAGATGGGGACCGGCTGTACACAGCAGGGAGGAGGAGCACAGCAGCGGGGTGAAGGTGGCCGGCCGGAGGGTGTACACAGGGAAATGGTCGGGACTCGACCGGGGCAATGGCCGGGAACAGTATATGGGGGGAAATGAACAGTGTTCCCCCCTAACTATTTGAATTTGAATTCAAAAAGTAAAAGAAGAAGAAGAAGGAGAAGAAGAAGAAGAAGAAAGGAAAGAGAAAGAGAAAGAAAAGAGAAGAAGAAAGGAAGAAATTTTTCTTCCTACGGTTGAGGTTGAGGATGGAGGCTTGGTTGGGGAAACCTAGGTTTCTAGGGATTAGGGTTGATGTAGATAGGACATTATATAGGGAGAGAGGTTGTTGAAATGAAGGGTTGTGATTGACCCCCTTTTAAATGAGGGGTCCAGATTGGACATGAAGGAATTTCTCATGTGGAAAAAATGCAATTTGGTCCACAAATAAATAACCTTTCCATTTGGTCTTGGACAATGGGGTGATGACACCTACAATTGAATAATTGCAACTTAGCCCCTTAAATTCGAGAAATTGCACAAACACATAAAATGGCAAAAATTTGGCGGGCGATTCGGTGTCCGGTGTTTTGTAGGGTCAGGGGGCGCTGTATGATCGGTGTGGGCTCAATTAGCAGGGCACTGGAATTAAATTGGGATTTTCAGAATTGGTTTAAATAGTATCCTCAATTTAATTAGAAATAAATGCAAGTTATGTTCAGAAATTAATTAGGAGTACATGGGGACAAAATCAGGTCAGGTCATCAATACCAATAATGAAGAAGACTCAGAACAGAATATTACCCTAATTTGGGTCGTACGAAAAATAGGTCAAGATTGTCTCCAATTTAAATTGGAACGCACAACGATACAAAATAGGGATTTATTAAATAACGTCCGCGACGATTTTTGTGCGGCCAGAATTAATGCACAGGGAGCATAATTATGAGTTGCAAAAATAGCAGAATGGAAGGCGGGCATGTCTAGGGCAAGATGGTAAAATTTGTTGGGAGACAAAAGTCAGGGTAGTGCTCCAAATATCAAAGCAAAGGCAATACGCAATAATTAATTAAAATACGATAATTAATTAAAATATCCATTAAATAAATTCTAGATAAAATAAATAAAAACAGAATTCCACAATTTGGACAGGTGGTCATCTACTGGGCTTCTAGGTCAAGTCTACTAGCTCAAAACAAATGAACACTGTATATAATTATATTTAAATTACACATCACATATATTTATTTAAATTAAATATACTATCATGCAATTAGTTAATTGTAACTATAATAATATTCAATATTACAAAAGTCAAAAATACCCCTGTTTTCGGAATGTGGTAGTGACAAGTCTACCCTCCTTAAAAGAATTTCGTCCTCGAAATTTAAAATCCTCATAGTAGCGTTTAATCATACACATTATTATTTCCCTCAAATTTTAAATTCATCAATCACGAAATCAGTTAAGAATCCACAATGTCCTCTCACAATTTTTAAAATTCTGAAGTTATCGCATTCCTGAAAAATCCTTGAAATAAAATCAACGTCCATTTTTATCAAAATTTTCCTTGAAAATTTTAGTTAATAATTCAATACTCGGAATTTAATATCCACTCCTCTAATTTGATTTTTTTTTTCAAGGCACAATTATAAAATTTAAATCTCATCCCAAATTTGAATTCAAATATTAATCCATCAAAATTTTATTCCTCGATTTTCTCTTTCCTCAAAATACTTAACAATGCGATACTTAAGGGTTCTCCAATGCGACATCTAACTATAGAATTCTAAAATTCATAACTTGTAACCAAATAAATATAATGATAGTCTCCCAAATTTTCAAATTTAATAACCAATTTAAATATGCCATAATCTTCCTGGAATTAATAAACCACTAATTATGCAATATTAATTTCTTAACCCTCTATTTAAATCGATGTTTATCCTCGAATTTTTAATCATCTTGTTAATCATCTTGTCTCTCCTGTCAAGTCATAACTCCTTTATGAATCTTCGTCATGGTCAAACCTCGATAATCATGGTCCAAGAAAAATCCTTCCTACAATCATACAACATGCAACCTAAGGGGAATATGTACGGTCATGGTGTCTTATCATGGTATTGCAGTCTCTATATCAGGGGTACCATTAACTACATTCTAACAAGAAATATGCATACAAGCTACGGTACTAAGGTATCAGTAAATCAATCAAATAGATAGGAACAGAAGGAAGGAAAGAACAAAACCTGCTAACACATTACCTGTAGTATCGGTCTCCTCGACCGTCATCGCAAATGCCCCGCCCTGCTGGGGTGGTTCCCTTCGCGGGTGCTGAGCAATATACGGTTCCACAGGTAGCCTAACTGGATCTCTATAATCTGAAGCTGCGCGCTGGCCGAGAAGATAAGGGGCTAGAAGACAATCCCTTACTCGATGTCCCGCAGCGCCGCAGTGCAAACAAAGTCCTAGCCTCGTTCTACAGCTCTCCCAAAGGTGACCTGGCTTCTTACAGAAATGACAAGTCTGTTGTGTCTCTCTTGGAGGCTGTTGCTGATTCTGCTGAACACGGACTGGTGTCTGGTACTGTTGTTGATACTGATACGCCTATGGGTGTTGCTGGATAGGAACTGGTGCTAGGTACTGCGGTGGATGCTACAATGTCCATGGTTGTTGCTGAATATGAAATGGTACTTGGTACTGCTGTTGGTGCTGAATACGGGGATGCTTGGCCGGTCCTGCGCTACCATTCGTATCTCCAAAAGTATTATGACTCCTCTTAGGCCTGAGATCAGATCCTCTTCTGCAATCTGAGCATCCATCAAGATAGCCTCAAAGGTAGCGGTACGACGACCAGAAGTGCGTGACCTAATCTCTCTCGTCAGTCCCTTTCTAAATTTCTGGGCTCGATCTCCTGGGTCTCGAATCATAGATGATGCAAAATGGCTCAATCTACAGAATTTTGCAGCGTACTCGTCGGTCGACATGTTTCCTTGAACTAAGTCATGAAACTGACTTTCCAAGGTTTCCAATGCCACGTCGGGAAAGAACTTCTCCTTGAAGAGTTCCTTGAAGGTCTCCCAAGTAAGTCCTTGTGCAGTAATTCTCGGCTCTGTGCGATACCACGTGAGTGCGATATCGAACATCTGACTGCCAGCGGCTTCTATCTGCAAGTTCTCCGGAATCTGGGTCAATCGCAGGCTTCTCTCTATATCCTCTAGCCAGTCGTCAGCATAGAGTATCCCTTCGGTACCTTTAAACTCTCGAGGCATCATCCTCTTGAAATCCACTATAGTGCCTGATCTCTGCTGTTGCTGGCCAGGAAACTGCTGGTACTGTGCTACTCTCTCCAAAGCTTGGAGAGTCGCCTGATGAGCATTCTCCATGCTCTCTCTCATCAGTTCGGTTTGTGCCTGGTGCGCTTCTGCTTGCACCCTCTGAGCCTCAGCTTGAACTCGCTGAGCATCTGCCGTCACTCTCTGGGCATCTACCATGCCCTGGATCAAGGTAAACATCTGCGTCCCATCAATGGGCAAACCTCCGGGAATCGGAGTCGGAGGAGGAGGAAGGTTGTCCGTCACAGCTGCGGCAATCCTCTGAGCAGGTGGGGGAGGAGGATTCCCGAAAAGTGCAGACACTCCTACGTGCATCGGAGATGTAGGAGGAACTACGGCTGTCTGTCCATCAGGTGGAGAGGTGGCAGACCCCTCTAAAGCTGATGTTCCCGCTCTCATAGATCGTGTCTGCGGCGACATCCTGAAGACAGATCCCAAAGAATCAATTTAGGCAAAATGCGATATCATCAAGGAATGACAGTACAGTTCTAAAGAAGCAACATTCAAGATAAAAGATTGGGAATAAATATTCCTAGTTGTGATTGCACAGGTCAAAGATACATCCATGGTCTGATACCTCTATCCTTCTAAGTACCATAGTTCTACTAGAAACATACTCACTGCTAGCTTCCTTTCCTAGTGCAATCGCTGATACTAGTTATCCTTATCACTCAAGTGCATATCAAATGCAACACACCATACTAAGTACTGCTCTCTCCAATACAATCCTAGATGAACACCTAAGCCAGTTGGCAGTGAAATCTTAATCATGCTCAAGCCAACAGATCCTTATACATGCATCTCACCTACTGATATACTAATATATCTCTCCCTCTATAAGATTTTATTCTCCAAACAAATTCCTCGAAACTAACTCCTCAAATAATTTAAGTAAAAATGCATATACTTTCCTCAAGACCAATTATCTAAATACTGAAGTGAAAATTTTATCCATTCCAAAAATCCTTATAGCTTGTCTAGGTTCATCAAATTGAATCTGAATTCCTCAAAGTTTTAATGATAATGTCTCAACTTCTCAAAATTCAAGAATTTGAAATTCATTTTCAATCCTTAATTTAAAATTTAAATCCACCTTCTGTAGTCAATAGCTCTAATGTTAATCATTTTCACTGTCCTCATCGTCATGCGTCATCAGATAATACCATAAATCAGTCTGCAAATTCACCTTGATATGAAATCAAACCCTACAGTGAGACCTAAATTCTAATTTAATACCTGATCAACAATAATCAAATTCAACATCAACAAGTGAGAATGGACGGAACAAGGGAATGATTTTAAATTGGAAATTTTAACAAGATTCTCAGGGGTCATCCCAGGAATCTCTCAAGAAATTGTGATTGAGTATTCGCTCTCGTCCTAGTATCCTATGTCCTAGAATCCTATCGCAGGCATGCAGTAGTGTAACAAAGATGCCACACTACTACGACATCGCACAACTCGCGAAGTCTGACCTGTATGGGCCACCACTAAAAACGTGTCACGACCCGCACCCGGTTTAGGGGCACGAGTGCGTAGGTACGTCCAGCCTACGCCGCAGCATCGGCGGTAGAACGCTGTCACGGTCTTGATACTATCTAGCCAATCTCACACAAGCATCCAATCTCCATAAGGAGGCACGGATGACACAAATAAAATAAACACATACTCAATCACAGGATTACAGCACGATAAGATATCGAACAGAAATTAAATACAACACAAGTCAAAAGTAATAATCTAACTCAACAATATCCAAGTCTCAATAAAAATGCCGAAGACAAATCCGGTACCAATAGTCTACTTAAAGAACTAATCAGAAAACTAGAAGAATTAGTGATTTCCGGCTAGACCTCCCGGAATCACAACTACTACCAAGTGTGCAGCTACTCACCATATGGTCCATAAAGTGTCGGACAGCGGTCCTCTAAGGCATAGTCTGGAAAAATGTTTCCAGTCAGGAAGGAGCAAAGCACAATCTCAAATAACAGTTCCATTTAATTGATAAGGACTATAAAGTAATAAACATGTCATGCTAGCTACTGAGAAGACAGTAAAATAAATGCAATGGCAATTAAAGAGAGACAGGCAATGTAAAGAGACAGGCAATATAATACAGTCAGTGCATGTACGAAAATGAAAGAACAAGGAACAGTATCATATACGGGTGATGTAGTATATGATTTAAATAGGGAAACAGTAATCTATTCTAAGTGTTTGAAATAGTAGTTTCAAAATGTGATCGGCTTGGGAACATGTACGATAGCTACAGGGCCTGGCTAATCATGGTAAAGAGCATGATTAACACTTACATTGTTCTACACTACAATAAGAGGTTATGATCACATTTCTTACTAACTACTTTCCCGCCCCCAACTAGTACTGTGGATCCAACCATAACACGTCACGATACACGAGCAAGTCCAGTCTATCATGTACGATGTCTAATATACATGTCGTGTACAATGTCAATACGATAATTAATGTAACATCTCATGACTGCAGATCCAAGCTATACTAGTCCGTGTAGCACAGTGTCAAGGATTCAGTTGTAACATTTTAAGATTTATTGAATTTATAGAAATTATCAAGAGATTGGAAATTATCAGAGAATGTACTTGCCTTGGTCCTTAGCTGGTAATTATAGATGACCTGTTCCAGAGTATCCCCTGTGTGAAGCAACAGTCCTAAAAATACATCACAATAACACTTGTATCAGGTGCTACCCTAACATACAGTCTATAAACACTGGCCTCAGGCCATGCCAGGCAGGGCACTAGTCAACTAGGGTCATCTAGCAGGGACACATTACCTGTTGTTAATCATTAATACCTACTATATATATATACCAATTAGACATACATTGAAAATATGCTGAGTATATATATATAAAATACATGTATACACATATACCAATTAAATATATATTGAAAACATGCTAAGTATAAAATACATGTAGTAGAACACATATTTATATATATCAATCATATATATATAGAAAATATATTAATGTATGTACAAAATATATATATATATATATATATATATATATATATATATATATATATATATATATATATACATTTATACTAATTATACATATTTGAAAAACATTAAGCACATATATATATACAAAATATATACATATACCAAACTTTATATATTTTTATACTAGAATACATACATATATATATTAGATGAAAGACACGTACTATACATCAAAATACGTTCATATATATATACTAATAAAAAATATTTTCCTATGTCATATATATATATACATTAATACATACATATACTAAAGTATATATATATATATACTATGCTTATACAAAATATATGTATATATATACCATCATTAAAATTAACAATACAGATATTAAAACATTAATTGAAATTATACCTAGTATACATTTTATTAATACAATTATAAAAATAAATCAATACATATATATACATATATATATATATACCAAATTAAATTAAATACATACACTTACATTCACATTAATTAAATATATACAATACCTTAGATTAGTTATATATATACATTAATACATTAATTACACTAATTTACATATACCTATATTAGTATATACATAAACGTATATACGTATATATATAAATATATACATACATATATATATATATATATATATATATATATATATATATAACTAAAGAAGAAGAGGGAGAGAGGAAGAATACTTACAGAGGTTGGAGTCCTGGCTTGGACAGAGTACGGCCGGAGCTCGACCGGAGGGCTACGGGGTGGTGATGGATTGATGGAGATGGTGGTGGTGTATGGAGAAGATGGAGATGGTGGTGGTGGTGGTGGGAAATCGGGGCCGCCGGAGCACTGCTGATTACGCCGGAGAGGGAGCTCGATCGTCGGACTAAACAGGGAGGAGGAGCTCGTCGATCTTGGACTGACGGGGAACGGCCGGAGTCGGCACCGACGTTCGCCGGAGAGATGTGGATGGATGGACGGATGGATGGATGGACCGCTGTACAGGTGGAGGGAGGAAGGAGTCGAGGTGGTTGGAGCTAGGCCGCCGCCGGAGAGATATGGCCCAAGCAGTAGGCCAGCGGTGGTGCGAGGGGGAGGAGCTAGGTGATGGCAATGGAGATGGGGAGGTGGAGTTACGGTTGTTGACTGATCGGAGTTGTGGCCGGGATCGAGGTGAGGAGGAGGAGGAGTGGGAGAAATGGGGGAAGGAGCAGCCGGCCAGAGTTCGGCAGGAGGCAGCCGCCGGTCTGGGACAGGGGGAGTCGGGTGAAGAGTAGATGGGGACCGGCTGTACACAGCAGGGAGGAGGAGCACAGCAGCGGGGTGAAGGTGGCCGGCCGGAGGGTGTACACAGGGAAATGGTCGAGACTCGGCCGGGGCAATGGCCGGGAACAGTATATGGAGGAAAATGAACAGTGTTCCCCCCCTAACTATTTGAATTTGAATTCAAAAAGTAAAAGAAGAAGAAGAAGGAGAAGAAGAAGAAGAAGAAGAAAGGAAAGAGAAAGAGAAAGAGAAAGAAAAGAGAAGAAGAAAGGAAGAAATTTTTCTTCCTACGGTTGAGGTTGAGGATGGAGGCTTGGTTGGGGAAACCTAGGTTTCTAGGGATTAGGGTTGATGTAGATAGGATATTATATAGGGAGAGAGGTTGTTGAAATGAAGGGTTGTGATTGACCCCCTTTTAAATGAGGGGTCCAGATTGGACATGAAGGAATTTCTCATGTGGGAAAAATGCAATTTGGTCCACAAATAAATAACCTTTCCATTTGGTCTTGGACAATGGGGTGATGACACCTACAATTGAATAATTGTAACTTAGCCCCTTAAATTCGGGAAATTACACAAACACATAAAATGGTAAAAATTTGGCGGGCGATTCGGTGTCCGGTATTTTGTAGGGTCAGGAGGCGCTATATGATCGGTGTGGGCTCAATTAGCTGGGCACTGAAATTAAATTGGGATTTTCAGAATTGGTTTAAATAGTATCCTCAATTTAATTAGAAATAAATGCAAGTCGTGTTCAGAAATTAATTAGGAGTACATGGGGCCAAAATCAGGTCAGGTCATCAATACTAATAATGAAGAAGACTCAGAACAGAATATTACCCTAATTTGGGTCGCACGAAAAATAAGTCAAGATTGTCTCCAATTTAAATTGGAACGCACAACGATACAAAATAGGGATTTATTAAATAACGTCCGCGACGATTTTTGTGCGGCCAGAATTAATGCACAGGGAGCATAATTATGAGTTGCAAAAATAGCAGAATGGAAGGCGGGCATGTCTAGGGCAAGATGGTGAAATTTGTTGGGAGACAAAAGTCAGGGTAGTGCTCCAAATATCGAAGCAAAGGCAATGCACAATAATTAATTAAAATACGATAATTAATTACAATATCCATTAAATAAATTCTAGATAAAATAAATAAATACAGAATTCCATAATTTGGACAGGTGGTCATCTACTGGGCTTCTAGGTCAAGTCTACTAGCTCAAAACAAATGAACACTGTATATAATTATATTTAAATTACACATCACACATATTTATTTAAATTAAATATACTATCATGCAATTAGTTAATTGTAACTATAATAATATTCAATATTACAAAAGTCAAAAATACCCCTATTTTCGGAATGTGGTAGTGACATTCCAATATTTGCATTACTTGTTAATGCGGATCTACTCGAGATATGCCCCGTTGGCTCCGAGAGCTTCCTGATGTGCCAGAGCTGCTCTCCTGAGCCTGTGTCTCGCCCGGTGCTAGCGCTGAGGATTGCGCTTGAGCCATTCCTTCAAAAGAAGGTAATTTACATCAGGATCATAATGTATTACGGACTTATTGCATGAACATATCTTATTTTGGCCTTAACGAGTTCAGGAGTTCGCACAGGGAATTATCATTAAGGGAACTTTTCCAGTTCATGAGTCAAATGAACTTTAAAGCTGTGCTCTGATACCAACATGCCACGCCCTGATTCCGTAGAATCGTTAGTCGTCACCCGGGCGTGACCGCCGTGCGGGCCTAGGTTGTGCACCGCACAAGGCTAAGTAATTTTGTTTTGCATAGCGAGCACATATACAGAGTACGCAGATAAATTGAAACACGGATTAAAGCATGGAAAAGTTCTCTTTTATTTATAATATGAACATCTATTACAAACTCCTTGAACTGAGTCATAAGGTTGCCTCTATGGGCTTACAAAAGTGTTAACACAAAATTAGATAGCAGTCTTGTACATTACATCCCTTACTAAACTCAAAATATAAGACCTCCGGGTGGAACGACGGCCTTCCCACGAAGCTGCATATTTGCTTAGGTTGCTATCTTCTATCTTCAAAATACTTTAAAAGGTGGCACGGGTCAAGGTGTACCTACAGCTTGACTGGATTGGGGGATTGACTTCTGCTCCTCGCTCGATTTGCCTTAGCGTGGAAAACATGTTTCAACGAGGGCCAATACATCGAAACGTACTGGTGAAGGCAAGCTAACCCAACTATACTAATCAATACATTGTTTAGATGAAGCATACATATTTAATTGTGGTCTTACTAACTTGCCTTAGTTCATTTTACAGCAAGCAATAGATATAGAAATCAATGAAATACTTGTCACCGCTCGGTGACATTTACCTTCCCGTCTGAACCACCTGCACAATACTTACCATGTCCTTCCCTGCCAAGAAGACACAAGTTAGTTTGCAACTGGTTTAAAATATAAGAGGGATCACTGGCTTGACGCTATTGTAGAAGCATGAAAAATATACTGGGAGGATCTATGCAGCCTCTTGATGCAGAGCAGCGTAAACAGAGGTCTTCAGAGCCATCAAGCGTGCAACAGAGCTTTTTCTGCTAAAACACAGCATGAAGTGTAAGCTCAAAGGACCATCCACGTAAGTGCAGTACGTCCAGGCCGCTCCAACGTAAGACAGAGTTCTTCATCGCCTCCATGGCGTAAAACTCACCCGCTCTCAAAGCAGCGTTAATGCGTACGAGGAACGCTCCGTTTCCCCCGAAATGAACCTGTCAAGTCACGCATTGAACCTGGCCTCTGACTCCTGACAAAAAGTGCTGCACGGCTACCCAGATGATGGCTGGAAATGATGGCAGACCCCTCGGGACGCGCCCACAGTATGATGGCGGATCTCGGCATTTAATGCAGAGGATTTGGTTAAAATATCACCAAACCGTCGGTTACCAAAGTCCTCCCAGCGTAAACCGCTCTTTCGCGTACAAGGGAATACGCCGCCTTGTTTTACACAGGCAAACATGAGCTGTTTTATGCTCCGCAGTAGACAAACCGCCTGCCACATCAAAAGCTACACTTCGTACAGGGCACAAGGCACGTCTCTACGTCAAATTGCATATAGCGGCGACAGTTTCCCTCAAGACACGTCTCTGCGACGGATGCACAGAAGGGCTGCAGACCTTTAAAATACGTCTCCGCATTTAATGCACAGGATGGTGGCAAATCTCTGTAAGAGATTTGATTACACCTTCAAAAGCCGTAATTCTGGCGAAGACGTCCACATCAACACTTTGGCACGGTACGTAGCGGCTTCTACGCCCGTCCAGGATCTGTGCTCATTCGGCTTCAAACGCCCACTCAATCTCTACGACCATTCAGCTTCTATACCTGTTTGACTTCTATGCTTGTTCGGCTTCTATGCCCATTCGGCTTCTACGCCTGTTCGGCTTCTATGCCTATTTTGGCTTCTACGCCAGGGGTGACAGTCATTTGGCTTCTATGCCAACCTCTTCTACACAAGGGATACCTACCTACGTAGCTTCTACGCCGTGATCTTCGTAGCAGATATACGTGTTTTGTCCCCTTAGTTGGACATGTGTCACATGCTCACTCAAAAGGTCATTTATGCGCAGGCATTGGTTATTTTAACCGTTGTGTAAAAGGGTGTTGTACTGTCCACTCCTCGGTTGTTACACCGACGGAGTGGTCACTGTCACCAAAACTCTATAAATAGAGACCCCTATCAATGGGGAACAAGGTCGACAATTTGGAAGATCGAACCAGGTCGGAGAATTGGTAAAAAAAAAGAGAGAGAGAGAGAGAGAAGGAGAAGGAGAGAAGAGTCCGGAGCTCAGGCAAAGAGTAGGGGTCGACGGCTTTGGCACCGTGCATCCACCCTCCTTCGCAGCATTCGAAGCCGCTACCCGTCTTCCACGACACTTCTTCAACATCATGTAGTCCAAGGACTAAAGTGATCGACTGCAGATCAGACACCTATAGCAATTTATACCCAGATTAAATAAATTGTACTCCCGTATCCTCGTATAGGATCGAATTGTACAAGTTTGTTTGTAAACCAAAGGGCACGGGTCTCGTATAAACCCTGTCATTGAAATACACTTTCATTCTTTCGTTTAAAACCACAAATAAGATGGCGACTCTGCTGGGGACGTCTTTCTCTTCTGACGAAGAAGTAATTGCTCAACACGATGCGGTATCCGTAGGATCCGTAAAGAAGACACTGGTCGTCCAATTCGACCAGTCTGCCTACGAAGACATGCTTCAGACTGGGGATAACTCTCACTCTCTCTCCGTCCGAGACAATAGGAAGCTGCGCAAAGTGTGG
This sequence comes from Iris macrosiphon, assembly GCA_036927795.1. NCBI lineage: Eukaryota > Viridiplantae > Streptophyta > Magnoliopsida > Asparagales > Iridaceae > Iris > Iris macrosiphon. The sequence continues at coordinate 8,955,753 of JAYESA010000001.1, read as the reverse complement.
ATGCCCAAGACATCCTTCGCCGTTCCTGTGGACTCTCCGATCTCTCCGATCTCTCCGACCAATGAGGTGGTAGCATCGCTCCCTCTGTGCCCCGCACGTAAAATTCAGTCTCCCGCTATGCGCGGTACAGACAAAACTTTGGGCAAAGCCTCAGCGCTAACCCAGGAGTATCCACTGCGCTTTACACGCAGAAATCAGTCTTCCGCTACGCGCGGAACAGACAAAACTTCGGGCAAAGCCTCAGCGCTAACCCAGGAGTACCCACTTCACTTTACACGCAGAAATTAGTCTCCCGCTACGCGCGGTACAGACCAAACTTCTGGTGATGCCTCAGCGCCATGACAGACAACATCTGACCTCTACGAGGAACCAGATGAACGCCGTGATTTCCGCGAAGGGAAGCAGGCAGCGGAATACTCGACTCCTCGGCCGTTACGCCAGCGAAGGAGCAATCTGCCTACCCTCCGGATAATGCGGGAAGCCGACGGCCAGCTGAGGACCTCTTCAGCCTTACGCCACTCTGAGCGAATCTCCAATTTACACCGGGCAAAGTCCAACAACGTAAAACAAGCTCAAGTTGCTACTCCCCCTGACCTGCACAAATACTTAATCCAGAAGCGTAAGGAGAGGGGACCTTCCAACATGTCTATTATGCCCCCTAGCGAGCAATGTTGTAATAGTCATAAAATTGTGATTGACTGTTGCTGTTCTAAGGCAAAACGGCCAATTTTCGACCGATTGAGCTACTCTCAGTCTTTCACGGAAGAAGAGCCCGTGTATGCGTCCGTGAACATGGCTTCTCACATACCTAGAGGAGGGCCGAGCTCAAGACGTCATCCCGCAGGGCCTCCGAACCGAAAAAGATTCGAAGACCTCCTCAGGAACACTGAAGTTGGGGTGTTCCAAAACACCCATGCAAGGTCACAGCAACCGGCTTCGTACTCATCTGATTTCGACACTGGGGGTCGCCAATCTCCCAGATCAGATGCTGAGAGTATAGAGTCAAGTTCTGCAGCGACCTATACTTGTCCTTCGAGGACGCCCAGGGAAATGGAAGTCTACGCCATTGAAGACGAACGCGAGGAAGCTTCGCCGTCAGGAAACGCGGAATAACGCATCACTATGCTGGAAACATCTCTGGGACAAATGCAATCCACAATGGAGAACATGCACCGGATGATGCTAGCTCAGCACGCCACTGCCGTGGCTCAAGCATCGGTCCCGCCAACTCAGATACGTATGGGGGTGGACTTACCACCATCAAACCCGGGCCAAGAGCCTGCGCTAGATCAAGAGTCAGCAGTTCCTCCGCTTCCTCACTCAGGGAATGCCTTACCTCCCGCTGGAGTTACGATACAACCAACTCCGTACCACTCTGTAGCCCCGCTTCCGACCAAAAATCTGATGTAGGCAGTACGGGAATTGAAAGCCCAGTTCGATGCCTTGAAGCACAAAGATCAGCTCAAGAAACTGGGAATCAACCAACCCTACCCAGCTATCTGGGAAGAAGTCCCTTTTCCTCCGAAGTACAAGCCCCAGACTATGGTTCTGTTCGAAGGAAAAACATCGCCCAGTTAATACATGAACTATTTCAGTATGATGACGGTGTTGCTACAAGGGAACGATGCCCTCCTCACTCGGGTGTTCAAAGGCTGCCTCTCAGGGGTAGCCTATCAGTGGTACCATAGCTTGGCGGACAACTGCATTACTTCCTTCGAAGACTTCAAAGCTTTATTCTTCACGCGATTCTACGAGGGTGGGATGGACATGTCTATGTCCTCTCTCATCAAAGTTAAACAAAGGGAAAAGGAGGACGTTCGCACCTTCGTCGAACGTTTTCGTCAGGCCACCTTACAAATGCCTCCAGGAGTTCCGGACTCGGCATTAGTAGACATTTGCAGGAAAAACCTCCTTCCTGTAGTCTCAGTATTTACAGGACCATATCAGTTCTATGAGTGGCCTTCGTTCATCGTCTCGGCAGTGGCCGCCGAAGACAACAGTCGCAAGGCACGCGACAATGGCATCATGATCTCCGCCTCCCATAGAGGCAAAAGGTCATCTCCTAGCAGCGACCATCCTCGCAGCTCCAAGGGAAAAGAAGCTCTGACAGTCAATACGTCTAGACAAAAGACGGCGGCGACCATGCAGACGAAGCCCGGGACTTCCAGGCCCGTCGAAGTCTACTCTTTCGACGACGACGATATCCCTAGTATATTCGAATGTCTCCTCAAAAGCAGCAAGATCACCCTTCCAGAGCTAAGGCGGCCCCAAGAAGCCGGCAGTACTGACGACCCCAAATACTGCATCTTCCACAGATATGTACACCACCCAACAAAGGCGTGTTACATACTGAAGAGGAGGATCTAGGGGTTAATCGATGCCAAGGCCATCACTCTGCACAACACCGAGAAGACGGTCACGGCCAACATGATCTCTCTACAATTCGGCGATCTGCCTTCCCAAGAGGTCATGAACGGTATCATGCCCATTTCCCGAGCTACGATGGACATCGTCAATCTCCCTCCCTCTAGAGATCAAAATCAAGACCTAGTACCCCTGACTACCCGGTAGGGCAAAATCATGTGGGTTCATCCAGATTTGGTGTCAGAGCTCGAGGAAGAGACCAAAAAGAGCCCCAAATATAGACCATGCCACATGGTCGCAACTTCTTCTGTATCGGATGAAGACAAAGTATTTGCCACAACCCGTTCGGGGAAGGCCTACCTCAACGATAACAGAGCAGGTCAGGAAGGCGCGTCGGCTGACGCTCCAGCCGCCAAACCTTCAGAACAAGGTCCCGCCATACAAAATATCAGCCCTGCGAAACCTACTCCGGCGGAAAAAGGGAAGCAGAGAGAAGTACGCTTTGATAAACCTGTGAAAAACATTCCAAGCAAAGGTTTAGAGAAGTCGTACGAATTTGACATCCTGGCCCAACTAGATAATACGCCAGCCAGGTTGTCCATCTTTGAACTACTCAGGCTCTCCCCAGACAATTGTCTAGCCCTGAGTGAAGCACTGATGCAGGCGGGGGTATACTTAACCCAGCTTAAGTCCCCCGACGAAGAGCCAGTGGCGTATCCTCAGTGCCACAGCATGATGAAGGTGGTCCCAAATATCACTTTCACTCAAGACGACATGTTGTTAAAACATAACAGACATGATAGGCCCCTCTATTACACCGGGTATGTCGGTTCCATGGAGGTCGACCGGATTCACATAGATCCGGGGTCGTCGATCAGCATCATCCTCACAGTCTGCTCAGGCCGCTAAGAATTCCTACCAGCGAATTGGCTTACACTACCACTATAATCGTGGGTTTCAACGCTGGAAGAAGTAAGCCATTGGGGAAGATCCGCCTGAGAATCCAGATCGGCAACCTTAGATCGGTGGCCACATGTTACGTCATCGATTCAGAGGTATCCTACGACATTTTGCTGGGATGACCATGGATCCACGACCACAACATCGTTCCTTCAACCCTACATCAATGCCTTAAATATGTAGACGCACAAGGAACCGTACAAACGGAGGTGGCTGACCTAAACCCATTTAAAGGAATAGAATTCTACTATTCTGATGCCGTGTTGTACTCCCAAGACCACACGGAAGAAGTGCCAGGCGAGGCCAAAGACGGACCACTCATCCAAGAGCCAGAAGAGCCCTCTACCACACTGCCGCTGTCGATCAAAGTGAAAAGATGAACCACTCGTCCAAGAACCATAGAGCCTATGGCTATCCACCTTAACAAGACCAAGTCAGGAAAAGGGAGTGATCCTCTGGTAATCACTTTGAACCGGAAGCCTCCACCCTTGGCCATCAACCTTCGGCACAACAGGCAGCCGACTGATGTAAGCGCAACCAGGAACGGGGTTCCAGATGATAATAAACATCCTCTTTTCTGGTACATCGGTGCTCAAATTCTGAAACAGGAATCCACTCCCCATGACGAAGTAGAACCAATAGCACAAAAATTCTTGGAAGCTATAAACTTCTACCGTCCGTATGTCTGGGAAGTAGCGTCATCGTCCAACGTCGTCACGACATATGGGCCACACGAGGATTCTATCTTCATCGTCCCGCCTACCTGCAGCAACTAGCGTTCGATAGTCTTCGGCCGCATGCGCAATCAACCGACTGCCCAGGAAGATCCTTTCGACAACGATACTGGAAGAATGCAGGTTCACCGATACAGCCCTCAAGCGCTGAAGATCATGCAAAACATGGGCTACGACTTAAAGTGGGAGCCAGGCCTCAACTACGGAAGAGGCAGACGAACGCCGCCGCGCGGCAACACCCGCTATCAACAGACCCGTTTCGAATTAGGATATGCCACCGCCCTTGCGACTTCTAAGTCAGACGAGGACATCTCTTCCTCCTCCCAGAACGACTCGTCGCCCCCCGACTCACCTGATGCTCTCGAACAAACACTATCAGTAAATATGGTGGTGACAGATCCCTCAGGAGCAGATGAGCAGGATTCGGAGCCGTTTGAGAATGACTCTTGGGCTCAGCAAATGGATACACAGTGGGAATTCTGCTTCGAGCAAAGAGAACCTCCCACCAAAGACGAAGTTATCCAGATCGATGTTGGGGGTAAACTTTCGCCGAAGCCAATATTTATCAGTAACAACCTTCCCCCAGCTGAAAGGGAAGAAGTTATACAGCTGATAAAGGAATACATCGACGTCTTTGCATAGAATTATGAGGACATGCCAGGCCTGGACCCGAAAGTAGCTACTCACAAGCTCAATATATTGACCGATTCAAAGCCAGTAAAGCAGCACTAACGCCGGTTCCGCCCAGATATGATGGACGCCATCGAAGCTGAAGTCAAGAAGTTGATAGCCTGCAGTTTCATCCGGGAAGAACAATATCCCGACTGGGTCGCCAATATTGTCCCAGTCATGAAGAAAAATGGAAAGGTACGTATCTGCATCGATTACCAAGATCTGAATGCGGCCTGCCCCAAGGATGAATTCCCTCTTCCCATCACGGATATCATGATCGACAACACCTGCGGCTTTGAACGCATGTCTTTCATGGACGGGTTCTCAGGGTATAATCAGATCAAGATGTATCCTGAAGACGAGAAGCACACCGCCTTCCGGACACCATTGGGAGTATATTGCTACACGATTATGCCCTTCGGATTAAAGAACGCTGGGGCTACATACCAATGAGCTATGAGTAACATATTCCACGAGCATTTACGTAAAACAGTGGAGTGTTACGTGGACGACATAGCCGTCTAGAGCCGCCTCAAAGGTGATCACATTCGAGACCTGAGGACGGTACTCGAGTTAATACGCCAACATCAACTCAAGATGAACCCTACGAAGTCCTTTCTGGGTGTATCTAGTGGCAAATTCCTGGGATTCGTCATTACCGCCAAAGACATCCATGTGGACCCTGATAAAGTCCAGGCAATCGTAGAAATACGACCGCCCTGTAATCTGAGGGAACTCAGGGGATTTCAAGGACGTCTGGCTTACATCCGGCGATTCATATCCTACCTCTCAGAGAGATGTCAGCTTTTCTCTCATCTCATGAAGAAAGGTGTATCCTTCGTATGGGACGAAACCTGCCAGCAAGCGTTCGGAGATATCAAGCGCTACCTCACCAGTCCACCAGTTCTGGTGCCTCCCATTATGGGGAAACCGTTCTTGCTGTACGTCCGAGCAATGGATCATTCGCTAGGAGCTCTTCTCGCACAGAAGAACGATGTAGGGCATGAACAGGCTATCTACTACCTCAGCAGGATGATGGTCGGAGCCGAACACCGGTACAACCCAGTGGAGAAAGAATGCTTGGCTCTGATGTTCGGTATCTAAAAGACGCGGCACTACGTCACCGGCCAGACTATCCATATCATCTCTAGGATTAACCCTCTTCGAGTACTGATGAGCAAGCCGAGCGTTCTTAATTCCCGACTCGCAACTTGGGCGATGCTGTTAACACCATATGACATGGTATACGTACCGTAGAAGTCCATCAAAGGCCAAGCGCTGGCCGACTTCCTAGCTGCTCACCCGATCTCGAAGGCCTCCAAATTATACGAAGACATTCCCGACGAAGTTGCAGAATGTAATTCCGCAATGAAAAGTGACGCATGGCAACTGTTCTTCGACGGTGCCTCCAGAACCGGTCCTAAGGGAAACATCGTTTCGAGAGTGGGAGTCGTCCTGGTCGCCCCTGATCAGCTTGTCATCTACCGAGCATATTCTCTTAGCGAGCCCTGCTCCAACAATGTGGCAGAGTACAATGCTCTACTAATAGGGCTCCAAGTTGCTAAAGAGCTGGGGGTAGATTCCCTGGAAGCTTTCGGTGATTCTCTGCTTATCGTCAATCAAGTCAGGGGAATATATGAAGTCCGGAATCCAGACCTCATCCCCTATCACCAAGCGACGGTCGAGATAGCCATGACATTCAAGGAGTTCTTCCTAGAGCATGTACCTCGATCTCAGAATCTGGAAGCTGATGCCCTAGCCAGTTTAGCGGCAGATTTAGCTACTCCCGTAAGAAGGCAGGATTCGGTAATCCTTCTTAACAGAGACTTGTTCTGTGTGAAGAACAACTGTTACATAGAATGCAGCTACGCTGTCAACACCGATCCTCCTACGAGAGATTGGACAAGTCCCTTCATAGATTTCGTGGCATACGGAATCTTGTCGGAGGACCCCAAAGAAGCAGTATCTGTCAAGAGACGATCACTACGCTTCTACTTCGATGCATCTTCACAAAGCCTATATCGCCGGACCTACGACGGATTACTATTGAGATGCCACTCTAACGACGAAGCACAGCAGATTATCCGTGAAGCTCACGACGGCGTATGCAAAGCGCATAAACCCGGTCCTAAGCTACAGGATCGCATCAGGAGAATGGGCTATTACTGGCCTACTATGATCGCAGATGCAATACGATATGCAAGACATTGCAGAGCCTGTCAGGTTCATGCAGACTTCATACATCAACCGTCCGAACATCTACATCCCACGGTCGCATCCTGGCCTTTTGAAGCATGGGGTATGGATATCATCGGTCCTATTCACCCGTCTTCTTCCAGGGGTCACCAGTTCATACTGGCCATCACGGATTACTTCTCCAAATGGGTAGAGGCAATCCCTCTTGCTGAGGTAAAGGCATCTAATATGATCAGCTTCATCAAGCATCACGTTATTTATTGCTTCGGGGTACCCCGGAGGATAATTCACGACAATGGGCCTCAGTTCATCAGCCAAGCATTTCATCGGTTTTGCAATAAAAATCGAATACACAATATTGCCTCTACGGCATACTACCCAGCTGCTAATGGTTTGGCGGAAGCTTTCAACAAAACTATTATCAAACTCTTGAAGAAATTCGTCTCTTCAAACAAAAGAGACTGGAACGAGAAGCTGGGCGAATGTCTCTAGGCATGCCGCACAACGGTACGGACGCCGACAGGCTGCACCCCGTTCTCGCTGGTCTACGGGAGCGAAGCGGTTCTCCCCATTGAAATCCAGATCCCGTCGCTCAGGATAGCCGTAATTAATGAGCTGACTCGAGAAAAGAATGACCTGTTAAGGCTCCAAGAGCTGGAAGGATTAGACGAAAAATGCCTCCAAGCTCAACAGCGCATCGCGCTCTACCAAGCACGCATTTCTAGAGCTTTCAATCATAAAGTGAAGGAAAGGGTATTCAAAGTCGGCGAGCTAGTTCTAGCCGTAAGAAGGCCGATGATTCTTACTCACAGAAGTAAAGGCAAATTCCAGCCCAAGTGGGAAGGCCCTTATGTGATCGAGACAACGTTCTCGAATGGCGCTTACAGGTTAGCCCAGCCTAACGGAGACCTGTTAATGGCTCCTATCAACGGTAAATTCCTGAAGAGGTACTATGCTTAATCTCCCCCGCTCGAGTGGAATATAGCGAGGATCTCGATTCTGACAAAACTACTTCCAGAATGCAATTAGTTGGGTTACACTCTATCATGTCCGTAAGGCCTCTGAATAGATGTCCCGCTAAAAGGTTATCGAGAGTTTATCATGTCCATACTACCTCTGATATTACTCTCGCCTAAAAACTGTCATTTACATTCCGAAATGACGGGTCCACAAAAGTCAGAAAGGAGTCGCCTTTATTTATTCCCAAAAGGGAGGCAGAATTACATCTAGGCAAGCAAAAAGGGAAAGGATACATCATAATGGCGGAGTAGTCAGATGGCGAATCAGCCGCTCCAGTGCAGCTATCCTCTCATTCCTAAGAGCCAAGGCGTCGGCGCGAGCCTGCTCCAGCCGTGCCTCGGGAGTGTTCGTAAGGGTCAGATCGGCCTTCGCCCGAAGACAGCCCGTACGAGCAGCTTCTGCACGGTCCAAATCCTGTCGCGCTGTGCTCAGACGACCAGCTGCTACCTCTAGACCCGCCAGCAACTGAGAAGCCCACTCCTCTGCCCGAGCAAGTTTTTCCTTCAGCTTGGAGACCCTCGCCGCATTCCCTTCATGCTCGGATCGACACTGCGTCTCAACAGCAAGAGCCTCTTCCACGACAGCTTTTCTCCTATCCATCTCCAGTTTATGCTTCTGGATGGAGTTGTCTAGGCCTTCCAGCAAGCCGCACAGTCATAAGGTCGAACCGAACCTGGACATCAGTATCGAGGCTGCCCCGAGTCAGCTGCGAGTATTCAGTAATGGGTTGCTCTAACCCATTAACCACCGCCTCCAGGGCGTCGGCTACCCCAGAATTGCCGAGCTCCCTGATAACCCCGATCGAAGCAAGAGAAGTCTTCTTCAGGCGCTCGAAATCTAGACTCTTCGCTAACACCATTGATATCATCATTTTCAAACCGATGTAGAAGAGGCTGGTATGTTGCTCGGTCAAAGCAACTAGATCCGGCTGGGCGCCGAGAGCGGCCGCAATATCAGCAAGTCCCTCTCCAGGGATAATTGCAGACGAGGTAGCCACAGGCGTCGCATCGACGCATGGCGCGATCGAAGAAGGTGCGGCAATGGCGGTCTAAGTCATCAACACACTCACAAGAGGCAAGGTCACGACGACGGGTTCATCCTCCTCTTGAGGTGACGAAACTACTCCAGGCGTACTGGCCCCCGAAGCCACTTCCTCATCGAAGTCGGACACCTCCGTATCATCGTCAGGAGCCCGAGCGGAGCCAGAATGCGCTTCAACGCTATACTCCCCGTGGGCGCTATCCCCTGAAAAGAGGACAAGAAAGTTAATATCAGTATGATGATAATCTTTCTAAAAGGAGACATAAAGACGACATTTACCCGGAGCCAACAGTATATACGATGCATCCGCACCCGAGGTAGCTAAACCACGCCTTAATGATGCAATACGAATCGTCATGCCTGGAGAAGGAGGTGGGCCGACCGACATCACCAAGAGTTCCGTCAAGCCTCCACCGAGACGCGGTCGAGGTTCATCAGCTAGAATCTCGCCAGACGTGCTCGCTGACACGACGGGAGTTTTTCTCGCTGCTGACCTCGGGAAAGATTCTCCCATCTGCCTCGGCCACACAGGCAACCTCGCTCCGCTACCTGGAGCAGCAGCCACGACAGCGACCTCTAGCGAGGATTCTCCGGCACCGCCGGCCAAAACTGTAGAAGGTCCCTCTCTAAAAGGCGAGGAACCTTCAGCCAAAGAATCATCCCTGATATGGGGAAAGGCAGGCTCATTCCCGGGAGCCTCAACACCAAGAATGCGGAGAGGACGAGCAACCGCCTCCTTCCTCCTCTTACGAAGAAAAACTTTCTTCGGAGCAGAAGCCCGTCGCTTCCCAGAAGAGACTACCAAAGCCCCCGCAGGCAGAGGCACTTCGTACCTCGGCACCGACACCAAAGGCTCATCTGGAGTACCAAACTCCTCGCCCTCGTCCGAAGAAACCGAGGGGATATCAACTCTGCCCCTAGGCTTGGGAGAAGGCACCCTGAAGCTTCCACGCGTGTCAAAATCACGATGGAAGGTGTTAATCGCCACATAGAACTGGGCGTAAGAATGGAGAATGCGGAGCTCCGTGGAGGTTGTAACGACCGGCACGATAAAGATTGCCCCCGTACAACCCATGAGGAAATACCGCCACCATCTGGCTCCATCAATGAGTCCGCCCCTGGACCTAAAGCTGGTGATGGCATTGCCCACGTGCAACTGATCGTACCCAAACTGCCGGACAAACCGACTAGGCAAGTAGGGCTCAAAGAAACAATGGTCTTTGCTCCTATACAGCAGATGGGAGGGTCTAATACAGACCAACCAGTTAAAAGCTTCCGGGGAAAGGTCGGTCTTCTCTCCACCTGAATCCTCAAGCCGCACCCCTGATTGATTGCGATGAAAGGAAGGGATAATGCAGAGGATCTTCCAGCCGTGGCTAAGGTTCAACACCAGCCGACAGTCTAAGACTGTGTTCACATTCCAGGAGGAATCCTTGTAATTCAGCAAGAATATACCCCCCGAGCTGCTACCGGAGCCAGGAGACATCACCCAGGGATTATGGAGAATTAACCATTCCATCAAGTATAGGTATGGTAACTCCACCCTGGGAAAACTCTCACGCCGAGCTTCGTCGACGAGCAACCCATCAGTTATGGCTCTCAAGCCAGCCTGTATACGGTACACCATGGCGGGAAGCAAGCCCAGTCTTGCCTCGAACACCAGACGCACTGCCGGCCACAGGATGTTCCGGTGAATACGGTTCGCGGATGATGTGCCGGGCACTACTACTCGACGCAGCCATATGGAGAGGAAACCAGCCAACTGGGCTTCCTTAGACAGAGGCCAGCGACAGCGCCTCAAGTAACTACAGGCCTTAGTGCCTTCGGGGTACTTTCCTACCCCCTCGACGAGAATCTGATCCGGAGCTGCAGCCTCCTCCATAAGACCCTCGACGACCTGGGCGCTAAGCACGCCCAAATAATTCACGGGCTCATTTTTGCCCCCCGAGGCTTTCTCCGACTTGGCAGCCCTAGCTCGGTGAAAGAAGAGGTAGGATATCCACTTGGTGGTATGAGCCAAATCAGAAGGCTCGTTATAAAAAGCGGTACATGCGAAGTATTGACACATCAGCTCCTGATATACTTCCTCCACCCGAAGGTCCAAATCTCCCAACTCCCGATTAGTGGGAACATACTCTTCATAGGGGGTATCCCCCCATCGGCAGTCTCGAGACAACTGCCATCTCATGGAGCGCCAATCCCAACTCCCCCAGTGGAGTGGCAAAGGTCCCAGTGAGCAGAATGTACCGCTCCATCAGCGCTAGGAACAAGTTAGGGTTCGGAGGCAACCCGACGCTCGTCGCACTCACAGCGGCATATAGCCTAATGACCTCCAGCTCTCTCCGGAAGTGCTTCAAGCCCCAGCCCACTAGGCATGTCCATCGGGAGTTTGTTGGGGCGATCCACCCATTATATCGAGGATTCTCCTTGGGATATACCCTGCCTCATCCCATGAAGTCGTTGCAGAAGTTCGGCAATTGGACTGGCTGGATCACCGAGCTGTCTTCACTCGGGACACTACCCGGGCACAGTACCCGAAACAACGTCACAAAGCCGGAAGGGCGACTGACAAACGACCCCCGGTCAGCTCCTTTGAGATGAAAGATCTTCCCCGGCTTACCGTGAAGATCAGGAGTCAACATCCACGACATCTTCCTGGGATGCGTCGCATGGAAGAAGGCCGAGATGGGATAATCCCTCGGCATCGTTGGCAAATACAAAACCAAATTCCCGGCAGAGAAAACCCAGGGCTCCCTCTTGGGCCTCGTCTGGGACTGTTTGTCAATCATGTCCCCAAAGAGGAAAGTCGACTTTATGTACTGCTCCCCGTCTACGTAGGTCAGGGGCTCGCCATTAATCATGCTCAGCAGCGTCCGCTCGCCCTGAACCGATATCAGAAACCCCCTTCCCTCAGGATACTGGGGCCGGAGATGGGAAATGCCACGTGGGACAGATCCTCCAGGTAGTTCGAGTACAGCATCCCAACAGCGGAGCCCATCTCCTCGGCCAGTGGAGACTCGCCCAGATCAACTGCAAAAGTGTAAGGGAAATATGTCATTACAAATCTTGCACAAACGTACAGACCATAGAAACGACAGTCTGTGCTCTACGCAGGATCGTAACCATTTGGTTATTTTATGCCGGAAGTCCCCTCCATAAGCGTAAAACTCAAATTTTATGATATACGCCAACTTTCGGTAGCCAGAGCTTTTACGCTCAGGGCTACGAAAATATGGAGTCTTTACGCTGGCACATTAGAAATATGGGCGTAAAAGATGAAAATGCCTCCGTGCATCATCTTCCTCCAAAGAGGCTATCAGCACAGAAGACGACCTAGCGCGGTCACGTTCAACGTGTGCGAAGGATTTTTTGTCGTTTTTTGTCACCCCAAAAGCTCTACCTCTAAGGCCGGGTGCGCTACTCATCGGCGGGATACTTTGCTCGGAGGGAAGCTCGCCTTGCCCGACCAGAGACTCCCTCGCTGGGGCAGAAGAATGAGAGAAAGAACCTATGCTCTTTCCCTTAGCGGAGGGGGTTTGTTTCGGCGCCATTCCTGAAAGACTCGAAGTGCTCGGAGAAGGAACGAAGAAAAACTCGAACAGTCGAAAGCTCTCTTTCGCAGAAGACAGATAAAAAGTTTTTCTCTCAAAAACTTGGGGTATATATAGTCCGGGTCGACTCCTCGAATCCTCGGACGAACTCCTCGAGACCCTAACCAAATCTCGCAGATTGGTTATGATTGGACGCTACGTCAGCCCACTACCCTTGGAAGACGGACAGTCAGCGAATTCGAAAGGTTTTTCGTGTAAAACGGTTCAGCGGGTTCTACGCTAAAAGAGCTTTCTACGCTCGACAGCAACGGATCTACGATTTTTTTTATGCTCGCAAGCTACAAGTCTATGATTTTACGCCCGGATGCCTTTGTGCTCGGTAGCTTTTATGCTCGAAAGGCCACAAACCTACGACTTTACGCTCAGCAGATAACAAATCGTCGATCTCACGCTCGGTGGCGCTCAGTTTACGCTCAGAGGCAACAGATCCGCAAACTTTACGCTCGAAAAAACTTTCTTTTCAGGAGCTACAAATCAAATAGTTCTACGCTAAAGGAGCTTTCTACGCTCGACGGCTATGAATCTACAGCTTTACGTTCAACAGCTATAAGTCTATGGTTTTATGCCCGGATGCCTTTGTGCTCTGTAGCTTTTATGCTCGAGAGGCAACAAACCTACGACTTCACGCTCAGAAACCACAAGTCTACGATTTTACGCTCGATGGTGTTCTACGCTCACAAGCTACAGATCTCCAATCCTATGCTAAAGGAGCTTTCTACGCTCGACGGCTACGAATCTACAGCTTTACGTTCGATAGCTATAAGTCTATAGTTTTATGCCCGGATGCCTTTGTGCTCGGTAGCTTTTATGCTCGAGAGGCAACAAATCTATGACTTTACGCTCAGGAACCACAAGTCTACGATTCTGCGCTCGATGGTATTTTACGCCCAGAGGTTACAGACTGATGATTTCACGCTCTACGACTTTCCGCATATTCGAAACAGTCCCCAAAGCGGTCAATTGCAAAGAGTTCACACAGAAGATACTCGTTCTTGACCCAAAGAATCCCAAGTACCCGAAGCATACAGAGTTCAAACATTGAGAAATGACTCTTCTCGGGTCCAAAATTGGAGGTTCATCCAGACTCCAGTCTGAATATCTCGTCTATCAAAAGATGGCAACTCAGTTAGACAGCCCTTTCTCGACCCTGTTCCAAGGGATTTCTCGGGAAGTCATTCTTGAAGACGAAGTCTGAACAAAAAATTCTGTTTATCAGAAGCTCAGAGCTCTACGCGGTCCCTCAGTCCTAGCAACAGGACAGTTCTAAAAATGTTCAAAATGCTCTACAACGTTCTATAGACTATTCGCTATGCGTAAAGGACAGGACCTAGCACTCTTTCTACAGAGTCGGCGTAAAGATTCAGACGTGTTGAAGCTACACATATTCAGACTTCACAGCAACATATGGCAAGATGATCATATGAAGAAGCAAGACGATTTTATTAAAAGATCAAAGTCATGATTACATATGAGGGAAATCCAATCTACAAGGGTTTTCTTTTCATTTTCATGATTACATCTGAGGAAAACTCTGTCTACAAAGGAGATACCCCTCATCGTCGGAAGATCGCCCCCAGAATCTGTTCTATCGGGTTCTCGCATCGGTGCAGGTCTTCCTCTTCTTCGAAGGAGATGATCAGTGGCGAGAGAACGACAGAGTTGGGGCTTGCATAAATTATGCAGATCCCATGCTCCGTGCGCCACGGCAGATTGGTTTGAGGTATTAAACCCAACTCAGTCCTGGGAGACGGCTGCTACAGCTTGTCTTCTCTCTCATCCCTAAGAGTATAATAGGAGAAGACACCGCTTGCAAGCAGTGTGGTCAAAGACGACCCTTCCTCTCTCCTGGAGCAGCGCCATACAAAGTTGTTGATTATTCCGAGCAAGGGAGGCTAAGATATCCTTCCATGATCCATCGTTGCAGTGGACATTTGCTTGAAGACGCCGTCTTTTTTGGCTCCCTACATGTTGGAAGAACATGATCTCCTTCTTCCTCAGGTCGACCCGACGAACTCCGGCGATCATCTCTGCATGGTGATGGGAATGTGGTGAGAACAGGTTCACCCTCCAGCCTTTTTATAGGCAAAAGAGATCACAGCGATCCCCAATAAATCTGCCATAAAGTCCGCATCGACCGTTTCAGTGCTCCATTCAGAAACATTTCGAGTTACGAGGGGCCGTTCATGCTTCATTCAAAGCGTTTCAAATTCTGAGAAATTTAAAAGCTTTGAAGGGGGTCTTGTAGAAGCATAAAAAATATGCTGGGAGGATCTACGCAACCTCTTGATGCAGAGCAGCGTAAACAGAGGCCTTCAGAGCCATCAAGCGTGCAACAGAGCTTTTTTGCTAAAACACAGCATGAAGTGTAAGCTCAAAGGACCATCCGCGTAAGTGCAGTATGTCCAGGCCGCTCCAGCGTAAGACAGAGTTCTTCATCGCCTCCATGGCGTAAAACTCAGCCGCTCTCAAAGCAGCGTTAATGCGTACGAGGAACGCTTTGTTTTCCCCAAAATAAACCTATCAAGTCACGCAGTGAACCTGGCCTATGACTCCTGACAAAAAGTATTGCACGGCTACCCAGACGACGGTTGGAAACGATGGCAGACCCCTCGGGATGCGCCCACAGTATGATGGCAGATCTTGGCATTTAATGCAGAGAATTTGGTTAAAATATCACCAAACCGTCGGTTACCAAAGTCCCCCCAGCGTAAACCGCTCTTTCGCGTACAAGGGAATACGCCGCCTTGTTTTACACAGGCAAACATGAGTTGTTTTACACTCCGCAGTAGACAAACCGCCTGCCACGTCAAAAGCTACACTTCGTACAGGGCCTGAGGCACGTCTCTACGTCAAATTGCACAGAGCGACGACAGTTTCCCTCAAGACACGTCTCTGCAATGGATGCACAAAAGGGCTGTAGACCTTCAAAACACGTCTCTGCATTTAATGCACATGATGGTGGCAAATCTCTGTAAGAGATTTGATTACACCTTCGAAAGCCGTAATTTCGGCGAAGACGTCCACATCAACACTCTGGCACGGTACGCAGCGGCTTCTACGCCCGTCCAGGATCTGTGCTCATTCGGCTTCAAACGCCCACTCAGTCTCTACGACCATTCGGCTTCTATGCCTGTTCGGCTTCTATGCCCATTCGGCTTCTACGCCTGTTCGGCTTCTATGCCTATTTTGACTTCTACGCCAGGGGTGACAGTCATTTGGCTTCTACGCCAACCTCTTCTACACAAGGGATACCTACCTACGTGGCTTCTACGCCGTGATCTTCGCAGCAGATATACGCGTTTTGTTTCCTTAGTTGGACACGTGTCACATGCTCACTGAAAAGAATATTTATGCGCAGGCATTGATTATTTTAACCGTTGTGTAAAATGGTGCTGTACTATCCACTCCTCGGTTGTTACACCGACGGAGTGGTCACTGTCACAAAAACTCTATAAATAGAGACCCCTATCAATGGGGAACAAGGTCGATAATTTGGAAGATCGAACCAGGTCGGAGAATTGGTAAAAAAAAGAGAAAGAGAAAGAGAGAGAGAGAGAAGGAGAAGGAGAGAAGAGTCCGGAGCTCAGGCAAAGAGTAGGGGTCGACGGCTCTGGCACCGTGCATCTACCCTCCTTCACAGCCTTCGAAGCCGCTACCCGTCTTCCACGGCACTTCTTCAATATCGTGTAGTCCAAGGGCTAAAGTGATCGAATGCAGATCAGACACCTATAGCAATTTATACCCAGATTAAATAAATTGTACTCTCGCATCCTCGTATAGGATCGAATTATACAAGTTTGTTTGTAAACCAAAGGACACGGATCTCGTATAAACCCTGTCATTGAAATACACTTTCATTCTTTCGTTTAAAACCACAAACAGCCATAAGGCATGGTTCTAGTCTGGGGTGGAATGACTTGCAATGCAAGGATCAGGGCATCGCAGGCCATTCCATCCGATGCAGGAGACTATCAGGAGTTCCGTCTGGATCGGACCGGTGCCAGTGCCCCAGCGACCGTCCGCAGGAACTAAGACCTTGTGCACAAGTTGTCTGTGATCAACGCAGTACACTAAGTTAGCAATTGAGGTAAATCAGGGCAATATCAGGTGCAGGGCAATAACAAGGAAAATCTACTTTTGCATAGTCTTCACATTCAATTTATTACATTTAAGATGAGTTTTATACATAGAACAATTTTAAGAAGAAATATACATTCTAACTTGTATTTATGCATATGATGAACATTCCAAACAAACAAGCATGTAGTAAGTAACCGTTCACAAGTTTCATTTGACAAGCATAATTTTCTAAGTCTATTTCCTTATTATCTTGAAGTCTTTTAGTTATTACTTGGTATCGTTTGATCGGGGCAAGCAAGAATGCAAGACTATGGTGTGACGACTTGCAAGAAGGGCTTGCTAATCGGGATGGTAGCCACTCACTTAGTAGTTGGAAGGAAGAAGGAAAGAGGTGCTTCAGGAGTCTGTTCGAGCGGTGCCTACTACTGGTTCACCTGCATTGCCACGAACAGCTGATCAATACCTCTTCCACTCTTTCCATTATTGGAATTGAAGTGCAGTTCGAAGAACGAAAATAATAAAATCCATCGAAACCGTTCAAGAAATCTCAAGCAAATCCGAAAACCAACTCAAGGCACGAAAGCAACAAGCGACAGCGAAAACTAGGCAACAAAAGATACAACGGAGAGGTCCCTCCTGACTTGCCGCTAAGTCGATCCCAGGGGCATGGTCCACTGAATATGGGAATCAATTTCGAAGAAGTAAATCCATAAAGAGGATGGGTTCTTGTTTCAATCTATCCCGATCGAACGATACCGTCTTGTATTTCTTAGTCGCGCTCCCCGAATAGGGGGAACGGGGCACCACAACTTCTAGGTCTATACTAGGCTAACTAGGTCAATACCTTGCTACTCTAGGTTTTCTAAGTTATACTAGTTAATATTAATATCTAAGATACCATATTTATACTATATAAACTCATATATATTATTATCTGACATTACCTAGCCTAACTTATTAACTTAACCAATACATTGGAATACCTAACATTACACCTCACATATGCACTGATACTTTGAGTATCGTACCTACACTAGTCTATTACCTTAAATTTATACTCGAATTCTTAACAATACCTTACGTCTAATAACTTTGTATGCTAATACCTTAGTAACTAATATATACTAACTTAATACTTTATGTATACATCCATTCCCATAGCCTATAGCTCATACCTTAGCTAATACTTAACTTGACTACACCTGACACCAATTGGTATCAGTTACTACCTCACAAGTATACTTCAAACACAAGTAGAAAGAGCACTCGGGTGCAGACTTCCTCAAACCCCTAACATACTCACATCATCTTCTCTCTTAAACATACAATCACTCCCCAACCTGTTTGTCACTGCTGCTACATTGCCATGTATCCGATGCAGCTGTTGCTGCTCTAATTTAATGCTAAATACAAGCCTAATTGAAATACTCTACCACCACCTATGATACCAACTCTAACTGAATACAATACTTTCTAATATTGCATCAGTTTATTGCACTAAAAATGTGCAGTCTCTACTTGAGTTGCATTGGCAACTGCTGTTGTTGCTTGATGCTTCTCTAGCACACAACCTTACACAACCTTACCTTAACCCTTGCTATCTAATGAAATACCTACACTCCAGGGTAGTACTGCTACAGCAGTTCTAACTTCATGCACATTCTTCCCTCCTTAACTCACTATACTGATACACCTACACTAAACACTCACACTAACACCTCTACACTGCCACAGACACATAATACCAAAATTTCTTCCTTTACTCTCGAGCTCACCCATAGTGCACACAGTTGTACCATAACCCTACTTCACAAACCCTATCACCCTTGCTGCAACAAGTAGAAGTTGTGCAAACTTCTCCTCACCTCAAGGCACTGCTGCAATTAGCAGCTCAAAATACCCTCAATGCAGTAACCTAATGCCCAGATTCACACATTTCCTGATACTCTTGCAGTGCACAAAAGTACACTGCCTGCCTGCTTCCTTCGCCCTTCAATTTCCCTTAACTGTAATTCCCGACTAGTCCCCTTGCAATGATGCAAGCATCAGACCTACACTAAATAATCTGGAATCCACTCTATGCAGTCCCTCACTCTTACCTGCTACTCAATCCTCCCCTAATATTGCAATCTAAACTAATACTTAACTGCATCTGTGGAAAAAACCCAGTGTAGTGAAGGATTGCCACCCCTCACTAGGATCCTTACCTGAATATCATTGCACATGAAGTAGTGAACGACCACTCTTGTGTACACCCAACTCCCATATTGCACCCAAGCCATAATTCTAATAACTAAACACAGTGTTTACCCCTCCAATATACATCAGTGTTCCTCACTGTTGTTGTTCCTGTTGAATGCCAAATCTGACACCAAGTATTTCCTTGTTCCAGCAAGTTACCCTTCACTCCCAGGTAGCCCTTGAACTCGAGCCTCTCCATACTATCAACACATCACATGATACATAGATTGGTTCATATATATATATATATATATATATATATATATATATATATATATATATATATATATACCCATATTTACTATGCACACAAGTCTTCCTACCCGACTGTGCACATCACTGTTTGCACCCAAGCATCCCACAATCTAGCTCCATACCGTAGATAATATAGGTACAATATATATATATATATATATATGTGTGTGTGTGTGTGTGTGTGTGTGTGTGTGTGTGTGTGTGTGTGTGTGTACAATATCATATGGAAATAACATCTAAAATAGATACATTCTAATATTTGTCAATTCATCAAGCACCTCGAGTGCACAAATAATGATTTTCATGATACACAACCAATCTTACATGCCAAATTTCCAATATGCAACTAATAATATATACATACATATAAAATATAACTATATATATCTAATATGATTAGTTATCATAAAAAATAGGAGAAAATACACCCATATACACAAAATCCCAAATTTGAACACAACACCATATAGGAATAATAATGGAAACTAATAGAAACTCATTCTCTCCCATGTGGGTATTCATATTCCATGGGTGGGCTCCTAATGGCCAACAAAATAAATAAAACAGAATTTAAAAAGAGATTTGAGAATTTTACCAATTGGAAAATAGATTTCTAATACAAAGCCAAAGATTTTCTAGCCAAACTCCTCATTCTTCAATGCTCCTTGAAACCTAAGCTTCTAGGCCTCTTAAATGATGGAAATTAGAGAGATTGTGATTAATTTACTGAATTTTGGTGGAGGAATGGGTGGATTTGGAGAAGAACTCAACTTAGGGTTTTATGAACAATGAATGAACTAGAGGGAGGCTCCCCCCTTCCTATATAGGGTCGGCCATGTAAACCTAGGGCTAGATAATGTAAAAAGTCCATAATACCCCCTATGGTTTATCGTAAAGAGTTATTTAATTAGTGGGTGTTTCATTTCTAATGAGGGGTTTAACTTGCTTCTAATTAATGAAAGGAAATGACTAGATGGGTCCAAAGTGACAAGTCTAATGTTGAGTCCATGGTCACATCAAGTCTAATCCACTAACCCATATTATTAATAATTATAATATATACAATACACATTATATAAACTATAAACACAATATATATATATATATATATATTAAAATTGACAAAAATGTCCCTATTTTAAAAATGTGGTAGTGACAAAAGAACATGTGCAGATCATCGATCGAAAGGATAAGTTGCTCCGAAATCGTTCAGTCCCGCTCGTACGCGTACTCTGGCGGAACAGCACGATCGAGGAGTCAACCTGGGAACTCGAATCAGACATGAAAGAAAAGTTTCCTTCATTATTTTCTTAGGGGTAAGTTTTATTCCTAAGTTTCGAGAATGAAACTTATTATTAATTGGTTAAGATGTAGTATCCCGTTGCCCATGTTCGAGGAGTGCGGCTAAGAAATTCTTGGTATCATTTGATCTGGACAGATTGGATAAAGATCCTTTTCTCGTTATGGATTGGTTTCTTCAGAATCAAGTCCCACATTCAGCGAATCATGCCTTGAGAAAGGACTCGGCGGCAGAATCTCTGTAATGACCCATTCCGTTCAAGCTGATAGCCAATTCAAATGGCGCAAGTATAACAACCCGACCCACTTGCTCAGCGAGAAGACTCGTTTGAGGCAAAGTATTTCCAAACTTGGCCCTTCAGGAGTTCATACTTAGACTTTCAAAGGCTCGCTCGGAGTATCGCTCGACCGAGGTAAATTATCGCTAAGGTGGGTGGCTATGATGAACTTGTCTTTGCTTAGCCAGCACACTTAAAATTTGGATGATACATGCTAGTCGCTAGGTGAATCACCCCTTGTATGCTAATAAAGAATATAATACACCTAGCAAAGGGAATAATCCTAAATTATATTGCTTGTGTTAGAACATAAAAATAAAATTTAGCTTATAACTTGGACCCTTGCATGCTAACTTTGCTTCGTGCAAGTAGACCCCGCTATGCCTCAAGTAGATCATTATGGACCCTTCGTAGTATACTACTTCACTTGTTTACACTGCACGCCTCATAGATTATATCGCTCGATATGTTCCTGTACGACTTCACTCTTTGTACTACCCCTTAGACCCGTGCTAAACGTAAAGGCTATACTATACATTTCCTTATGCTTATATTCAAACAAATAAAATTCTTGCCTGATTATATGTTAACTTGTACTCATTGCCTTATTTTAATGCTTGTCACATAATTTTATGTCACAATCAAGTAAACACTATCTTGCCTTGCATTTATCCAATTCACCACCGGAAGGCTATCTAATAGTCGTTCCGTGCAAGAATGAACCAAAAAGTAACCGGACCGTTAGGTCGCCAAGGCATCTCTGAACCAGAGGATTTTACCATGTCAAGTTTAACTCTGAACAAGAATCATGTTAAGCAAATCAAGAATCACAGCTCGTGGAGCATACTCATTCTGAACAAGAATAAAGAATTTACATGTCATGTCATGAATTTTGTGAACCTGAGACCCAAGACTTGTATGTCGCGGATAACTTGTGCACAAGGTATTCATGTTCAGGTTCCTGTGGATGGTCGCCAGGGCATCGGGACCAATTTCATCCGGACAAAACTTTTTGATAGTCACATAGTAGTGGGCGGAATGGAGTGAATGCCCCCTTGGCCTCATGTTGCAATCTATTCTATCCCGGGCGAAGGTGGCGTCTAGCGACTCCTACCTCATGCATATAATATTGTCCCGAGACTATAACCTATCCTTTATGGCTATGCCAGCAACTCATGTTCATATAGATAAGTTATCATCGCTTAGCGACAATTAACGTACGAGTTATTGCATCGTATCTAGAATCTGAAGCACCTGAACGAATATCAGTAAAAGACTTATGTACATAATTGAGCACTTGAACATCCATTGTAACACGCCTGAGTAATCCATATAACTCGTGCACCTGGATCAGAACCCCGTATGTGATAATTATGTTTGCTTATGCGAATGCCCCTGGATTTCATTATAAATGTGTGTGCTTGGTTTAACTTGGTTTGCCTTAGATAGGGAAGGACGAATGGTAAGTTGGTAAGTCTCGCCGTATTTCTTTTTATATCGCACGGCGCACTGCCATACGAGTTAGGCTTTTCATTATGCCATGTGCCGAGTGAAAGAACTTATGTAACCGACCTTAGCATATTGCTTAAATATGCCATAGAACTAGGAAAACAGACTTAGTGCTAGACTTAGAACGACAAGTGTGTGCTATGTTTGACACAAATGGACATGGACGCTAGTCGATCGATCGAATAGATCGTGCTTAATGGTAGTAAAAAGCTATATTTGAGTCGGATTGGAATGACTTAGAATTTTATTAACCATATTGGAAATATCATCATAATTTATAACACGATAACCCTTAAGATTTTTGCAAGTAGCTTGTCCGATTTTACTATCGCTAAGTTTGGTTGAATGCATATATTTGAGGGATGCCTCGAACGTGTGCACGATCCAAGACTCAATGATATGTTGAACTTGAGTGCAAAGACTTCGCTATCGCTAAGTTGGCTGACATGCATATGTTTGAAGGACGCTTTAAATATATGCATGATCCAGACTCTCGATATGATGATCTCGAATGCTAGTGAAAGTGAATAGGTTAGATTGGCATGAATGAGTATATCAATTTGGATAAGTTTGCCTCAGCCTTAGATCATCATTCAAGATGGATTATAACATACCCCGCATTAAGCGATATATTCTCCACTAAGGTGTATTATAGACCAAGCCAAACCGTAGATTGAATGATAGAGTCATTCAATGAGACAGACCCAGCATACACGCAACACAGCATAAGGAACGAGTAAGAAAAATTATGTTCAAACGGATCTAGTGGTACCGATTGTTATGCTTGAGATAGATTCTATAGTGCGATAGAATGGCTTGCGCTCAGAAAGTCTCAAGAATGAGACTTTTTCTGAGTGGTGTATAATGTAATGACCCATTCTATTCAAGCGGATAGCCGATTCAAACGGCGCAAGTGTAATGACCTGACCCACTTTACTCAGCGAAAAGACTCATTTAAGGCAAATAATTTCCAAACTCGGCCCTTTAGGAGTTCAAACTTAGACTTTCAAAGGCTCGCTCGGAGTATCGCTCGACCGAGGGAAATTATCTCTAAGGTGGGTAGCTACAATAAACTTATCTTTGCTTAGCCAGCACACTTAAAATATGGACGATACATGCTAGTTGCTAGATGAATCACCCATTGCATGCTAATAAAGAATATAATGGACCTAGCTAAGAGAATAATCCCAAATTATATTGCTTGTGTTAGAACATGGAAATAAAATTTTGCTTATAACTTGGACCCTCGCATGCTAACTTTGCTTCTTGCAAGTAGACCCCGCTATGCCTCGAGTAGATCATTATAGACCCTTCGTAGTGCACTGCTTCACTTGTTTACACTACATACCTCATAGATTATGTCGCTCGATATGTCCCTGTACGGCCTTACTATTCGCACTACCCCTCGTTTTAATGCTTGTCACATAATTTTATGCCACAATCAAGTAAATACTATCTTGCCTTGCATTCATCCAATTCACCGGAAGGCTATCTAATAGTCGTTCCGTGCAAGTATGAACCTAAAAGTTTTTAGAACTGTTAGGTTGCTAAGGCATCTCCAAACCAGGGGATTGTACCATGTTAAATTTAACTCTGAACGAGAATTATGTCAAGCAAATCATGAATCACAGCTCGTGGAGCATACTCTTTCTGAACAAGAACCAAGAATTTACATGTCATGTCATGAATCCCGTGAACCTGAGACCCAAGACTTGCATGAAAGTGATTCTAAGATAAGACTAGAAAGATAACTTGATAGTTGGTGCACGAAACCTATATAAGGTGTTTGGATTTGTCGAGCGGGCGAGAATCCTCCCCACCAGTGCATTTATATACTGATACCCCGCCAGATTGCTTTCAGGGTACAGAAGAACCTCGTTCGGTACGAAAACCCCCTTCGTGCATGCTAAGGCGTAGAGTTCGCTATTGAGCCTTGGAATGTTGTGTCTGGAACTAAAGCACATATACAAGATATAATATTGGAACATCGTATATGTATAATTCCATAAATGTATCCACTTAGAACGCTTTTATCATTTCAGAGAGAGAAGGCTTGAGCGACTTGTAATCTCGGCCTAGCGCCGCTTGTAACACTTGTTCAATATCAATAAAGAGCTTGTTTTTATTCTATACTTGTATTATTCAATGCTTTTGCTATTGATGAATATGTGAACTTGTTACCAATCGCCTGTTCGTTTCTTATTCTGTTGCACTCGGACTATCTATGCAACTCTGTGGCTTAGACTTTTTATCGCATATTTGGATCATGGCCTTGCATGGGCGCAACTTGTGCTCATGTGGCATCACGTCCAAATAGAAAATATCTTCCTACGAAAGTGCTGACACAGTGATTCACGCCTAGCGGGGATAGCCAATTACTTGTAGGAGATCGGGGCGTGACAGTCACGAGGGGCCTTTCCATTGTGCTAGTTTCTTTACCCATTTTTGATGCTGCTCGGTTGCTTTCTTGTTGGTTTTGTGACTTGCGTTTTCTTGAAAGGTTTTGATGGATTTCATTATTTTTGTTCTTTGAACTTTGTATTTTGTATCGAACTCTGGGAGACAAAGACAGGAGATATTAATTATATGTTGGTGCGTGCAGGTAATCATGTAGACGACGTGCAAAAGAAGTCTTATAGATTACCCATTTCTCTCTCCCGATTCACCAACTTATGAGTAGCCTTACTTTCGATTATCTCTCTTCTTCCAAGTCCTCACTCTTAATTATCTGACTTGTTTGTGTGTTTCTATCAACGATACCATAATGATAATAACTGAGTCGAGATAATAAGTAGTAAACTGGGAAACACTTGGTGCTTGTCATACAAAATTACTAAACGATTATAATGTGCGTGCGTGTCCATTATGCATGTATATATTTTATGTTCAATTTTAGCTAGAACTTATTTCTCTATAACTGTGCACATGAATAGTATAAAATAGTTGAAATATGATCACTTGAGCGGGTAGACTATGTCATCATACTGTTCTAAAGTAGTTATGTTCATTCTGATGTCTTGAAATGCTTCATATGTTAACTTAGTGTTGAGTCATCATATGGTCAGACAACTTGTGCACAAGGTTTAGTTCTTGCAAACGATCTTTGAGACACTGGGGCCTATTCGTTCTGGGCGAAACTCGGATAGCTACGCTAGCAAGACTAGCACGGGTAATACGGGGACTTATAGAGGGCCTTGCTACCCGCGATGCAAGGATCGCCATCTTACTGTAGCTATTGTTTATGGTGGCATTGTGTGACATAACACAACATATTACTGTATTATCTGTTTAAGCTAATAATATCTGTAACGACCCATTCCGCTCAAGCGGACAGCCGATTCAAATGACAAAAGTGCAACGACCCGACTCGCTTTGCTCATCGAGAAGACTCATTTAAGGCAAAGGATTACCTGGCTTGGCCCTTCAGGAGTTCCATCTTAAGCTTTCAGATGCTCGCTCGGAGTATCGCTCAACCAAGGTGAATCATTGCTAAGGTGGGTGGGTATAATAAACTTGCCTTTGCTTAGCCAGCACACTTAAAATATGGATGATATATGCTAGTCGCTAGGTGAATCACCCCATGCATGCAAATAAAGAATACAACTCACCTAGCCAAGCACCGACTGTAACACTTGTTCAATATCAATAAAGAGCTTGTTTTATTTCTATACTTGTGTTATTCAATGCTTCCGCTATTGACGACTATGTGAACTTGTTACCAATCACCTATGCCTTTATTATTATGCTGCACTCAGACAATCTATGTGACTCTGTGGCTTAGACCTCTTACCGCATGTTCATATCTCGGCCTTGCACGGGCGCGACTTAAGCTCGTACGGCATCACGCCCTGATAGGTCAAGCAATTCTCCCGCTGGAGCGCAGACGTGGTAATTCGTACTTAGCAGGGACGGCCAATTGCCTGCGGGAGATCGGGGCATGATATATTAGTATCAGAGTATGGTTATACGTCTTTGGACTTTGTTTCGATTTTCTCAGTTTTGAAAGCTCGTTCATGGGTTATGTGTATACGCTCTCTCTCAATGTCTCATCAGAATATTTTATACAATGAGTCTAAATACTTTTAAAAGTGCATGTGGAATGATATGATTGCTTGTACAAAATTGTGACATGAAGGCCTTTGTGCCGACCTGTGTTAGGCTTGGTTGGAATAGACCCATGCTAGAATTTGCAAGTTATGTGCAAACCCGAATACCTATACAAGATTATCCAGCTGGTTAATATGCGGAATAGAATATCGTTCAAACAGTTAGCTATGCACACATCCTTTCGGCTAAGTTGTGTTGAGTATCGCGCGCCAAGACCCTTTGGTGCAAGCTAGTTGCAAACGATTTTGTGATATCGTTCAAATAAGGGATAAGTCAGACTTAGAATGTCAACCGATAGAAATATTATCAGATTATCGCTTAGGCGAACATAGAGATCGTGCTTGGATTTTAGAAAATAGCTCGAACAGTATTTCGTGTCATAAGATATAAATCGAATATGGTTACTTGGATGACTATCAATGGGATATATAAGAGACTAAGATTTTACTAGGTGATGCTTAAATATCGTGCATAAATTCTAAGGAACGACTTGGTGAATATACTAGCAATTGATGCAAAAATCGATTGAGGATTTAAAAGGGTGACTCGATTCCGAGTGGTGTATGGATTATTTAGAAATGTCTAAACAGATTCATAGGTCTTGTGCGATAGTTAGATTGAATGATTGAAGAATGTCTTAAACTAAATGATAAGGCTTATATCGAATGGGAACTCAGGAAAAGGAAATCAATATCTTGGTTAAGAAAACTTGTTGGAAACTTGAAGGATTGTGCGAGCGATTTCGGATTGAAATAAACGGATTAAACTTGAATACAATATCGCTCGAATAAAAGTTAGCCCGAGAATGAATATCTTAGTTCAATGAAAGAGATAAACGATAACGGATTTGACTTAGAGTTTGGAAGAATAATCTTGAATCTAGTTCAAAAAGATAACCTTCGAAATCAGTCACAGTGAGAACAATTATCCTGCGGGAGCGCCGACATAGTAATTTTATGTACGGTGGGGATAATCTAACTCATGGGAACATGTTCAATGATTATTCTAAATAAACTCGATGAATAGAACATATAAAGATGGATAAACTTGGGCTTGAATATTTGAAACCTAGTTGTTTGAGGAATGCCATAAATAGACTGTGGATTTACCGAACAGTAATATTGAAGTTGGATAATTTTGCTAGACGAATTATAATCACTGCATGAACAGACATAACTTGGTGAATAAATATATATATAACTTGTGGACAAGGTAAAACGATAAGGTGTCTCGATCGTGCCGTAGATAACCATAACATTAGACGTTCTTGTCTTGTGCAAGCGTAACTCTATGCTCGTACATGCGTCACACCCTGATTAGGACGATTATCCAGCGGGAGCATTGATGTAGTGATCTCACGTCCAACGAGGGTGATCAAACTTACGGAAGACCGGAGCGTGACAACTGATGGATCATCTTGACTTTTAGTTCGACACGATAAGACGAATTTGGAAATACAAGTGAATCAAAAATATTTTCGGGATAAATTAGCCTAAAACCTGGAGTAAATCATGCTTAATGGTTTAGTAAATGGATACGTGAATCTTGTTGAACGACTTAGAGTTATAATTAAAGATTTAGAATTAAATCTTGGCTTGGTGGTCTAGACTTGGAATGGATATGTGGATTCTATCAAAACATGTTTGGAGAGATAGACTATGCAAATTACTAGGCTTGTCCTGCAACTTTAATATATCATAGATTTTATTGAACGAACTCGAACCATGTACAAACAAATATGTTATTATGTGTAGGATGATCCATGCTCGATGTTTAGAAATCTGAGTGAAACAAGCTTGGGTAGAATATCCCATGCAAATGAATAATGGTTTAACCCTAGGAATTGGGACGAGCATCGTGTGACGAATTTGTACGATAAATTATGTGCTTGAACCTGTACCGAGGATCTTGTGAGCTGACCTAGTAATTAGGCAGACGACCCTATGATCGACTTTAGCATATTGCTTGAACAAAGCTATAGAACTGGGGCAGCAAGACTTAGGGTTAGACTGGGAATGATAACATGTGCTATGTTTGACCCAAACGGATAGACGCTAGTCGGTTGAATCAGATATATCATGCTTAACGGTAGTGCAAATATTTGGTTGGATTGGAATGACTTGAAATTTGATTTACCCTGTCAAAAATATCCTTGTGATTTGTAAAACGAGAACCCTTGAGATTTTTGCAAGTAGCTTGTCTGATTTTACTACCACTAAGTTTGGTTGAATGCATATGTTTGAGGGATGCCTTGAACGATAGTGCATAATCCAAGACTCAATGATATGTGGAACTCGAGTGCACAGACTTTTTTATCGCCGAGTTGGTCGGCATGTATATGTTTGAGGGGCACTTTGAATATGTGCACGATCCAGACTCGCGAAAAAGCTGATCTCGAATGCTAGTGCATGTAAAAATGTTAGACCCGCATAGACAAGTACAATGGCTTGTATAAGTTTACCTTAGCCTTAGATCGTTATTCACGATGGGTTATAACATACCTCGCGTTAAGTTACATGTTCTGTGCTAAGGCGCAAAAGTGACCGAGTCTGAAATTTGATTGAACAAATATAGTCATTCAATAAGACCGACCCAGCAAACACGCGACACGATATAAGAAACAAATAGGAAATTGTGTTCGAACGGATCTAGTGGTACTAATTCCTACGCTTATGATAGATTCAAAAATGTGATAGAATGGCTTGCGCTCAGAAAGTCTCGAGGACGAGACTTTTTCTGAATGGTGTATAATATAATGACCCATTCCGCTCAAGCGGGCAGCCGATTCAAACGACAAAAGTGCAATAACCTGACCCTCTTTGCTCAGTGAGAAGACTCATTTGAGGCAAAGGATTACCCGACTTGGCCCTTTAGGAGTTTCAGCTTAGGCTTTCAGAGGCTCGCTCGGAGTATCGCTCGACCGAGGCGAATCATCACTAAGGTGGGTGGCTATGATGAACTTGTCTTTGCTTAGCCAGCACACTTAAAATATGGATTATACATATAAGTCGCTAGGTGAATCACCCCCTGCATGCAAATAAAGAATACAACGCACCTAGCTAAGGGAATAATCCTAACTTGTATTGCTTGTGTTAGAACATGAAAAATAAAACTTTGCTTATAAATGGACCCTTGCATGCTACCCTTGCCTTGTATAACTAGACACCGCTATGCCTCAAGTAGAATGATATATGTATACTCTATAGTGCATTGTTCATTTTGTTACACTGCACGACCCTAGATTGTGTCGCTCGGTATATCCCTTTACGATTTCATTCCTCGGCTTACCCTTAGACTCGTGCCAAAGTAAATGCTTATATTCTAAATGAATGAAATGCTTGCTTGCTTATATGTTAACTTGTACTCGTTGCCTTATTTCAATGCTTATCACATAATTCATGTCACAAACAAGTAAACACTATATTGTCTTGCATTCATCTAAGTTCCTCGAAAGACTATCGAATAGTCGTTCCGTGCAAGTATGAACCTGAAAGTATTCAGGACCGTTAGGTCACCAAGGCATTATTCTCGAACCAGGAGATTTGTACCAAGTCAATAATCCAAGAATCACAGCTCGTGGAGCAATACTCATCCCAAACTAAGATAAAATGGCTAGGGAATCGATATACAATTTTGAACAATCCTGTCTTAAACTTATACCTGATATATCCTGCCTTGAACTTGATCCTATACCTGACCAGAGGCCTGAAGATTAGAGACTTGCATGGTCACGAATAACTTATGCATAAGGTCTTAATTCCTGCGGACGATCGCTGGGGCACTGGCACCGATCCGATCTGGACGAAACTCCTAATAGTCACCTGCTATAGGGTGGTATGGCCTGTAACGTCCTGTTCTATACATTGCATGTCATTCCATCTCGAGACTATAACCATCCTCTATGGTGCCATGCCAGTGACCTCATGTTCATATAGATAAGTCATCCTCGCTTAGCAGCAATCCATGTATGAGTTATTGTATCACATCGAGAATATCTGAAATACCTGAACGATCATGAGTGTAACACACCTGTACATATGAAGCACTTGAATATCGTATACAACATACCTGATAATTTGAGTAACTTGTGTACCAGAAATATAATCTCGCTCATAACACTTGTGTTTGCATATGCTATTGCCCCTGGATTCATTATATATATGCTCGTGCTTGAATTAACTTGGTTTGCCTTGGACAGGAAATGACAAATGGTAAGTTAGTAAGTCTCACCGTGTTTCCTCTTATATCGTATGGCACACTGCCACACAAGTTAGACTTTTCATCATTGCCATGAAACTAATCCTAAGGCAAGATTAGAAAGATAACTTAATAGATGGTGCACGGAACCTATATAATGTGTTTGGATTTATCAAGTGGGCGAGAAGTCTCCCCACCAGTGCATTCATGTACTGATAACCCACCAGATTGCTTGCAGGGTACGGGAGAACCTCGTTCGGTACGGATGCCTCCTTCGTGCGTGCTAAGGCATGGAGTTTACTCTGGAGCCTTAGAGCATTGCGTCCAAAACTGAAGCACATATACATGACATAATGTCGAAACATCGCCTATGTATCATTCTACAAATATAGCTATTTGGCATGCTTTTACTGTTTCAGAGAGAGAGGCTTGAGCGATCTGTAATCTCGGCCAAGCGTCGCCTTTAACACTTGTTCAATATCAATAAAGAGCTTGTTTTATTTATATACTTGTGTTATTCTATGCTTCCGCTATTAACGACTCTGTGAACTTGTTACCAATCACCTATGCATTTATTATTCCGCTGCACTCTGACAATCTGTGTGACTCTTTGGTTAGACCTCTTATCGCCTGTTCATATTCTGGCCTTGCACAGGTGCGGCTTAGGCTTGTGCGATATCACGCCCCGATGGGTCAAGCGATTGTCCTGCGGGAGCGTTGGCGAGGTGATTCGTGCCTAGCGAGAATGGCCGATTGTTTGCAGGAGATTGGGACGTGACAATGTCTTCTTGGCAAGAAATAATATGGTAAGTCTTGTGTAGGTGGATGCGACGCCACAAGTAAAAAGCCATCGAACGGTGACACATTTATTCCGTCATTTTACATATATTGCATGTTGTAACTTGAACTAAGGCAAGATAGATATACCACAGTAATAATTTATATGCTTTATATGAATATTATGTCGATTTGGTTAGTTGGGTTAGCTCGCCCTCACCGATACTTTTTAAAGTACTGACCCTCGTTACAGTAGGTTCCCCGAGCAAAGGCGACATGGCGAGGAGTTGAAGCTTCTTCCTCTAACTAGTATATTACTCGGCATACTCCGTTCATATCTTTTGAAGCTTGTACAAATCATCCGGAGCTTGTGCACACATCTTATGCAGCTTCGAGGAAAGACGATAGCTTCCCCCGAAGGTGTCTATTATCTTTTGAAGTTTTAATATGGGATGCAATGTATGAAACGGCTATCTCATTTTTCGTCCATCTTATAAGCCAGTGCGACACCCCATTACTTTTGAGTCAAGAGTTTGTAACAAAGATGTATATTATCAATAAAGAGAACTTTTTTTCGTTTTAATGTTTGTTCAATAGCTTTCGAACTATGCTGTTGTGTTTCTATATTTATATTATTATGCTAGGACTTGTGCGGGCGCACCTTATGCTCGCACAGCATCACGCCCGAAGGACGAATAGTGATCATGCGGAATCGAGGCATGACAGACTCTACTTGTCCAATTTTGGACACAAGAACACCTTTACACCATCAAATAAACATCAATAGTCCTCATCAGAACACAATACACACACTCAATGGACATAATTAAGATTTTTTCTAAATTGAGACCCAAAATTATGATACCAACTTAGATCTACCAAATTTAGGGCTCCTAGTGCCTAGATGTGCCATTAAGATATCAAATCTAACCATAGAAATGTTCCTACATGATCAAGGGGTATTCATAACCATGAATTTGATAAAATTGAGAGAATTATCTAGTATTTTTGTAGTGCCCCGTTCCCCCTATTCGGGGAGCACGGCGAAGAAATACAATACGGTATTGTTCGATCGGGATAGATTGAAACAAGAACCCATCCTCTTTATGGATTTGCTTCTTTGGAATCGATTCCTATATTCAGTGGACCGTGCCCCCAGGATCGACTTAGCGGCAGAGTCAGGGGGGCCTCTCTGCTGTATCTTTTGTTGCCTAGTTTTCGCTGTTGCTTGTTGCTTTCGTGCCTTGAGTTAGTTTTTGGATTTGCATGAGTTTTCTTGAACGGTTTTGATGGATTTTATTATTTTTGTTCGTTGAACTGCACTTTAATTCTGATAGTGGAAAGAGTGGAAGAGGTATTGATCAGTTATTCATTGCAATGCAGGTGAACAAGCAGTAGACAACGCTCGAGCAGACTCCTGAAGAACCTCTTTCCTTCTTCCTTCCAACAAACTGGTGAGTGGCTTATATTGGATTCAGTTAGCCCTTCTTCCAGTCTTCACACCTAAAATCTTGTATTCTTGCTTGCCCCGATAAAACGATACCAAGTAATAACTAAAAGAAGTCAAGATAAAAAAGAATAGACTTGGATTATTATTATGCTTGTCAATCAAACTTGTGAACGGTTACCTTGTTGCATGCTAGCTCATTTAGAATGTTCATCATATGCTTCAATTTTAGTTAGAATATATGTTTCTTCTATAAATTATGCTATGCATATGGAACACACTTTGATATACAATATATTGGTCAGAAAGATTATGCAAAACCATTTATGCTATAGAACTTATATCGTGCTAGTATTTCCTTAAACATAATGAATCCTATTTGATCACGGATAACTTGTGCACAAGGTCTTATGGTTTCTGTAGACGGTTGCTGGGGCACTGTGACCGATCCGATCCGGGCGAAACATTATGTATAGTCGTATATTATGGACGAAGTATTGTGTAGCGGGGGCTCGCCACCTCCGTTGCACCTTATTTCATCTCGAGACTATAGCCTGTCCATTATGGCAATGCGCCATTGATCACCTCGTATATTTAAACTTGTTGCAAGCTAACTTGTGTCTTCGTGGCAGAGAAGGACATGGTAAGTATTGTGCAGGTGGTTCAGACGGGCAGATAAAAGCCACCAAACGGTGGCAAGTTCATTTCAGTAGTTTTATTATATATTGCTGCTTGTAAAATGAACTACGGCAAAATAGAAAGATCACAAATAATATGCTTGCTTCATATAAATAACGTGTTGATTGGTATAGTTGGGTTAGCTTGCCTTCACCAGTATGTTTCGATGTACTTACCCTCATTGAAATAGGTTCCCCACACTAAGGAGATCTAAGCGAAGAGCCAAAGTCATCCTCCAATCCAGTCCAGCTGTAGGCGCATCTTGATCGTGCCACCCTTTTGAAGTATATTTTCAGCAAGGAGCTAGCGGTCCAAACTCAATGCAGCTCCGTGGAAAGGCCATCATTCAACTAGGAGGTCTTTATATTTTGAAGTTTTAGTAAAAGGGATGTAATATACAGGACAACTATCTCATTTTGTATCAACACTTTTGTATACCCGTGCGAAAACCCTTATGACTCAGTTCAAGAGATTGTAATAGATGTTCACTATTAATAAAAAAGAACTTTTCTATGCATTCAACTTGTGTTTTCAATTTATCTGAGTACTCTGAATATGTGCTCGCTATGCAAAACGAAATATCTTAGCCTTGTGTGGTGTGCAATCTAGGCCTGCACGGCGTCACGTCCGGGGGACCACTATCGATTCCACGAAATCAGGGCATGACATGTTGGTATCAGAGAGGATTCATTTCTTGGCCTAATTTGTTGCTATGACTCTGAGATTTGCTTGATATGGTATTACAATAGAGCATTCCATACAATAAGTCTATAGATATTGTGGCACCCCGTTCCTTCTATTCGAGGATCGCGGCTAAGAAATACAAGATGGTATCGTTCGATCGGGATAGATTGAAATAAGAACTTATCCTAGTTATGGATTTATTTTTTCGAAATCGATTCCTATATTCAGTGGACCGTGCCCCCGGGATCGACTTAGCGGTAGAGTCAGGAGGGACCTCTCCACTGTATCTTTTGTTGCCTCAGATTTCGATATCGCTTGTTGCTTTCGTACTTTGGGTTGGTTTTGGATTGCTTGTGTTTTTTTGAACGGTTTTGATAGATTTTATTATTTTCGTTCGTGAACTGCATTTCAATTCCGAGTTTGGAAAGAGAGGAAGAGATATTAATCAGCTGTTCGTGGCAATATAGGTGAACGAGCAGTAGACGGCATACAAGCGAAGTCTTGAAGCGTCTCTTCCCTTCTCCCTTCCAACCAACTAAGTGAGTGGCCATCATCCCGATTAGCTAGCCCTTCTTCTAAGTCTGCACACCTAAAAATCTTGTATTCTTGTTGTCTCGATCAGACGATACCAAGTATTAACTAAAAGATGTCAAGATAAAAAGGGAATATACTTGGATTATATATTGCTGGTCAACTAAACTTATGAACGGTTATCTTATTGTATGCTAGTTCGTTTCAATATTCTATAATACTTCAATTTTAGTTAGAATACATCTTCTTCTATAACTGTGCTAAATATGGATCATATCTTGTATGCGAATAATTGTTCAGGGAGGCTATGCAAAAAAAAGCATGCAATACTGCTTGTCTTGTACTCGTGTTGCCCCAAATACATGAATTGTTAACTTAGTAAACATACCATTCAATCATGGACAACTTGTGCACAAGGTCAAGGGTTCTGCGGACAGTCGCTGGGGCACTGGCACCGATCCGATCCGGGCGGAACTTCGTGTGTAGTCATCGTGTACGGGACGGGATGGCTTGCAGCTCATCGTGTACTCTCATTGCATGCTATCCTTGTCCTTGACTATGTCCATTATGGCATCACGCCAGTGATCCCCACGTATATTTAAACCTGTTACAAGCTAACTTGTGTCTTCGTGGTAGGGAAGGCATGGTAAGTATTGTGCAGGTGGTTCAGACGGACAGGTAAAAGTCACCAAACGGTGGCAAGTTTATTTCAGTAAATTCTATATGTTGCTTACTTGTAAATGAACTAAGGTAAGATAGAAAGACAACAAATAATATGCATGCTTCATTAAAACAATGTGTTGATTGGTATAGTTAGGTTAGCTCGCCTTCACCATAATATTTCGATGTACTGACCCTCATTGAAATAGGTTCACCGCAATAAGGAGAACCGAGCAAGGAGTTGAAGTCGTCTTTCCCGATCAGTCCAGCTGTAGGCGCATCCTGATCGTGTCACATTTTGAAGTACTTTTAGAAAGGAGCTAGCAACTCAATACACAATGCAACTCCGTGGGAAGGCCGTCATCCCGCCCGGAGGTCTTTGTCATTTTGAAGTTTAGTAAAGGGATATAATGTACAGGACTGCTATCTTATTTTGTGTCAACACTTTTGTAAGCCCGTGTGGCAAATTAGCTGACTCGTTCAAGAGTTTGTAATAGATGTTCATTATTAATAAAAAGAGAACTTTTTCTTATTTGAAATCTGTTTTTCAATTTATCTGCGTACTCTGAATATGTTCTCGTTATGCAAAAATACTCTAGCCTTATGCAGGCGCAACCCCAGGCCCGCACGGCGGTCACGCCCGGGGGACGCCCTTACGATTCTACGGATTCAGGGCATGACATGTTGGTAATAGAGCACAGCTTCAAGTTCCTTTGATTCTTATCAAAAAAGTTCCTTTAATAAATTCCTGTGCGAACTCTTGAACTAGTTAGGCCAAAATGAGATACGTTCATGCAATGAG
This sequence comes from Iris macrosiphon, assembly GCA_036927795.1. Classification (NCBI taxonomy): domain Eukaryota; kingdom Viridiplantae; phylum Streptophyta; class Magnoliopsida; order Asparagales; family Iridaceae; genus Iris; species Iris macrosiphon. Next base: position 8,919,610 of record JAYESA010000001.1, on the reverse strand, counting down.
TCCTTAATACATTATGATCCTAATGTAATTTACCTTCTTTTGAAGGAATGGAACCAGTGCAATCCTCAGCGCTAGCACCGGGCGAGACGCAAGGCCAGGAGAGTAGTTTTGGAACTTCGGAAAGTTTGCGAAGCCAGCAAGCCATGTCTCACGTTGATCCTATCCAGCAACTGATGCAGACATTGGAGGCAAACCAACAAAGAGATGATGCTCGCCAAGCCAAGTTCGAAAACAATCTAGAGGCTCGATTCTCAGTCCATCAAAAGCAGGTGGATGCCCTACAACAAATTGTGCAGACTTTGGCCTCCAAACAGTCCATGGCAACCGCAGCGACACCGGTGGAATAACCCGTGCTTGAAGTCGAGACGCCGCCAATTCCAAGGACGAGGGAAGTGACTGCCTTCGACTTTGGCAACTTCAAGAAAGTCTGCAATACACCATTCCAAGGGACTAAGGACCCAATCATTGCCCTAGATTAGCTCCCCAAACTTGAGGATCATTTCAAACTGCTTGAAGTACCGGAGGAGAAGCGCGTCGCATGCGCTCAAATACGGCTCCGCCTTAACGCGCACGATTGGTAGGACGTGCATCGACGATCTCTTCAAGTTGACCATGGAGAGGAGGCGATCTCGTGGGTGACTTTTTGTGCCATGTTTAAAGAGGAGTTTATACCCCCTCCCGTGTGCCATCAGAAGAAAAATGAGTTTGTACAACTGTGGCAGGGCAGCATGACAGTCAAACAGTATTCCGCCGAATTCAACCGACTCTCCAAATTCGCTAGCGCCTATTTACCTGATGTAGTAAGTTGAGATAGAAGGTTTGAAGGTGGTCTAAGCCCTGCCATCCATGCGCACATAGTCGTTCATCAGTACAAGACTATGCGGGAAGTCATGAATCACGCTCTATCTCTTGAACTACAGTATCCTCATCTTGCTACTGGCGCTGTGCATACCTCCAATCACAGATGCTAAAGCAACGATAGAGGAAACACCGCTGCAAAATGTCCCAACAATGGTGGACCACAGAGAGGGAACCCAGGGCAGCTATGTTACTTTTGTAGAAAGCATGGGCACGCTAGGAAAGATTCCCGCTTGAGACTTGGGTTATGCCTCGCTAGTAGAGAACCAGGCCATGCCATTAGCTCCTGTCCGAACCTTCCTGATCGTCGCCCTCAATATAATGTTTCCTAGCGATAGGTTCTATTCTTAAGTTTCGGGACAAAACTTCCAATTAGTTGTGTAGGATATGGCACACCGTTCCTCCTATTCGAGGAGCGCGGCTAAGAAATACAAGACGGTATCGTTCGATCGGGATAGATTGAAACAAGAACTCATCCTCGTTATGGATTTGTTTCTTCGGAATCGATTCCCATATTCAGTGGACCGTGCCCCCGGGATCGACTTAGCGGCAGAGTCAGGAGGGACCTCTCCGTTGCATCTTTTGTTGCCTCAGATTTCGATGTCGCTTGTTGCTTTCGTGCTTTGAGTTGGTTTTGGATTGCTTGTGTTTTCTTGAACGGTTTCGATAGATTTCATTGTTTTCGTTCATGAACTGCATTTCAATTTCGAGTTTGGAAAGAGAGGAAGAGGTATTAATTAGTTGTTCATGGCAATATAGGTGAACGTGCAGTAGATGACGTACAAGCGGAGTCTTGAAGCGTCTCTTCCCTTCTTCCTTCCAACCAACTAAGTGAGTGGCCACCATCCCGATTAGCTAGCCCTTCTTCCAAGTCTTCACACCTAAAAATCTTGTATCCTTGTTGTCCCGATCAGACGATACCAAGTATTAACTAAAAGATGTCATGATAAAAAGGGAATAGACTTGGATTATATATTGCTGGTTAACTAAACTTGTGAACGGTTATCTTATTGTATGCTAGTTCGTTTCAATGTTCTATACATGCTTCAATTTTAGTTAGAATACATCTTCTTCTATAATTGTGCTAAGTATGGATCATATCTTGTATGCGAATAATTGTTCAGGGAGGCTATACAAAATGAATCATGCAATATTGCTTGCCTTGTACTCGTGTTACCCCAACTGCATGAATTGTTAACTTAGTAAACATACCGTTCGATCAAGGACAACTTGTGCACAAGGTCAAGGGTTATGTGGACGGTCGCTGGGGCACTGGCACCGCCGATCCGGGCGAAACTTCGTGTGTAGTCATCGTGTACGGGACGGGATGGCTTGCAACTTATCGTGTACTCTTGTTGTATGCTATCCATGTCCTTGACTATGTCCATTATGGCATCACGCCAGTGATCCCCACGTATATTTAAACCTGTTGCAAGCTAACTTGTGTCTTCGTGGTTGAGAAGGCATGGTAAGTATTGTGCAGATGGTTCAGACGGGCAGGTAAAAGTCACCAAACGGTGGCAAGTTCATTTCAGTAAATTCTATATGCTGCTTACTTGTAAATGAACTAAGGTAAGATAGAAAGACAACAAATAATATGCATGCTTCATTAAAACTACGTGTTGATTGGTATAGTTTGGTTAGCTCGCCTTCACCAGTACATTTTGATGTACTGACCCTCGTTAAAACAGGTTCACCGTACTAAGGAGAACTGAGCGAGGAGTTGAAGTTATCTTTCCTGATCCAGTCCAGCTGAAGGCGCATCCTGATCGTGCCACATTTTGAAGTACTTGAAGAAAGGAGCTAGCAACTCAATATACAATGCAACTCCGTGGGAAGGCCGTCATCCCGCCCGGAGGTCTTTATCATTTTAAAGTTTAGTAAAGGGATATAATGTACAGGACTGCTATCTCATTTTATGTCAACACTTTTGTAAGCCCGTGCGGTTAGCTGACTCGTTTAAGAGTTTGTAATAGATGTTCATTATTAATAAAAAAAGAACTTTTCCATGTTTCAAATCTGTGTTTCAATTTATCTGTGTACTCTAAATATGTGCTCGTTATACAAAAATACTCTAGCCTTGTGCGGGCGCAACCCCAGGCCCATACGGCGGTCACGCCCGGGGGACACCCTTACGATTCTACGGATTCGGGGCGTGACATGTTGGTAATAGAGCACAGCTTCAAGTTCCTTTGATTCTTATCGAAAAAGTTCCTTTAACAAATTCCTGTGCGAACTCTTGAACTCGTTAGGCCAAAATGAGATACGTTCATGCAATGAGTCCATAATACATTATGATCCTAATGTAATTTACCTTCTTTTGAAGGAATGGCACCAGCGCAATCCTCAGCGCTAGTACCGGGCGAGACATAAGGCCAGGAGAGTAGTTTTGGCACTTCGAAAAGTTTGCGATGCTAGCAAGCCATGTCTCACGTCGATCCTATCCAGTAACTGATGCAGACGTTAGAGGCAAACCAACAAAGAGATGATGCTCGCCAAGCCAAGTTCGAAAATAATCTAGAGCCTCGATTCTCAGTCCAACAAAAGCAGGTGGATGCCCTGCAACAAATCATGCAGACTTTGGCCTCCAACCAGTCTGCGGCAACAACAGCAACATCGGTGGAACAGCATGTGCTTAAAGTCGAGATGCCGCCAATTCCAAGGACGAGGGAAATGACTTCCTTCGACTTTGGCGACTTCAAGAAAGTCTGCAATACGCCATTCCAAGGGACTGAGGACCCAATCGTGGCCCTAGATTGGCTCGCCGAACTTGAGGATCATTTTAAACTGCTTGAAGTACTGGAGGATAAGCACGTTGCATGCGCTCAAATACAGCTTCGCCTTAACACGCACGATTGGTGGGACATGCATCAATAATCTCTTCAAGTTGACCATGGAGAGGAGGCGATCTCGTGGGTGAATTTTTGTGCTACGTTTGAAGAGGAGTTTATACCCCCTTCCATGTGCCATTAGAAGGAAAATGAGTTTGTACAACTGTGACAGGGCAGCACGATAGTCAAACAGTATTTCGTCGAATTCAACCGACTCTTTAAATTCGCTATCGCCTATTTACCTGATGCAGCAAGTCGAGCTAGAAGGTTTAAAGATGGTCTGCGCCCTGTCATCCAGGCGCACGTAGTCATTCATCAGTACAAGACTATGCAGGAAGTCATGAATCACGCTCTATCTCTTGAACCACAGTATCCTCATATTGCTGCTGGCGCTGTGCATACCTCCAATCACAGACGCTAAAGCAACGATAGAGGAAATACTGCTGCAAAGCGTCCCAACAATGATGGACCACAGAGAGGGAACCCAGGGCAGCTATGTTACTTCTGCAGGAAGCATGGGCACGCTAGGAAAGATTACCGCTTGAGACTTGGGTTATTCCTCGCTTGTGGAGAACCAAGCCATGCCATTAACTCCTCTCCGAACCTTCCTGATCGTCACCCACAACGTAATGTTCCTAGCGGTAGGTTCTATTCTTAAGTTTCGGGATAAAACTTCCAATTAGGTTGGTAGGATGTGGCACCCTGTTCCTCCTATTCGAGGAGCGCGGCTAAGAAATACAAGATGGTATCGTTCGATCGGAATAGATTAAAACAAGAACTCGTCCTCGTTATGGATTTGTTTCTTCGAAATTGATTCCCATATTCAGTGGATCGTGCCTCCGGGATCGACTTAGCGGCAGAGTCAGGAGGGACCTCTCTGCTGCATCTTTTGTTGCCTCAGATTTTGATATCGCTTGTTACTTTCGTGCTTTGAGTTGGTTTTGGATTGCTTGTGTTTTCTTGAACGGTTTTGATAGATTTTATTGTTTTTGTTCGTGAACTGCATTTTAATTTTGAGTTTGGAAAGAGAGGAAGAGGTATTAATCAGTTGTTCGTGGCAATGTAGGTGAACGACCAGTAGGCGACCTACAAGCGGAGTCTTGAAGCGCCTCTTCCCTTCTCCCTTCCAACCAACTAAGTGAGTGGCCACCATCCCGATTAGCTAGCCCTTCTTCCAAGTCTTCACACCTAAAAATCTTGTATCCTTGTTGTCCCGATTAGACGATACCAAGTATTAACTAAAAGATATCAAGATAAAAAGGGAATAGACTTGGATTATATATTACTGGTCAACTAAACTTGTGAACGGTTATCTTATTATATGCTGGTTCATTTTAATGTTCTATACATGCTTCAATTTTAGTTAGAATACATCTTCTTCTATAATTGTGCTAAGTATGGATCATATCTTGTATGCGAATAATTATTCAGGGAGGCTATGCAAAATGAATCATGCAATACTGCTTGTCTTGTACTCGTGTTGTCCTAACTGCATGAATTGTTAACTTAGTAAACAAATCGTTCGATCACGGACAACTTGTGCACAAGGTCAAGGGTTCTGTGGACGGTCGCTGGGGTACTGGCACCGATCTGATCTGGACAGAACTTCGGTGTAGTCATCATGTACGGGATGGGATGGGATAGCTTGCAGCGCATCATGTACTCTCATTGCATGATATCCTTGTCCTTGACTATGTCCATTATGGCATCACGCTAGTGATCCCTACGTATATTTAAACCTGTTGCAAGCTAACTTGTGTCTTCGTGGCAGGGAAGGCATGGTAAGTATTGTGCATGTGGTTCAGACGGGGAGGTAAAAGTCACCAAACGGTGGCAAGTTTATTTTAGTAAATTTTATATGCTGCTTACTTGTAATTGAACTAAGGCAAGATAGAAAGACAACAAATAATATGCTTGCTTCATTAAAACAACGTGTGGATTGGTATAGTTGGGTTAGCTCGCCTTCACCAGTATATTTCAATGTACTGACCCTCATTGAAACAGGTTCACCGCACTAAGGAGAACCGAGCGAGGAGTTAAAGTCGTCTTTCCTGATCCAGTCCAGCTGTAGGCGCATCCTGATCGCACCACATATTGAAGTACTTGAAGAAAGGAGCTAGCAACTCAATACACAATGCAGCTCCGTGGGAAGGCCGTCATCCCGCCCGGAGGTCTTTGTCGTTTTAAAGTTTAGTAAAGGGATATAATATACAGGAATGCTATCTCATTTTGTGTCAACACTTTTGTAAGCACGTACGGTAAATTAGCTGACTCGTTCAAGAGTTTGTAATAGACGTTCATTATTAATAAAAAGAGAACTTTTTTATGTTTCAAATATGTGTTTCAATTTATTTGCGTACTCTGAATATGTGCTCGTTATGCAAAAATACTCTAGCCTTGTACGGGCGCAACCCAGGCCCGCACGGCGGTCACGCCCTGGGGATGCCCCTACGATTCCACAAAATTGGGGTGTGACAAATATGCTCAAAGTGCAAATGTTTACTGGACTTGATTTGCTTGATTGTTTCGATTGAGTACGGCGAGGGATGGCACTATCGCTGCTCGGAATATCGAGAAGTTTATCCTTAAAGTTTCAAGGATAAAACTTTAGTTTATCCTTGAAGTTTCGAGGATAAAACTTTTTATTGGTAGGTAAGTATGTAATGCCCCACTTTGCGTCGGTATTATGTATCAGGTGAGTGGGCAGAACTTCGTTCTCTGATTCTTGCATACCTTAATAATAATATAAGTTTTTGCTTGTAATATTTTCATAAGAGAATGATAGAACCTGCTTTGCATGATAATGAACAAACTCACCTAGCTTATCTTTGAAACGAATATGTCTGCTTAAATAATCTTGAAATGCTTGTCTAAAAGTGCATGAACATGTTCACTATCGCCTATGCTTTGAGAGAACCATATTGTGTGCCTGAATATGTTCAAATGATAAGGTGGTGTCACGCCCCGATCTCCCACAGGCAAATCGGCCGTTCCCGCTAGGCGGGAATCACCCTCGCCAGCGCTCCCGCGGAACGATCACTTGACCCATCCGGGCGTGATGCCGCACGAGCGTTGTAGCACCCCGTTCTCCCGGTGCGAAGAGTGCGGCTAAGAAACACAAGACGGTGTCGTTCGATCGGGATATATTGAATTAAGAACTCGTCCTCGTTATGGATTTGTTTCTTCGGAATCGATTCCCATATTCAGTGGACTGCGCCCCGAGGATCGGCTTAGCGGCAGAGTCAGGAGGGACCTCTCCGCTGCTATCTTTTATTGCCTCGGTTTTCGATCTCGCTTGTTGCTTTCGTGCTTTGAGTTGGTTTTGGGATTTGCTTGTTTTTCTTGAACGGTTTCGATGGTTTTCATTATTTTTGTTCATTGAACTGCACTTAAATTCCGAGATTGGAAATAGAGAAAGAGGTATTGATCAAGCTGTTCGTGTGCAGGTGAACAAGCAGTAGGCGGCTTGCGAGCGGAGTCGTGAAGCGCCTCTTTCCTTCTCCCTTCCAAAATCTAAGTGAGTGGCTACCAACCCGATTAGCTAGCCCTGCTTCCAAGCTTCACATCTAATAAATCTGCAATCTTCTTTGCCCCGATCAAATGATACCAAATAATAATAAAAGAAACCAAGATAAAAGACAATAGACTTGGTTATTATGCTTGTCAATTAAACCTATGAACTGTTGCCTTATCGTATGCTTGTTCGTGCAAATGTTCTATTAATTACGCTAAGTATGACACACACCTTGTATTGTGCATAATTGTTCAGGGAGGCTATGCTAAATAAATTATGCATTACTACTTGTCGTGCACTCGTGTTCTTACACTCGTGTTGCCTCAAGTGCATGAATTGTTAACTTGTTAATCGTGTTCGATCATGGACAACTTGTGCACAAGGTATAGTTCTGCGGACGGTCGCTGGGGCACTGGCACCGATCCGATCCGGGCGAAACTCGTGTAATAGTCATCGTGTACGGGACAAGATGGCTTGCAGCGCCTCGTGTACTATCGTTGTATGCTATCCTTGTCTCGGACTATTCCACTATGGCAATCATGCAAGTGATCATCGTGTATATTTAAACCTGTTGCAACCTAACTTGTGTCTTCGTGGCAGGAAAGGCATGGTATGTATTGTGCAGGTAATTCAGACGGGCAGGTAAAATCCACCGAACGGTGGCACGTTCATTTTTAGTAAATTCTATATGCTGATTACTTGTAAATGAACTAAGGCAAGATAGAAACCCATAAATATGCATGCTTCATTTAAAACAACGTATTGATTGGTATAGTTCGGCTAGCTCGCCTTCACCAGCATGTTTTGATATGCTGACCCTCGTTGAAATAGGTTCTCCGCATTAAGGCAAACCGAGCGAAGAGCCAAAGTCGTCTACCCGATCCAGTCCAGCTGTTGGCGCATCTTTACCGCGCCCCCTGAAGCATTTTAAAGACAGGAGCTGTAACTCTTCATACACAAATGCAGCTCCGTGGCAAAGCTATCCTCCAGCATGGAGGTCTTTATTATTTTGAGTTTATAAAGGGATGTAATGTACAGGACTGCTATCTCATTTTGAGTCAACACTTTTGTAAGCCGTTCGGCATATTAGCTGACTCGTTCAGGAGTTTGTAATAGATGTTCATTATCAATAAAGAGAACTTTTCCATGTTTCAAATCTGTGTTTCAATTTATCTGCGTACTCTGAATATGTGCTTGCTATGCAAATCATTAAAGCCTTGTGCGGGCGCAACCCCAGGCCCGCACGGCGGTCACGATTCAGGGGACGCCTCAATTGATTCTACAGAATTGGGTCGTGACATAGTGGTATCAGAGCACAGATTCAAAGTTCCTTAGACTTCGTGCTGGAAAAGTTCCTTTAACGATCAAATTCCTATGCGAACTCTTGAACTCGCTAGGCCAAAATGAGATACGTTCATGCAATACGTCCATAATACATTATGATCCTAATATAATTTACCTTCTTTTGAAAGAATGGCTCCAGCGCAATCTGCAGCGCAAACACCGGACGAAACACAAGGCCAAGAAAGTAGTTCGAACACTTCGGGAAGTTCAAGGAGCCAGCGAGCCGTGCCAAGCATCGATCCCATCCAGCAAATATTGCGGATGTTGGAGAAAAACCAACAAAGGGACGAGGATCGCTATGAACGGGCCGAGAAGCGAGCAGAAGAGAGTCAGCTCAAGTTTTAAGACAATATAGAAGCACGATTCTCAGTCCAACAGAAGCAGGTAGATACCCTGCAGCAGATCGTTCAGACTTTGGCATCCAACCAGTCCGCGGCAATGCTAGCGACTCCGGTGGAATAGCTCGTGCTTGAAGTAGAGACGCCGCAAATTCTAAGGGCGAGGGACGTGACTACCTTCGACTTTGGCCACTTCAAGAAAGTCTGCAACACCCCATTCAACGGGACTGAGGACCCAGTCATAGCTCTAGATTGGTTGGCCGAACTTGAAGATCACTTCGCTCTACTAGAGGTCCCCGAAGAAAAGCGCGTCGCCTGCGCGCAACTACACCTCCGACTCAATGCGCATGATTGGTGGGACGTACATCGACGATCTCTCCAATTTGATCACGGAAAGGAGGCAATCTCGTGGACGACTTTTCGTGCCACGTTCGAAGAGGAGTTTGTACCCCCTCCAGTACAACGTCAAATGGAAAACGAGTTCGTGCAGCTGCGGCAAGGCAGCATGACAGTTAAGGAGTACTCTGCCGAATTCAACCGACTCTCCAAATTTGCTAGGGCCTATTTACCTGATGTAGCGAGTCGAGCTAGAAGGTTTGAAGGTGGACTATGCCCTGTCATCCATTCGCACGTAGCCGTACATCAGTATCGTACAATGCGTAAAGTCATAAATCACGCCCTATCGCTTGAACCACACTATCCTCACGTTCCTGCCGGCGCTGTGCATACCTACAATCACAAACGCCAAAGCAACGACAGAGGAAATACTGCTACAAAGCGCCCTAACAACGAAGGGCACCAAAGAGGGAACCCAGGGCCATCGTGTAATTTCTATAAAAAGCGTAGGCACACTGCCAACAATTGTCGCTTGAGACTTAGGTTATGCCTAGCGTGTGGACAATCAGGCCATGCCATTAATTCCTGTCCGAACCTTCCTGATCGTCGTCCCTAACGAAATGCTCCCTAACGGTAGGTCCTATTCTTATGTTTCGGGACGAAACTTCCAATTAGTTGGGTAGGATGTAGCGCCCCGTTCTCCCGGTACGGAGAGTGCGGCTAAGAAACACAAGACGGTGTCGTTCGATCGGGATAGATTGAATTAAGAACTCGTCCTCGTTATGGATTTGTTTCTTCGAAATCGATTCCCATATTCAGTGGACTGCGCCTCGAGGATCGGCTTAGCGGCAGAGTCAGGAGGGACCTCTCTGCTGCTATCTTTTATTGCCTCAGTTTTTGATGTCGCTTGTTGCTTTCGTGCTCTGAGTTGGTTTTGGGATTTGCTTGTTTTCTTTGAACGATTTCGATGGTTTTTATTGTTTTCATTCATTGAACTGCACTTAAATTCCGAGATTGGAAAGAGAGGAAGAGGTATTGATCAAGCTGTTCGTGTGCAGGTGAACGAGCAGTAGACGGCTTACGAGCGGAGTTGTGAAGCGCCTCTTTCCTTCTCCCTTCTAAAATCTAAGTGAGTGGCTACCAACCCGATTAGCTAGCCCTGCTTCCAAGCTTCACATCTAATAAATCTGCAATCTTCTTTGCCCCGATCAAACGATACCAAATAATAATAAAAGAAACCAAGATAAAAGACAATAGACTTGGTTATTATGCTTGTCAATCAAACCTGTGAACTGTTGCCTTATCGTATGCTTGTTCGTGCAAATATTCTATGAATTATGCTAAGTATGATACACACCTTGTATTGTGCATAATTGTTCAGGGAGGCTATGCTAAATAAATCATGCATTACTACTTGTCGTGCACTCGTGTTCTTTCACTCGTGTTGCCTCAACTGCATGAATTGTTAACTTGTTAATCGTGTTCGATCATGGATAACTTGTGCACAAGGTATAGTTCTTCGGACGGTCGCTGGGGCACTGGCACCGATCTGATCCGGGCAAAACTCGTGTAATAGTCATCGTGTACGGGATAAGATGGCTTGCAGCGCCTCGTGTACTATCGTTGCATGCTATCCTTGTCTCGGACTAGTCCACTATGGCAATCATGCCAGTGATCATCGTGTATATTTAAACCTATTGCAAACTAACTTGTGTCTTCGTGGCAGAGAAGGCATGGTAAGTATTGTGCAGGTAATTCAGACGGGCAGGTAAAATCCACCGAACGGTGGCACGTTCATTTTCAGTAAATTCTATATGCTGCTTACTTGTAAATAAACTAAGGCAAGATAGAAACCCACAAATATACATGCTTCATTTAAAACAACGTATTGATTGGTATAGTTCGGCTAGCTTGCCTTCACCAGCATGTTTCGATATGCTGATCCTCGTTGAAACAGGTTCTCCGCATTAAGGCGAACCGAGCGAGGAGCCGAAGTCGTCTACCCGATCCAGTCCATATCACGACCCAATTCCATAGAATCATTTGAGGCATCCTCCGAATCGTGACCGCCGTACGGGCCTGGAGTTGCGCCCGTACAAGGCTTTAATGATTTGCATAGCAAGCACATATTCAGAGTACGCAGATAAATTGAACACAGATTTGAAACATAGAAAAGTTCTCTTTATTGATAATGAACATCTATTACAAACTCTTGAACGAGTTAGCTAATATGCCGAGCGGCTTACAAAAGAGATGACTCAAAATGAGATAGCAGTCCTGTACATTATATCCCTTTATAAACTCAAAACGATAAAGACCTCCAGGCTGGAGGATCGCTTTGCCACGGAGCTGCATTTGTGTATGAAGAGTTACAGCTTCGGACTTCAAAAGGCTTCGAGGGCGCGGTGAAGATGCACCAACAGCTGGACTGGATTGGGAAGACGACTTCGGCTCCTCGCTCGGTTCGTCTTGGTGCAGAGAACCTGTTTCAACGAGGGTCAGCATATCGAAACATGCTGGTGAAGGCGAGCTAGCCGAACTATACCAATCAACACGTTGTTTAGTGAAGCATGCATATTTTGTGGGTTTCTATCTTGCCTTAGTTCATTTACAAGTAAGTAGCATATAGAATTTACTGAAAATGAACGTGCCACCGTTCGATGGATTTTACCTGCCCGTCTGAATTACCTGCACAATACTTACCATGCCTTCCCTGAAACGAAGACATAAGTTAGTATGCAACAGGTTTAAATATACATAGGATCACTGGCTTGATGCCACGAAAGGACAGGTTATAGTCTCAAGACACAAATGATATACAACGCAGATGGCGAGCCCCGCTGCATAACACTTTGCCCCATAACATACGACTATACATACGTTCCGTCCGGATCGGATCGGTCCCGGCGCCTCGGTGACCGTCCGCGGAACTCATAACATACCTTTTGCACAAGTTGTCCGTGATCAAGAGCACTCATAGAATTAGTTCCATAGCATAACAGTTTTGCATAGTCATCCTGACAGTTTATTTCATAACAAGCATATATTTCCATACTTAGCACGATTCATAGAACAGTTATAAATGAACTAGCATACAGGATGATAACCGTTCATAAGTTTAGTTGACAAGCAATATTTCCAAGTCTATTCCCTTTTTATCATGATCTCTTTTATTATTACTTGGTATCGTTTGATCGGGGCGAAGGAGTGAGGCTTGGAAGAAAGGCTAGCTAATCAGGTTGGTAGCCACTCATTTAGATTTTGGAAAGAAGAAGGAAAGAGGCACTTCACGACTCCGCTCGCAAGCCGCCTACTGCTCGTTCATCTGCACACGAACAGCTCGATTAATACTTCTTTCTCTCTTTCCAATCTCGGAATAGAAATGTAGTTCAATGAACGAAAACAATAAAAACCATCGAAATCGTTCAAGAAAAACAAGCAAATCCTAAAACCAACTCAAAGCACGAAAGCAACAAGCGACATCGAAAACCGAGGCAATAAAAGATAGCAGCGGAGAGGTCCCTCCTGACTCTGCCGCTAAGCCGATCCTTGGGGCGCAGTCCATTGAATATGGGAATCAATTCCGAAGAAACAAATCCATAACGAGGACAAATTCTTAATTCAATCTATCCCGATCGAACGATACTGTCTTGTGTTTCTTAGCTGCGCTCCTCGAATAGGAGGTACGGGGCGCTACATCCTACCCAACTAATTGGAAGTTTCGTCCTGAAACTTAGGAATAGAACCAACCGTTAGGGATTATTGGGTTGAGGCAGGAGCTTAGAGGGGAGTGGACAATCCCGAGCTACGTGGCCTGGCCCGCCACAGTTGAAGCATAGACCTTTTCTGCTGTAACATCTATCAGTAGTGTGCCCTTGCCTTTTACAGTAATCACAGAATGGTCTCGGGTTTTCTTTTTGTGAACCGTCGTGGTTAGGGCATTTTGCAGTGGTATTTCCTCTATCGTTGCCTTGGCGTTTGTGATTGTAGGTATGCACAGCGCCGATGGAAACGTGAGGATACTGCGGTTCGAGAGATAGGACGTGATTCATGACTTCTCGCATTATCCCGTACTGATTGTTGACCATGTGCGAATAGATGGCAGGGCGTAGTCCACCTTCAAACCTTCTGGCTCGACTCGCTGCATCAGGTAAATAGGCCCTAGCAAATTTGGAGAGTCGGTTGAATTCGGCGGAGTACTCTTTAACTATCATCCTGCCTTGCCTCAGTTGCACGAAGTCATTTTCCATTTGACGTTGTACTGGAGGGGGTATAAACTCCTCTTCGAACGCGGTACGAAAGGTCATCCACGAGATCGCCTCCTCTCCATGATCAAATTGGAGAGATCGTCGATGCACGTCCCACCAATCGTGTGCGTTGAGGCGGAGCTGTAGTTGCGCGCAGGCGACGCGCTTATCTTCGGGGACCTCTAGCAGAGCGAAGTGATCTTCTAGTTCTGCTAGCCAATCTAGAGCTACCACTGGGTCCTCAGTCCCGTTGAATGGGGTGTTGCAGACTTTCTTGAAGTATCCCAAGTTGAAGGCAGTCACATCCCTCGGCCTTGGAATTTGTGGCGTCTCTACTTCAAGCACGGGCTGTTCCACCGGAGTCGTTGCTGTTGCGGCAGAATGGTTGGCAGCCAAAGTCTAAACGATCTGTTGCAGGGCATCTACCTGCTTCTGTTGGGCTGAGAATCTGGTCTCTAGATTACTCTCGAGCTTGGCTTGGCGAGCATCGTCTCGTTGCCGTTGCGATTCTAACATTTGCATTACCCGCTCAAGCGGGTCGACTTGAGATATGCCTCGTTGGCTCCGAGAGCTTCCCGAAGTGCCCGAACTGCTTTCTTGTGTTTCGTTAGGTGCTTGCGCTGCAGATTGCGCTGGTACTATTCCTTCAAAAGAAGGTAAATTATATTAGGATCATAATGTATTATGGACTTATTGCATGAACGTATCTCATTTTGGCCTAGCGAGTTCAAGAGTTCGCACAGGAATTTGATCGTTAAAGAAACTTTTCCAGCACGAAGTCTAAGGAACTTGAATCTGTGCTCTGATACCACTATGTCACGACCCAATTCCGTAGAATCGTTTGAGGCGTCCCCCAAATCGTGACCGCCGTACGGGCCTGGAGTTGCGCCCGTACAAGGCTTTAATGATTTGCATAGCAAGCACGTATTCAGAGTACGCAGATAAATTGAACACAGATTTGAAACATAGAAAAGTTCTCTTTATTGATAATGAACATCTATTACAAACTCTTGAACGAGTTAGCTAATATGCCGAGCGGCTTACAAAAGAGATGACTCAAAATGAGATAGCAGTCGTGTACATTACATCCCTTTATAAACTTAAAACGATAAAGACCTCCAGGCTGGAGGATCGCTTTGCCACGGAGCTGCATTTGTGTATGAAGAGTTGCAGCTTCGGACTTCAAAAGGCTTCGAGGGCACGGTGAAGATGCGCCAACAGCTGGACTGGATCGGGAAGACGACTTCGGCTCCTCGCTCGGTTCGCCTTGGTGCGGAGAACCTGTTTCAACGAGGGTCAGCATATCGAAACATGCTGGTGAAGGCGAGCTAGCCGAACTATACCAATCAACACGTTGTTTAGTGAAGCATGCATATTTTGTGGGTTTCTATCTTGCCTTAGTTCATTTACAAGTAAGCAGCATATAGAATTTACTGAAAATGAACGTGCCACCATTCGGTGGATTTTACCTGCCCGTCTGAATTACCTGCACAATACTTACCATGCCTTCCCTGAAACGAAGACACAAGTTAGTATGCAACAGGTTTAAATATACATAGGATCACTGGCTTGATGCCATGAAGGGACGGGTTATAGTCTCAAGACACAAATGATATACAATGCAGGTGGCGAGCCCCGCTGCATAACACTTTGCCCCATAACATACGACTATACATACGTTCCGTCCGGATTGGATCGGTCCCGACGCCCCGGTGACCGTCCGCGGAACTCATAACATACCTTGTGCACAAGTTGTCCGTGATCAAGAGCACTCATAGAATTAGTTCCATAGCATAACAGTTTTGCATAGTCATCCTGACAGTTTATTTCATAACAAGCATATATTTCCATACTTAGCACGATTCATAGAACAGTTATAAACGAACTAGCATACAGGATGATAACCGTTCATAAGTTTAGTTGACAAGCAATATTTCCAAGTCTATTCCCTTTTTATCTTGATCTCTTTTATTATTACTTGGTATCGTTTGATCGGGGCGAAGGAGTGAGGCTTGGAAGCAAGGCTAGCTAATCGGGTTGGTAGCCACTCACTTAGATTTTGGAAAGAAGAAGGAAAGAGGCACTTCACGACTCCGCTCGCAAGCCGCCTACTGCTCGTTCACCTGCACACGAACAGCTCGATTAATACTTCTTCCTCTCTTTCCAATCTCGGAATAGAAATGCAGTTCAATGAACGAAAACAATGAAAACCATCAAAACCGTTCAAGAAAAACAAGCAAATCCCTAAACCAACTCAAAGCACGAAAGCAACAAGCGACATCGAAAACCGAGGCAATAAAAGATAGCAGCGGAGAGGTCCCTCCTGACTCTGCCGCTAAGCCGATCCTTGGGGCGCAGTCCACTGAATATGGGAATCGATTCCGAAGAAACAAATCCATAACGAGGACGAGTTCTTAATTCAATCTATCCCGATCGAACGATACCGTCTTGTGTTTCTTAGCCGCGCTCCTCGAATAGGAGGAACGGGGCGCTACAGTCCAGCTGTTGGCGCATCTTTACCGCGCCCCCTGAAGCATTTTGAAGACAGGAGCTGCAACTCTTCATACACAAATGCAGCTCCGTGGCAAAGCTATCCTCCAGCCTGGAGGTCTTTATCATTTTGAGTTTATAAAGGGATGTAATGTACAGGACTGCTATCTCATTTTGAGTCAACACTTTTGTAAGCCGTTCGGCATATTAGCTGACTCATTCAGGAGTTTGTAATAGATGTACATTATCAATAAAGAGAACTTTTCTATGTTTTAAATCTGTGTTTCAATTTATCTGCGTACTCTGAATATGTGCTTGCTATACAAATCATTAAAGCCTTGTGCGGGCGCAACCCCAGGCCCGTACGACGGTCACGATTCGGGAGACGCCTCAATTGATTCTACGAAATTAGGTCGTGACAAGCGTGATCCACGCCCGTGCAAGGCCATGGTTCATTGGCTGGCGGCAAGAGTTCTAAGCCACAGAGTCGCACAGATTGTTCGAGTGTAGTGGAGTCATGAACGCATAAGCGATCGGTAATATATTCACTGAGTTGATAATATATATAGCGGAAGCATTGAAACACAAGTTGAAGTAAAGCAAGCTTTTTTATTGATATGAACATGTGTTACAGGCGGCGTATAGCCGAGATTACAAGTCGCTCAAGCCTCTCTCTCTCTCTGAAATAGTAAAAGCGTGCCAAGTGGCTACAATCGCGGAATGATTGTACAGGCGATGTTCAGGCGACGCTCCAACATTATGTCTTATATATGTGCTTCTGTTCCGGATGCACCGTTGCAAGGCTTCAGAGGGAACTCCTGGCCTTAGCATGTACGAAGGTGGCATCCGCACCGAACGAGGTTCTCCCGCACCCTGTATACAAACTGGTGGATTATCAGTACATTGAATGCACTGGTGGGGAAGCTACTCGCCCGCTCGACAAATCCAAACACGTACTATAAGTTCCGTGCATAACTATTAAATTGTCTTTCTAGTTGCCTTAGGATCAGTTTCATGCAAACATTGAATAGCTTATCATGTCGGGCAGTACGCGGTGCAATGTTTGAGGAAACACGGTGAGACTTACCAACTTACCATTTCTCCTTCCATGTCCAAGGCAAACATGATTAATTTAAGCACGGTAAGTATAAACATTCTGGAGGTATAGCATATGCAAATACGAGGGTTCTTATAACATGATCGTTCAGGTGTTAAGTTATTCATTGATGCTATGCAATGACTCGTACGCGGATAGCCGCTAAGTGAGGATGACTTGTTTATCTTCCATTTTATAAGCAAGCATGCAGTAGGTTTAAACACACATGAAAATCACATGATGCATTGCAATCCAGATTCACACGATAAACACACGAGGCATTGCAAGCATATACACACGATGATCACTGGCTTGATGCCATAATGAACTAGTCAAGGACAAGGATAGCATACAACGAGAAAACACGAGGAGCTCATAAAATACGATGCGTTGAAAGTTATCCCGTCCGAACACGATTGACTATAAACACGAAGTCTGCCCGGATCGGATCGGTACCAGTACCCCAGCACCGTCCGCAGAACTTATATCCTTATGCACAAGTTGTCCATGATCGAACACGATTATTAATTCACACTTCATGCAGTTGAGGCAACATGAGCACACGACAAGCAGTATTACATGATTTATTTAGCTATTGGATATGCACAGTCTCCTGGGCTGATGTAAGCCCGTACGAGGGAGACTTGTAGGGAGATCCGAATACCTGAATGAGTCTTGCCACATGAGCATGATTCTTTTACTTGGCATGATGCAGTCCCCTGAATCGGGAACTGCCTTGGTGACCTAACGGTCTCGGATACTTGCAGGTTTATTCAGGCACGGAATGACTACTTGGTAGTCTTCCGAGGTTTGGATGAAAACAATGCAACATTCAAGCAGACAAGCATGTGTTTCTAAGGAACACAGGTAAACACGTTTGCTCGGACCCGAAGGTAAGCCGAGAGATAAAGCCGTTAGGAACTCAGCATACGAGGGTCTGAATATAAGCAGTATTTCAATTTCTATGTTCTAGCATAAGCATTACCAGTTAGGATTATTCCCTTAGCTAGGTGCGTTGGATTTATTAGCATGCAGGGGGTGAATCACCTAGCGACTAGCATGAATATTCCAGATTTTATGTGTGCTGGCTAAGCAAAGACAAGTTCACCGTAGCCACCCACCTTAGCGATGATTCGCCTCGGTAGAGCGATACGTCAAGCGAGCCTCTGAAAGCCTAAGCTGAATTCCTGTAGGGACAAGTCTGGATATCCTTTGCTTTTTGTTTGAGGCAAAGCGGGTCGGGACAGCTGCACTATTGCCGTTTGAGACGGCAGTCCGCTTGAGCGGAACGGGGTGTTACATTCTACCCAACTCAGAAAAAGTCTCGTCCTCGAAACTTACTAAGGACAGCAGTAATCTAGGGTTGAGGCAATCCTAGACAAGTCGTTGTACTTGTTCATTTGGATATTCACTTGCACAAGCGTCGAAATCAGCATATCGCTTAGACTGGATCGTGCGCACTTTCGAAGGGCCCCTCTAGTGTGAACACGTCAACCAGCTTAGTGATAGCGAAGTCTTAGCACTCGAGTTTCACCTTTTCATAAGTCTTGGATGGTGCACTAGTTCAAGGCATCCCTCAAATAGATGCATTCAACCAAACTTAGAGTTAGTGAAATCAGACAAGCTACTAGCGATACTCTCAAGGGTTCGCACAGGTTGGCACAAGGCCACTCGCAGCATGCAACCAGACAAGCAATCATATCATTCAAAATGCATTTTGAAAGTATTTAGACTTATTGTTAGAACATCCATTCGAGGCATTGAGAGAGAGCGTGCACATAACCCACGAACGAGCTTTCGAAACAGAGATAATCGAAATGAATTCCAAGGGCGTATAAGCCAGGCTCTGATACCATCATGTCACGCCCCGATCTCCCGCAGGCAAATCGGCCGTTCCCGCTAGGCGGGAATTATAACGCCCCACAACCGCTCGGAGCGTTACGCTGAGTTGGACTGAATAAATCAAATGCTGGTTACATTTGAATTGTTAGATTTTGGGAAGAAGGATTAATCGAGTTGGGTTCAATGTGGAGATGGCTAGCGGGTTCGATGGAAATTAGGTGTTCGTTCAGAACAGTACTGAATAGCTGGATGGGAGCAATAATGCCGTCTTCTTTAGTCCGATCGGTCGGATGATTTGGAGAGCACGGCCTGCTCGCACGGTCATACCAGTTGAGTAGATCGCGCTTGCATCGGACCATGGGTTCAAGGGATTGGCCGTATCGGTAGGACAGGATGCCTTACGGGATCAAACATTGTTAGTGGGCTCTTTCCCTTCTCCTTTACTCCTTCATGCCTAATAATATGGAAAATACGTAAAAGACTTGAACACTTGGGTTGAAACATTGAGAATCACTATACTGAGGCGTGCATAGAGTGTACATCGTTGGCTTGGTAGGATTGTGGCTTGAAATAATTTACGCGTTGGATAGTTGGAGCGATAGTAGGATTATTATATTTGAGGCAGTCGGTTGGATACTTGGGATTATACTTGAATAAGTTAGAAATTTATATTATGGCAAATGGGAATATCGGGAATTCGAGCGAGCGAGCGTGCATCCGTGCACGAGTATCACTTGGTCGCTTTGCCTTGCAAAGCGAGCAGTTGTGGTTCAAAACCGAACAACTACATCGGTGAGGGCGTTGTGCCACTGTTGGGGCATTGTGCCACTAAAGCGGCATTGTGCCACGGTTGGGGCATTTGGCCATGGGTTTGTCCCGAATTGGGGTGTTGCATCCAATATGAAATATTGTGTTGAGAAGAGGCATCGTGCCTATGAAACACTTGATATTTTGGTGCCTTGGGCTATATATTGAGGTCAAGATTTGGATTCCTTGGTTGGATATGTTGGAAGAATGGTTATTGATATTTCGATTGGATATCGGTTGAACGAGTCTAGGATCGCTTGGTGGGGCGAGAATATTTCGATCCTCTCGTCATACCTACTGTGTCTGCATTATCACGGACAACCTGGGTGGCACAGGATTTCGTTTCCTGGAACGGGATGAGGCACCGGGGCACCGGGACCGTTCCACCATGGAGGAAACAATGGGCATCGTGCGATTGGGTGCAGTGCTGGTAGTCCGATACCACCAAGCGGGAGTAGCTTCCCAACCCTGGAATCGGGTAGGATTGCCCTATTGATCTTGGTCCGATCAATGTCCTTCGTGGCTTTTAGCTAGTGACTTCATATAGCTTAAGAGTTGGCTTACTTTTCTTTTGTTGGTTTGGCTTTCGTGTAGGTGCGGCCACCTTGCCTCGGCAAGAGTGTGCACTTGAGATCGGAATAATGACTTTGGTTGAGGATGGATATTGAGGCGAGACTGATGGTTTGATATGTTATCGTGCAAGCGATGGCATTGAGTAAGACGGGTCGGTTATATAAATGCTTGTCATTTGGTTTGAGATTGAATATTTGCATGCTTAAACTGCTTTACAGCTTTCCCTAACATGTCATTCATATGCCATGAAACGAATCTAGGATTCAACTAGAAAGATCACCATATAACTGTGTGCATTCACTATTTTACTTAGTGTCGGTTTAGGCGAGTGGGTTACCCCGCTCATCAGTACGGTTGTGTACTGACCCACATTTATGGGCAATATTTCAGGTACGCAGGCGTAGTGGCGCTGCTTGGATATACGAGACATGATGTATGAACTGTAAGTACCTTTGTGGGCTAGAGAAAAAAGTAAGAGCATTTCATCGTCTTCGTGGCATCGCCTTTGTGGCATTGCCTTCGGGGCATTTCATTTGGACCCTATCGTGAGCTTCGCTGCGTATACTCTGATGTGTGCTTGGTACACAAATGGCTTCCGCTGTGACTTGGTTGTTTCGATGATAACTTTGGTGTTTAACAACATCGCCTTGTACGAGCGCAACTCCAGGCTCGTACGGCATCACGTCCCGAAGAGAACGATTGTCCCGCAGGAGAGCTGTAACGTGGTAATTTCACGTTCAGCGGGGACTATTGAGCTTGCGAGAGATTGGGGCGTGACAGGAATTACCCTCGCCAGCGCCCCCGCGGAACGATCGCTTGACCCATCCGGGCGTGATGCCGCACGAGCGTGATCCACGCCCGTACAAGGCCATAGTTCATTGGCTGGCGGCAAGAGTTCTAAGCCACAGAGTCGCACAGATTGTCCGAGTGCAGCGGAGTCATAAACGCATAAGCGATCGGTAACAGGTTCACTGAGTTGACATTATATATAGCGGAAGCATTGAAACACAAGTTGAAGTAAAGCAAGCTCTTTTATTGATATGAACATGTGTTACAGGCGGCGTATAGCCGAGATTACAAGTCGCTCAAGCCTCTCTATTTCTGAAACAGTAAAAGCATGCCAAGTGGCTACAATTGTGGAATAATTGTACAGGCGATGTTCAGGCGATGTTCAGGCGATGCTCCAACATTATGTCTTGTATATGTGCTTCTGTTCCGGATGCACCATTGCAAGGCTTCAGAGGGAACTCCTGGCCTTAGCACGTACGAAGGAGGCATCCGCACCGAACGAGGTTCTCCCGCACCCTGCATACAAACTGGTGGATTATCACTACATTGAATGCACTGGTGGGGAAGCTACTCGCCCGCTCGACAAATCCAAACACGTACTATAAATGCTGTGCACAACTATTAAGTTGTCTTTCTAGTTGCCTTAGGATCAGTTTCATGCAAACATTAAATAGCTTATCGTGTCGGGCAGTGCGTCGTGCGATGTTTGAGGAAACACGGTGAGACTTACCAACTTACCATTTCTCCTTCTCTGTCCAAGGCAAACATGATTAATTTAAGCACGGTAAGTATAAACATTCAGGAGGTATAGCATATGAAAACACGAGGGTTCTTATAACATGATCGTTCAGGTGTTAAGTTATTCATTGATGCTATGCAATGACTCGTACGCGGATAGCCGCTAAGCGAGGATGACTTGTTTATCTTCCATTTTATAAGCAAGCATGCAGCAGGTTTAAACACACATGAAAATCATACGATGCATTGCAAGCCAGATTCACACGATAAACATATGAGGCATTGCAAGCATATACACACGATGATCACTGGCTTGATGCCATAATGGACTAGTCAAGGACAAGGATAGCATGCAACGAGAAAACACGAGGAGCTGATAAAATACGATGCGTTGCAAGTTATCCCGTCCGAACACGATTGACTATAAACACGAAGTCTGCCCTGATCGGATCGGTGCCAGTGCCCCAGCACCGTCCGTAGAACTTATATCCTTGTTCGCAAGTTGTCCATGATCGAACACGATTATTAATTCATACTTCATGTAGTTGAGGCAACACGAGCACATGACAAGCAGTATTGCATGATTCATTTAGCTATTGGATATGCACAGTCTCCTGGGCTGATGTAAGCCCGCACGAGGGAGACTTGCAGGGAGATCCAAATACCTGAATGAGTCTTGCCACAGGAGCATGATTTTTTTACTTGGCATGATGCAGTCCCCTGAATCGGGAACTGCCTTGGCGACCTAACGGTCCCGGATACTTGCAGGTTTATTCAGGCACAGAATGACTACTTTGTAGTCTTCCGAGGTTTGGATAAAAATAATGCAATATTCAAGCAGACAAGCATGCGTTTCTAAGGAACACAGGTAAACATGTTTGCTCGGACCTGAAGATTAGCCGAGAGATAAAGTCGTTAGGAACTCAGCATGCGAGGGTCTGAATATAAGCAGTATTTCAATTTCCATGTTCTAGCATAAGCATTACCAGTTGGAATTATTCCCTTAGCTAGGTACGTTGGATTTATTAGCATGCAGGGGGTGAATCACCTAGCGACTAGCATGAATATTCCAGATTTTATGTGTGATGGCTAAGCAAAGACAAGTTCACCGTTGCCACCCACCTTAGCGATGATTCGCCTCGGTAGAGCGATACGTCAAGCGAGCCTCTGAAAGCCTAAGCTGAATTCCTGTAGGGACAAGTCTGGATATCCTTTGCTTTTTGTTTGAGGCAAAGCGGGTCGGGACAGCTACACTATTGCCGTTTGAGATGGCAGTCCGCTTGAGCGAAACGGGGTGTTACAGGTGGCTTGCCCTCGCAACGAAGATTATAGTTCTGATGGTTCGTCTCGTCTGCATACTATAGTTTATTTGATAGTGTTCCATGCATTTGCATCGGTTGGACAATGGCTATTGGTGGAGAGCTGAACTGCATGTGTCATGGCTGCTATAGAGATAGTGGAAATGGGAACATATAACAATGGATTCTATTATTGGCTTGCCAAAGACGCAACGGAGGAATGATGACGTCTGGGTCATTGTCGATCGCCTCACCAAGTCTGCTCACTTTTTGCCTATCAAGTCTACTTGGAGTGCCCACCGCTTGGCTCAGATCTACCTCAACAAAATCGTTTGGCTCCACGGCGTGCCCGTATCTATAGTCTCCGATAGAGATGGTCGATTCATATCATATTTCTGTAAAAGACTGCAGTCAGTAATGGGGACGAAGTTGAAGTTCATCTCTTTCTACCATCCATAGACAGACAGCCAAATGGAATGTGTCAACTAAATCCTCGAAGATATGCTACGACTCTGCACCTTGGACTTGAAGATGAGTTGGGACTTGCATCTACCGTTAGCTGAATTTGCATACAACAATAGCTTCCAATCCAGCATTCAGATGGCGCCGTATGAGGCATTGTATGGGCAGAAGTGCAGATCCCCGATATGTTGGGACGAAGTTGGAGAACGGAAGATTCTTGACCCGGAGCTCATGGAGCAAATCGTTTAAAAGATTCATTTGATTCAGGAACGATTAAGGTAGCTCAGAGTCGTAAAAAGAGCTACGCTGATACTCATCGACGACCACTTGAGTTTCTGGAAGGCGATCGGATATTTCTCAAAGTCTCACCCATGCGAGGAGTCACCAGATTTGGAACAAAGGGAAAGCTAAGTCCGAGATTTGTCGATCCGTTCGAGATATTAAAGCGAGTTGCCTCAGTTGAATATCAGATTGCCCTACCGCCATCCCTATTCGAAGTGCACGATATTTTCCATGTTTCCCAACTTAGGAAGTATGTGTACGACCCGAGTCCCATAGTGGATCTGGATTAACTAAACCTTAAGGCAGACTTGACATATGTCGAACGACCTGTGCAAATTTTGGATCGGAAAGAAAAGCTGCTTTGAAGTCGCTCGGTTTCTCTCGTGCGCGTGCTTTGGCGAAATCATTCGGTTGAAGAATCCATTTGGGAGCTTGAATCTGAGATAAGGGAAAGGCTTCCTTTATTATTTCCTAGTGGTAGGTTATATTTCTAATTTTTAGGTCAAAACTTTCAATTAGTTGGGTAGGATGTGGTGCCCCATTCCCCCTATTCGGAAAGCGCGGCTAAGAAATACAAGACGGTATCATTAGATCGGAATAGATTGAAACAAGAACCCATCCTCTTTATGGATTAGCTTCTTCGGAATCTATTCTCATATTCAGTAGACCGTGCCCCCAGGATCGACTTAGCGGCAGAGTCAGGAGAGACCTCTCCGCTGCATCTTTTGTTGCCTAGTTTTCACTGTCGCTTATTGCTTTTGTGCCTTGAGTTAGTTTTCGGATTTGCTTGAGTTTTCTTGAATGGTTTTGATGGATTTTATTATTTTTGTTCGTTGAACTATACTTCAATTCCGATAATAGAAAGAGTGGAAGAGGTATTGATCAGCTGTTCATGGCAATGTAGGTGAACAAGCAGTAGGCAACGCTCGTGTGGACTCCTGAAGCACCTCTTTTCTTTTTTCTTCCAACAAACTAGTGAGTGGCTTATATTCGATTCAGTTGGCCCTTCTTCTAGTCTTCACACATAAAATATTGTATTCTTGCTTGTCCCGATCAAACGATACCAAGTAATAACTAAAAGAAGTCAAGATAAAAAGGAATAGACTTGGATTATTATTATGTGGATGGTAGGCAGAGCAGAAATTCAACTTCTTCCCCATTGCTGACTGTAGGCTTTCCCATAAATGCGATATAAATCGACAATCTCTATCGAAGACTATAGATACGGATATGCCGTGGAGTCGAACGATTTTATTGAGGTAGATCTGAGCCAAGCGGTCTGTCACGCCCCGATCTCCCGCAGGCAAATCGGCCGTTCCCGCTAGGCGGGAATCACCCTCGCCAGCGCTCCCGCGGAACGATCGCTTAACCCATCCGGGCATGATGTCGCACGAGCGTGAGCCACGCCCGTGCAAGGCCATGGATCATTGGCTGACGGTAAGAGTTCTAAGCCACAGAGTCGCACAGATTGTAAAAGTACAGCGGAGTCATGAACGCATAGGCGATCGGTAACAAGTTTACTGAGTCGACAAGTATAGCGGAAGCATTGAAACACAAGTTAAAGTAAAGCAACTCTTTTATTGATATAAACATGTGTTACAGGCGGCGTATAGCCGAGATTACAAGTCGCTCAAGCCTCTCTCTCTGAAACATAAAGCGTGCCAAGTGGCTACACTTGTGGAACGATTGTACAGGCGATGTTCACGCGATGCTCCAACATTATGTCTTGTATATGTGCTTCAGTCCCGGACGCACCGTTGTAAGGCTTCAGAGGGAACTCCTGGCCTTAGCACACACGAAGGAGGCATCCGCACCGAACGAGGTTCTCCCGCACCCTGCATACAAACTGGTGGATTATCAGTACATTGAATGCACTGGTGGGGAAGCTACTCGCCCGCTCGACAAATCCAAACACATAATATAAGTTCCGTGCACCAACTATTAAGTTGTCTTTCTAGTTGCCTTAGGATCAGTTTCATGCAAATATTGAATAGCCTAACGTGTCGGGCAGTGCGCCCTACAACATGAGAGGAAACACGGTGAGACTTACCAACTTACCATCTCCTTCCCTGTCCAAGGCAAACATTGAGGAAAATATATTAATTCACGCACGGGCAAGTATAAACATTCAGGGGCATAGCACATGCAAACACGAGGGTCATTTTAACATGATCGTTCAGGTGTTCAGTTGTTTCATTTGATGCGATGCAGCGACTCGCACGCGGATAGCTGCTAAGCGAGGATGACTTATCTATATGAACACGGTCGCTGGCAAAGCCATTATGGACGTAGCCGAGGACAAGGACAGCTTGCTACAAGAGTACACGATGCGCTGTAAGCTACCTGGTCCCGAACACGATGACTACACACGAGTTCCATCCGGATCGGATCGGCCCTGGTGCCCCGGTGACCGTCCGTGGAACAATACCTCGGGTCTGAGTTATCCGTGACATACAAGTCATTGGGTCTTTCTAATTATCACGAGATACACGAGAATACGAGAACACGCGTGCACTAGAATACGAGAATACGAGAACATGAGTGCACGGGAACACGAGTACACGAGTACACGAGATACTTGAATCATGATTCTGTACAGTGAATATCTTGCCTTGATGCATTCCCCTGGTTAGGGGCTGCCTGGTAACCTAACGGTCCCGGATACTTGCAGGTTCATTCTGGCACGGAACGACTACGTAGTAGTCTCCCGGGGTTTGGATGAAAACACGGTAACATTCAAGCAGACAAGCATGCGTTTCTAAGGAACATAAGCAGGCACGTTTGCTCGGACCCGAAGGTAAGCCGAGAGATGAAACCGTTAGGGACTTAGCATGCGAGGGTCTGAACATATATAAGCAGTATTTCATTTTCCATGTTCTAGCATAGTAATACAAATTGGGATTAT
This sequence comes from Iris macrosiphon, assembly GCA_036927795.1. Taxonomy (NCBI): domain Eukaryota; kingdom Viridiplantae; phylum Streptophyta; class Magnoliopsida; order Asparagales; family Iridaceae; genus Iris; species Iris macrosiphon. Next base: position 8,892,860 of record JAYESA010000001.1, on the reverse strand, counting down.
TTCCTTAGCTAGGTGCGTTGGATTTATTAGCATGCAGGGGGTGAATCACCTAGCGACTAGCATGAATATTCCAGATTTTATGTGTGCTGGCTAAGCAAAGACAAGTTCACCGTAGCCACCCACCTTAGCGATGATTCGCCTTGATAGAGCGATACGCCGAGCGAGCCTCTGAAAGTCCATGCCGGATTCCTGTAGGGACAAGTCTGGATATCCTTTGCATTCTCTTTGAGGCAAAGCGGGTCGGGACAGCTGCACTTTGCCGTTTTGAATCGGCAGTTCGCTAGAACGGAACGGGGTGTTACATCCTACCCAACTTAGAAAAAGTCTCGTCCTCGAGACTTACTAAGGACAAGCAGTAATCTAGGGTTGAGGCAATCCTAGACAAGTCGTTGTACTTGTTCATTTGGATATTCACTTGCACAAGCGTCAAAATCAGCATATCGCTTAGACTGGATCGTGCGCACTTTCGAAGTACACTTCTAGCGTGAACACGTCAACCAGCTTAGTGAAAGCAAAGTCTTAGCACTCAATTTCACCTTTTCTTAAGTCTTGGATGGTGCACTAGTTCAAGGCGTCCCTCGAATAGATGCATTCAACCAAACTTAGAGTCAGTAAAATCGGACAAGCTACTAGCGATACTCTCAAGGGTTTGCACAGGTTGGCACAAAGGCCACTCGCAGCATACAACCAGACAAGCAATCATATTATTCAAAACGTATTTTGAAAGTATTTAGACTTATTGTTGGAATATCCCATCGAGGCATTGAGAGAGAGCGTGCACATAACCTGTCACGCCCCAGTCCCAAAATACCGTGGGACTGGACTCGTGGCAATGGCCAGCAGCACGCACCGATGGACAACCCAATTTAATAGATCTATCAGGACATACTTAAGTTGTAAAATCAAGTCTACGACAATCATGGCACAACTAATCTTATCCACACAAGATATAAAATATGCTCCACAAAATAAATAAGGAATGTAAATCATCAGCTAGTCTCAACAAAGTGCTTCGGGGAACAACCTGATAAATATCTGATACAATGGTTCAACAGACCAGAAATAAATGACTAAAATAAATAAATAAATACTGAGCAAGAAACATGGACGCTCAGGAGAAGTCTTCGGCTAACACCTCATCCTCGGATGGCGGTACAACTCCTGGATCAGCTCCTGCTCCTGTCCCGTATACCTCGGGATAAATCTCGTCCTCAAATCCTGGGGACATAATCCGGATCCAGGTCCTTAGGGGACATAGCAAGGTACAAGAAAGCTCATGCCAAAATAAATGTAGTACAGAAAATAAATGGAATAAATAGGGCAAGTAAGTAACCATCTAAGTGGAAATGCAAGTGAGAGCAGCACGAGTACTCAGGCTGAGCCACTACAAGCTCTGTGTCGGGGAGCCGGGTAGCGGTAATAAACACGTAATGTGCCTAGCTCTGCTACGAGAGTCTACGGCCTCACAATAGTAGTAGATATATATAGAAAACAGCCTGTAGCCTGTGTGTCTCTCCCCACCCCATGTAACCACGCATATCATGACCATAACGTCTCATGTCCATGTCAAGCGGGATCATCACTAATGCAACAAGTCATATGTATCTATAAATATAGTATCTCTGTCAAGTCCTGTATCCTATACAGAATTACCACGAATATCTCGAGAATATTCTGTCTCATGAACAGTGTCAAGTGTCCTGGGTCGTATGGTACTTGATAAGACAAGTACGAGAATATAAAGTGTCACGAATGTCCATCTCTAAATGACAGTACCCAACACTGCGTACAGTGTTGGCACCCGACTAATAATCAGATGCTAAGTACGTCACACGGCCCTAGGTTGAGCATGCACAGCAATATAATGAAACAAGGGAAATATATAACAATACTGCAGAGTTTGGTAAGGTATACTTCCCTGATGTTTGAATATCAACAATCGTACCGGTATCAGTAGATCCTGTGGATACTCCTCCAAAAGCTGTAATAAACATCACCAACCATCTCAGAAGATATCAATTAGCTAGAAACGCCTGTCCTTACGTCCAATTTGGACACAAGGGCAAAAAGGTCATTTTCGGGCCAAAGTAGGGTCCAGATGTGGGCCACCTTGCACCGAAAAGTGTGCCAGGGTCAAAGGTCTCCAAATTCCTAAAATTCAGTGTCTACAAGTCAGGAACGATGATACGAACCCAACGGAACTTCCAGAATTGGATTCCGATGAGCCGATCATAAAATCGCCCGTCAAGTGGAGCCTGTGGGGCCCACGATACGCGATTTTGTCAACGTTCTCAGAATCAGACCAAACTTGGGTCACAGGACCAGCGTATTGCTATGAGTCCGATGGCGCAAGTTTCGTCTCGATCCGACATGTGTACACAAAGTTAAAGCGTGTTCCATAAAAGTCGGATACGGGGTGTTGTCCGCGGATACGCACTGATTCCGGTGTGCTCGCACATCCGAATCAACTTCTGCGAAATCCCGCACGTCCGTATCAACGACGCACACGTATCTGTGAAGACCGCACGGGACCAAGTCGTCCCGTTTGGCGGGGCGTACCCAGTTCTGGGGTGAATCGGGGCGTTATTTTTCCTGTTTTGGATCGCGGTATACGATCACCACAGGACGCGATGCACCGAGCGGGTTGCACGGGCACCGAGAGGGTTATACTGTCTACGCGTAGCAACTGACAAAAACTAAAACGGAGTTGCGAGGCGAGAGAAAATGATACCTGAACGGTGTCACACCCCGATCCCGTGGAATCGTTAGTCGTCCCCCGGGCGTGACCGCCGTGCGGGGCACGGTTGCGCACCGCACAAGGCTCAGTATTTTTGTTTCGCATAGCGAGCACATATTCAGAGTACGCAGATAATTGAAACACATATTGAAACATAGAAAAGTTCTCTTTTATTGATAATATGAATATCTATTACAAACTCCTTGAACTTAGTCATAAGGATTGCCTCTGTGGGCTTATAAAAGTGTTGACACAAAATGAGATAGCAGTCCTGTACATTACATCCTTACTATACTCAAAATATAAGACCTTGGGTCGGAACGACTGCTTTGCCACGAAGTTGCATGGTTGCTTGTGGCTAGCTTCTAACTTCAAAATGCTTCTTCTTGTTCTTCAAAATGCTTCAAAGGTAGCACGGTCGAGGCGTGCCTACAGCTGGACTGGATTGGGGGTTTGTCTCCTGCTCCTCGCTCGGCTCTCCTTAGCACGGGGAACCTGTTTCAACGAGGGTCAGTACATCAAAACGTACTGGTGAAGGCAAGCTATCCCAACTATACCAATCAACACGTTGTTTTAATGAAACATGCATATTTGTGGGTTTCTATCTTGCCTTAGTTCATTTTATAGCAAGACATATATATATAGAATCATTGAAATAACTCGCCACCGTTCGGTGAGATTTACCTGCCCGTCTGAACCACCTACATAATACTTACCTTGCCTTCCCTGCCAAGAAGACACAAGTTAGTAGCAACAGGTTTAAATATACAAGGGGGGATCACTGGCACGTTGCCATATGGATGGGCTAGTCTCAGTACGGAGTGCCGTGCGACGCATAGATCAGGACGTCCCAAGGCATTCCGTCCTATAGCAGGCGACTATCATGAGTTTCGTCCGGATCGGATCAGTGTCGGTGCCCCAGCGACCGTCCGCAGGAACTAAGACCTTGTGCACAAGTTGTCCGTGATCAACGCAGTACACTAAGTTAGCAATCGAGGCAAATCAGGGCATATCAGGAGCAGGGCAGTACAGGGCAAGATTTACTTTCGCATAGCCTATCTGTTCAGTTTATGGCATTGAAAATGAGTTCTATACATAGCACAGTTCTAAGAAGAAATATACATTCTAACTTATATTTATGCATATGATGAACATTTCCAAACGAGCAAGCATATAAGTAAGTAACCGTTTACAAGTTTCATTTGACAAGCAATATTTCCCAAGTCTATTCCCTTATTATCTTGATATCTTTTAGTTATTTACTTGGTATCGTTTGATCGGGGCAAGCACGAACACGAGATTTAGATGTGAAGACTAGCAAGTAGGGCTAGCTAATCGGGTTGGTAGCCACTCACTTTGGTAGTTGGAAGGAAAAGGAAAGAAGTGCTTTAGGCGTCCGCTCGAGCGACGACTACAGCTGGTTCACCTGTATTGACACGAACAACTGATCAGTACTTCTTCCTCTCTCTCCCTTATCGGAATTGAAGTGCAGTCCTAAGAACGAAAGCAATGAAATCATCGAAACCGTTCAAGAAAACCCAAGCAAATCCGAAAACCAACTCAAGGCACGAAAGCAACAAGCGACAGCGAAAACTAGGCAACAAAAGAATGCAGCAGAGAGGTCCCTCCTGACTCTGCCGCTAAGTCGATCCCGGGGGCACGGTCCACTGAATATGGGAATCGATTCCGAAGAAACAAATCCATAACGAGGACGAGTTCTTAATTCAATCTATCCCGATCGAACGATACCGTCTAGTATTTCTTAGCCGCGCTCCCCGAATAGGGGGAACGGAGCACCACATCCTACCCAACTAATTGGAAGTTTCGTCCCGAAACTTAAGGAATAAACCTACCACTAGGAAATAATGAGGGGAACCGTTCCCTCATATCAGATTCGAGCTCCCAAGTAGATTCTTCGACAGAGTGATTCCGCCAAAGCACGCGCACTAGAGGAACCGAACGGGTCCGAAGCAGCTTTTCTTTTCTATCCAAAATTTGCACCGGCTGTTCTACATACGTCAAGTTGGGCTGTAGGTTCAGTTGTCCCAGGTCTACCACGTGGCTTGGATCGTACACATATTTTCTAAGTTGGGAAACATGAAATATATCATGTACGTCAGCTAGGGATGGTGGTAGGGCGATCTGATAAGCAACTGAAGTAACCCGTTTTAGTATTTCGAATGGGCCGACAAATCGTGGACTTCGCTTTCCCTTCGCTCCGAACCTGCTGACCCCTCGCATGGGCGAGACCTTGAGGAATACCCGGTCACCTACTTGAAACTCTAGCGGTCTCCGATGAACATCCGCATAGCTCTTTTGACGACTTTGAGCTATCTTTAATCTGTCCCGAATCAGCCGAACCTTCTGGACGGTCTGCTCTACGAGCTCAGGGCCAAGTACTTGCCGCTCCCCGACTTCATCCCAACAGATAGGAGATCTACACTTCCGCCCGTATAATGCCTCATACGGCGCCATTTGAATGCTTGATTGATAACTATTGTTGTAAGCAAATTCGGCTAGAGGTAGATGAAGGTCCCAACTAGTCTTCGTGTCCAAGGCGTAGAGTCGCAGCATGTCTTCGAGGATCTGGTTGACGCGCTCTGTTTGGCCATCGGTCTGTGGATGGTAGGCGGAGCTGAATTTCAACTTCGTCCCGATTGCTGACTGCAGGCTTCCCCAGAAACGTGATATGAATCGACCATCTCGATCGAAGACTATGGTTACGGGCACGCCGAGGAGTCGGACGATTTCGTTGAGATATATCTGAGCCAGGCGGTCGGCACTCCAAGTAGATTTGATAGGCAGAAAGTGAGCTGACTTGGTGAGTTGATCGACGATAACCCAGACTGCATCATGTCCCCGTTGCGTCCTCGGCAAGCCAACAATAAAGTCCATCGTTATATCATCCCATTTCCACTCCGGAATAGCAAGGTTCTGAAGCTCTCCGCCTGGTTTCTGGTGTTCGGCCTTTACTCGTTGACAAGCCAAGCAATGCGACACAAACTGCGCCATATCCCGTTTTAAGCCGTGCCACCAAAATGTCGTGCGAAGATCCCGATACATCTTAGTGCTACCTGGATGAGAAGTATAACTAGCATAGTGAGCTTCCGTGAGTATCTCTTGTCTGAGGGCCGCGTCGTTCGGAACACATAGTCTTCCCTTTACTCGAAGCATCCCATCCGCGCTTACCGCAAAGTCGGATGCCTTTCCTGCCAAGATGAGGGCATGTATCTTCTGCAGGAACGGGTCATCCTTCTGAGCGGCCTTCACTTTGTGTAACAAGTCGGGCTCGAGGCGCAGTTGAGCTACTTGCGCCCACTTCTTATATCTTATTTTTAGTGTGATACCCAGTGATTCAAGATCTTGGCGCAGCCTATCATCAATAACCAAACTCCCTACAAACACTCGACTCAACGCGTCAGCTACTACGTTTCCCTTTCCAGGCGTGTATCTGATCGTGAGATCGAAGTCGCTGAGGAGTTCAAGCCATCGCCGCTGCCGAAGATTCAAATCCTTTTGAGTGTACAAGTATTTCAGGCTTTTATGGTCTGTATAGATTTTGCACGGCACGCCATAAAGATAGTGACGCCACAGCTTCAATGCAAATACTACCGCGGCAAGTTCGAGATCATGCGTTGGGTAGTTCTGCTCGTGAGGCTTTAGCTGACTAGACGCGTAGGCTATCAACTTATCGCGCTGCATCAGGACACATCCTAGACCCTTTCCGGAAGCATCACTATATATTTTAAAGTCATCCGGTCCGTTCGGCAGAGTGAGAATTGGGGCAGAGATGAGGCGCTGCTTTAACTCCGTAAATGAAGCTTCACAGTCCTCTGTCCAAGTAAACTTCGCACCCTTTCGTGTCAACTGAGTCAAGGGCGAAGCAATCCTAGCAAAATTTTGTATAAATCTTCGGTAGTACCCTGCCAGACCAAGGAAACTTTGGATGTCGCTAGCTGACTCCGGTCGTTTCCACTGCGTGATTGCTTCTATTTTCTTCGGATCAACTGAGATGCCTTCCGAGGAGATGATATGCCCCAAAAACGAGATACTGTCCAGCCAAAATTCTGATTTGCTTAATTTGGCATACAACTTGTGGTCTCGAAGGGTTTGCAGCACCATCCGCAGGTGTCCTGCGTGCTCATCCCTAGTCTTCGAGTACACTAAGATGTCATCGATAAACACCACCACGAATTTATCGATGAAGGGCCTAAAGACACGGTTCATCGTATCCATGAATGCAGCAGGAGCATTCATCAGTCCAAACGGCATCACGGAAAACTCGTAATGGCCGTAGCGGGTTCTGAAAGCAGTCTTGGGTACGTCTTCTGGCTTAATCTTCAGCTGGTGATAACCCGAGCGAAGATCAATTTTAGAAAACACTGTTGCCCCTTGTAACAGATCAAACAAGTCATCTATCCGTGGCAGAGGATATTTGTTCCTGATTGTGACCTTGTTTAATTCCCTATAGTCTATGCAGAGGCGTAGAGTTCCGTCCTTTTTCTTCACAAAGAGCACGGGAGTGCCCCAAGGAGACACGCTCGGACGGATGAACCCGCGATCAAGCAATTCCTGGAGTTGGTGCTTTAATTCATTCAGCTCTGCAGGTGCCATTCTGTACGGAGGCTTTGAAATCGACTGTGTATTTGGAAATGTGTCTATAGTGAATTCAATCTCTCGGTCTGGCGGCATACCGGGTAGTTCGCTCGGGAACACATCGGGGAACTCTGCCTCAACGGAAGTTGACTCGACGTTTGCGTAGTCCTGTTGTGTGTCCCGAACCGATGCTAGGAATCCCTCGCAGCCTGTGTAGAGCATTCGCCGAGCAGATTTTGCCGAAATCACCATGCAGGCCCTGGTCGCATTGTTCGCTGGACTACTGGTGTAACAGAACACGGCTTCTCCGGGCAGACGGAAAACGACTCGCTTCTCTGCACACTCAATAGTTGCCGCGCACGCGTCTAGCCAGTCCATTCCCAAAATGATATCATAGTCCCGTACATCAAGAACTAAAACATCAAGTGACAGCTTTCTCTCCCCAATACAGATATAACCGCCTAGGCATGCTGAACAGACAGGAATTTTTGTACCAGACGGGGTGCTAACGCTTAAATCTAAATGCAACGGAGTCATTTTAACATTGTTCTCCGTAGCAAAGTTTGTAGAAATAAAGCTATGGGTTGCACCTGAATCAAATAGAACGCGAGCAGGTATATTATTGAAAAGTAAGGTACCTGACACGACGGTATCCGAAGCTAATGCTTCTTCCCGTGTCATGGTGTAGACTCGGCCTTGAGCTTGATTACGCCCTTGCTGAGGCGCCGCTCGATTTGCCTGAGGAGCCGGAGTCTGATCTGGTTGTTGCGGTGGACGACGCGGACAGCTGCTAATCTGATGGCCTGGATCGCCGCAACGGAGACAAGTCCCAAGCTTGCGGCGACAATCTTTTTCGATATGCCCTGGCTTCCTGCAAAAGTTGCAGGTCTTGCTAGTGTCTCCACGCTGTTTACCGCCGTTATTTGGACGCTTTGCAGCATTGTTTCCTCTATCATTGCCTTGGCGTTTGTGATTGGAAGTTTGCACAGCGCCGGCAGCAACGTGAGGATAGTGCGGTTCCAGGGAGAGGGCATGGTTTAATACTTCTCGCATTGTCTGATACTGCGGAACGGACACATGTCCGTGAATACCAGGACGTAGCCCTCCTTCGAATCGTCTGGCTCGATTCGATGCATCCGGTAGATAAGCGGTAGCAAATTTGGCTAGTTTATTAAATTCTGCCGAGTATTGCTTCACCGTCATACTGCCCTGCCGGAGTTGAACGAACTCGTTTTCCCGTTGACGTCGTAGAGGTGGGGGTATAAACTCCTCCTCGAACGCGACACGAAAAGTCGTCCACGCGATCGCCTCCTCCCCATGGCCAAGTTGAAGAGATCGTCGATGCACGTACCACCAGTCGTGCGCATTGAGGCGGAGCAGTAATTGGGCACAGGTGACGCGCTTGTCTTTCGGCACTTCCAGGAGAGAAAAATAATCTTCAAGCTCGGCGAGCCAATCTAGGGCCACGATCGGGTCCTCAGTCCCATTAAACGGCGTATTGCAGACCTTCTTGAAGTTGCCAAAGGTGAAGGCAGTCACTTCCCTCGTCCTTGGCGCGGGCGGTAGTTCAACTTCAAGCGCTGGCTGCTCCACTGGTGTAGCTGTCGTTATGGCAGAATGGTTGGAGGCCAGGGTCTGAACAAGCTGTTGCAGGATATCTACCTGCTTTTGTTGGACTGAGAGCCGGGCCTCTAGGTTGCTCTTGAACTTGGCTTAGCGGGCATCATCCCTCTGTCTTTGCTCGATTAACATTTGCACCACTTGTTGAATCGAATCTGTTTGAGACATGCCCCGTTGGCTCCGAGAGCTTCCTGATGTTCCGGAGCTGCTCTCCTGAGTCCGTGTCTCGCCTGGCGCCAGCGCTGATGGTTGCGCTTACGTCATTCCTTGAAAGGAAGGTAAATTACATCAGGATCATAATGTATTATGGACTTATTGCATGAACGTATCTCATTTTGGCCTTAACGAGTTCAGGAGTTCGCACAGGAATTTATCGTTAAGGGAACTTTTCCAGTTTAAGAGTCAAAGGAACTTTGAATCTGTGCTCTGATACCAACAATGTCACACCCCGATCCCGTGGAATCGTTAGTCGTCCCCCGGGCATGACCGCCGTGCGGGCCACGGTTGCGCACCGCACAAGGCTCAGTATTTTTGTTTCGCATAGCGAGCACATATTCAGAGTACGCAGATAATTGAAACACATATTAAAACATAGAAAAGTTCTCTTTTATTGATAATATGAACATCTATTACAAACTCCTTGAACTTAGTCATAAGGATTGCCTCTGTGGGCTTACAAAAGTGTTGACACAAAATGAGATAGCAGTCCTGTACATTACATCCTTACTATATTCAAAATATAAGACCTTGGGTCGGAATGACTGCTTTGCCACGAAGTTGCATGGTTGCTTGTGGCTAGCTTCTAACTTCAAAATGCTTCTTCTTGTTCTTCAAAATGCTTCAAAGGTAGCACGGTCGAGGCGTGCCTACAGCTGGACTGGATTGGGGGTTTGTCTCCTGCTCCTCGCTCGGCTCTCCTTAGCGCGGGGAACCTGTTTCAACGAGGGTCAGTACATCGAAATGTACTGGTAAAGGCAAGCTATCCCAACTATACCAATCAACACGTTGTTTTAATGAAACATGCATATTTGTGGGTTTCTATCTTGCCTTAGTTCATTTTACAGCAAGACATATATATATAGAATCATTGAAATAACTCGCCACCGTTCGGTGAGATTTACCTGCCCGTCTGAACCACCTGCATAATACTTACCTTGCCTTCCCTGCCAAGAAGACACAAGTTAGTAGCAACAGGTTTAAATATACAAGGGGGATCACTGGCACGTTGCCATATGGACGGGCTAGTCTCAGTACGGAGTGCCATGCGACGCATAGATCAGGACGTCCCAAGGCATTCCGTCCTATAGCAGGCGACTATCATGAGTTCCGTCCGGATCGGATCGGTGCCGGTGCCCCAGCGACCGTCCGCAGGAACTAAGACCTTGTGCACAAGTTGTTCATGATCAACGCAGTACACTAAGTTAGCAATCGAGGCAAATCAGGGCATATCAGGAGCAGGGCAGTACAGGGCAAGATTTACTTTCGCATAGCCTATCTGTTCAGTTTATGGCATTGAAAATGAGTTCTATTCATAGCACAGTTCTAAGAAGAAATATACATTCTAACTTATATTTATGCATATGATGAACATTTCCAAACGAGCAAGCATATAAGTAAGTAACCGTTTACAAGTTTCATTTGACAAGCAATATTTTCCAAGTCTATTCCCTTATTATCTTGATATCTTTTAGTTATTTACTTGGTATCGTTTGATCGGGGCAAGCACGAACACGAGATTTAGATGTGAAGACTAGCAAGTAGGGCTAGCTAATCGGGTTGGTAGCCACTCACTTTGGTAGTTGGAAGGAAAAGGAAAGAAGTGCTTTAGGCGTCCGCTCGAGCGACGACTACAGCTGGTTCACCTGTATTGACACGAACAGCTGATCAGTACTTCTTCCTCTCTCTCCCTTATCGGAATTGAAGTGCAGTCCTAAGAACGAAAGCAATGAAATCATCAAAACCGTTCAAGAAAACCCAAGCAAATCCGAAAACCAACTCAAGGCACGAAAGCAACAAGCGACAGCGAAAACTAGGCAACAAAAGAATGCAGCGGAGAGGTCCCTCCTGACTCTGCCGCTAAGTCGATCCCGGGGGCACGGTCCACTGAATATGGGAATCGATTCCGAAGAAACAAATCCATAACGAGGACGAGTTCTTAATTCAATCTATCCCGATCGAACGATACCGTCTAGTATTTCTTAGCCGCGCTCCCCGAATAGGGGGAACGGGGCACCACAAACGGGGCTCCGTGAACGCTGAATTTCTACGTGTCCGAGGTGCTGTCTCGTGTCCTGGTCCGAATCTACCATGTCCGGTCTACATAGAATCCGTGTCCTGGCTAGGGCTGTGCCTGGAGATGGAGGGGTCGACTCGCCGGCGGAGGGCGTCTCGGCCTAGGGCGGCTGGGGGCTGCGAGTCGGCGGCGTCGAGCGGCTGGACGGAGCGGAGGTCGACGGCTGCTGTTCCCAGCGGCGAGTCGGGGTCGAGGGGAGTTGGGATCGGTGGTGAGTAGCAGCGCCTGAGTCGGGCTGCGAGTGGGGAGGTCGACGAGGGGACTGGAGCTCGGATGGGTGGTCGCGGGTGGAGTGGGCTCGGTCGACGACGGTGCCAGAGTCGGGGTCATCGACAGCTCCGGGAATCTGGGCGGAGGCGGGGTTGATCAGAGGGTGAGGGGGTCAACTCGGCGACGGCGTCTCGAGGCGGTGTCGTTCAGAGGAGATGCGGCGGAGAAGAGGGAGAGAGGGCAGCACGGACGTCGAGGCGGCCTCTTATAGGCTGCTACAGGAACTCTGCGGCGGCTAGGGCTTCCATCTGGTTTCGGGTCCGGGTCGGGTTTGGCTCGGATCCGATCCAACCCGACCCATCAAGTGGTTTGGGTTTGGTTCACGCAGCGGTTCGGTTCATACTTGGTTTAACTTGGGTTTAGTTTGGTTCGGTTTAATGAGCCAAAAGTTTTTAAGGCTTTAAACACGTTTTCGGAGTCCAATAAATTCACCGAAAAATACCCTGTGTCCGGTTTTCAATTTTACACCATAAAATATTATTTCCATAATATTTTAACACCAATAAACTGTATTTAAAATTACTTAACTCCCAATTATCTTGCTTCTTCGCCGAATAATATCGAAAACTTTTGGGGGAAAAATATATTAAAAAAATTATTCTGAAAACAGGGTATTTACATAACCCACGAACGAGCTTTCGAAACAGAGATATCGAATCGAAGTCCAAAGGCGTAGAAGCCAGGCTCTGATACCAACATGTCACGCCCCGATCTCCCGCAGGCAAATCGGTCGTTCCCACTAGGCGGGAATCACCCTCGCCAGCGCTCCCGCGGAAGGATCGCTTGACCCATCCGGGCGTGATGCCGCACGAGCGTGAGCCACGCCCATGCAAGGCCATGGATCATTGGCTGGCGGTAAGAGTTCTAAGCCACAGAGTCGCACAGATTGTCCGAGTGCAGCGGAGTCATGAACGCATAGGCGATCGGTAACAGGTTTACTGAGTCGACAAGTATAGCGGAAGCATTGAAACACAAGTTGAAGTAAAGAAACTCTTTTATTGATATAAATATATGTTACAGGCGGCGTATAGCCGAGATTACAAGTCGCTCAAGCCTCTCTCTCTCTGAAACATAAAGCGTGCCAAGTGGCTACACTTGTGGAATGATTGTACAAGCGATGTTCAGGCGACGCTCCAACATTATGTCTTGTATATGTGCTTCAGTCCCGGATGCACCGTTGTAAGGCTTCAGATGGAACTCCTGGCCTTAGCACGCACGAAAGAGGCATCCTCACCAAACGAGGTTCTCCCGCACCCTGCATACAAACTGGTGGATTATCAGTACATTGAATGCACTGGTGGGGAAGCTACTCGCCCGCTCGACAAATCCAAACACGTAATATAAGTTCCGTGCACTAACTATTAAGTTGTCTTTCTAGTTGCCTTAGGATCAGTTTCATGCAAATATTGAATAGCCTAATGTGTCGGGCAGTGCACCGTGCAACATGAGAGGAAACACGGCGAGACTTACCAACTTACTATCTCCTTCCCTGTCTAAGGCAAACATGTTAATTCACGCACGGGCAAGTATAAACATTCAGGGGCATAGCATATGCAAACACGAGGGTCATTTTAACATGATCGTTCAGGTGTTCAGTTGTTTCATTTGATGCGATGCAGTGACTCGCACGCGGATAGCCGCTAAGCGAGGATGACTTATCTATATGAACACGGTCGCTGGCAAAGCCATTATGGACGTAGCCGAGGACAAGGACAGCTTGCTACAAGAGTACACGATGCGATGCAAGCTACCCAGTCTGGAACACGACGACTACACACGAGTTCCATCCGGATCGGATCGGCCCCGGTGCCCCGGTGACCGTCCGTGGAACAATACCTCGGGTCCGAGTTGTCCGCGACATACAAGTCAATGGATCTTTCCAATTATCACGAGATACACGAGAACACGCGTGCACTAGAACACGAGAACATGAGTGCACGGGAACACGAGTACACGAGTACACGGGATACTTGAATTATGATTCTGTACAGTGAATATGTTGCCTTGATGCATTCTCCTGGTTCGGGCCTGCCTGGTGACCTAACGGTCCCGGATACTTGCAGGTTCATTCAGGCACGGAACGACTACGTAGTAGTCTCCCGGGGTTTGGATGAAAACATGGTAACATTCAAGCAGACAAGCATACGTTTCTAAGGAACATAAGCAGGCACGTTTGCTCGGACCCGAAGGTAAGCCGAGAGATGAAACCGTTAGGGACTTAGCATGCGAGGGTCTGAACATAAATAAGCAGTATTTTATTTTCCATGTTCTAGCATAGCAATACAAATTGAGATTATTTCCTTAGCTAGGTGCGTTGTATTTATTAGCATGCAGGGGGTGAATCACCTAGCGACTAGCATGAATATTCCAGATTTTATGTGTGCTGGCTAAGCAAAGACAAGTTCACCGTAGCCACCCACCTTAGCGATGATTCGCCTCGGTAGAGCGATACGCCGAGCGAGCCTCTGAAAGTCCATGTCGAATTCTTGTAGGGACAAGTCTGGATATCCTTTGTATTCTCTTTGAGGCAAAGCGGGTAGGGACAGCTGCACTTTGCCGTTTTGAGTCGGCAGTCCGCTAGAACGGAACGGGGTGTTACATCCTACCCAACTTAGAAAAAGTCTCGTCCTCGAGACTTACTAAGGACAAGCAGTAATCTAGGGTTGAGGCAATCCTAGACAAGTCATTGTACTTGTTTTTTGGGATATTCACTTGCATAAGCGTCGAAATCAGCATATCGCTTAGACTGGATCGTGCGCACTTTCGAAGTGCACTTCTAGCGTGAACACGTCAACCAGCTTAGTGATAGCGAAGTCTTAGCACTCAAGTTCACCTTTTCTTAAGTCTTGGATGGTGCACTAGTTCAAGGCATCCCTCGAATAGATGCATTCAACCAAACTTAGAGTCAGTGAAATCGGACAAGCTACTAGCGATAATCTCAAGGGTTTGCACAGGTTGGCACAAAGGCCACTCGCAGCATACAACCAGACAAGCAATCATATCATTCAAAATGTATTTTGAAAGTATTTAGACTTATTGTTGGAACATCCCATCGAGGCATTGAGAGAGAGCGTGCACATAACCCACGAACGAGCTTTCGAAACAGAGATATCGAATCGAAGTCCAAAGGCGTAGAAGCCAGGCTCTGATACCAACATGTCACGCCCCAATCTCCCGCAGGCAAATTGGTCGTTCCCGCTAGGCGAGAATCACCCTCGCCAGCGCTTCCGCGGAACGATCGCTTGACCCATCCGGGCGTGATGCCGCACGAGCGTGAGTCACGCCCGTGCAAGGCCATGGATCATTGGCTGGCGATAAGAGTTCTAAGCTACAGAGTCGTACAGATTGTCCGAGTGCAGCAGAGTCATGAACGCATAGGCGATTGGTAACAGGTTCACTGAGTCGACAAGTATAGCGGAAGCATTGAAACACAAGTTGAAGTAAAGCAACTCTTTTATTAATATAAATATGTGTTACAGGCGGCGTATAGCCGAGATTACAAGTCGCTCAAGCCTCTCTCTCTGAAACATAAAGCGTGCCAAGTGGCTACACTTGTGGAATAATTGTACAGATGATGTTCAGGCGACGCTCCAACATTATGTCTTGTATATGTGCTTCAGTCCCGGACGCACCGTTGTAAGGCTTCAGAGGGAACTCCTGGCCTTAGCACGCATGAAGGAGGCATCCGCACCGAACGAGGTTCTCCCGCACCCTGCATACAAACTGGTAGATTATCAGTAAATTGAATGCACTGGTGGGGAAGCTACTCGCCCGCTCGACAAATCCAAACACGTAATATAAGTTCCGTGCACCAACTATTAAGTTGTCTTTCTAGTTGCCTTAGGATCAGTTTCATGCAAATATTGAATAGCCTAACGTGTCGGGCAGTGCGCCGTGCAACATGAGAGGAAACATGGCAAGACTTACCTGTCACGCCCCGATCTCCCGCAGGCAAATCGGCCGTTCCCGCTAGGCAGGAATCACCCACGCCAGCGCTCCCGCGGAACAATCGCTTGACCCATCCGGGCGTGATGCCGTACGAGCGTGAGCCGCGCCAGTGCAAGGCCTTGATTCATTGGCTGGCGATAAGAGTTCTAAGCCACAGAGTCGCACAGATTGTCCGAGTGCAGCGGAGTCATGAACGCATAGCGATTCGGTAACAAGTTCTCTGAGTTGAAAAATATAGCGGAAGCATTAAAACACAAGTTGAAGTAAAGCAAGCTCTTTTTATTGATAATGAATAAGTGTTACAAGCGGCGTATAGCTGAGATTACAAGTCGCTCAAGCCTCTCTCTCTGAAACAGTAAAAGCGTGCCAAGTGGCTACAACTGTGGAATAAATGTACAGGCGATGGTCAGGCGATGTTCGTAACTTATGTCTTGTATATGTGCTTCAGTCCCGGACGCACCGTTGCAAGGCTTCAGAGGGAACTCCTGGCCTTAGCACGCACGAAGGAGATGTCCGCACCGCACGAGGTTCTCCCGCACCCTGCATATCAAACTGGTGGATTATCAGTACATTGAATGCACTGGTGGAGAAGCTACTCGCCCGCTCGACAAATCCAAACACGTAATACAGGTTCCGTGCACAACTATTTAGTTGTCTTTCTAGTTGCCTTAGGATCAGTTTCATGCAAACATTGAATAGCCTAACGTGTCAGGCAGTGCGCCGTGCGATGTTAGAGGAAACACGGCGAGACTTACCAACTTACCATCTCCTTCCCTGTCCAAGGCAAACATTGAGGCAAACAGTATAAATTCGAGCAGAGGCATGTATAGACATTCAGGAGGCAAGCATATGCAAACAGGAGGGTCATTTTAACATGATCGTTCAGGTGTTTAGTTGTTCTTGATGCGATGCAGTGACTCGCACGCGGATAGCCGCTAAGCGAGGATGACTTATCTATATGAACACGGTCGCTGGCAAAGCCATTATGGACGTAGCCGGGGACAAGGATAGCTTGCTACAAGAGTACACGATAAGCTGCATGCTACCCAGTCCCGAACACGAAGACTACACACGAGCTCCATCCGGACCGGATCGGCCCCAGTGCCCCGGTGACCGTCCGTGGAACTTACCTCGGGTCCGAGTTGTCCGCGACATACAAGTATTGGGTCTTTCCAATTATCATGAGATACACGAGAACACGAGAACACGCGTGCACTAGAACAAGAGAACACGAGAACACGAGTGCACGGGAACACGAGTACACGAGTATACGGGATACTTGAATCTTGGTTCTGTACAATAACTTGTCTTGATGCATTCCCCTGGTTCGGGGCTGCCTTGATGACCTAACGGTCCCGGATACTTGCAGGTTCGTTCAGGCACGGAACGACTACGTAGTAGTCTTCTGGGGTTTGGATGAAAACAATGTAACTATCAAGCAGACAAGCATGCGTTTCTAGGAACATAAGCAGGCACGTTGCTCGGGCCCGAAGGTAGTCCGAGAGATGAAACCGTTAAGGGACTTAGCATGCGAGGGTCTGAATATAAGCAGTATTTCCTTTTTCCATGTTCTAGCAAGCAATACAAGTTGGGATTATTCCCTTAGCTAGGTGCGTTGGATTTATTAGCATGCAGGGGTGAATCACCTAGCGACTAGCATAAATATTCTAGATTTTATATGTGCTGGCTAAGCAAAGACAAGTTGACCGTAGCCACCCACCTTAGCGATGATTCGCCTCGGTAGAGCGATACGTCTGAGCGAGCCTCTGAAAGTCCAAGCCGGATTCCTGTAGGGGCAAGTCTGGATATCCTTTGCTTCTTGATCGAGGCAAAGCAGGTCGGGACAGCTGCACGATTGCCGATTGAGACGGCAGTCCGCTTGAGCGGAACAGGGTGTTACATCCTACCCAACTTAGAAAAAGTCTCGTCCTCGAGACTTACTAAGGATAAGCAGTAATTTAGGGTTGAGGCAATCCTAGACAAGTCGTTTGTACTTGCTTCATTTGGATATTCACTTGCACAAGCTTCGAAATCAGCATATCGCTTAGACTGGATCGTGCGCACTTTCGAAGTACACTTCTAGCGTGAACACGTCAACCAGCTCAGTGATAGCGAAGTCTTAGCACTCGAGTTTCACCTTTTCTTAAGTCTTGGATGGTGCACTAGTTCAAGGCGTCCCTCGAATAGATGCATTCAACCAAACTTAGGGTTAGTGAAAATCGGACAAGCTACTAGCGATACTCTCAAGGGTTCGCACAGGTTGGCACAAAGGCCACTCGCAGCATACAACCAGACAAGCAAGCATATCATTCAAAACGTATTTTGAAAGTATTTAGACTTATTGTTGGAACATCCCATCAAGGCATTGAGAGAGAGCGTGCACATAACCCACGAACGAGCTTTCGAAACAGAGATATCGAATCGAAGTCCAAATGCGTAGAAGCCAGGCTCTGATACCAACCTGTCACGCCCCGATCTCCCGCAGGCAAATCGGCCGTTCCCGCTAGGCGGGAATCACCCACGCCAGCGCTCCCGCGGAACGATCGCTTGACCCATCCGGGCGTGATGCCGCACGAGCGTGAGCCGCGCCCGTGCAAGGCCTTGATTCATTGGCTGGCGGTAAGAGTTCTAAGCCACAGAGTCGCACAGATTGTCCGAGTGCAGCGGAGTCATGAACGCATAGCGATTCGGTAACAAGTTCTCTGAGTTGAAAAATATAGCGGAAGCATTGAAACACAAGTTGAAGTAAAGCAAGCTCTTTTTATTGATAATGAACAAGTGTTACAAGCGACGTATAGCCGAGATTACAAGTCGCTCAAGCCTCTCTCTCTGAAACAGTAAAAGCGTGCCAAGTGGCTACAACTGTGGAATGAATGTACAGGCGATGGTCAGGCGATGTTCGTAACTTATGTCTTGTATATGTGCTTCAGTCCCGGACGCACCGTTGCAAGGCTTCAGAGGGAACTCCTGGCCTTAGCATGCACGAAGGAGGCGTCCGCACCGCCCGAGGTTCTCCCGCACCCTGTATATCAAACTGGTGGATTATCAGTACATTGAATGCACTGGTGGAGAAGCTACTCGCCCGCTCGACAAATCCAAACACGTAATACAGGTTCTGTGCACAACTATTTAGTTGTCTTTCTAGTTGTCTTAGGATCAGTTTCATGCAAACATTGAATAGCCTAACGTGTCAGGCAGTGCGCCGTGCGATGTTAGAGGAAACACGGCAAGACTTACCAACTTACCATCTCCTTCCCTGTCCAAGGCAAACATTGAGGCAAACAGTATAAATTCGAGCAGAGGCATGTATAGACATTCAGGAGGCAAGCATATGCAAACAGGAGGGTCGTTTTAACATGATCGTTCAGGTGTTTAGTTGTTCTTGATGCGATGTAGTGACTCGCACGCGGATAGCCGCTAAGCGAGGATGACTTATCTATATGAACACAGTCGCTGGCAAAGCCATTATGGACGTAGCCGGGGACAAGGATAGCTTGCTACAAGAGTACACGATGAGCTGTATGCTACCCAGTCCCGAACACGAAGACTACACACGAGCTCCATCCGGACCGGATCGGCCCTAGTGCCCCGGTGACCGTCCGTGGAACTTACCTCGGGTCCGAGTTGTCCGCGACATACAAGCATTGGGTCCTTCCAATTATCACGAGATACACGAGAACACGAGAACACGCGTGCACTAGAACAAGAGAACACGAGAACACGAGTGCACGGGAACACGAGTACACGAGTATACGGGATACTTGAATCTTGGTTCTGTACAATAACTTGTCTTGATGTATTCCCCTGGTTCGGGGCTGCCTTGATGACCTAACGGTCCCGGATACTTGCAGGTTCGTTCAGGCACGGAATGACTACGTAGTAGTCTTCTGGGGTTTGGATGAAAACACGGTAACTATCAAGCAGACAAGCATGCGTTTCTAGGAACATAAGCAGGCACGTTGCTCGGGCCCGAAGGTAGTCCGAGAGATGAAACCGTTAAGGGACTTAGCATGCGAGGGTCTGAATATAAGCAGTATTTCCTTTTTCCATGTTCTAGCAAGCAATACAAGTTGGGATTATTCCCTTAGCTAGGTGCGTTGGATTTATTAGCATGCAGGGGTGAATCACCTAGCGACTAGCATAAATATTCCAGATTTTATATGTGCTGGCTAAGCAAAGACAAGTTCACCGTAGCCACCCACCTTAGCGATGATTCGCCTCGGTAGAGCGATACGTCTGAGCGAGCCTCTGAATGTCCAAGCCGGATTCCTGTAGGGGCAAGTCTGGATATCCTTTGCTTCTTGATCGAGGCAAAGCAGGTCGGGACAGCTGCACGATTGCCGATTGAGACGGCAGTCCGCTTGAGCGGAACAGGGTGTTACATTACCAACTTACCATCTCCTTCCCTGTCCAAGGCAAACATTGAGGCAAACATGTTAATTCACGCACGGGCAAGTATAAACATTCAGGGGCATAACATATGCAAACACGAGGGTCGTTTTAACATGATCGTTCAGGTGTTCAGTTGTTTCATTTGATGCGATGCAGTGACTAGCACGCGGATAGCCGCTAAGCGAGGATGACTTATCTATATGAACACGGTCGCTGGCAAAGCCATTATGGACGTAGCCGAGGACAAGGACAGCTTGCTACAAGAGTACACGATATGCTGCAAGCTACCCAGTCTCGAACACGACGACTACACACGAGTTCCATCTGGATCGAATCGGCCCCGGTGCTGTCACGACCCAATTCCGTCGAATCAAATGAGGCATCCCCCGAATCGTGACCGCCGTGCGGGCCTGGGGTTGGGCACGTACAAGGCTTTAATGATTTGCATAGCAAGCACATATTCAGAGTACGCAGATAAATTGAAACACAGATTTTGAAACATGGAAAAGTTCTCTTTATTGATAATGAACATCTATTACAAACTCTTGAACGAGTCAGCTAATATGCCGAATGGCTTACAAAAGAGATGAGTCAAAATGAGATAGCAATCTTGTACATTACATCCCTTTATAAACTCAAAATGATAAAGACCTCCAGGCTGGAGGATAGCTTTGCCACGGAGCTGCATTTGTGTATGAAGAGTTGCAGCTTCGGACTTCAAAAGGCTTTGAGGCGCGGTGAAGATGCGCTAACAGCTGGACTGGATCGGGAAGACAACTTCGGCTCCTCGCTCGGTTCGCCTTAGTGCGGAGAACCTGTTTCAACGAGGGTTAGCATATCGAAACATGCTTGTGGAGGCGAGATAGCCGAACTATACCAATCAACACGTTGTTTTAATAAAGCATGCATATTTGTGGGTTTCTATCTTGCCTTAGTTCATTTACAAGTAAGCAGCATATAGAATTTACTGAAATGAACGTGCCACCGTTCGGTAGATTTTACCTGCCCGTCTGATTTACTTGCACAATACTTACCATGCCTTCCCTGCCACGAAGACACAAGTTAGTTTGCAACAGGTTTAAATATACACGATGATCACTGGCATGATTGCCATAATGGACTAGTCCGGGACAAGGATAGCAGGCTATGAGAGTACACGATGCGCTGCAAGCTATCCTATCCCATACACGATAACTATACACGAGTTCCGCCCGGATCGGATCGGTGTCAGTGCCCCAGCAACCGTCCGCAGAACTATACCTTGTGCACAAGTTATCCATGATCGAACACGATTAACAAGTTAACAAGTTATGCATTTGAGGCAACACGAGTGCAAGAACACGAGTACACGACAAGCAGTATTGCATGATTTATTTAGCATAGCCTCCCTGAACAATTATGCATATATAAGATGTGTTCTATACTTAGCACGTTTTATAGAACATTTGCACGAACAAGCATACATAGATAACAGTTCACATGTTTGGTTGACAAGCATAATAACCAAGTCTATTCTCTTTTATCTTGGTTTATTTTATTATTACTTGGTATCGTTTGATCGGGGTAAAGAAGAATGCGGATTATTAGATGTGAAGACTGGAAGCAGGGCTAGCTAATCGGGTTGGTAGCCACTCACTTAGATTTTGGAAGGGAGAAAGAAAGAGGCGCTTCACGACTCCGCTCACAAGCCGCCTACTGCTCGTTCACCTGCACACGAACAGCTCGATTAATACTTCTTCCTCTCTTTCCAATCTTGGAATAGAAGTGCAAGTCAATGAACGAAAACAATGAAAACCATCAAAACCGTTCAAGGAAAACAAGCAAATCCCAAAACCAACTCAAAGCACGAAAGCAACAAGCGACATCGAAAACCGAGGCAATAAAAGATAGCAGCGAAGAGGTCCCTCCTGACTCTGCCGCTAAGCCGATCCTTGGGGCGCAGTCCACTGAATATGGGAATCGATTCCGAAGAAACAAATCCAAAACGAGGACGAGTTCTTAATTCAATCTATCCCGATCGAACGATACCGACTTATGTTTCTTAGCTGCGCTCTCCGCACCGGGAGAACGGGGCACTACATCCTACCCAACTAATTGGAAGTTTCGTCCCGAAACTTAGGATAGAACCTACCGTTAGAGAGCATTTCGTTGGGGACGACGATCAGGAAGGTTCGGACAGGAATTTATGGCATGGCCTGATTGTCCACACGCTAGGCATAACCCAAGTCTCAAGCGATAATTGTTGGCTGTGTGCCCACGCTTTTTACAGAAATTACACGATGTCCCTGGGTTCCCTCTTTGGTGCCCTCCGTTGTTAGGGCACTTTGCAGCAGTATTTCCTCTGTCGTTGCTTTGGCGTTTGTGATTGTAGGTATGCACAACGCCGGCAGGAACGTGAGGATAGTGTGGCTCAAGAGATAGGGCATGATTCATGACTTCACGCATTGTACGATACTGATGAACGGCCACGTGCGAATGGATGACAGGGTGTAGTCCACCTTCTAGCTCGACTCACTACATTAGGTAAATAGGCCCTAGCGAATTTGGAGAGTCGGTTGAATTCGGCAGAGTACTCCTTAACTGTCATGCTGCCCTGCCGTAGCTGCACGAACTCGTTTTCCATTTGACGTTGTACTGGAGGGGGTACAAACTCCTCTTCGAACGCGGCACAAAAAGTCGTCCACGAGATCGCCTCCTCTCCGTGATCAAATTGGAGAGATCGTCGATGCACGTCCCACCAATCGTGCGCGTTGAGGCGGAGCTGTAGTTGCGCGCAGGCGACGCGCTTTTCTTCGGGGACCTCTAGCAGAGTGAAGTGATCTTCAAGTTCGGCCAACCAATCTAGAGCTACGACTGGGTCCTCAGTCCCGTTGAATGGGGTATTGCAGACTTTCTTGAAGTGGCCAAAGTCGAAGGCAGTCACGTCCCTCGCCCTTGGAATTTGCGGCATCTCTACTTCAAGCACGGGCTGTTCCACCGGAGTCGGCGCTCTTGCCGTGGAATGGTTGGAAGCCAAAGTCTGAATGATCTATTGCAGGGTATCTACCTGCTTCTGTTGGACTGAGAATCGTGCTTCTATATTGTCTTGAAACTTGAGCTGACTCTCTTCCGCCCGCTTTTCGGCCCGTTCATAGCGAGCCTCGTCCCTTTGTTGGTTTGCCTCCAACATCTGCAACATTCGTTGGACGGGATCGATGCTTGGCATGGCTCGCTGGCTCTCTGAACTTCCCGAAGTGCTCGAACTACTTCCTTGGCCTTGCGTTTCGTCCAGTATTTGCGCTGCAGATTATGCTGGAGCCACTCCTTCAAAAGAAGGTAAATTACATTAGGATCATAATGTATTATGGACTTATTGCATGAACGTATCTCATTTTGGCCTAGCGAGTTCAAGAGTTCGCACAGAAATTTGATCGTTTAAAGGAACTTTTCCAGCACGAAGTCTAAGGAACTTTGAATCTGTGCTCTGATACCACTATGTCACGACCCAATTCCGTAGAATCAAATGAGGCGTCCCCTAAATTGTGACCGCCGTGCGGGCCTGGGGTTGCGCCCGCACAAGGCTTTAATGATTTGCATAGCAAGCACATATTCAGAGTACGCAGATAAATTAAAACACAGATTTTGAAACATGGAAAAGTTCTCTTTATTGATAATGAATATCTATTACAAACTCTTGAACGAGTCAGCTAATATGCCGAACGGCTTACAAAAGAGATGACTCAAAATGAGATAGCAATCCTGTACATTACATCCCTTTATAAACTCAAAATGATAAAGACCTCCAGGCTGGAGGATAGCTTTGCCACGGAGCTGTATTTGTGTATGAAGAGTTGCAGCTTCGGACTTCAAAAGGCTTCGAGGCGCGGTGAATATGCGCTAACAGCTGGACTGGATCGGGAAGATGACTTTGGCTCCTCGCTCGGTTCGCCTTAGTGCAGAGAACCTGTTTCAACGAGGGTCAGCATATCGAAACATGCTGGTGAAGGCGAGCTAGCCGAACTATACCAATCAACACGTTGTTTTAATGAAGCATGCATATTTGTGGGTTTCTATCTTGCCTTAGTTCATTTACAAGTAAGCAGCATATAGAATTTACTAAAATGAATGTGCCACCGTTCGGTGGATTTTACCTGCCCGTCTGAATTACCTGCACAATACTTACCATGCCTTCCCTGCCACGAAGACACAAGTTAGTTTGCAACAGGTTTAAATATACACGATGATCACTGGCATGATTGCCATAATGGACTAGTCCGGGACAAGGATAGCAGGCTACGAGAGTACACGATGTGCTGCAAGCTATCCTATCCCGTACACGATGACTATACACGAGTTCCGCCCAGATCGGATCGGTGCCAGTGCCCCAGCAACCGTCCGTAGAACTATACCTTGTGCACAAGTTGTCCATGATCGAACACGATTAACAAGTTAACAAGTCATGCATTTGAGGCAACACGAGTGCAAGAACACGAGTACATGATAAGCAGTATTGCATGATTTATTTAGCATAGCCTCCCTGAACAATTATGCATATACAAGATGTGTTCTATACTTAGCACGTTTTATAGAACATTTGCACGAACAAGCATACATAGATAACAGTTCACATGTTTGGTTGACAAGCATAATAACCAAGTCTATTCTCTTTTATCTTGGTTTCTTTTATTATTACTTGGTATCGTTTGATCGGGGCAAAGAAGAATGCGGATTATTAGATGTGAAGACTGGAAGCAGGGCTAGCTAATCGGGTTGGTAGCCACTCACTTAGATTTTGGAAGGGAGAAGGAAAGAGGCGCTTCATGACTCCGCTCGCAAGCCGCCTACTGCTCGTTCACCTGCACACGAACAGCTCGATTAATACTTCTTCCTCTCTTTCCAATCTCGGAATAGAAGTGCAAGTCAATGAACGAAAATAATGAAAACCATCGAAACCGTTCAAGGAAAACAAGCAAATCCCAAAACCAACTCAAAGCACGAAAGCAACAAGCGACATCGAAAACTGAGGCAATAAAAGATAGCAGCGAAGAGGTCCCTCCTGACTCTGCCGCTAAGCAGATCCTTGGGGCGCAGTCCACTGAATATGGGAATCGATTCCGAAGAAACAAATCCATAACGAGGACGAGTTCTTAATTCAATCTATCCCAATCGAACGATACCGACTTGTGTTTCTTAGCCGCGCTCTCCGCACCGGGAGAACGGGGCGCTATAGGTGCCCCGGTGACCGTCCGTGGAACAATACCTCGGGTCTGAGTTGTCCGCGACATACAAGTCATTGGGTCTTTCCAATTATCACGAGATACACGAGAACACGAGAACACGCGTGCACTAGAATACGAGAATACGAGAACACGAGTGCACGGGAACACGAGTACACGAGTACACGAGATACTTGAATCATGATTCTGTATAGTGAATATCTTGCCTTGATGCATTCCCCTGGTTCGGGGCTGCCTGGTGACCTAACGGTCCCGGATACTTGCAGGTTCATTCAGGCATGGAACGACTACGTAGTAGTCTCCCGGGGTTTGGATGAAAACACGGTAACATTCAAGCAGACAAGCATGCGTTTCTAAGGAACATAAGCAGGCACGTTTGCTCGGACCCGAAGGTAAGCCGAGAGATGAAACCGTTAGGGACTTAGCATGCGAGGGTCTGAACATATATAAGCAGTATTTCATTTTCCATGTTCTAGCATAGCAATACAAATTGGGATTATTCCCTTAGCTAGGTGCGTTGGATTTATTAGCATGCAGGGGGTGAATCACCTAGCGACTAGCATGAATATTCCAGATTTTATGTGTGCTGGCTAAGCAAAGACAAGTTCACCGTAGCCACCCACCTTAGCGATAATTCGCCTCGGTAGAGCGATACGCCGAGCGAGCCTCTGAAAGTCTATGCGGGATTCCTGTAGGGACAAGTCTGGATATCCTTTGCATTCTCTTTGAGGCAAAGCGGGTCGGGACAGCTGCACTTTGCCGTTTTGAGTCGGCAGTCCGCTAGAACGGAACGGGGTGTTACACGGTCGATACTCCAAGTAGACTTGATAGGCAAAAAGTGAGCAGACTTGGTGAGGCCATCCACAATGACCCAGACGGCATCATTCCTCTGTTGCGTCTTTGGCAAGCCAATAATAAAATCCATTGTTATATGTTCCCATTTCTACTATCTCTGTAGCAGCCGTGACATATGCAGTTCAGCTCTCCACCAATAGCCATTGTCCGACCGATGCGAATGCATGGAACACTATCAAATAAACTCTAGTATAAAGATGAGACGAACCATCAGAACTATAATCTTTGTTGCGGGGGCAAGTCGCCTTATCATTTGAACATATTCAGGCAAAGGATATGATTCTCTCAGAGCATAGGCGATAGTAAACATGTTCATGCACTCTTAGACAAGCGTTTTAGGATTCTTTAAGCAGATATGTTCGTTTCAAATACAAGCTAGGTGAGTTCGTTTATTATCATGCAAGGCAGGTTCTATCATTCTCTTATGAAAATATTGCAAGCAAAAACTTAGATTATTATTAAGGCATGCAAGAATAAGAGAATGAAGTTCTGCCCACTCACTTGATATATAATGCCGATGCGGAGCAGGGCATTACAATTTTGATAGCCTCCTTGAAAATTTTGAATTTGGATACGGTAGAGATGAGTCGGACATAATCTTCTACCAAGCTTCTCTCTTATGGATCTCCTTGTGCTATCTAATGCTCTAGGCCTTCATGATAGTGAGAATAAGTGGAATTGGAAGTAAATCGAGTAAAATTGGTAGAAAATTGGGTTTGCTTGGAAAAAAATAAGCGTTAGGAAAAATGAGGCTAATGAGTGAAATAAAATGAATGAATGAGCCCTAAATTGAACTTATCTCTTATAGTAAGGTTTGGTCATGCCAAAATATCAAGTTTGTCCCTAGCCATTGTCATGAATGGTATCTAATTAACTAAAGAAAAGAATCTCTACAACTAAGAGGAATATTCTCTTCATGATAACTAAACTTAATTAATTCTAATTACTAAAGTCATGACTAACAATAATTAGCACTAACTAACACTTACAAATTCTAATTGGCTAACCACTAACTAACACTAATATAATTCTAAACAATCACTAATAAAAATAATATATAAAAATTTTAACAACATACAAATTTACCAAAATACCCCTATGGTGGAAAGTGCTAGTTACAGCAAGTATTAGATTTATAACTTGGTTTTGGGGAGTACGCTAGAAAGTTTGACTATTTATGCGAATGGAATAAAACGATAAAATTTGGATATCGGTTACGTGATTTTGAAAGTTGGATGAATCATTTGGGATTGAAATGAACGAGATGGTATCGAGGATTGGATCAACCAGAATTATGAACAGACCGACGAAATTAAATCAAGAAAGTTGAAGAACGAATTGAATTATTACTCGGAAGACGTACTTGATGATAGTGCAAAATGCTTGGTTTTGAATCAGATTCAAATTGCCTTAGATTATAATGAACTTGCTCGAAGAACCAGACAAAAATACTTGGAAGATAGATAGGGATAGATTGAATTGATTGGGATGGTCTTGAATTGTATCATGGGAAGATTGTGAATGAGTGCGAATGAACATAGGTGATATGTGCAAGGCGACGAATAGATTAAGAATTTAGATTTTAGTATCGAACGAAAACAGATTTAATTTGGACGGATTCAAACGATGATATTGGAATTATAATCGTGTCCGAAGAGAAGTAATCGAGGTATATATAAGTGAATCGAATTATGATTAATCGATGGTTACATAGTATCAAAAATGTGTTCAGGAGATAGATGAATCGAATAATAACTTAAAGGATAGCAGAATTCTCTTAGCGAGAATAGAGTATCGATATGCGATTGGACTTAGACTTGAATTTAGTTGGGTTTGGAAGATCAGTCGAGATTTAAACTTGAAGAGTTTCATGGAATATTGGGATTCGTTAAAACGTAATACTGGGTTTCGATAGAAAACATCGAGTAATCGGTCGAATATGTTTTGGATTTGCAAGAATCGAGTATAGAGATTGGGTAAGTCACCCTACCCTATATTTTCTTATGCTCATTGAGTTATAGCGTACCCCGTGATTGAGTAGTACAGCCTTGTGCTAGGCGTAGTAGAGTTTGAGTCAGAGTATGAAACTGGCTCACGCGTGCATAGCGCGAGGCAAGGAAAGTAATAGATGTAGTGTTCGACCAATCTTTGGAAGTTAGGCGATACATATAGAGTTTGGTTTAGAAGTTGTGCGATAATACGAGTTTCACTCAGGAAGTCTCGAGGACGAGACTTGTTCTGAGTGGTATATTATGTACGACCCATTCTACTCAACCCGGAGTACCAATTGAAATGGCATAAGTATAGCGAACCGTCCTGCCTAGCTCGGCGAGATAACTTGCTTGAGGTGAAGACTTTTAGACTTGGCTCTTTAGAGAAGTTCAGACTTAGATATTTCAGAGGCGTGCTCGGAGTCTCGCTCGGCTGATGCGATTCATCACTAAGGTAGATGGCTCCGATGAACATGTCTCTGCTTAGCTGGATACTTAAGAAAAGGAATGATACATGCTAGTTTCTAAGCGATAACCTTTACATGCTAATAAAAGAGATGAACACACATAGCTAAGGAAATAATCCCGCTTTATCATTCTGTATAGAATATGGAAACTCTGCCCTGCTAGTGCGTAACTTAGAGTATTGATCTAAATAGAATAAGTTTCATATGTTATGCCACAAAGTAGATATAGTTTACAATATTGATGTACTCGTACGAAATGTAACACGGAGTTAGAGTATAATCATATTACATACATAGACGAGGAAGACTATAAAGTAGCTATTTCGAATCAGGAGAAGAAAAGAAGAGAAAGTACTCGGGATATACAGATCACCGAGGCAGTCTCCGATCAGGAAGCTGCGTAGAGAAGAATGAACCGAGCTGAAGTCCTCGGATAAAAGAAATTGAGCATAAATTTCTCGGTTAGGATTGGAAGTAGTAAAGTAGTTGCATGGTCACGAACAACTGGTTGTGCACCAGAAAAAGTCCTCGAATGATCTCTGAGGCATCAGAATCGTGTCGGCCTGGGAGGACAGCACTAGCTTGAAGTTCTAGTATGATAGCTAGATAAAGTACTAGTAGGCGAGTGTGGGACATCCAGCAAGGGTTGCTACCAACCTGGAAAGACAGTCGACTCATCGGATGGTTTGGGATGCCCAATAAAGCTCGCAACCGAGCTTGGAAGACAACCGTTCCATCCCAGAATATGTCCTGTCACGCCCCGATCTCCCGTAGGCAAATCGGCCGTTCCCGCTAGGCGGGAATCACCCTCGCTAGCGCTCCCGCGGAACGATCGATTTAACCCATCCAGGCGTGATGCCGCACGAGCGTGAGCCACGCCCGTGCAAGGCCGTGGTTCGTTAGCTGGCGGTAAGAGTTCTAAGCCACAGAGTCGCACAGATTGTTCGAGTACAGCGGAGTCATGAACGCATAGGCGATCGGTAACAGGTTTACTGAGTCGACAATATAGCGGAAGCATTGAATAACACAAGTAAAGCAACTCTTTATTGATATAAACAAGCGTTACAGGCGGCGTATAGCCGAGATTACAAGTCGCTCAAGCCTCTCTCTCTGAAACAGTAAAAGCGTGCCAAGTGGCTACAATTGTGGAATAATTGTACAGGCGATGATCAGGCAATGTTCATAATATTATGTCTTGTATATGTGCTTCTGTTCCGGACGCGCCGTTGCTTCAGAGTGATCTTCATGCCTTAGCACGCACGGAGGAGCATCCGCACCGAACGAGGTTCTCCCGCACCCTGCATGCAAACTGGTGGATTATCAGTAGATTGAATGCACTGGTGGGGAAGCTACTCGCCCGCTCGACAAATCCAAACACGTAATATAAGTTCCGTGCACCAACTATTAAGTTGTCTTTCTAGTTGCCTTAGGATCAGTTTTATGCAAACATTGAATAGCCTAACTTTTGTGGCAGTGCGCCGTGCGACATGAGAGGAAACACGGCGAGACTTACCAACTTACCATTCGCCTTCCCTGTCCAAGGCAAACATTATTAATTCAAGCACGGGCAAGTATAAGCATTCAGGGGCAATAACATATACAAACACGAGAGTCATTTTAATATGATCGTTCAGGTGTTTAGTTGTTCATTGATGCGATGCAGTGACTCGCACGCGGATAGCCACTAAGCGAGGATGACTTATCTATATGAACATGAGTCGCTGGCATAGCCATAAAGGACCCTAGTCTTAAACGAGAATGGTTTGCAGCGAAAGTACAGTAGGTGCTACAAGCCATCTCGTTCAGTACAGTAGACTACACAGTAGAGTTCAGCCATGGAGCGGATGGTATGCAGCGAAAGAACAGTGGGCAAAGCATATTATTTCATCCAGTATAGTAGGCTGAACAATGGAGTTCCATCCGGATCGGAGCGGCCCTAGTGCCCCGGTGAACGTCCGTGGAACTATGCCTCGTTTCCGAGTTGTCCGCGACATGCAGGTCAAGGTCTTTCCAATATCATATCCTTCACAATACAGTCAGTAACACGAGTATAGTCAGGAATTTCCGCTATGAACGAGCTTGTACAGGATTCTCGTTCAAAGAAAATTTGATGTGATCACAGTACAGTACAGTATTCACTTGTCTTGATACATTTCTCCTGGGGCGGAGATTGCCTTGGTGACCTAACGGTCCCGGATACTTGCAGGTTCAATTGCATAGAAGAACTATTTGATAGTCTCCTGGCTAACAAGAATGCATGCACAATACAGTAACGTTAGACATTCGTAAGCAGACAAGTATGCGTTTCTAAGGAACATAAGCAGACACGTTTGCTCGGACCTGAAGGTAAGCTGAGGGATGAAACCGTTAGGGACTTAGCATGTGAGGGTCTGAATCTAAGCAGTATTTCAATTTCCATGTTCTAGCATAAGCAATACAAGTTAGGATTATTCCCTTAGCTAGGTGCGTTGGATTATTATTAGCATGCAGGGGGTGAATCACCTAGCGACTAGCATGAACATTCCAGATTTTTAAGTGTGCTAGCTAAGCAAAGACAAGTTCACCGTAGCCACCCACCTTAGCGATGATTTGCCTCGGTAGAGCGATACATCAAGCGAGCCTCTGAAAGCCTAAGCCGGATTCCTGTAGGGACAAGTCTGGATATTCTTTGCTTCTCGTTTGAGGCAAAGCGGGTCGGGACAGTTGCACTTTTGCCGTTTGAAACGGCAGTCCGCTTGAACAGAACGGGGTGTTACATCCTACCCAACTCAGAAAAAGTCTCGTCCTCGAGACTTACTGAGGACAAGAAGTACGTTTCAATCAATTTTGATTTAACGATACAAGTCTGAGGCAAACCTATACAAGTCGTTGTACTTGTTTCATTTGGATATCCACTTGCACAAGCATCGAGATCAGCATATCGCTTAGTCTGGATCGTGCACACTTTCGAAGTGCACTTCTAGCGTGAGCACGTCAAACAGCTTAGTGATAGCAAATTCTTAGCACTCGAGTTTCACCTTCTCTTAAGTCTTGGATCGTGCACTAGTTCAAGGCATCCCTCGAATAGATGCATTCAACCAAACTTAGAATTAGTGAAATCGGACAAGCTACTGCGATACTCTCAAGGGTCCGCACAGGTTGGCACAAAGGCCACTCGCAACATGATATCATACAAACAATCATATCAATCAAAATGCATTTTGAAAGTATTTAGACTTATTGTTGGAACATCCCATCGAGGCATTGAGAGAAAGCGTGCACAGAACCCACGAACGAGCTTTCGAAACTGAGATAATCGAATTGAAGTCCAAAGGCATAGAAACCAGGCTCTGATACCACTATGTCACGCCCCAATCTCCCGCAGGCAAATCGGTCGTTCCCGCTAGACGGGAATCACCCTCGCCCGCACTCTCGCGGAACGATCGCTTTAACCCATCCGGGCGTGATGCCGCACGAGCGTGAGCCACGCCCGTGCAAGGCCGTGGTTCGTTAGTTGGCTGTAAGAGTTCTAAGCTATAGAGTCGCACAGATTGTCCGAGTGCAGCGGAATCATGAACGCATAGGCGATCGGTAAGAGGTTCACTGAGTCGACAATATAGCGGAAGCATTGAATAACACAAGTTGAAGTAAAGCAACTCTTTATTGATATAAACAAGTGTTACAGGCGGCGTATAGCCGAGATTACAAGTTGCTCAAGCCTTTCTCTCTGAAACAGTAAAAGTGTGCCAAGTGGCTACAATTGTGGAATAATTGTACAGGCGATGATCAGACAATATTCATAATATTATGTCTTGTATATGTGCTTCTGTTCCGGACGTGCCGTTGCTTCAGAGTGATCTTCACACCTTAGCACGCACGGAGGAGCATCCGCACCGAACGAGGTTCTCCCGCACCCTGCATGCAAACTGGTGGATTATCAGTACATTGAATGCACTGGTGGGGAAGCTATTCGCCCGCTCGACAAATCCAAACACGTAATATAAGTTCCGTGCACTAACTATTAAGTTGTCTTTCTAGTTGCCTTAGGATCAGTTTCATGCAAACATTGAATAGCCTAACTCATGTGCCAGTGCGCCGTGCGACATGAGAGAAAACACGGCGAGACTTACCAACTTACCATTCGCCTTCCCTGTCCAAGGCAAATATTATTAATTCAAGCACAGGCAAGTATAAGCATTCAGGGGCAATAACATATGCAAACACGAGAGTCATTTTAACATGATCATTCAGGTGTTCAGTTGTTCATTGATGCGATGCAGTGACTCGCACGCAGATAGCCGCTAAGCGAGGATGACTTATCTATATGAACATGAGTCACTGGCATAGCCATAAAGGACCCTAGTCTTAAACGAGAATGGTTTGCAGTGAAAGTACAGTGCACGCTATAAGCCATCTTGTTCAGTACAGTAGACTATACAGTAGAGTTCAGCCGTGGAGCGGATGGTATACAGCGAAAGAACAGTGGGCGCTGCACACTATCTCGTCTAGTACAGTAGGCTGAACAATGGAGTTCCATCCGGATTGGAGCGGCCCCAGTGCCCCGGTGACTGTCCGTGGAACTATGCCTCATTTTCGAGTTATCCGCGACATGCAGGTCAAGGTCTTTCCAATATCACATCCTTCACAATACAGTCAGTAACACGAGTACGGTCAGGAATTTCCACTATGAACAAGCTTTTACAGGATTCTCGTTCAAGGGAAATTTGATGTGATCACAGTACAGTACAGTATTCACTTGCCTTGATGCATTTCTCCTGGGGCGGAGATTGCCTTGGTGACCTAACGGTCCCGGATACTTGCAGGTTCAATTACATAGAAGAACTATTTGATAGTCTCCTGGCTAACAATAATGCATGCACAATACAGTAACGTTAGACATTCATAAGCAGACAAGCATGCGTTTCTAAGGAACATAAGCAGACACGTTTGCTCGGACCCGAAGTTAAGCCGAGGGATGAAACCGTTAGGGACTTAGCATATGAGGGTCTGAATCTAAGCAGTATTTCAATTTCCATGTTCTAGCATAAGCAATACAAGTTGGGATTATTCCCTTAGCTAGGTATGTTGGATTCTTATTAGCATGCAGGGGGTGAATCACCTAGCGACTAGCATGAACATTCCAGATTTTTAAGTGTGCTAGCTAAGCGAAGACAAGTTCACCATAGCCACCCACCTTAGCGATGATTCGCCTTGGTAGAGCGATACGTCAAGCGAGCCTCTGAAAGCCTAAGCCGAATTCCTATAGGGACAAGTCTGGATATCCTTTGCTTCTCGTTTGAGGCAAAGCGGGTCGAGACAGTTGCACTTTTGCCGTTTGAAACGGTAGTCCGCTTGAACGGAACGGGGTATTACATGTCCAACATGGCTAACAGAGATAGTGGCCTTCGTATATATAAGTCATGCATTCATAGAGACAAATCGTGTACAATAGAGTTTGATGCACGACACATCACATACTAGAAGAATGGATGCACGGTTCACCTTGTCGTTTAAGTAAATCATGTCTATTTCTAAGACACCATTCGAGCGACACTTTGAGTTACATAGATGTTCTTTAATACATAGTATATGCTTGATTATATTGCTGCGCATGACAGAGAAGGTTGAATGGTAAGAAAAGGGTAAGACAAACTCAGTTATTTTACTGAATGACACTCCTGTTTCAGACCCAGATATATGCTTTACTTTTAATATGCCATAAAACTGATCCTAAGGCAAAGAGTAGAAAGATAACAAAATCAGTTGATGCACATAATGTCACGCCCCAGTCCTAAAATATCGAGAGACTAGACACGTGGCAATGGCCAACAACACACAGCAATGGGCAAACCTAATTTAATGGACCCATATCAGGGTGTACTTAAGCTGTAATGCAACAATAAGGGTCTAATATACTAATCTCATCCACAGAAATGAATACATCAATATCAGAATTATAATGCAATATCAAGTCTCAATAAAACATAACTCGGGGAACAACCCGATAATGAGTCTGATACAATATTCAAGAGACAAGAATAAAGATAACAACAACAAATACTGAGTATGGATAAAGCATATAATCAGGAGAAATCCTCGGCGATCACTCATCTTCTGGTTCTGGTACTGCTCCAGTGCCTGCTCTTGTTCCTGCTTCTACTTTTGCTAATGCTCTTGTCTCGTATACCTCGGGATAGATCTCCTCTGCTATTCTTGGGGACATAATCCGGATCCAGGTCCTTAGGGGACATAGCAAGGTACAAGAATAACTCAAGCCATAATAAATGTAATGCAGCAATAAATAAAATAATAGGGTAAACTATATAATCAGCTAAGTGATATGCAAGATGAGAGCATCACTAGAACTCAGGCTGAGACCACTACAAGCTCGGTGTCAGGGAGCCGGTAGCAGTGATATTATGTAGTTGTTTAGCTCGGAGAGAGACTACGACACCGTCATAATATAATCAACCTATATCTTGTGTGTCTCTCCCCACCCAATGTAATCACACGTCTCATATCCACGACATCTCATGTCCATGTCACGCAAGATCATATCTAATGCAGCAAGTCATATGAGATCTAAGTATGTATAAAGTATATGTCACAAAACCTGTATCCTATACAGAATCACCATGAATATCTCAGGAAGATTCTGTCTCATTAATAGTGTTAGGTGTCCTGGGTATGACGTACTTGATAATGCAAGCACGAGAATATATAGGGTCTCGATATCCATGTCTAGGTGACGTTACACAACTTCGCGTACGGCGTTGACACCCGAATATTATTCGGACGCTAAATAATGCCACACGGTCCTAGGTTGAACAGAGATATTACAGTAATAAATCAAGAGAATAGTATAAACAAATGCTGCAAGTATGGCAAGGTACACTTGCCTGTGATCCTGGCTCCAACTGCTGCTCTGGTATCAGCAGGATTTGCAGGTACTCCTACGAATGCTGAAATAAACGTTACCATCAGGTTAAGAAGATATCAAATAGCTAGAATTGCCTGTCCATAAGTCCAATTTGGACACAGGGGCAAAGATAACAGTTTCTGGTCATAGCGGGATCCACATGTGGCCCGCTTCGCACCGAAAAATATGCCAGAGACAATGTTCTCCAAATTTGTCAAACTTAGTATATACAAGTCCAGAACGATGATATGAACCCAACTGAATGTCCAGAATTGGATTCCGATGAGCCGATCATAAAATTGCCTGTCAAGTGGAGTCGTGGGGCCCACGATACACGATTTTGTCAACGTTCTCAGAATCGAACCATACTTGGGTCACAGGACCAGCGTATTACTACGAGTCCGATGGCGCAAGTTTCGTTTCGATACGACGTGCGTATACGAAGTTACAATGAGTTCCAGAACATGGCCGATACGGGGTGTTGTCGACGGATACGCGTTGATTCCAGTATGCACGTACATCCAAATCAACTTTCGCGAAATCCCACACGTCCGTATTAACGGCGTGCACCTTTCGGTGAAGTCCACACACGACCAAGTCGTCCCGTTTAGCGGGCGCACCAGGTTCTAGGGAAAATAGGGTAATTATTTTCTTGATTTTGGGTCGCAGTTTGCCACCGCCACAGGATGCGATACCCCGAACAATTTGCACAGGTATCGAGAGGGTCATGCAGTCTACGCGTCATAGTAGATGGAACAGAAAATGGGACAGGAGGAGAGAGAAACAGTCACCTGAACAGGGCTCCAAAGAAGACTGAAAAATGCGATTCCGCGAGGCGGCACGACACAGCACGGCCGGCTTGCTAGCGTATGCGGCTAGGGCTGACGGAGGCGGCGCTGTGCTACTGGGGGTCGCCGGGGCTTGTCGTCGAGTTCGTCGCCGGAGGGAAGCTCGGTGGAGGCGGCAGGAGCTGGTGGTGGCAGGGTTAGGGTTCGTGGGTGGCGGAGACAGGGGATCGTCGAGGCTCGGTCGAGCGAAGGGGAGACGCGGTGGCGGCTGAGCGGCGGGGAACGGTCGCGGGGAAGCCGGAGGGTCACGGCGGCAGGATTGAAACCGCCGGGGAAGATGATCAGGTGCGGCGGTCGGGATTCGTTCAGATAGGGATTCACTGTAGGTCCGTGTCGGGTCGGGTTGCGGGTCAGCGGGTTTGAATCCGACCCGACCCGCTAGGGTTTGGGTCCAGTTCAGGATTTGGGCCGGTTTGGGTTGGTTCGGTTCAATTAGGGCTTGGTTCAAACCGGCTTATTTTGGTTTATTTAAAAACTTGGTTTTTAGGTCTTTAAAAATGGTTTTGGGGTCCAATAAATTCCAGAAAAATTATCCTATGTCTAATATTTTATTTTACACCCAAAAATATTATTTTCATACTATTTTAATATTTAATAAAAATATTTAAAATTATTAAATACCAGAATATCTTGTTTTTAATTAGTTAAAAATTCCAAAAATTCTGAAAATTTATTTTTAAAATCCTGAAAAATCTGGGGGTTTACACATAACCAATGAACGTGCTTGTTTTATGGAGTGGGCGAGAGGCCTCCCCACTAGTGCATTCAATATAGTGACACCCAACTAGATTACATGTAGGGTGCAGGGAGAACTCGTACGGATTCGAAGATCGCTTGACGCATCGAGGTGCTGGACCGCACTTGGCATCTTGGAGTGTGGCACACGGACCTGAAGCTCACATATACGGGACGTAATGTATGGGAACATCATCATCCAGAGTGTTTGATCTAAAGTTATAAGCTTAAGGGCATATTCATTGTAATGAGAGAGAGAGAGGGAGAGCATGAGCGACTTCTAATCTCGGCCTAGCGTCGCTTATAATCTTTACTTCATATCAATAAAGAGATTATTTTGGATTCAATACTTGTGTTTATTCAAGTGTTTTCGCTATGTCGACTCTTCCAAATAGTTACCAATTAGCCGTTTTGATATTTTTTTTTGTGCGGGCGCAACTCCAGGCTCGCGTGACATCACATCCTGATGGGAACGATTGTCCTGCGGGAGCCTTGGCGCGGTGATTCGCGTCCAGTGAGGGCGATCGTTCCTGTGGGAGATCGGGGTGTGACATTTAATGTCATACTGAGCTGTTCACTCTATTTACTTTTCCTGTTTTTATATTTACCTATTTTACTCTATTTTTTATCCTGATTCTGTGCTTATCTGCTCATCAAGTACTATATTACTATTTACTGTTTTATAGTATTTGTCAATTAATTGGAACTGCTATTGGGTTGTACTCGTTCCATCATGACTGGATAATATTTTTATGCTTTATTGTGCTCCACGTTCCTGAGTTCAGAGTGATGCTATGACTGAGACTACTTTTGCACTATGGACCTAGTGGTGACCTCTGGTGAGATCTAGGCTAGTATTCCTCTATCTTAGTGCCATGTATTAGTTTTATTTATTTTAGATTATTGTTAGATTATCTTCTTTATTCATTCTTCCTGTAGAATGTTGTGATTGAGTACATTATTTAGTAGTTGAACTTGTATTGATTATAGATGACCTAGACATCGTTCTATCGTCGATGCTGCGACGTAGACTGGACGTATCCACGTACTTGTGTCCGAATATCCGTGTGTGGGTCATGACATATTGAGCGGACCGGGTAGATAATAAATTCATTATAAACTAGCATGGTATGACCTCTTTGTGGAGGACCCAACCGAAAGATAGAGGGGGATGGAGACAAAAACTTATAGCTATGGCTTTTTATCGGTTGGTGGTCGACCTATTTGGTCACAACCGCAGCCAAATCAAAATTATTTGGTTGTAAAATAATGACATGCGAATCAAACCAAACAATTGGTCAGTTCGATTTTGAAATTGATTGACTTGGTTCAGCTTGATCTCAGCTCAGCTCGACTGATCGATTTTGTATTTGAATATAACATATTTAAAAGCAATACAAATTTAAATATTTTGAGTAATCATTTGCCACATGTTTGCTAATAACTCATTTTCATCAATTCATCATTTTATCTCCAACAAACACAATAGCTCATTTACACAATTCTATCTCCAATTAAGAAAAGGAAAAAGTCTATAAATAACTATAACAAAGCAAAATAATAAAAATATATAACGTCCATCGGTTGATTGGTTTTTGATATTATCAATCCATTGCCTGAATCAAACTGTTCGGTTATTAAGAACACTCAACTGATTTTTTCCGAATAGTCTATCGGTTCGGTTCGGTTCGGTTCGGTCTAAATTGACACAACTCTAACAAGTTCGGATACGTATCAAGTGTAACCCATTCCGACCAGATCCAGTAAAACTTTACATAAAGAATATAGGGGTTTTACGAAAAAATAGAGGCTATAAATATAAAGCACAGGAAGTGGTGCTTGAAGTTGAAAACCAATATCCAAAAGCAATGGCCTCAGTTTTCTCCTCTCTCCCTCCAGCCTCTCCTCCTCTCACTCGCTCCAGAGGTCATCCTCCTCAAACCCTAACCCTAATTTTCTCCCATTGTCTAATTATTTTCCTTTTTCTTTCTTGCAGAAATTCCCCAAATCAGGAGCCAATCGATTCAATCCGTCGAAAAAAGCCGGTTGGATTCTCGATCCAGGTATTTCCGACCCTAAAAAATAGGTCTTTTCTTCCATTAATCTTGGAATAACATGCCATTTTTGTTTGAATCATTGTAGAATTTGTTTTGATGATCGGTCTGGAACGAGGAGGAGAGATGCGTTGCTTGGTATATTCATGACGACGGTCTCTTTCCCGGCTATAGCTATGAAGGCTATTGCTGAGACCGGTAAGGGTTGTTTTTGTGAAGTAACTATCTTAAGTGTCGAAATTAAGGTTCTTGATTTGTGGGCATGGTATTCTGAAGATTAGATGTGCAGGAGGGGTTCAGAACATATGAAGACGAGACGAACAAGTTCAGGATTTTGATGCCAGAAGGTGATTCTTTTTTCTTTTTTTGTTTACGAATGATGCAGTTGTTTATGGTTATGGTTGAATGTGATTTGTTCGGATTACAAAGTACGAAGAATTTGCAATTAGTTTGCAGCTAGGTTGCAAGAACATGGATATGGTACAATATGTATGCAGCAACACAACATGACACCTGCTTTGACTTGTACTACTGTGTATTAGAGTCTGTGTCGTGCCTGATACGAGTCTGAGATGATGCGTCATGAAAAGTGCACCGATTTTTGGAGTGTGCTGAGAGCTGAAATTCGGGTATATGACTGTGTAGAAAAATATTATATGCTGCAGATCTATTATAGAATTACTAATGTACAAGAGAGTATATTTTGGGAAATTTTGGAATTAGGGTTCTATGTCAAGCATTATAGATATACAAAGGTGCTATCGACACAATACATAACTAGATAAAAACTAGCTAATGTGACATCATTTTTTAGATTACTAGAACTATCTAGAGAGAAAATTGCCAATAATCTTGTATTACTCCTTGGAAGCTAGAGCTTATATGATAATCAAGGTCCATTTTGGAAGAAACTATATAAACAACGGGAGAGAGAGAGAGAGAGAGAGAGAGAGAGAGAGAGAGAGAGAGAGAGAGAGAGAGTTGCCACCTTCTAAGCAGTGAGAGTGTTGCAACCATCTTGAGTGGCAAGAGAGTTGCGGTCATTTTAGGCAGCGAGAGAGAGAGAGAGAGATAAGTTGTAGCTTTTTAGGCAGCATGAGAGAGTGAGCTGCGGTCTCCAGGACGGAGAAAGAGTAATTTGGACCTCTTTCGTGGCAAGAGAGTGGGTTTCAACCCGGCAGAAAGGATGGGTTTTGTAGTGACCCATTCCGCTTCAATGCGGAGAGACGATTCAAATGGCACAAGTGTAACGACCCGTCACTCCTTACTCAGTGAGATGACTCGCTTGATGCAAAGAAATTCAGACTTGGCCCTTCAGGAGTTCAGGCTAAGACTTTCAAAGTCGCGTTCGGAGTTTCGCTCGGCCAATGCGAATCATCGCTAAGGTGAGTGGCTACGATGAACCTGTCTTTGCTTAGCCTGCATACTTAAAAATTCGGACGATACATGTTAGTCACTAGGCGAATCATCCCTTGCATGCTAATAAAGAATACAACGCACATAGTTAAGGGAATAATCCCATCTTGTATTGCTTATGTAGAACATGACAATGAAATTTGGATTATAGATAGTTCCTCGCACTGCCTCTTAAGACCGTGCTAGTATAACGACTGATGTTTCTAGTAGAGTATGTCGTACGTTTCTTATAATGCTTATGTTTCATATTGATGCAATGCTTGCCTGCTTTACGTGCTAACTAGTACTCGCTCGTCTCGTTTCAATGCTTATCACATAGTTTCATGCTACGATCAAGCAACACCAATCATGTCTTGCATCATCTAGTTTAGGGAGGAAGATTATCAAAATAGTCGTTTCCGAGCCAAGTAGCGGAAACATATAAAGGCCTATAAGGTCGCCAAGGCAGTTTCTCGTACCGGGAACTACATAATGAAAGATTGGAAGAAGTGATAAGAAAGTAATGGAATTATCAAGTAAATAAACTGAATTGCACTGATAAGTAATTAAGAACAAGAATCCCTCGGGATAGCTCGTAGCGGGCTCGTGCCTTGCTACCACCATCGTCGTTCGGGGTGGCTCGTAGCGGGCTCGCACCGCGTTACCACCATCACTGTTCGGGTTGGCTTGTAGCGGGCTCGTGTCGCGCTACAACCATCGCCGTTTAAGAACAAGAAGTGAAAAGATAAGTGAACAAGAATAAATAAAAGAGACTTGCATCGTCGCGGACAACTTGTGCACAAGGTTTGTATAGTTCCTTCAAATGGCTGCCGGGGCGCACCGGTCCCGTGTCGACCTAGGCTGGAACTTGGATAGTCAGCTAGCAACATCAGCATGGGGGAGGCAGCCGCTCGCAGTGGGGCTCGCTACTCCTGCTGCCACGACCGTCGTCCGCCCGGACTACTGTCTACAATAGCTTGTAGGTCAGCGACATCTGTTAATATAGATTAAGTTAAGCTCGATTGCGGCAATCCGCGTACGAGTCATCGTATTGAAAGAAGTAATCTAAATATAACACACTTGAACGACCTGAATATCATGTATTTGAACAATCGAAGTAATAAAGTAACCTGAGTATCACATATCTGAGTATATCGTTCACCTGAGTCAGAAATCCGTTCGTGACACTTGTGTTTGCTTATGCGATAACTTGGATTTTATTATATATATTCGTGCTTGGTTTAACTTGGTTTTATCTTTAGATAGGGAAGAACGAATGATAAGTTGGTAAGTTTTGCCGTGTTACTCTTATATCGCACGACGCACTGCCACACGAGTTAGGCTTATATCATTACCATAAAACTGATTCTAAGGCAAGACTAGAAAGACAACTTAATAGATGGTGCACGAAACTAATATACCGTATTTGGATTTGTCGAGCGGACGAGAAGCCTCCCCACCAGTGCATTCAATGTACTGATAACCCACCAGATTGCTTGCAGGGTGCGGGAGAACCTTATTCGGTGCGAATTATCTCCTCGTGCCCGCTAAGGAGTAGAGTTCGCTTTGGAGCCTTGGAGTGTTGCGTCCGGAGCTGAAGCATATATACATGACATAATGTTGGAACATCGTCTATGTATCATTCCATGTTATAAGCCACTTGCCACGCTTGTATTGTTGAGAGAGAGAGTGCTTGAGCGACTTGTAATCTCGGCCTAACGCCGCTTGTAATACTTATTCAATATCAATAAAGTGCTTGTTTTACTTTTATACTTGTGTTATTCAATGCTTCCGCTATGACGACTCTGTGAACTTGTTATCTATCGCTTTGGTTTCTTATTCCGCTGCATACGGAC
Source organism: Iris macrosiphon (assembly GCA_036927795.1). Lineage (NCBI taxonomy): Eukaryota > Viridiplantae > Streptophyta > Magnoliopsida > Asparagales > Iridaceae > Iris > Iris macrosiphon. The sequence goes on along the minus strand of JAYESA010000001.1, from coordinate 8,850,689 downwards.
GATCTGTGCGACTCTGTGGCTTAGCTATTCTCCGCCTGTGCCGATCATGGCCTTGCGTGGCGTAGCTTGTGCTCGCGCGGTATCACATCCTGATAGGCACGATCGTCCTGCAAGAGCGCTGGCACGGTGATTCGCGCCTAGTGGGGACGACCGATCCTGCGGGAGATCGGAGTGTGACATATTGGTATCAGAGCACGGCTTTACGTTCTTGGACTTCTTATCAATTCTCTCAGTTTTGAAAGTTCGTTCGTGGGTTATGTTACATACGCTCTCTCAATGTCCCAACGAGATGTTCCATACAATGAGTCTAAATAATTTTAAAAGTGCATGTGAATGATATGATTGCTTCAGCGAGATTGTTATGCGAAGGCCTTTGTGCCGAACTGAGTCAGACTTTGTGGGAATAGACTCGTGCTAGAATTGCTAGTTATGTGCGAACCATACTACTTTTACCTTGATACTAGCAAGTTAGTATGCGAGACTAGAATATCGTTCGGATAAGGATAAGTCAAACTTAGAATAGCTATCGGTAGGCACGTTATCGGATTATTGCTAAGGCGAATATAGAGAATCATGCTTAGATTCTTAGAAATGGTAAGTAGAGTATAGCTCGAACCTTGAGTGGTGTATTGATCGTCTTAGAAATGTATGAACGAATCAAGAATTTTGGGATAGCAAACGAGTCTAGCAGCAAATGACGTAATTATGTGAAGCCTTAGTATAAGAAATTTCTAGCAAGTAAGCGAATTCGAAGGAATCGTTCGAGATTTGATTCGAACAAGTTAGAATGAGTTGAACAAGTAATAAGGCTTATATCGAATAGGAATTCAGAGTGTTTGAATTAATATCTGGGTTGAGAAAACTTAGTAAATCGTACGAGTGATTTCGAATTGAATCAAACGGATTAAAACTTGAGTTTGAGATGGAATAATCTAGGATGTGATCGGAGTATAGCACGAACGAAGGATAGTGCACATGGAAAATTTGGATTTGAGTAGGATATCGCTCGATAGAATGTAGCTTGAATATATATATTGTGGTTCGGATTTGAATAAGACTTGATACGATATCGATAAGTTGGAAGATAGCACAAATTGATACAAGTAAAGAAATGTTGTGGTTCGATGATTGAGGTAAGCGATAATGGATTTGATCTTGAATTTAGATGAACGATCTTGAATCTAGTTTGAAGGATAACACTTGACAATCAGCCCAAACGAGAACGATTATCCCGCGGGAGCGGTGGCGTGGTGATTTCACGTCCAGCGGGGATGATCGAACTCGCGAGTACATGTCCGATGATTATTCAGACGAACTCGATGAAATGAAACGTATCGAAAGTGAATAGACTTTGGCTAGAGGATTTGAACTTAGTTGTTTGAGGAATGCTAGAAATAGACTACGGATTAATCGAATGGTAACATTGAAGTTGGACAATTTGGTTAGGCAAATTATGACTACGGCATGAACGGTTATTAGATGAACATGACTTAGTGGATTAATGTGTAACTTGGATGAAACGAAGTGTAACGATAATGTGTCTTTATCGTTTCGATGATAACCATGACGTTTGACGTTCTTGTCTTGTGCGAGCGTAACTCCATGCTCGCACATGCGTCACGTCCGGATTATGACGATTATCCCGCGGGAGCATTAGCGTGGTGATTTTCCGTCCAGCGGGGATGATTGAACTTGCGGAAGACCGGGGCGTGACAATTGAAGGATCGTCTTGACTTGTGGTTCGACACGATAAGACGAGTTTGAGAATACAATTAAATCGAAAGTATTTCGAGGACGAGTTTGTCTAGAACGTGAAGTAAAACACGCTTGATGGTTTCGTGAACGGATACGTGAATCATGTTGGACGACTATGAGTTTATGATTGAGATCGAAGATTTAGAAATTGTCTAGACTTAGAAAAGAATGGATAGATTCTATCAAACTTGTTTGAGGAGATAGGCTATGCGAATCGTTAGGTTTGACGTACGACATTGATATATCAAGGATTTGGCTCTACGAACGTGTATTAGGAACAGATTTGATTGAAATGGACTTGGACCCTGTGCAACGAACGTGTTGATGTGAGTAGGATGATATGTGCTCGATGTTTAAAAATCTGAGTGAACGAACAATGGTTTAACTTTAGGAATTGGGCGAGTTTCGTGCAATGGATTACACGATATAAATCGTGAACGTGAATTGTACCTATGACCTTGTGAGTTGACCTAGCGGTTATGCAGACGATCCTATGCCGAGTGAAAGAACTTGTGTAACCGACTTTAGAGTATTCATTGAACAAGTCATAGAATTGGGGCATCAAGACTTAGAGTTAGGCTTGGAATGATAAGTGTGTGCTAGAAGTTGATGTTTAACACGAACAGACTGGATGATAGGACTAGGACGTTAGTCGATCGGTCAGATAGATCGTGCTTGACAATTGTACAATGCTTGATTTGAGTGAGATTGGAAATAACTTGGATTTTGATTGACCCCGCTTGAGGTATCACGGTGATTTGCGCCTAGCAGGGACGACCGATCCCGCGGGAGATCGGGCCATGACATATTGGTATCAGTGCTAAGTTTGGTTGTCCGACTTCGCTATTGTTAAGTTTGGTTGAAATGCATATATTTGGGGGATGCTTTGAACGTGTGAACGATCCAAGACTCAGTGATATGTTGAACTCGAGTGCAAAGACTTCACTACCGATAAGTTGGTTGACATACATATGTTTGGGGACGCCTTGAATATGTGCACGATCCAGACTCCGCGATATGCTGAACTCGAACGCTAGTGCAAGTGAATATATTAGATTCGCGTGGACAAGAATAACAATTTGGTTAAGTTGGCCCTAACCTTAGACCTTCGTGTTCGGCAGATTAGAACATACCCTGTGTGTGAGTAGTGCAGCACTACGCTAAGGTGCAGTATAGACTGAGTCAGATAATACGACGTTCAAGTAAATATAGCCAATTTGGATTGAGTGATAGAGTTATTCAATGAAACATACCTAGCACGCATGCGACATAGAATGAGGAAAACGAGTAGGAAGTTGTGTTAGAACGGGTCAAGTGATACGGAGTGATATACTTGAGTTAGATTCGATAGTGTTCGATAGAACGTGTTTCGCTCACCAAGTCTCGAGGATGAGACTTGTTCTGAGTGGTGTATAAGGTAGCGACCCGCTACGCTTCAAGGCGGAGAGCCGATTCAAACGGCACACGTGCAACGACCTGTACTTCCTTACTTAGTGAGATGACTCGCTTGATGCAAATGAATTCAGACTTGGCCCTTCAGGAGTTCAGACTTAGACTTTCAAAGACGGGCTCGGACTATCGCTCGGCCGATGCGAATCATCGCTAAGGTGGGTAGCTACGATGTGTAACGCCCCGCTCCGCGCCGGCGTTATGTATCAAGGTGAGTGGGCAGAACTTCGTTCTCTGATTCTTGCACGCCTTAATAATAACCTGAGTTTTTGCTTGCAATGTTTTCTTAAGAGAATGATAGAACCTGCCTTGCATGTTAATGAACGAACTCACCTAGCTTGTCTTTGAAACAATGCCTGCTTAACGAGAATCCTGAATCGCCTGCTTAGAGTGCATGAATATGTTCACTATCGTCTATGCTTCGAGAGAACCATACTGTGCCTGAACGTGTTCAAGTGATAAGTCGGATTGCCCCGCAACAATGAGTGTATTCTGATGGTTCGTCTCGTCTGCATACTAGAGTTTATTTGATAGTGTTCCATGCATTCGCACGCGGTCGGACAATGGCTTTTGGTGGAGAGTTGAACTGCATGCGTTATAACCACCATGGGTCACAGCTGCCATTAGCTTCAGAGAATGAGTCATTGGTATGCTGTTCCACCAGCTGCCGATCCTGAATACTCGGGGACCGCCCTGCATATAGCTAAGTCATTGTGTTGGCTTGGATAGTGACTGCCCCTAAGAATGTGCATCGTGTGTCTAGCTATGCATCAGACCCTCGAGTCGCACGAGACACGCTGCGCACACCCTGAAACATGAACGGTTTGCTTGCTTGCATATTCAATATGAAACTCTGTTTCCAAACATGTTTCTAAACAAGTAAATCGACTCTGCTAGAACTGCATGAAACGAACCTAGGTAAAACTAGAAAGATCACTAGTAATGTAATGTTTTATAACATGATTACTTAGTGCCTGTTTGAGTGAATGCTTGTTTCTGTTCAGTTGATTTATCTCACCAGTACTTGTATAAAGTGCTGACCCACCAACAGTTTACTTGTTCGCAGGTACTGGATCGTCCGAGGGAGCGATAGGCGTGCCACAGTCCCGAAGACCCGGAATCCTGGTTTCGATTGTTGTCCCGAGAATGCTATCGTATAAGGGGGCATAATGTATGGAACGAACGTGTGCCTTTGCTAAAGGAAACCCAAGTTGCCTCGATTGTCCCGAACACTCAGTTGGCTAATGCATTGCATTGCAACAAGTCCCTTTCCGCTGCTTACTCGATTGATGCGATGATAGCCAACTATCAACTTAAACGATTGGCCTTGCACGGGCGCAACCCCAGGCCCGTGCGGCATCACGTCCCCCGAAAGCTCGAACGGGCCATTCGCTTGGCTCCCTTCCTCCCTCGCACCCGCGGGACGGGCGCGGTGATTCGCGTCCGGCGCGCCGAGGCACGGTGATACGTGTCCGGTTCGTTAATTCCCGGCCGCACGGGGCGGGGCAGGTTGGAGCGGCGGCCCGGGCGGGACCGGGGCGTGACAGAATGGTATCAGAGCGGAATCGATTCTCTGGCCCAAACCGTTGCTATGACTCTGAGATATTATCGATATGGTTTTGCAAAGAGCGTTCCATACAATAAGTCCATAGATATTCTCAAAGTGCAAAATGTTTCCTGAACTTGAATTGCTTGATTGTTTCGATTGAGTACGGCGAGGGACGGCACTATCGCTACTCGGGATATCGAGAAGTTTATCCTTGAAGTTTCGAGGACGAAACTTTTTGTTGGTTGGTAAGTATGTAACGCCCCGCTCCGCGCCGGCGTTATGTATCAAGGTGAGTGGGCAAAACTTCGTTCTCTGATTCTTGCACGCCTTAATAATAACCTGAGTTTTTACTTGCAATGTTTTCTTAAGAGAATGATAGAACCTGCCTTGCATGTTAATGAACGAACTCACCTAGCTTGTCTTTGAAATAATGCCTGCTTAACGAGAATCCTGAATCGCCTGCTTAGTGTCACGCCCCGAGGCGTCCCCCGAGTCGTGACTGCCGTGCGGGCCTGGAGTTGCGCCCGCACAAGGCTTTAATGATTTGCATAACAAGCACATATTCAGAGTACGCAGATAAAGTGAAACACAGATTTGAAACATAGAAAAGTTCTCTTTATTGATAATGAACATCTATTACAAACTCTTGAACGAGTTAGCTAATATGCCGAATGGCTTACAAAGGGTTGACTCAAAATGAGATAGCAGTCCTGTACATTACATCCTTTTATAAACTCAAAACGATAAAGACCTCCAGGCTGGAGGATCGCTTTGCCACGGAGCTGCATTTGTGTATGAAGAGTTGCAGGCTCCTGACTCCAAAATGCTTCGGGGGCGCGGTGAAGATGCGCCAACAGCTGTACTGGATCGGGAAGACGACTTCGGCTCCTCGCTCGGTTCGCCTTGGTGCGGAGAACCTGTTTCAACGAGGGTCAGCATATCGAAACATGCTGGTGAAGGCGAGCTAGCCTGACTATACCAATCAACACGTTGTTTAGTGAAGCATGCATATTTTGTGGGTTTCTATCTTGCCTTAGTTCATTTACAAGTAAGCAGCATATTGAATTTACTGAAATGAACTAGCCACCGTTCGGTGGATTTTACCTGACCGTCTGAATTACCTGCACAATACTTACCATGCCTTCCCTGAAACGAAGACACAAGTTAGTATGCAACAGGTTTAAATATACAAGATGATCACTGGCATGGTTGCCATTTGGGACGGTAGTCTTTGACGAGAATGGTTTGCAACGTAAGTACAAGAGGTGCTGCAAGCCATTTCCGCCGAACAAGAGACTAGAACAATATGTCTCGCCCGGACCGGATCGATGCCAGTGCCCCAGCATCGTCCGCGAGACGTTTCCCTGTGCACAAGTTGTCCATGATCGAACAAGATACAAGTAACAAGTTATTGCAGTTGAGGCAACAAGAGTACAATACAAGCAATGTACAAGACAAGACAAGCAATGTACAAGACAAGCAATGATTTTTCCCAAGCGAACAAGCATGCATTTAAGTATCCGTTCGTGAAGTTTATTGACAAGCATATAACCAAGTCTATTCTCTTTTTATCTTGGTTTCTTTTATTATTATTTGGTATCGTTTGATCGGGGCAAAGAAGAGTGCGGATTGATTAGCTGTGAAGCTTGGAAGCAGGACTAGCTAATCGGGTTGGTAGCCACTCACTTAGATTTTGGAAAGAAGAAGGAAAGAGGCGCTTCACGACTCCGCTCGCAAGCCGCCTACTGCTCATTCACCTGCACACGAACAGCTCGATTAATACTTCTTCTTCTCTTTCCATTCTCGGAATAGAAGTGCAAGTCAATGAACGAAAACAATGAAAACCATCGAAACCGTTCAAGGAAAACAAGCAAATCCCAAAACCAACTCAAAGCACGAAAGCAACAAGCGACATCGAAAACCGAGGCAATAAAAGATAGCAGCGGAGAGGTCCCTCCTGACTCTGCCGCTAAGCCGATCCTTGGGCGCAGTCCACTGAATATGGGAATCGATTCCGAAGAAACAAATCCATAACGAGGACGAGTTCTTAATTCAATCTATCCCGATCGAACGATACCGACTTGTGTTTCTTAGCCGCGCTCTCCGCATCGGGAGAACGGGGCGCTACATCCTACCCAACCAATTGGAAGTTTCGTCCCGAAACTTAAGATAGGACCTACCGTTAGGGATTGTTTCGTTGGGGGGCGATCATGACTCAAGGAACAAGTACGAACAGAATGGTCTGATCCGCCACAGGCTAGGCATAACCCAAGTTTCATACGACATTTGTCGATTGAATGTCCCGACTTTTTGCAGAATTTACAGTAGGGCATTGTGTTCGCTTTGTGTGAACCGCCGTCGTTTTGACGCTTTGCTGCGTTGTTTCCTCTCTCGTTGCTTTGGCGTTTGTGACTGGATGTATGCACAGCGCTGGCAGGAACGTGAGGATAGTGTGGTTCGAGCGACAGGGCGTGATTCATGACTTCACGCATTGTCCGATACTGAGGAACGGCTACGTGCGAATGGATGACAGGGCGTAGTCCACCTTCAAACCTTCTAGCTCGACTCGCTGCATCAGGTAAATAGGCCCTAGCGAATTTGGAGAGTCGGTTGAACTCGGCGGAGTACTCTTTAACTGTCATGCTGCCTTGCCGCAGCTGCACGAACTCGTTCTCCATTTGACGTTGGACTGGAGGGGGTACATACTCCTCTTCGAACGCGGCACGAAAAGTCGTCCACGAGATCGCCTCCTCTCCGTGATCAAATTGGAGAGATCGTCGATGCACGTCCCACCAATCGTGTGCGTTGAGGTGGAGCTGTAGTTGCGCGCAGGAGACGCGCTTATCTTCGGGGACCTCTAGCAGAGCGAAGTGATCTTCAAGTTCGGCCAACCAATCTAGAGCTACGACCGGGTCCTCAGTCCCGTTGAATGGGGTGTTGCAGACTTTCTTGAAGTGGCCAAAGTCGAAGGCAGTCACGTCCCTCGCTCTTGGAATTTGCGGTGTCTCTACTTCAAGTACGGGCTGCTCCACCGGAGTCGTTGTTGTTGCGGCGGAATGGTTGGCAGCCAAAGTCTGAACGATCTGATGCAGGGTATCTACCTGCTTCTGTTGGACTGAGAATCGTGCTTCTATATTGTCTTGAAACTTGAGCTGACTCTCTTCCGCTCGCTTCTCGGCCCGTTCATGGCGAGCCTCGTCCCTTTGTTGGTTTTCCCCCAACATCCGCAATATTTGCTGAACGGGATCGATGCTTGGCGTGGCTCGCTGGCTTTCTGAACTTCCCGAAGTGCCCGAACTACTTCCTTGGCGTTGCATTTCGTCCGGGACTTGCTCTGCAGATTGCGCAGGATTCATTCCTTCAAAAGAAGGTAAATTACATTAGGATCATAATGTATTATGGACTTATTGCATGAATGTATCTCATTTTGGCCTAGCGAGTTCAAGAGTTCGCACAGGAATTTGATCGTTAAAGGAACTTTTCCAGCACGAAGTCTAAGAAACTTTGAATCTGTGCTCTGATACCACTATGTCACGCCCCGAGGCGTCCCTCGAGTCGTGACCGCCGTGCGGGCCTGGAGTTGCGCCCGCACAAGGCTTTAATGATTTGCATAACAAGCACATATTCAGAGTACGCAGATAAAGTGAAACACAGATTTGAAACATATAAAAGTTCTCTTTATTGATAATGAACATCTATTACAAACTCTTGAACGAGTTAGCTAATATGCCGAACGGCTTACAAAGGGTTGACTCAAAATGAGATAGCAGTCCTGTACATTACATCCTTTTATAAACTCAAAACGATAAAGACCTCCAGGCTGGAGGATCGCTTTGCCACGGAGCTGCATTTGTGTATGAAGAGTTGCAGGCTCCTGACTCCAAAATGCTTCGGGGGCGCGGTGAAGATGCGCCAACAGCTGTACTGGATCGGGAAGACGACTTCGGCTCCTCGCTCGGTTCGCCTTGGTGCGGAGAACCTGTTTCAACGAGGGTCAGCATATCGAAACATGCTGGTGAAGGCGAGCTAGCCTGACTATACCAATCAACACGTTGTTTAGTGAAGCATGCATATTTTGTGGGTTTTTATCTTGCCTTAGTTCATTTACAAGTAAGCAGCATATTGAATTTACTGAAATGAACTAGCCACCGTTCGGTGGATTTTACCTGACCGTCTGAATTACCTGCACAATACTTACCATGCCTTCCCTGAAACGAAGACACAAGTTAGTATGCAACAGGTTTAAATATACAAGATGATCACTGGCATGGTTGCCATTTGGGACGGTAGTCTTTGACGAGAATGGTTTGCAACGTAAGTACAAGAGGTGCTGCAAGCCATTTCCGCCGAACAAGAGACTAGAACAATGTCTTGCCCGGACCGGATCGATGCCAGTGCCCCAGCATCGTCCGCGAGACGTTTCCCTGTGCACAAGTTGTCCATGATCGAACAAGATACAAGTAACAAGTTATTGCAGTTGAGGCAACAAGAGTACAATACAAGCAATGTACAAGACAAGACAAGCAATGTACAAGACAAGCAATGATTTTTCCCAAGCGAACAAGCATGCATTTAAGTATCCGTTCGTGAAGTTTATTGACAAGCATATAACAAAGTCTATTCTCTTTTTATCTTGGTTTCTTTTATTATTATTTGGTATCGTTTGATCGGGGCAAAGAAGAGTGCGGATTGATTAGCTGTGAAGCTTGGAAGCAGGACTAGCTAATCGGGTTGGTAGCCACTCACTTAGATTTTGGAAAGAAGAAGGAAAGAGGCGCTTCACGACTCCGCTCGCAAGCCGCCTACTGCTCGTTCACCTGCACACGAACAGCTCGATTAATACTTCTTCCTCTCTTTCCATTCTCGGAATAGAAGTGCAAGTCAATGAACGAAAACAATGAAAACCATCGAAACCGTTCAAGGAAAACAAGCAAATCCCAAAACCAACTCAAAGCACGAAAGCAACAAGCGACATCGAAAACCGAGGCAATAAAAGATAGCAGCGGAGAGGTCCCTCCTGACTCTGCCGCTAAGCCGATCCTTGGGCGCAGTCCACTGAATATGGGAATCGATTCCGAAGAAACAAATCCATAACGAGGACGAGTTCTTAATTCAATCTATCCCGATCGAACGATACCGACTTGTGTTTCTTAGCCGCGCTCTCCGCATCGGGAGAACGGGGCGCTACACTTAGAGTGCATGAATATGTTCACTATCGTCTATGCTTCGAGAGAACCATACTGTGCCTGAACGTGTTCAAGTGATAAGTCGGATTGCCCCGCAACAATGAGTGTATTCTGATGGTTCGTCTCGTCTGCATACTAGAGTTTATTTGATAGTGTTCCATGCATTCGCACGCGGTCGGACAATGACTTTTGGTGGAGAGCTGAACTGCATGCGTTATAACCACCATGGGTCACAGCTGCCATTAGCTTCAGAGAATGAGTCATTGGTATGCTGTTCCACCAGCTGCCGATCCTGAATACTCGGGGACCGCCCTGCATATAGCTAAGTCATTGTGTTGGCTTGGATAGTGACTGCCCCTAAGAATGTGCATCGTGTGTCTAGCTATGCATCAGACCCTCGAGTCGCACGAGACACGCTGCGCACACCCTGAAACATGAACGGTTTGCTTGCTTGCATATTCAATATGAAACTCTGTTTCCAAACATGTTTCTAAACAAGTAAATCGACTCTGCTAGAACTGCATGAAACGAACCTAGGTAAAACTAGAAAGATCACTAGTAATGTAATATTTTATAGCATGATTACTTAGTGCCTGTTTGAGTGAATGCTTGTTTCTGTTCAGTTGATTTATCTCACCAGTACTTGTATAAAGTGCTGACCCACCAACAGTTTACTTGTTCGCAGGTACTGGATCGTCCGAGGGAGCGATAGGCGTGCCACAGTCCCGAAGACCCGGAATCCTGGTTTCGATTGTTGCCCCGAGAATGCTATCGTATAAGGGGGCATAATGTATGGAACGAACGTGTGCCTTTGCTAAAGGAAACCCAAGTTGCCTCGATTGTCCCGAACACTCAGTTAGCTAATGCATTGCATTGCAACAAGTCCCTTTCCGCTGCTTACTCGATTGATGCGATTATAGCCAACTATCAACTTAAACGATTGGCCTTGCACGGGCGCAACCCCAGGCCCGTGCGGCATCACGTCCCCCGAAAGCTCGAACGGGCCATTCGCTTGGCTCCCTTCCTCCCTCGCACCCGCGGGACGGGCGCGGTGATTCGCGTCCGGCGCGCCGAGGCACGGTGATACGTGTCCGGTTCGTTAATTCCCGGCCGCACGGGGCGGGGCAGGGCGGGACCGGGGCGTGACACGATGAACCTGTCTTTACTTAGCCTGCACACTTAAAAATACAAACGATACATGCTAGTCGCTAGGCGAATCACCCCTTGCATGCTAATAAAGAATACAACACACCTAGCTAAGGGAATAATCCCATCTTGTATTGCTTGTGTAGAACATGAAAATGAAACTTGGATTATATATGGTTTCTCGCACTGTCCCTTAGACCGTTCTAGTGTAACGGCTGATGTTTCTAGTAGAGTATGCCGCACATTTCTTATAATGGTTATGTTTGATACTGATGCAATGCTTGCCTGCTTTACGTGCTAACTAGTACTCGCTCGTCTCGTTTCAGTGCTTGTCACATAGTTTCATGCCACGATCAAATAACACCATTCATGTCTTGCATCATCTAGTTTAGGCAGAAAGACTATCAAAATAGTCGTTTTTGAGCCAACGAAAACATAGAAAGGCTTTGGGACCATAAGGTCGCCAAGGCGGTTGTCCGTACTAGGAACTGCATAATGAAATATTGGAAGAAGTGATAAGAAAGTAATAAAATTATCAAGCAAATAAACTAAATTGCACTGATAAGTAATTAAGAACAAGAATCACTCGTGATGGCTCGTAGCGGGCTCGTGCCGTGCTACCACCATCGTCGTTCAGGGTGGCTCGTAGCGGGCTCGCGCCGCGTTACCACCATCGCCATTTGGGTTGGCTCGTAGCGGGCTCGTGTCGCACTACCACCATCGTCGTTTAAGAACAAGAAATGAAAAGATAAGTGAACAAGAATAAATAAAAGAGACTTGCATCGTCGCGGACAACTTGTGCACAAGGTTTGTATAGTACCTGCGAACGGCTGCCGGGCGCACCGGGCCCGTGTCGACCTAGGCTGGAACTCGGGTAGTCAGCTAGCAACATCAGCACGGAGGAGGCAGCCGCTCGCAGCTCGCTACCCGCGTTGTCACGACCGTTGTCCGCCCGGACTACTGTCTACAATGACTTGTAGGCCAGCGACTTTTGTTCATATAGATTAAGTTAAGCTCGATTGCTGCAATCCGCGTGCGAGTCATCGCATTGAAACAAAATAATCTGAATATAACACACTTGAACGACCTGAGTATCATGTATTTGAACAATTAAAGTAACAAAGTAACCTGAATATCACATATCTGAGTATATCGTTCACCTGAGTCAGAAATTCGCTCGTGACACTTGTGTTTGCTTATGCGATAACTTGGATTTCATTATATATATTCGTGCTTGGTTTAACTTGGTTTTATCTTTAGACAGGAAATGACGAATGGTAACTTGGTAAGTTTCACCGTGTTACTCTTATATCGCATGGTGCACTGCCACACGAGTTCGGCTTATACCATTGCCAAGAAACTGATCCTAAGGCAAGACTAGAAAGACAACTTAATAGATGGTGCACAGAACTAATATAACGTGTTTGGATTTATCGAGCGGACGAGAAGCCTCTCCACCAGTGCATTCAATGTAATGATAATCCACCAAATTGCTTGCAGGGTGTGAGAGAATCTCGTTCGGTGCGGAGTATCCCCTCATGCACACTAAGGAGTGGAGTTCGCTCTGGAACCTTGGAGTGTTGCATCCAGAGTTGAAGTACATATACATGACATAATGTTGGAACATCGCCTATGTATCATCCCATGTTGTAAGCCACTAGGCATGCTTGTATTGTTGAGAGAGAGAGCTTGAGCGACTTGTAATCTCGGCCTAGTACCCCTTGTAATACTTAATATCAATAAAGTGCTTGTTTTACTTTCATACTTGTGTTATTCAATGCTTCCGCTATGACGACTCTGTGAACTTGTTATCTATTGCTTGTTCGGTTTCTTATTCCGCTGCATACGGATGATCTGTGCGACTCTGTGGCTTAGCTATTCTCGGGCTGTGCTGATCATGGTCTTGCACGGGCGCAGCTTGTGCTCGCGCGGCATCACATTCTGATGGGCACGGTCGTCCTGCGGGAGCGCTGTAACGCCCCGCTCTGCGCCGGCGTTATGTATCAAGGTGAGTGGGCAGAACTTCGTTCTCTGATTCTTGCACGCCTTAATAATAACCTGAGTTTTTGCTTGCAATGTTTTCTTAAGAGAATGATAGAACCTGCCTTGCATGTTAATGAACGAACTCACCTAGCTTGTCTTTGAAACAATGTCTGCTTAACGAGAATCCTGAATCGCCTGCTTAGAGTGCATGAACATGTTCACTATCGTCTATGCTTCGAGAGAACCATACTGTGCCTGAACGTGTTCAAGTGATAAGTCGGATTGCCCCGCAACAATGAGTGTATTCTGATGGTTCGTCTCGTCTGCATACTAGAGTTTATTTGATAGTGTTCCATGCATTCGCACGCGGTCGGACAATGGCTTTTGGTGGAGAGCTGAACTGCATGTGTCACGGCTGCTACCATGATAGTGAAAAGCAACCATGAGTCACAGTTGCCATTAGCATCAGACGAATGAGTCATTGGTACGCTGTTCCACCAGCTGCCGATCCTGAGATACTCGGGGACCGCCCTGCATATAGCTAAGTCATTGTGTTGGCTTGGATAGTGACTGCCCCTAAGAATGTGCATTGTGTGTCTAGCTTTGCATTTGACCCTGGAGTCGCACGAGACACGCTGCGCACACCCTGAAACATGAACGGTTTGCTTGCTTGCATATTCAATATGAAACTCTGTTTCCAAACATGTTTCCAAACAAGTAAATCGACTCTGCTAGAACTGCATGAAACGAACCTAGGTAAAACTAGAAAGATCACTAGTAATGTAATGTTTTATAACATGATTACTTAGTGCCTGTTTGAGTGAATGTTTGTTTCTGTTCAGTTGATTTATCTCACCAGTACTTGTATAAAGTGCTGACCCCCCAACAGTTTACTTGCTTGCAGGTACTGGATCGTCCGAGGGAGCGATAGGCGTGCCACAGTCCCCAAGACCCGGAATCCTGGTTTCGATTGTTGCCCCGAGAATGCTATCGTATAAGGGGGCATAATGTATGGAACGAACGTGTGCCTTTGCTAAAGGAAACCCAAGTTGCCTCGATTGTCCCAAACACTCAGTTGGCTAATGCATTGCATTGCAACAAGTCCCTTTCCGCTGCTTACTCGATTGATGCGATGATAGCCAACTATCAACTTAAACGATTGGCCTTGCACGGGCGCAACCCCAGGCCCGTGCGGTATCACGTCCCCCGAAAGCTCGAACGGGCCATTCGCTTGGCTCCCTTCCTCCCTCGCACCCGCGGGACGGGCGCGGTGATTCGCTTCCGGCGCGCCGAGGCACGGTGATACGTGTCCGGTTCGTTAAACCCGGCCACACGGGGCGGGGCAGGGCGGAGCGGCGGCCCGGGCGGGACCGGGGCGTGACAGAATGGTATCAGAGCGGAATCGATTCTCTGGCCCAAATCCGTTGCTATGACTCTGAGATATTATCGATATGGTTTTGCAAAGAGCGTTCCATACAATAAGTCCATAGATATTCTCAAAGTGCAAAATGTTTCCTGAACTTGAATTGCTTGATTGTTTCGATTGAGTACGGCGAGGGACGGCACTATCGCTACTCGGGATATCGAGAAGTTTATCCTTGAAGTTTCGAGGACGAAACTTTTTGTTGGTGGGTAAGTATGTAACGCCCCGCTCTGCGCCGGCGTTATGTATCAAGGTGAGTGGGCAGAACTTCGTTCTCTGATTCTTGCACGCCTTAATAATAACCTGTGTTTTTGCTTGCAATGTTTTCTTAAGAGAATGATAGAACCTGCCTTGCATGTTAATGAACGAACTCACCTAGCTTGTCTTTGAAACAATGTCTGCTTAACGAGAATCCTGAATCGCCTGCTTAGAGTGCATGAACATGTTCACTATCGTCTATGCTTCGAGAGAACCATACTGTGCCTGAACGTGTTCAAGTGATAAGTCGGATTGCCCCGCAACAATGAGTGTATTCTGATGGTTCGTCTCGTCTGCATACTAGAGTTTATTTGATAGTGTTCCATGCATTCGCACGCGGTCGGACAATGGCTTTTGGTGGAGAGCTGAACTGCATGTGTCACGGCTGCTACCATGATAGTGAAAAGCAACCATGAGTCACAGCTGCCATTAGCATCAGACAAATGAGTCATTGGTACGCTGTTCCACCAGCTGCCGATCCTGAGATACTCGGGGACCGCCCTGCATATAGCTAAGTCATTGTGTTGGCTTGGATAGTGACTGGCCCTAAGAATGTGCATTGTGTGTCTAGCTTTGCATTTGACCCTGGAGTCGCACGAGACACGCTGCGCACACCCTGAAACATGAACGGTTTGCTTGCTTGCATATTCAATATGAAACTCTGTTTCCAAACATGTTTCCAAACAAGTAAATCGACTCTGCTAGAACTGCATGAAACGAACCTAGGTAAAACTAGAAAGATCACTAGTAATGTAATGTTTTATAACATGATTACTTAGTACCTGTTTGAGTGAATGCTTGTTTTTGTTCAGTTGATTTATCTCACCAGTACTTGTATAAAGTGCTGACCCCCCAACAGTTTACTTGCTTGCAGATACTGGATCGTCCGAGGGAGCGATAGGCGTGCCACAGTCCCCAAGACCCGGAATCCTGGTTTCGATTGTTGCCCCGAGAATGCTATCGTATAAGGGGGCATAATGTATGGAACGAACTGGTGCCTTTGCTAAAGGAAACCCAAGTTGCCTCGATTGTCCCGAACACTCAGTTGGCTAATGCATTGCATTGCAACAAGTCCCTTTCCGCTGCTTACTCGATTGATGCGATGATAGCCAACTATCAACTTAAACGATTGACCTTGCACGGGCGCAACCCCAGGCCCGTGCGGCATCACGTCCCCCGAAAGCTCGAACGGGCCATTCGCTTGGCTCCCTTCCGCCCTCGCACCCGCGGGACGGGCGCGGTGATTCGCGTCCGGCGCGCCGAGGCACGGTGATACGTGTCCGGTTCGTTAAACCCGGCCACACGGGACGGGGAAGGGCGGAGCGGCGGCCCGGGCGGGACCGGGGCGTGACAAGCGCTGGCGCGGTGATTCACGTCTAGCGGGGACGGCCAATCCTGCAGCAGATCGGGGCGTGACAGGTTTGGCCTATGGGACGGCGTGAGAGAATGAGTTGAGACCTTCTAAGGAACCAAGAAAGTTGTAACCTCTCTGGCAGCGAGAGAGATGACAATTGGGCTGTGTTTGCCTAAAGTACTTGATACGTAAGCTCAAGAAAAGATGACAAGTGGGCTACACGGGAGGAGTTGCGACTCTATAGCTGGAAGGTGGACCATAAGCAGTTGTCGAGTTTCTGATGAATCGGCCAAGTGAACTTTTAGCTTGAGAGATGACTCGTGGACCCAAGAGTGAGTGGAAATTGCGGTCTTGTTTGTACATGTGTACCCAAAAGTTTGTAAACTGTTTTAAGGGTTGACACATGGGCCCCTAGGAAGCACGAACACTAAAAAAATGTAGGTCATGTCCTGACGGATATTTATCAGACTTAAATTAGAACAACTTGGACACTTCAAGGTACACTAGGACACCAAAATAGATATTTTGTCCATGTTGATGTGATCTTATTGTGTCGTGTCTGTGTCTATATAACATAGCTAGCCATGTATGATGAACTGTGTCGGTGTGACTAAATTAAAGGGAGGAGAAGAATGAATCTCTTCCATGCCGAGGGCGAGAGATTTAGTTCATGAGAGTAAAAGCGAGGTGAGACGAGAGCGAGGAAGAAGTAGATATTCTTCTTTTTCTTTAGAGAGAGAGAGATATATGTAACATGCATCAATTGGTTGGTACTGGAGAGTTGCATGGGAGGAGTATCTTCCGGAGGAAAAAGGAGAGCTCTAACGCAATGGTCGGCAAAAGAGATTAGTGATAGAATGAGCTCTTTTGCTAGAGACACTAAGAAGGTTGCAGGAGAAAGTGAAGAACCTTAACGGAAGAGGAATGAGGAGGTCCATATATGGATAAAGCGAGGCTAGAGTGAAGGCTAGGCGAGGTATATATCACGTCCCGATCCCGCAGGGGGGGCGTTCTTCCTCGCTTGGTCCCTGCGGAACCGATCGTCCTCGCACGGACGTGATGCTGTACAAGCCTAAACTGCGCTTGCACAAGGCCAAAGCTTTGAACAAGGACAAGTAAGCTATTCAATACGGAAGCAGCGGCACATATATTGCAGAAAAGTAAAGAACATAATGACATATGAAATCAAGCTCTTTATTGATATCAAAAGTGTTAGAAGCGGTGCTTGGCCGAGGTTACAAATCGCTCAAGCACTCTCTTTCTCTCGATTACAATGACACCGTTCCATGCATTATGTCCCTCTATACAAAAGCAACTCAAAGCAATCTCGATACGGCTCAAGGCATCGACTCCAGATTTTTGGTTCCTTGGGATGAGGTACGGCTATCGCTTCCTCGGACGATCCAGCACCTGAGAACAAACAAACTGTTGGTGGGTCAGCACTTTGGAGAAAGTACTGATGAGTATAAAATCAACTGAATAGAAGCAACACCTCCTGAAACCCACACTAAGTAAGCATGTGGCAAAATATTACATTACTAGTGATATTGCTACTTTTACCTATGTTCATTCCATGCAGCTCAGGATTATAGTCAGTTTACATCTTTTCGAAAACATAGCTTTGAAACAGTTTTTTCATATTCAAACAATAAGCATACGATCGGGACAATGTTCTATCGTGCTATGCGCAACATGTATCGTGCACCATATTCTAACTCTTAGGAACAAAAGTTATCTCTAGTGGACTGTTTATCTCGAATCAAAACAAGTGCATTAAGTGGACTATCATACTTTCAAACACACAAGAAGAACTAGCTATATGATTTCAGTCCCCGAGAAACTCAGGATCAGTAGCGGTAAACCAGCTAACTAATGACTCTTTTATCTGATGTTATTAGCAGCTGTGATTCATGGTTGCTCTTCACTATCATAATAGCAGCCGTGACCAAGGTTCGGCTCTTCACTAATAACCATTGTCAAACCGATGCGAATGCATGAAGCACTATCAAATAAACTCTACGATACAAACGAAATGAACAAGCAAGCTATATATATACTCTTTGAAATTCTTACCCCTTGCCGAACGATTATCCCTGCAGCAGACATACAAGTTAGCAACAATTTGCATAAACACATATATGTATAAGGTTCTCTATTTTTCTGTCCGTCTCTGCATCAAACTGTCAGGTATGCAAGAAGGCTAGCCTAGCATGCGCCCTAACTATATGATGGCCCATGAGTTACCCCACTAATGGACAAACAACACCCCCTAAATCCCGTAGTGTCACGTCCCGATCTCCCGCAGGCTAATCGTCCGTCCCCGCCAGGCGAGAATCACCGTGCCAGCGCTCCCGCGGGACGATCGCTTGACCCATCTGGGCGTGATGCCGCACGAGCGTAAGCTGCACCCGTGCAAGGCCGTGGTCCATGCTGGCGGTAATAGATCTAAGCTACAGTCGCACAGATTGTCCGAGTGCAGCGGAATATTAAACGCATATGCGATTGGTAACAAGTTCACCGAGTCGTCAATAGCGGAAGCATTGAATAACACAAGTATAGGAGTAAGGCAAACTCTTTATTGATATTGAACAAGTGTTACAAGCGGCGCTTAGCCGAGATTACAAGTCGCTCAAGCCTCTCTCTCTGAAACAGTAAAAGCGTGCCAAGTGACTACATTTGTGGAATGATGTATAGGCGATGTTCCAACATTATGTCTTGTATATGTGCTTCAGTTCTGGACGCAACGCTTTAAGGCTCCAGAGTGAACTCCACGTCTTAGCACGCACGAAGGAGGCATCCGCACTGAATGAGGTTCTCCCGCAATCTGGTGGGTTATTAGTACATGAATGCACTGGTGGGGAGGCTACTTGCCCGCTCGACAAATCCAAACACGTTCAATAGGTTCCGTGCACCATCTATTATGTTATCTTTCTGGTCTTGCCTAGGATCAGTTTCATGGCAAAGATGAAGAGCCTAACTCGTGTGGCGGTGCGCCATGTGATATAAGGGAACACGACAAGACTTACCAATTTACCGTTCATCCTTCCCTATCCAAGTTAAACCAAGTAAATTCAAGCACGAACATATATATATATTGAATCCAGGGCATTAGCATATGCAAACATGTGTTGTGAATGAGGCTATGTTTCGGGTGCACGAGTATACAGGTTATCCAAAAGTCTTGGATAATAGGTTCAAGTGTTCAATTATGTTCGAGTATGTTATAATCATATCCATTCAAGTGTCTCAGTTTATTGGACGTGATGCAATAACTCGCACGCGGATTGCCGCTAAGCGAGGATGACTTATCTATATGAACAGGAGTTGCTGGCATAGCCATTATGGACATAGTCGCAATAAGACGGTGGTCCCGATGTCTCAGTAACCGACCGAACTTATCCGTGCTAGGAACAAACTAGCACGACTACCGGATCTCCCCCTAGGCCGGATCGGTCCCGGTGCCCCGATGCCCTGTCCGAGGAAATCAAACTTGTGCACAAGCGTCCGCGACTGAATGAGTTCTTTTATTTGTTCTTTCATTATTCCGAGTAAACGACAATGGTTGTAGGCGCAGGTCATGATCCTCGCTACAAGCCATCCCAGGCCGTTCCTGACTTAGTGGTTCATTTGTTACGAATTTCATACAACTTGACATGAAAATCCATGATTTATGTTCAAATGTAACTTGACATGATGCATTCCCCTGGTTTGGGGATTGCCTTGGCGACCTAACGGTCTCGGATACTTGCAGGTTCATATTGCAGAAAATGACCATTCGATAGTCTTCTGGCTAACAAGATGCATGCACGATACACGATAGTATTACTTGATTATGGCATAATTTGTTTGACAAGCACTGAATCGAGGCAACATTACAAGTTAACATATAAGCAGGCAATCATGCATTCATAACAAAAGCATTTACGTTAGCTCGGGCCCAAGGGTGGACCGAGGAGTGAAACCGTACGGGACATGCCGAGCAACATAATCTAGGGTCGTACAGTGTAGCAAGTGAAGCAGTGCACTCCGAAGTGTATATACATATTGTTCTACTCGAGGTATAGCGGGGTCTAGTTGCACGAGGCAAAGGTAGCATGCGAGGGTCTGATTATAAGCAATGTTTTATTTCCATGTTCTAACACAAGCAATGCAAGCTGGGATTATTCCCTTCGCTAGGTGCGTTGTATTTTTATTAGCATGCAGAGGGTAATTCACCTAGCGACTAGCATGAAACATCCATATTTTAAGTGTGCTGGTTAAGCAAGGACAAGTTCATCGTAGCCACCCACCTTAGTGATGATTCGCCTCGGTCGAGCGATACTCCGATCGAGCCTCTGAAAGCCTAAGCCGGAACTCCTGAAGGACCAAGTATGAAAATCCTTTTGCTTCAAACGAGTATTCTCGCTGAGCAAAGCGGGTCGGGACGTTGCACTTTTGTCGTTTGAATTGGCAGTCCGCTTGAGCGAACGGGTTGTTAAATTATACACCACTCAGAAAAAGTCTCGTCCTCGAGACTTCCTGAGTGCAGGCCGTTCTATCGCACTATCGAATCTATCCCAAGCGTAGCAATCGGTATCACTAGATTCGTTTAAACACAATCTCCTACTCGTTCCTTACGCCGTATCGTGTGTATGCTGAGTCAGTTTCATTTGTGCCTTAGCGGGAGACATGTATTGCTTAACGCGGGGTCCGTTTCAATCCATCTTGAATAATGATTTAGGGCTGAGGCAAACTTATACAAGTCGTTATATTTGTTCATGTGGATATTCACTTGCACTAGCATTTGAGATCAGCATATTGCGAGTCTGGATCGTGCACATATTCAAAGCGTCCTACAAACATATGCATGTCAACCAACTTAGCGATAGCGAAGTCTTGGCACTCGGGTTTCACATCTCATTGAGTCTTGGATTCGTGCACACGTTCAAGGCGTCTCTCAAACATATGCATTCAACTAAATTTAGAGAGTGAAATCGAACAAGCTGCTTTGCAAAAATCTCAAGGGTTCTCGTTTTATGATTCACAAGGATACTTCCGATAGGGTCAATCAAATTCTATATCATTTTCCATTCCAACTCAAAATCAGTATTTGCACTACCATTAAGCACGATCTATCCGATTAACCGACTAGCGTCCATCCGTTCGGGTCAATCATAGCACACGTTACCGTTCCAAGTATAACCCTAAGTCTTGCTGTCCCAGTTCTATAGCTTGTTCAAGAAATATGGTAAAGTCGGTCACACTGGTTCATTCACTCAGCACAAGATCGTCTGTCTAATTGCTAGGTCAGCTCACAAGGTCATAGGTACAAGTTCAAGCATACGATACATCGTGCAAATTCGTCGCACGATGCCGGCCCCAATTCCTAGGGTCAAATCATTGTTCATTTGCACTGGGTATTCTACCCAAGCTCGTTTCACTCAGATTTCTAAACTTCGAGCATAGATTTTTCCTACTCTCAACAACACGTTCGCTTGTACAGGGGTTCGAGTCCGTTAAGTAAAATTTATAGTATATCCAAGTTGCAGGACAGGCCTAGCGATTTGCATAGTCTATATCTCCAAACATGTTTTGATAGAATACCTATCCATTTCAAGTCTAGACCACTAAGCCAAGATTCAGTTCTAAATCTTTAGATTATAATTTCACGTCGTCCAACCTGATTCATGTATCCATTCACGAAACCATCAAACGTGATTTATTCCAGGTTCTAGGCTAACTTATCCTCGAAACATTTTTCGTTCATTTGTATTTCCAAATTCGTCTTATCGTGTCGAACCAAAAGTCAAGACGATCTATAAGTTGTCATGCTCCTGTCTCCCGCAAGTTCGATCATCCTCGTTGGACGTGAGATCACCACGTCAACGCTCTTACTGGATAATCGTCCTAATCCGGGCGTGACGCATGCACGAGCATAGAGTTACGCTCGCACAAGGCAAGAACGTTTGAATGTTATGGTTTTCTTCGAAATGATCAAGACACCTTATCATTTCACTTTCCTCCATCCAAGTCATATATAATCCATCAAGTCAAGTCCGTTCATGCAGTGATTATAATGTCTAGCAAAATCATCCAACTTTAATGTTACTGTTCGGTAAATTCATAGTCTACTTCTAGCATTCCTCAACAACTAGTTTCAAATATTCAAGCCCAAGTTCTATTCCATCTTTTTGATACGTTCCATTCATCGAGTTCGTTTGAAATAATCACCGAACATGTTCCCGTGAGTTCTATCATCCCCACCGTACGTGAAATTACCACGTCGGCGCTCCTGCAGGATAATCGTTCTTGCTGGGACTGATTTCGAAGGTTATCTTTTCGAACTTGATTTCAAGATCGTTTTTTCAAACTCCAAGCAAAATTCATTATCGCTTCTCTCTTTCATCGAACCATAATATTCATTCTCTGGCTAACCTCTATTCGAGCGATATTGTTTTCAAGTTCAATCCGTTTGTTTCAATCCGAAATTGCTTGCACAATCCTTAAGTTTTCAACAAGTTTTCTTAACCAAGATATCGATTTTCATTTCCGTGAATCCCAATTCGATATAAGCCTTATCATTTATTCGAGACATTCCCATTTTGTTCAATCCAAGATCGCACGAGACCTATGAATCCGTTTGGACATTTCTAAATGATCCATACACCACTCAGAATCAAGTCATCCAATTAAATCCTCAATCGATTTGTATCTTCTGACACAAAATACCGTTCGAGCTATTTTCCAGAATCCAAGCACGATTCTCTATGTTCGCCTAAGCGATAATCTGATAATGTTTCTATCGGTTGGCATTCTAAGTCTGACTTATCCCTTTTCCTGAATGATATCCAAATCTCGTTTGCAACTTAGCTTGCACCAAAGGGTCTTGGCGCGCGATACTCTACACAACTTAGCCGAAAGGCTGTGTGCATAGCTAACCGTTCGGGCAATATTCTATTCCGCACACTAACCAGTTGGTAGCACGTATAGGTATCCGGGTTGGCACATAATCTTGCAATTTCTAGCACGAGTCTAATCCTAAAGGGTCTAGCACTGGTTGGCACAAAGGCCATAGCATTTCTATTTCGTACAAGCAATCACATCATTCACATGCACTTTTTGAAAGTATTTAGACTTATTGTTTGAAATATTTCGTTGGGACATCGAGAGAGCGTGCACATAACCCACGAACGAGCTTTCGAAACTGAGAAAATCGAAACGAAGTCCAAAGGCGTATAGCTAAGCTCTGATACCATTATGTCACGCCTTAATCTCCCGCAGGCTAATCGGCCGTCCCCGCCAGGCGAGAAACACCGCGCTAGCGCTCCCGCGGGACGATCGCTTGACCCATCTGGACGTGATGCCGCACGAGCTTAAGCTGCGCCCGTGCAAGGCTGTGGTTCATGCTGGCGGTAATAGATCTAAGCTACAGAGTCGTACAGATTGTTCGAGTGCAGCGGAATATTAAACGCATATGCGATTGGTAACAAGTTCACTGAGTCGTCAATAGCGGAAGCATTGAATAACACAAGTATAGGAGTAAGGCAAACTCTTTATTGATATTGAACAAGTGTTACAAGCGGCGCTTAGCCGAGATTACAAGTCGCTCAAGCCTCTGAAACAGCAAAAGCGTGTCAAGTGGCTACATTTGTGGATGATGTATAGGCGATGTTCCAACATTATGTCTTGTATATATGCTTCAGTTCTGGACGCAACGCTTTAAAGCTCCAGAGTGAACTCCACGCCTTATCACGTAAGAAGGAGACATCCGCACCGAACGAGGTTCTCCCGCACCCTGCAAGCAATCTGGTGGGTTATCAGTACATAAATGCACTGGTGGGGAGGCTACTTGCCCGCTCGACAAATCCAAACACGTTCAATAGGTTCCTTGCACCATCTATTATGTTATCTTTCTAGTCTTGCCTAGGATCAGTTTCATGGCAAAGATGAATAGCCTAACTCGTGTGGCGGTGCGCCGTGCAATATAAGGGAACACGACAAGACTTACCAACTTACCGTTCGTCCTTCCCTGTCCAAGGAAAACCAAGTAAATTCAAGCACGAGCATATATATATTGAATCCAGGGCATTAGCGTATGCAAACACTAGTGTTGTGAACGAGACTATATTTCGGGTGCACGAGTATACAGGTTATCCAAAAGTCTTGCAGAATAGGTTTAAGTGTTCAATTATGTTCGAGTGTGTTATAATCATATCCGATCAAGTGTCTCAGTTCATTGGACGCGATGCAATGACTCGCACGCGGATTGCCGCTAAGAGATGATGACTTATCTATATGAACATGAGTCACTGACATTGCCATTATGGAAGCCATTATGGATATAGTCGCAATAAGACGGTGGTCTCGATGTCCCGTCAACCGACTGGACTTATCCTTGCTAGGAACAAACTAGCGCGACTATCGGATCTCCCCCTAGGCCGGATCAGTCCCGATGCCCCGGCATCCCGTCCGAGGAAATCAAGCTTGTGCACAAGCGTCCGCGACTGAATGAGTTCTTTTATTTGTTCTTTCATTATTCTGAGTAAACGACAATGGTTGTAGGAGCAGGTCATGATCCTCGCTACAAGCTATCCCAGGCCGTTCCTGACTCAGTGGTTCATTTGTTACGAATTTCACACAAACTTGACATGAAAATCCATGATTTATGTTCAGATGTAACTTGACATGATGCATTCCCCTGGTTTGGGGATTGCCTTGGCGACCTAATGGTCCCGGATACTTGCGGATTCATATTGCATAAAAGGACTATTCGATAGTCTTCTGGCTAACAAGCTGCATGCACGATACACGATAATGTTACTTGATTGTGGTATAATTTGTTTGACAAGCACTGGATCGAGGCAACATTACAAGTTAACATATAAGCAGGCAAGCATGCATTCATAAGAAAACTTAAGCATTTACGTTGGCTCGGACCTAAGGGTGGACCGAGGAGTGAAACCGTACGGGACATGCCGAGCAATATAATCTAGGGTCGTGCAGTGTAGCAAGTGAAGCACTGCAAGAGTATATACATATCGTTCTACTCGAGGCATAGCGGGGTCTAGTTGCACGAGGCAAAGGTAGCATGCGAGTGTCTGATTATAAGCAATATTTCATTTACATGTTCTAACACAAGCATTGCAAGTTGGGATTATTTCCGTAGCTAGGTGCGTTGTATTTTTATTGGCATGCATGGGGTGATTCACCTAGCGACTAGCATGAAACATCCATATTTTAAGTGTGTTAGCTAAGCAAAGACAAGTTCATCGTAGCCACCCACCTTAGCGATGATTCGTCTCGGTCGAACGATACTCCGATCGAGCCTCTGAAAGCCTAAGCCGAAACTCCTGAAGGGCAAGTATGGAAATCCTTTTGCCTCAAACGAGTATTCTCGCTGAGCAAAGTGGGTCAGGACGTTGCACTTTTGCCGTTTGAATCGGCAGTCCGCTTGAACGGAACGGGTCGTTACATTATAAACCATTCAGAAAGTCTCGTCCTCGAGGCTTCCTGAGCGCATGTCGTTCTATCGCACTATCGAATCTATCCCAAGCGTAGCAATCGGTACCACTAGATTCGTTTGAACACAATCTCCTACTCGTTCCTTACAAGTGATATCGCTTTGCTTGCTCGAGCGGAAGTCTTCTCGGAGAGTTCCCGACCGAACCACAAGACGATTGATCAAGGTGAGTGGGCAGAACTGCATTCTCTGATTCTTGCACGCATTAATAATGAATATGAGTTTTTAAATTGCTTGTTTGCTTAATAAGATAAATTGCATGAATGATAGAACGAGAACCTGCCTCTGCCTAAAAGAGTTAAGAGTCATTGCCATGCTAAGTATAAGAAATGTTGCATGCTAGTTACACTGACACCGCTATCGAACGAAATTTGCCCTGCTAAGGAAAGAGTAGAACTGCATGTTTAACTTGAAGAGATAAATAGACCCGTGCCATGCTAGCTTCAACTAAAAGATCGTTCATAAGTTTGCTTGTCATCGTGTTTATATTTGCTTGTCTTGAATGCTAAGGCTTGATGGAATGTATGCTTGTTTCGATAAAAGAGTAAATGCTTGTCTTGTTTGTGCAGAGACTAGTAGCCCGCCCTGATGTTCCGGTCCTACGGGATCCAAGGGGGTGCGGCTATTAGCCAAGAGATTGATGGATTGAAAGCTTGCATTGTCATGTTGTGTTGCTATTGTGATATATGATATGCTTGTTATAGTGGGAGCTTGCGGTAGATGAAGGCCAAACGAAATATGGGAAACTAATAACGCGCCCTGAGCTCGGGGTGCGGATATTAGAATGGAGGATGGAGATTGATGGGGTAAGACTAATAGTGCGTCCTGATGTTCCGGTCCTACGGGATCCAGGGGGACGTGGCTATTAGATGGGAGGCGGTGCTTATGTTGAGAAGAGTTGAGTCTGTGTTAGAGAAGTTAGCTTGTTCATGGAGATAGCTGCATTCAGGTAGTTAGGGAGCATGTTAGGCTAGTTTTCTTGCATACCTAACTGTTTGATGCAGAGACGGACATGAAACTAAAGAACCTTATACATATATGTTTATGCAAATTGTTTCTAACTTGTATGTCTGCTGCAGGGATAAATGATCGGCAAGGGATAAGAAACATAAAGAGTTTATATATATAGCCTGCTTGTCCATGAACATGTGCATCTTAGAGTTTATCTGATAGTATTTTATGCATTTGCATCGGTCGGACAATGGCTATTAGTGAAGAGTTGAACCATGAGTCACAGCTGCTAATAGCATCAGATAAATGAGTCATTGGTTAGTTGGATTACCGCTATCGATCCTGAGTTTCTCGGGGATCGACCTCTGATTGATAGTTCAACTTGTGTGCTTGATTGAATGATAGTTCCTATATGCTGCAAGTCCCTAGAGTCTTTGAGTATAGTTCACGAGACACGTTGCGCACACCCGGATTGGTACATCGTGCTTGAACTGTTGCCTCGATTGTTTGGTTGTATTGAATTCCGTTTTCAAAGATGTTTCCAAAATTAAAGATAGTAATATGACTCCGTCCCTCCTGCATGTAATGAATCTAGTTAAAATAGCAAGATCACTAGTAATGTAATATTTTGCCACATGCTTACTTAGTGTGGGTCTCAGGGGATGTAGCTTCTGTTCAGTTGTTTTTTTTACTCACCAATACTTACAAAAGTGCTGACCCACCAACAGTTTGCTTGCTTGCAGGTGCTGGATCATCCGAGGAAGCGATAGGCGTGCCTCATCTCCAAGATTCGAAAATTTGGTTTCAATTGCTTTGAGCTGCTTTCGTAAAGAGGGGCATAATGTATGGAACAATGCCATTGTATTCAGAGAACCCTGTGTCTCGATTTGCCCCATATACTCGGATAAATGCTTGCAACAATGTCCCTCCGCTGCTTACTCGATAGATGCGATGATAGCCAAACTTTAACGACGTTGTCTTGTGTGGGCGCAACCCCAGGCTCTCATGGCATCACGTCCCCGTGACAAACGACTATACGTCCCGCGGGAGCGTCGAGGCGCGGTGATTCGCGCCCGGCGGGGGCGTCGGTCGGGAGACCTTCGGGACCGGCGCGTGACAGTTTATA
This sequence comes from Iris macrosiphon, assembly GCA_036927795.1. NCBI lineage: Eukaryota > Viridiplantae > Streptophyta > Magnoliopsida > Asparagales > Iridaceae > Iris > Iris macrosiphon. The sequence continues at coordinate 8,823,010 of JAYESA010000001.1, read as the reverse complement.
TATGCAAATTGTTTCTAACTTGTATGTCTGCTGCAGGGATAACCGTTCGGCTAAGGATAAGATCCACACAATAAGTGATATGTTATTTTGCTTATTGTCTTGCATCGCACATCGACTTGCATGCTTGCTTGAATATGTTGATTGCCTTGTAGTATAAAGAATAGTCCACTAGATGCTGCATTATCCCTAGAGTCTTGAGTATAGCTCACGAGACACGCTGCACACACACTGTTTGGCACATCGTGCTTGAACTGCTTGCCTTGTATGCTTGGTTGTATTGAAATGAACTCTGATTTCAAAGATGTTTTCAAAAAGAAGTAATATGACTCCGTTCCCGTACTGCATGAAACGAACCTAGGTAAAACGAGAAAGATTACTAGTAATGTAATATTTTATCACATGCTTAGTGTTGGTTTTAGAGGATGTTTCTATTCTTTGATTTTATACACACCGGTACTTTTTTCGAAGTGCTGACTTACCAACAATTTGCTTGTTCGCAGGTGCTGGATCGTCCGAAGAAGCGATAGCCGTGCCTCATTCCCACGACCCGAAAATATGGTGTCGATGCATTGAGCCGTATCGAGATATTTTGAGCTGCTTTTGTATAGAGGGACAATGTATGGAACGATTTCGTTGTATTCAGAGAACCTTGTGCCTTAAGCTTTGCCTCGTATACTCAGATGGATTATTGTTGTAACACTGCTCCTATAGCGCCCCGCTCCGCGTAGGCGCTATGTACAAGTGATATCGCTTTGCTTGCTCGAACGGAAGTCTTCTCGGAGAGTTCCCGACCGATTGATCAAAGTGAGTGGGCAGAACTGCATTCTCTGATTCTTGCACGACTTAATAATGAATATGAGTTTTTGAATGCTTGTTTGCTTAAGAAGATTGTTTCATAAGAAGAATAATAGAACCGACACAACATGCTAATAAGAGAACTCACATAGCTTGTCAATGAAACGAATCTGCTGTCTAACTAGAGAATATGTATGCTTGTCAGAAATGAGATCGAACCATTGCTATGCTAATGAGATATAAGAAATGTTGCATGCTTAGAAATACCGACACAGCCATCGAACGAACCCTTGCTATGCTAAGAAAGATAAGTAAATGGATCGCTTGAATATGTCCCTTTGAATATGCTAAGAAAGCGATAGTTATTGCATGTTAGATTTGAAATCAATCGTGCTTGCCATTATATGTTTCGTTTGTCTGTTTGCTATATCGAACTGCTAAGTGAAAATGTGTGAGTGCAGTGACTAATAGTACGTCCTGAGGATACGGCTCGCAAGGGTCTAGTGGGGTGTGCTATTAGATATGTGAAAGATGTGCTTCGTTTTGATAAGATGTGTTTTGTTTGATAAGATGTGTTCTGCTAAGACTGTATATGTTTTGCGTGATCATTGTTTTGCTTGAATTGTGTGTTCATGTCATTGCATTTGGTCTCGGACAACTTGTGCACAAGGTCTTGTCTCTCGAACGGTTCCTGGGGTACTGGGAACCGCTCGGTCCGGAAGAGATTTTTGGATCGCCCTGACGGTTCGGCTCGCAAGGGTCTAGTGGGGCGATATGTCTGTTAGTATTGTGCAGAACCCATGATGTCATAGCTGCTTGCACTCGGGTGTGTTGGTGAAGAGCTGAACCTTGGGTCACAGCTGCCGACAACCATGCGTGCTAGTGAAGAGCTGAACCTTGGGCAACCGCTGCTAATCATGAGGCTACCCATGGACCGTCATATAGATAGGGCGCATGCTAGGTTTACCTTCTTGCATACCTATCGATTGATGACACCAAAGATTGATTCATGAGTTTGTCCATATATGCATATTGTGGCTAACTTGTGTCTGCTGCAGGGATAACTGTTCGGCTATGGAGAAAGAAATATGAGTTTATACATAAGCCTGCTTGTTCATTTTGTCTGCATCGTAGAGATTATCTGTTAGTGCTTCATGCATTGCATCGGTCAGACAATGACTATTAGTGCAGAGCTGAACCTCGGTCACAGCTGCTAATAGGATCAGAATGTGAGTCATTGGTTAACTGGATTACCGCTACTGATCCTGAGTTTCTCGGGGACCGAAATCATATAGATGTGTTGCCTTAAATTCTTGAATGAATGATAGTCCACTTGATATGTTTGCCTTGATTCGATATGATCAGTCTACTAGATAAGCTTTGCCCCAAACGAGTTAGATTATGTTGCACAATACATGCTGCGCACTGCACGATAGAGCACTGTTCCGATTCGTATGCTTATAGTTTGAATATGTAAAACTGTTTCAAAGTTATATTTTCAAAAGATGTAATTTGACTATAGTTCTGAGCTGCATGAAATGAACTTAGATAAAAGTAGCAAGATCACTAGTAATGCAATGTTTTGCCACATGATTACTTAGTGTGGGTTTCAGGGGGTGTAGCTTCTGTTCAGTTGTTTAGACTCACCAGTACTTATAAAAGTGCTGACCCACCAACAGTTTGCTTGTTCTCAGGTGCCTGTTATTCCGAGGAAGCGATTGCCGTGCCTCATCCCAAGGAACCGGAAATCTGGAGTCGATGCCTTGAGCCGCATCGAGTTTGAGCTGCTTTTGTATAGAGGGACATGATGTATGGAACGGTGTCATTGTAATCGAGAGAAAGAGTGCTTGAGCGAACTGTAACCTTGACCATGTGCCGCTTGTACCACTTCGTTTATCAATAAAAGAGCCTGTTTTCATATGCCATTGTGTTCTTTACTTTTCTGCAATATGTGTGCCGCTGCTTCAGTATTGAATTACTTACTTGTCCTTGTTCAAAGCTTTGGCCTTGTGCAAGCGCATTTTAGACTTGCACGGCATCACGTCCGTGCGAGGACGATCGGTTCCGTAGGGACCAAAGCGAGGACGAACGGCCCTGCGGGACCGGGGCGTGACAGCTCCTCCGCTGCAAACTTGATCAGTTCGAAGTTCGATGATAACCAAGACGACTTATGTTGTTGCCTTTTGCGAGAGCATCTCCAGGCTCGCATGACATCACGTCTCGAGGGGAACGACCGTCCCGCGGGAGCGCTGGCACGGTGATTTGCGTCCGGCCGGGGCGATAGGGACCGTGGGAGATCAGGGCGTGATATTTGCTATATAGTGAACATAAATAAGATGGACGCCTGGATCGACCAGCTGAAGACCTACTTTATATTTTGTGAATATAGTAGTGAGGAGAAAGTCTCATTCGTGCGGCTGAACCTGACGAGCCATGTTTTGGCACGGTGGAATGCCTATTTGTGCAATTCCAATGGGAGGATAGACATGAGGCTGAGTTTAAATGCCTCATCCACTAGAGTACTATCCAATGGGGTACTCCCAAGACTTATGAACGTATTGACACAACTTGAAGCAGCGTCACAACCAATCATGAAGGAGTACACGACGAAGTTTTGAAGCCTCACAATCATGCTAGGCATATCCCTCGACTTGGAAGACGTCATCACAAAGTTCGTAGCTGGACTGCCTCAATAGGCCAAAAACGAACTCCGGCTTTACCGAGCAACCGATATTTTCCATTCTCGATTGCAATGGAAATTGAGATGAAGAACAAGCCAGTCGTCTAGAAGGCTCCTGAAGGATCATCCGAGTTGCAACAAAAGTGTGACAAGGAAGAGGATAAAAATAACTCTCTTGCTCTTCAAAAAATATGTATTGCTAGCACTGCAACATTAAAGGTCTTTCGTGACACAATGTTGGAAGATCCAACCAGAGGTAATGCGAAAAGATTGAGGGAGAAAAGCAATCCCAAGCATGTAGCGACAATCACAACGACGGGAGGGGTTAAACGACTCGATTTGGTTCATAGTGCGGACCTATGTTTATTGTTGATGGCAATGCTGAAGGTGCTAGATTTGAGTCCATCGACCGAACAAGAAAGTGCAAAAGAACTATTTAGTGTCAATATTCAAGTAAGAATTACGTCATCAGCGCCATAATCGACACGGGAAGCTAAAAGAATATCATCTCTGCAAGCCTTGTGCAAGGGATTGGCTTGACGACGACGTCTCATCTGCATATATATCCACTGGTATGGAAAATGAAGAACATAGAACAATGCAACCTTCAATTCACAATCACATGGCACTACATTGACGAGGTGATGTGCCTGGTGGTTACACTAGAGATTTGTCAAATAATAATAGGTAGTACGTTCCTATACGACTGGGATGCCTATTACCATCGACAAGCTTAGGAGTATGAGCTCACAAGAGAAAATTCATCATCATCCGAGAACGAACCAATCAACATGCCAATTTGGTGACGGCCTGCCAAGCTAAGCTTCTCGTAAACGCTTGCCGAAAATTCGCATCGGTGATGATTCATATGATGGTCCTAAACAACGGGGATATAATTTTTATATTCTAAAAGATGAAGGCTGAGATGGCTCGTCTTCTTGGCGAACACCCGAGGCTTTTTTGAGGAGACCTTCGAGTTACCACCAAGCCGAGCAGTAGAGCACAAAATCCATCGTCCAAGCAAGGCAAAGTGGTTCAATCGGCCAAACGGCCAGGTCGGATTTCTCCATTTTCACATCAAGATCCAGCAAGAGCTGATTTCTTCCTGAGAGGGGGAGTCATGATTCGGAGGATCTTTTGGTTGAGATCCTTCCGCTTGGCATCAGATTTGATTGTAACAATCAAATCATGATAGATAAAAACTGGTTAGATACACTCGTTCTAGCAGTTTGTGGCATGAAAGATCAAGTTGAAATTGGATGGTTGCAGCCAATGCTGTTTTTCAGCAAGTTCATGGAAGATTGGGCTCTTTTTTTTTCCTTTTGTTTATTTGTTGTTATCTTGTACAGCCCCTCTAAGGCTATAAATAGGACGCTTGAGGGATACAATAAAGCATCCAAAATTTAATGAAAACCCGCCTCCTAATTTAAGGAGAGATTTCCAACAATTTTATTTCTTTTCTTCTCTTCTATACGGATCAAGTGAGGCCATGAGATTTTGATACAAACCACTAATTAGTTTGATCACTTATTCATATTTAGATTGATTCTGAACATTTATGTTCGTGTTTTTTTTCTTGTGCACCTTATGTATTGAAGCATTATGAAACAAACATTTTCTTGTCTTCAATGTTATTAGAAGCTAGTTATTCATGGTTTTAACTTAAATATCAAATGTTGTCACTTGTCAGAGGTGTCAAGACTGATTGAAGAAGGCTATGACATTGATAGTTGTCGATCTGGCTTTGATTCGATTTTTGTAGTTTTGGTGAAGGGGTCATGATTAAAGCTTATCAATATGTTTCAACGCCCGTCGTGTCTTATAATAACTAATTATAACCTTTGGCTAAGAGGGAGTCTGTTGGATTGACGGGGTTCAAACCCTTTGGTTTGCCTAGAAAAGTTAAATTAGGCAAGGTTCAATAATCTAGAATAAATAATATATTGGATCCTTATCGAAAACTGTACAATCCAAATTACATCCTGAAGAACGATGAAAAATTGATTTGACAAATGCTTAGTCCTATCTCTTACTTTATGAGGACTTTAAGCAGTAGGGTTTGGTGATTTTATAGGGTGGTGAAGTTAAGTTAATCATCACAGCATCAACAGGAACATGTAGGTTTTCTTCAGGTCTATTTTATAAAGCATTTGATTAGATCGTGTTTAATGGAAAACTCATGTGGAAGTGTAGGACTCAGCTCTGATGCTAATGTCCATTACTCCAATATAAATATTTAAACTAAATACTATAGGTTATTAAACTTTAAGTTGTTAGGTATAGAGATTATCCTATTGGTGCATTTTGTAGCCTTACAATACATATCTGCACTTGGCCACTATTTTTTGGGACAGTTGAAACAAATTTAATGATAAACCAAACTTACTGATCCACGGAATTGGTTTGATAGTATTTAGTCTTAAGGGCTATTTGATATTATTCCCCTCTTAGATTAGGTATATTGATATTACTCCACTGTTAGATTAAAAATTGAGAATACCCCCCTGAAAGTGTCGTTAAAAACTCTTTAACGACACTTTCAAAACTCATTAACGATACTTTCAGGTTTTTAACGACACTTTCAGGGGGGTATTCTCAACTTTTAATCTAACACGGGGGTAATATCAATATACCTAATCTAAGAGGGGGGTAATATCAAATAGCCCTAGTCTTAATGCTGGCATATCTTTAATGAATACTGAACTGTCCAAAAGATTTACTCTGCTAGCAAATCTCAAATATGACTTCTTATGCCTCATGCTGAACATTTTAATAATATTTTTACTGGCCATCATAAATCCCATCTCATTTCAGTACTACTGAAAGGTTTGGTTTTGTTCAACTGCAGACTGGCTGGTCGGTGCAGGTGATACTAAAAGTATCAAATCTGTCACTGCATTTTACCCTGAAGAAGCTTCAGATTCTAATGGTATCTTTCCTACCAAGTGTTGTGTATCTGTAATTCTCTGTGAGATGGAAACACACAGTCACTAACGGGTCTCTTCAGTCAGCGTTGCTATCACGGGGATTGGTCCAGATTTTACCAGTCTAAAATCTTTCGGTTCTGTTGATGAATTTGCTGAAACTCTGGTAATTTATTACCATTCTAGTTCATTCTAGCCACGAAGGCCATCTATGATCCAGGCTGCATCATTCCTTTGAACAGGTATCTGGGTTGGACCGAAGTTGGAGAAGACCACCAGGGGTGGCAGCCAAACTTATCGATTGTAAATCTAAAAATGGTAACAATTTGCCCCGTCTGCCATTGTATACAAGATACATTACTGCCACAAACTAGCTACACATGACCAATTTGTTTCTGAAACTTTTGGAGATAATTCGGTTTTTTTCTTACTGTGCGACAACTGGGCAGGGTTGTATTACATTGAGTACACATTACAAAATCCTGGTGAAAATCGTAGGCATATAGTCTCAGCCATTGGCATGGCATTCAATGGTTGGTACAACAGGCTATATACAGTTTCCGGACAGGTAAAATTTGTCAATTTGTTGTTGTAAAAGTTGTAGATATAAAGATGCAACAATATAATTTTCTTCTGTGTCTTTCAGTTTGTGGAGGATGGATCTGAGAAGTACCGGCCCCAAATAGAGAAGGTAACTTGAGATAATTAGTCAGAAGTTCCTCTCATCAATTTTTAAAATTAGTGAATTTGAATAGCAATCAAAACTTGATCTGTGTGCAGGCTGTGTCATCCTTCCGACTAATATGAGAAGAAGTAGAAAAATACTATTCTTAGGCGGTGCGAGAGGATCTTCATTTTCTTTGTTGATTGCATTTTCGAGTTAACAATTGCATGTTGTATACATTTGTCTGTCACTTTCTACTTGAAAGCATGAAGGCAATGGTGTATGTAGTAGAGTTTGAAGCCTATGGATGTCTCTAAATGCCTGTACTTAGTTATGAGCTTTTCATGACATGGTCAGGTACTTATTGTTTATGTTCATAACACTACCAATGAGCATGACATGTTCAGGTACTTAATCTGATTGTTTATGTTTATAACATTACCAATGAGTTGGGTTTTGGGGGCCTTAGAAGCAATCAGATTCAAGCCATATCAGGACTTCTGAGGAGTTTTCTGTCGGGCATTGGGGCTGCATTTTGAACAAGGTTCGCATTATAGATATCGGACCCTTCCAATGAGTATTGGGATTGTTGATATTAGTTGTATTGGCAGTTTTAGATCTAAGTATCAATTTTTTTAAGTATTAAAAAGAAAATAATTATTAATAAATTATTAAAAATAATATCTCGGGTATGTTTGTGGGCATGTTTTGTCTAGAACCTTTCTGGAACAAATAGGCTTTTACAAGCATGTTGTCGACATAATAGCGGTATGTCGTTGGACGTAGGCTGAGCCGATTTTCAGCATTTTATTTGTGCTGGCTTGGTTTGAACAACCAGGATTGCTCAATGATTAAGGTGACATATATAAGGATTTCATAGCCTAATTAATTTAGCCATATTTACCAGGGGAGAGTGCATTCTCAAGTTTGCAATCTTTAAGAGAGGAGACTTTTCGAGGGGAACATAATTGGTTCTGGGGAGATCATTCAACATGTAGTCGGATGGCAAACGAATATTCATTTGGCTCTTGTTCTTCGGTAAGTTTGTTCAATCCTCATTGCAATCTTTTTCATCTTTGTAGTGACTATAGTGATCCATTTGGACAGGTGAGTGAAGTTGAAGAGGTGTAAGTGTATTTTTTTATTCACTAGTCAAACTTTTCAAGTTGAACTCCAATCGGTTAGGGTATTCCACCCAAAAGTTGATTGTGTTTGTGTGGCGCTCTTTGGTTTGTGGATATTAGCATCATGTGCAGGTTGTGGGTTTTACTTCAGTCCTTAATGGTTTTTCAGGTTTGTGAAATGTGTTTATTCTGCTGATTCTGTGTTTGTTTCCAAGAGAGTGGTATTAGAGCTTGTGGTTGTAGGTGTCAAGATTTTGACCATCAAACCAGGTAGAAGAGGACAAATGATCACTATTTTACGAAATAAGATGAAAGTTATACTCTTCGTCAAGAAACTACATCTACATTATTTTCTTCCGAGAAGCCTAGTGATAATTTCGAGGTCTGGATGTTCAAGCACATACAAGTCTATGGATACATCAAACAGTTTGTGGATGAGAACATGTATAATCATATTGGTAATTAAGCCTGCAAAGACTTTATGGGATAAGCTGAAGTCCTTGTATGCCAAGAAGACCAACATCAACAAACTATTTATGATTTGACATATCATGGATCTTAGGTACAAGTATGACACCAATTACAGATCTTCTTAGTGAGTTTCAGGGTATAGTTGATTAGTTATCCGCTATGGGATTCAACAACGAGAAACAAGGAGTATGGCTGCTGGGTACTTTGCCACACTCGTAGAAAATCGTGCAAGTGTAGATTTTGGTGTTATGAGATGTTTGCCATGTCCCAGATATTAGTTTCAACTTGGTGTCATTTGGAACGTTGGATGATGAGGGATTCTTCAGTCTCATCGAAAACTATCAGTGAAAGTTGACTAGGAGCTAGTTGGTTGTTTCCAGAGGAAGCAAGAAGTCTGATCCCTATTACATGAGAGTGAGCTCAAAGGAGGTACATGAGGCAAACACAGTCAATGATGCATCTACCGAGTTGTGGTATATGACTCAACTATATCATCGAGAAAGGAATGAGCTACTTAGCGAACTAGAAAGTGCTTCCATGTTTGAAGCTTGCAAAGTTGGAGAGATGTACACATTGTGTAACATTTGTTTTCAGTATACATATTTCATACATATATGTATATGTATTTCATATTTTCTTCGTATTTTATATTTTTCGTAATACATGATTTTAGTATACTGATCGAGGGAATAAGTGTTATCGTAATATGTGAACTCGTGTATACTAATGACATACCCTGACTATCGTTGAACGAGCTCTCGACCATCGATATTGTGTTTTACATGTATTCGTAAATTTATAATTTGGTGAAATTTTCTAGTTTTCCTTAATTAGCGTGCATTAAGTATCGCACGATTGTATCTCATGAGATACTCGAAGGATTTTTGAATCGATTAATGACTTATGCATCTAATAAGTGTTCCATGATTTTCGTGAGTTACTGTGCTAACTTGTAGACTCGCAAAGACTAGTAGAGACCCATGGCATGGATATTTACCGACTAGGTCTAATACGAAAAACAATACCTTGAAATTATGATTTTTATAATTTTAGAATTGCCAGCAATATACCGCTCTTGTTGTTTGTGCTTATAGCTGAGAAGGTGCATGTAGCTTTCGACCGTTGGATCTAAATCCAATAGTCAAGATCATATATATATATATATATATATATATATATATATATATATATATATATATATATATATATCATTATTTTTATTCATTCTCCCTCTCACTTTTTTTTTTCTAGAAAACAAAGAGTTGGACTCTCACATGAGCTCGAGAGTGTCGAGGAAGCGAGGTATGTGCCATTAGGCCAACCTGGAGGTGGATACGAGCACGAGAACAATATATAGGATATACTTGTAATGAACCGCTCCGCCCAACCCGGAGGGCTGATACAAACGGCACAAGTGTAGCGAACCGACCCGCCTTACTCAGCGAGATGGTTCGTTCGATGCAAAGGCATTCATACTGGGATCTTCAAATGGAGTCAGACTTAGGCCTTCAGAGGCGCGCTCGGAGTCTCGCTCGACCAATGCGATTCATTGCTAAGGTGGGTGACCCCGGTGAAACTGTCTCTACTTAGTTGCACACTAAGAAAATGAATGTTACATGCTAGTTTTCAGGCCATAACCTTTGCATGCTAATAAAAGAGATGAACGCGCATAGCTAAGGGGATAACCCCGCCTTATCATTGTTTAGAACATGGAGATCTTACTTGCTATTTGCATAGTCAGGATTATTGAGTTGGAATGTAATAGCTTCTTATATGTATGCCACAAAGTAGTGTGAGTCCATACTGAGGCGTTGCACCGCACGGAACATGACACGGGATAGAGTAAAATCATGTTGCATGCATAGACGAGGAAGGCTATCAAGTAGTCATTCCGAGTCAGGAGATGGAAAGAAAAGAAGGTACTCAGGATATGTAGATCACCGAGGCAGTCTCTAATCAGGGAGCTGCGTAAAGAAGAAAAGATCCGAGTGTAGTCCTCGGCAAAGATAGATCCGAGTGTAGTCCTCGGCTAGGATTGGAAGTGGGGGAGTAGTTGCATGGTCACGGACAACTAGTTGCGCACCAGGTAGAGAGCGTCCTCGACATGATTGTTGAGGCATCCGAATCGTGTCGGCCCGTGTCATGCCCCAATTTTGTCGAATCGTAGGGGCGTCCCACGGCATAACCGCCGTGCGGGCCTGGGGTTGCGCCCGTACAAGGCTTTATTGTTTTGCATAACGAGCACATATTCAGAGTACGCAGATAAATTGAAACACAGATTTAAAACATGGAAAAGTTCTCTTTTTATTGATGATGAACATCTATTACAAACTCTTGAACGAGTCAGCTAATTTGCCGCACGGGCTTACAAAAGTGTTGACTCAAAATGAGATAGCAATCATGTACATTACATCCCTTTACTAAACTTCAAAACGATAAAAATCTCCGAGGTGGATGACGGCCTTTCCACGGAGCTGCATTGTGTATTGAGTTGCAAGCTCCTTTCTTCAAGTACTTCAAAATGCGGCGCGATCAGGATGCGCCTCTACAGCTGGACTGGATCAAAAAAAATGACTTCTGCTCCTCGCTCGGTTCTCCTTAGTGCGGGGGACCTGTTTCAATAAGGGTCAGTATGTCGAAACATACTGTGAAGGCGAGCTAACCCAACTATACCAATCAACATGTTGTTTATATGAAGCATGCATATTATTGGTGGTCTTTCTATCTTGCCTTAGTTTATTTACAAGTATGTAGCATATAGAATTTATTGAAATAAACTTGACACCGTTCGGTGGCTTTTACCTGCCCGTCTGAACCACCTGCACAATACTTACCATGCCTTCCCTGCCACGAAGACACAAGTTAGTTTGCAACAGGTTTAAATATACGATATGGATCACTGGCTAGATGCCACGAAGGACAATTTATAGTCTCAAGACGGAAGGTTGTGCAACGCGGGTGGCGAGCCCCCCCCTCCGCTGCACGTCTTGTTCCGACGATACAGAACACTATACAGACGTTCCGTTCGGATAAGATCAGTCCCAGTGCCCCGACGACCGTCCACAGGAACCAGAAACCTTTTGCACAAGTTATCCGTGATCTAACAGTCTATTTAGTTTTCTATCAATTCATGCAGTTGAGGCAACACGAGTACAGACAAGCAGTATTGCATGATTCATTTAGCATAGCCTCCCTGAACAATTATGCGCATACAAGGTGCTTAGCTCAATTTATAGAAGAAGATGCATTCTAACTAAAATTAGAGCATGTATAGAATATTTGAAACGAACTAGCATGCAAATGAGTAACCGTTCCCAAGTTGAATGACAAGCATAATAATCCAAGTCTAGTCCCATTTTATCTTGGCATCTTTTAGTTATTATTTGGCATCGTTTGATCGGGACAACAAGAATGCAAGATTTTTAGGTGTGAAGACTTAGAAGAAGGGCTAGCTAATTGGGATGGTAGCCACTCACTTAGTAGTTGGAAGGGAGAAGGAAAGAGGCACTTCAAGACTCCGCTCGTAAGCCGCCTACTGCTCGTTCACCTGCATCACGAACAGCTTGATCAATACCTCTTCCACTCTTTCCAATCTCGGAATTGAAGTACAGTTCAATGAACGAAAACAATGAAATCCATCGAAACCGTTTAAGAAAAATAAGCAAATCCGAAAATAAACTTAAGGCACGAAAGCAATAAGCGACATCGAAATCTGAGGCAACAAAAGATGCAGCGGAGAGGTCCCTCCTGACTCTGCCGCTAAGTCGATCCCGGGGGCACGGTCCACTGAATATGGGAATCGATTCCGAAGAAACAAATCCATAACGAGGACGAGGTCTTGTTTTAATCTATCCCGATCGAACAATGACGTCTTGTATTTCTTAGCCGTGCTCCCCGAATAGGCGGAACGGGGCGCCACATCCTACCCAACTAATTGGAAGTTTCGTCCACGAAACTTAGGAATAGAACCCACCGTTAGGGATTATTATGTTGGGACAGAAGCTTAGAGGGGAGCGGACAATCCTGAGATACGTGGCCCTGTCCGCCACAGTTGAAGCATAGACCTTTCCGGAGGTAACAATTGGCAGTGGTGTGCCCCGGCTTTTTGCAGAAATTACATTAGGGCCTTGTGTTCCCTTTGTGCGAACCGCCGTCGTTTTGACGCTTTGCAGCATTGTTTCCTCTCTCGTTGCTTTGGCGTTTGTGATTGGAGGTATGCACAGTGCCGATAGAAACGTGAGAATACTGCGGTTCAAGAGATAGGGCATGATTCATGACTTCCCGCATTGTCCGATACTGAAGAACGGCTACGTGCACATGGATGGCAGGACGTAGACCACCTTCAAACCTTCTAGCTTGACTCGCTGCATCAGGTAAATAGGCACTAGCAAATTTGGAGAGCCGGTTGAATTCGACGGAATACTGCTTAACTGTCATGCTGCCTTGCCTCAGTTGCACGAACTCGTTCTCCATCTGACGTCGTACTGGAGGGGGTATAAACTCTTCTTTAAATGCGGCATAAAAAGTCGTCCACGAGATCGCCTCCTCTCCATGGTCAAATAGAAGAGATCGTCGATGCACGTCCCACCAATCGTGCGCGTTGAGGCGGAGCTATATTTGAGCGCATGCGACGTGCTTCTCTTCGGGGACTACTAGCAGAGCGAAGTGGTCTTCAAGTTCGGCCAACCAATCTAGAGCCACGATTGGGTCCTCAATCTCGTTGAATGGGGTGTTGCAGACTTTCTTGAAGTGGCCAAAGTCGAAGGCAATCACTTCCCTCGGCCTTGGAATTTGTGGCGTCTCAACTTCAAGCACGGGATGTTCCACTTGAATCGCTGCTGTTGCCGCGGACTGGTTGGAAGCCAAAGTCTGCATGATCTGTTGCAGGGCATCTACCTGCTTTTGTTGGACTGAGAATCGGGTCTCTAGATTGCTTTCGAACTTAGCTTGGCGAGCATCATCCCTTTGTCGTTGTGATTCTAACATTTGTATCACCCGCTCAAGCGGATCGACTCGAGACATGGCTCGCTGGCTTCGCGAACTTTCCGAAGTACACGAACTACTTTCTTGGCCTTGTGTTTCGTCCGGTCCTAGCGCTGAGGATTGCGCTGGTGCCATTCCTTCAAAAGAAGGTAAATTATATTAGGATCATAATGTATTATGGACTTATTGCATGAACGTATCTCATTTTGGCCTAGCGAGTTCAAGAGTTCGCACATGGATTAATCGTTAAAGGAACTGTTCTAATGCAAGGGTCATGGAACTTGAATCTGTGCTCTGATACCAACATGTCACGCCCCGATTTCGTCGAATTGTAGGGGCGTCCCCCGGCGTGACCGCCGTGCTGGCCTGGGGTTGCGCTTGCACAAGGCTTTATTGTTTTGCATAACGAGCACATATTCAGAATACGCAGATAAATTGAAACACAGATTTGAAACATGGAAAAGTTCTCTTTTTATTGATAATGAACATCTATTACAAACTCGAATGAGTCAGCTAATTTGCCGCACGGGCTTACTAAAGTGTTGACTCAAAATGAGATAACAGTCCTGTATATTACATCCCTTTACTAAACTTCAAAACGATAAAGGCCTCCGGGCTGGATGACGGCCTTCCTACGGATCTGTATTGTGTATTGAGTTACAAGCTCCTTTCTTCAAGTACTTCAAAATGCGGCACGATCAGGATGCGCCTATAGCTAGACTGGATCGGAAAAAATGACTTCTACTCCTCGCTCGGTTCTCCTTAGTGTGGGGAACCTGTTTCAACGAGGGTCAGTATGTCGAAACATACTGGTGAAGGTGAGCTAACCCAACTATACCAATCAACACATTGTTTATATGAAGCATGCATATTATTGGTGGTCTTTATATCTTGCCTTAGTTCATTTACAAGTATGCAACTTGTAGAATTTATTGAAATAAACTTGCCACCATTCGGTGGCTTTTACCTGCCCGTCTGAACCACCTGCACAATACTTACCATGTCTTCCCTGCCACGAAGACACAAGTTAGTTTACAACAAGTTTAAATATACGATATGGATCACTGGCTAGATGCCATGAAAGATAATTTATAGTCTCAAGACGGAAGGGTGTGCAACGCGGGTGGCGAGCCCCCCGCTGCACGCCTCGTTCCGACAATACAGATGACTATACAGACGTTCCGTCCGGATCAGATCGGTCCCAGTGCCCCGGTGACCGTCCATAGGAACCAGAAACCTTGTGCACAAGTTGTCCGTGATCTAACAGAGTCTATTTAGTTTTCTATCAATTCATGCAATTGAGGCAACAAGAGTACAAACAAGCAGTATTGCATGATTCATTTGGCATAGCCTCCCTGAACAATTATGCGCATACAAGGTGATTAGCTCAATTTATAGAAGAAGATGCATTCTAACTAAAATTGGAGCATGTATAGAACATTTGAAATGAACTAGCATGCAAACGAGTAACCGTTCCCAAGTTGAATGACAAGCATAATAATCTAAGTCTAGTCCCATTTTATCTTGGCATCTTTTAGTTATTATTTGGCATCGTTTGATCGGGACAACAAGAATGCAAGATTTTTAGGTGTGAAGACTTGGAAGAAGGGCTAGCTAATCGGGATGTTAGCCACTCACTTAGTAGTTGGAAGGGAGAAGGAAAGAGGCACTTCAAGACTCTGCTCGTAAGCCGCCTACTGCTCGTTTACCTGCATCATGAACAGCTTGATCAATACCTCTTCCACTCTTTCCAATCTCGGAATTGAAGTGCAGTTCAATGAACAAAAACAATAAAATTCATCAAAACCGTTCAAGAAAAACAAGCAAATCCGAAAACCAACTTAAGGCATGAAAGCAACAAGCGACATCGAAATCTGAGGCAACAAAAGATGCAACGGAGAGGTCCCTCCTGACTCTGCCTCTAAGTCGATCCCGGGGGCACGGTCCACTGAATATGGGAATCGATTCCGCAGAAACAAATCCATAGCGAGGATGAGTTCTTGTTTCAATCTATCCCGATCGAACGATGCCGTCTTGTATTTCTTTGCCGCATTCCCCGAATAGGAGGAACATGGTGCCACATCCCGGGGGGACAGTGCCAGTGTAGTCCTGGTAAATACGCTAGCTGATAACTAGCGGACGAGAGCTGGACATCCAGCAAGGCTTGCTACCAACCTGGATGGGCGCCGACTCGTTATATGGTTCGGGAGGCCCAGCAAGGCTAGCAGGCGAGCTGGAAAGACAGCCGTCCATTGTAGATTATGTCCATTATGGCTAACAGAGCCAGTGACCTTCATATAGATAAGTCATGTTTGCATAGCGGCTATACGCATTAAGAAAAGAAGTAACGGAAAGGAGTACATCTGCACGATATTTTGCATAATTAGAATGGATGCACGGTAACAAACCTGACGAGCCACATTTTGGCATGGTGGAATGCCTATTTGTGCAACTCCAATGGGAGGATAGACATGAGGCTGAGTTTAAATGCCTCATCCACTAGAGTACTATCCAATGGGGTACTCCCAAGACTTATGAACGTATTGACACAACTTGAAGCAGCGTCACAACCAATCATGAAGGAGTATACGACGAAGTTTTGAAGCCTCATTGGATAGTGCTCTAGTGGATGAGGCATTTAAACTCAGCCTCATGTCTATCCTCCCATTGGAGTTGCACAAATATGTATTCCACCATGCCAAAACGTGGCTCGTCAGGTTTGTTACCGTGCATCCATTCTAATTATGCAAAATATCGTGCAGATGTACTCCTTCCCGTTACTCCTTTTCTCAATGCGGATAGCCGCTATGCAAACATGACTTATCTATATGAAGGTCACTGGCTCTGTTAGCCATAATGGACATAATCTTCGATGGACAACTGTCTTCCTAGCTCGGTTGCTAGCCTTGCTGGGCCTCCCGAACCGTCTAACGAGTCGGCGCCCATCCAGGTTGGTAGCAAGTCTTGCTGGATGTCCCGCTCTCGTCCGCTAGTCATCAGCTAGCGTATTTACCAGGACTACACTGGCACTGTCCCCCCAGGCCGACACGATTTGGATGCCTCAGCAATCGTGCCGATGACGCTCTCTACCTAGTGCGCAACCAGTTGTTCGTGATCATGCAACTGCTCCCCCACTTCCAATCCTACCATAATTTTCTTGATTTCAATTTATGGGTTTTGATCCTTGAGTTTTGATTAGTAGCATCATTATATACTATAATGAATATTAGTATCGAGAAATGATATCTCGGTAAACACTTTTGGCTTTTACCAAGAAATTGACACAATTTCCATATGGCAAAGCGATTCGACACCAAATTGCGCTTGCATGAGGCACTAATAATTAGGGACTTAACCCAATGATCATATTTAAATTTGGACGAGTATTCGTCAAGAAATGACAAAACCAAGCAATACGAGGATTGTCTTGAATAGTCTCTAGCTGTACAAAGCACTGGCAATGTATTGTTGGCGTGAAACTCAACTAGGACAACCTCCTGTTTGACTTTGTATCGAGTGCTTTTTGATCCAAACTTGACCGAACCTCTTTCCTAGTATTTTATTCATGTGTTCAATGATGTTTTACACGTGTATGTTTTTTCTTTTGAGATTTGGTATCCCCGAATGCTCTATATTGATCTGTATCCATATAGGAATAAATATGAGTTTTTAAGAATATTAAATGAATATATTTTTCGTTTCTTTATAACTGTTATAAGTTTATTATTGCAATGTCTTTGTTTACTATCTTATTATCCTTTACACAATGTGTTTGTGAGTCCAGAGGGACTCCAGTGCCTGTACATGATTGATTGTACTTGATTGTCAGTGTACACTCCATAGAGAATCATGTACTCGATCGAGTGATGCTCATGTGCCTGTAACTTTCCTTGAACTTGTAATTGCATCATACACCGTGGAGTGTACGGTTGATAGAATTAAACTACTTACATTTCGTATTGATTTAGTCTTGTACCAGTGGCGTGATATCTTTATTCTCTTACAAGAGACGCAACCATTTATCATTCACCTTGGTTAGATGCTCCTATCCCGGGAGCTTGAGAGTAATAGATGCAGGAAGCTCCTTGCGGACTGTTGTTTAGGATAATAAACGAGAAAAGATTGATATGCGGAAAACGAGATCTTGTACGAAGACCCGTCCTTCTTTTATGTTTACAAACAAGATTGTACAATTTTATCCTATGCGAGGATGGCTAAGTACAATTTATTTAATCTGGGTAAATGTTGCTATAGGTGTCTGATCTACAGTCGATCACTTTAGCCCTTGGACCACACGATGTTGAAGAAGTGCCGTGGAAGACAGAAAGCAGCTTCGAAGGTTGCTAAAGAGGGTGGATGTTCGATGCCAAAGTCGTCGATCCCTTCTCTTTGCCTGAGCTCTGGATTCTTCTCTCTCTCTCTCGACCGTTTCTCTACCAATTTTCTTCGACCTATTTTCGATCGTTAGACCAATTTTCGACCTTTTTCCTCGTTGATAGAGGTCTCTATTTATAGAGTTTTTAGTGACAGTGACCACTCAGTCGGTGTAGAAACCGAGTAGTGGAAAGTATAGCACCCTTTTACACGACGGTTTAAAATAACCAATGTCTGCGTATAGATGACCTTTTGAGTGAGCATGTGACGCGCGTCCAACTAAGGGACAGAACGCGTATATCTGCTGCGAAGATCACGGCGTAGAAGCCACGTAGGTAGTTATCCCTTGTGTAGAAGAGGTTGGCGTAGAAGCCAAATGACTGTCACCATGGCATAGAAGCCAAGTAGGTATAGAAGCCGAGTAGGCGTAGAAGCCAAGTAGGCATAGAAGCCGAGTAGGCGTAGAAGCCGAGTGGTCATAGAGGCCGAGTGGGCATAGAAGCCGAGTGGGCATAGAAGCCGAGCAGGTGTAGAAGCCGAGACGATGTGGATGTTTTAGCCGGAATTACGGCTCTTAGAGATATAATCAAATCTCTTGCATTAAATGCAGAGATCTGCCCCCATCCTGCGCATTAAATGCAGAGATTTGTCTTTAAGATTTGTCATCATTCTGTACATTAAATGCAGATACGCGCCTCGAATCCTGTACGAAGAGTGACTGCTGATGTGGCGGTCTGTTTGCCTTCTGCGGAGCGTAAGAAGCTTACGTCTGCTTGTGTAAAACTGGACAACGTATTCCCTTATATGCGTAAGAGTATTTTACGCAAAGGGGAGATCACTAAACGACGGTTCGATGACATTTAATCAAATCTCCTGCATTAAATACGGAGATCCGTCATTATCCTGCTCATTAAATGAGGAGGCGTGGTTTGAAGGTTTGCCACCCTTCTGTGTCTCAAGTGCAGAGACGTGCCTTGGGCATCTGTCAGTATTCGGCGCTTTAAATGCAGAGACGTGCCTCGAGAAACTGTCACCGCTCTGTGCTTTAAATGCAAAGACGTGCCTCGAGCCCTGTACGAAGTGCAGCTTTTGACGTGGCAGGCTGTTTGTCTTCTGCGGAGCGTAAACAGCTCATATCTGCCTGTGTAAAACTAGGCAGCGTATTCCTTCGTATGTGTAAAAGTGGTTTACGCAAAGGAAATGGCAGTAAATGACAGCCTGGGTTGCAGTGCCGCGCCATCATTATACCCGTCGCCTGGGTAGTCGTTCAGTACTCTCTGTCAGGAGTCCAGACGTCAGGTTCATTGCATGATCTGACAGGTTCATTTCGAAGAATACGAAGCGTTCCTCGTACACTTCAATGCTGTATTGAAAAGCGGATGAGTTTTTACGCCTTAAAGGCGATGAAGCACCCTGTTTACACTGAAGCAGCCTGGACATACTGCATTACGCGGATGGTCCTTGAGCCTATATTTTTACGCTGTGCTCAGCGAAAAAGCTCTATTGCACGTTTGATGGCTCTGAGGTCCTCTATTTACGCTGCCCTGTATCAAGATGCTGCGTATAGCTATCCAACGTATTTTTTATGCTTCTACAAGACCCCCTTCAAAGCTTTTAAATTCCTCGTAATTTGAAACGCTTTGAATGAAGCATGAACCGTTCCTCGTAACTCGAAACGCTCTGAGTGGAGCCTGAATCGGTCAAGCCTGACACGTTCTTTCATGGCTGACTTTATGGCAGAGTTATTGGGGATCGGTGAGATCTCTTTCGCCTATAAAAAGGCTGAGGATTTTTCCTGTTCTTTCCACACTTCCTTCACCACACAGAGATGATGGCCGGAGTTCGTCGGGTCGACTTGAGGAAGAAGGAGATCATGTTCTTCCAACATGTAAGGAGCCGAAAAAGACGACATCTTCGAGCAAATGTCCTCTGCAACGATGGATCATGAAAGGATATCATAGCCTTCTTTGCTCGGGATAATCAGCAACTTTGTATGGTGGTTCTTCGGGAGAGAAGAAGGGTCGTATTTGACCAGGCATCTTGCAAGTGGTGCCTTCTCCCGTTACCTCCGTGGACGAGAGCAGATAGACTAGCTCTGTCCAGGATTGAGTTGAGTAAAATATCTCAACTCAATCTGTCACGGCGCTGGATGTAGGAAAGCAGATTTACTCTGCTTTTCTTCAATTGGCGGCTGGGTCTATGCCCAGTTCTGCATCCTCGTCGTTGACCAATATGTCAGTCAGTTTGCTGTTACTGACTGACTGCTGGAGAAGATAGATGAAGAACCTCGCCCTGGCGAGAACCTGGCAGAACAGATTCTGGGCACGATCTTCAGACGACGATGAGGAAGCCCTTTGTAGACAGAATTTCCCTCATATGTAGTCATAAAAAATGAAGAAAACCCTTGTAGACTGGATTTCCCTCATGTAATCATGCTTTTAATTTTAATAAAATCGTCTTCTTTGCATATGATCATCTTACCATACTTTGCTGTGAAGTCTGAATATGTGTAGCTTCGACACGTCTGATACTTTACGTCGACTCTGTTAGAAAGAGTGCTAGGTCCTTTCCTGTCTTTTACGCATAACTAAGGATGCGCAGAAAGCCGCTTTAGCAGTCGAGTGTTCGAACTGTCCTGCTGTTAGGAACCGCGTAGAATTCTGAACTATTTTTACTTCTGATAAACATAATTTTTGTTCAGACCGTCGTCTTCAAGAGTGATTTCTCGAAAGTCCCTTGGAACAGGTCGAGAAATGGCTGTCAAAAACTGAGTTGCCATCTTGAATTTGCAGACAAAATATTCAGACTAGATTCTGGATGAACTTCGAATCGACCCATGAAGAAGAGTAATTTTTAATGTTGAACTCTGTATGCTTCGGGTACTTTGGGATATTTTGAGGTCAAGAAGGAGTATCTTCTGTGTGAACCCCTGTAATTGACCGCCTTGAAAATTTGTTCAGATGTACTGTACTGGCCTGCGCATCTTTCAGATGTGCGGAAAGTCATAGAGCGTGAAATCATAAGTCTGCAGCCTGTGAGCGTAAACTAAACGCCACCGAGCGTGAAATCATATACTTGTAGTTCCTGAGCGTGAAGTCGTAGGTTTGTAGCCTCTCGAGCATAAAAGCTACTAAGCACAAAGGCATTCGGGCGTAAAACCATAGACTTGTAGCCATTGAACGTAAAATCGTAGATTTGTAGCTGTCGAGCGTAGAAAGCTTCTTGGTGCAGAACTGTAGATTTGTAGCCTGTGAAAAGGAAATCTTTCGAGCGTGAAATTGTGGATCTGTTGCCTCTGAGCGTAAAAAGCCACCGAGCGTGAGATCATAGATTTGTAGCTGCTGAGCGTAAAATCGTAGGTTTGTAGCCTCTCGAGCGTAAAAGCTACCGAGCATAAAGGCATCCGGGCATAAAACCATAGACTTGTAGCCTGTGAGCGTAAAACCGTAGATCTGTAGCTGTCGAGCATAGAAAGCTCCTTAGCGTAAGAACCACGAATCTGCTTTGCGCGAAAACTTTTCAAATTTCGCTGACTGTCCGCCTTCTCTGAGTAATAGGCTGACGTAGTACCCAATCATAACCGAATATTAATTAGGAGATTTAGTTCGGGATTCGAGGAGTCCATCCGAACTTTTCATCCGTATTCTGCGAAAGAAAGACTTCGACTGTTCGAGTTCTTCTTTGTTTCTTCTCTGAGATTTCAAAGCTTTCAGTAATGGCCTCGAAACAATCCTCCTCCACTAAGGAAAAGAATGTTGATTCTTCTTCTCGTTCTTCTGCTCAAGTGAGAGCGTCTTCGGTCGGGCAAGGCGAACTTCCTTCTGAGCGAAGTATCCCGCCGACGAGCAGTGCACTCGGCCTTAAAGGTAGAGCTTTTGGGACGAAAAAGAACGACTGAAAATCCTTCGCACACGTTGTACGTGACCGCGCTAGGTCGTCTTCAGTGCTGATAGCCTCTTTGAGGAAGATGATGCACATAGACGTTTCATATTTTATGCCCATATTTCTAATGTGTCAGCGCAAAAACTCTATATTTTCGCAGTCTGGCGTAAAAGCTTTGACTGTCGAAAGTTGGCGTATAAAATTTGAGTGTTACGCTTCTGGATGAAGATTCTGGATTAATACCTCAACTTTATCAGTCTGGCGTAAAGCACAGACTGTATACTGCCAGCCTTGAACTTATTCTTTTAGGAAATGGATTCTAGCGTAATGGTCAGATTTTTACGGTCTTGGCGTAAAGCACAGACTGTTGATTTTTGGCGTATGCTGTAAGATCTGTAATGTCTAGTTATAGGAACTGACGTATTTTTCTTGCACTCTTGCAGTTGACTTGCATGTGTCTCCGCTAGCCGATGTGATGGGTTCTGCCGTAGGGATGCTGCACTCCAACTATCTGGAGGATCTGTCACATGTTATTCCTATCTCCGGGCCCTAGTACCCTGAAGGAAGAGAGATTTTGATATTGGCTCAGGGCGAGCGAACGCTGCTGAATTTGATCAACGGGGAGCCCCTGACGTACATAGACGGGGATCAGTACCTAAAGCCGGCTTTCCTCTTCGGGGACATGATCGACAAGCAGTCCCAGACGAAGCCCAAGAAAGAACTCTGGATTTTCCCAGCCGGGAGCTTGGTTTTGTATCTGCCCAAGATGTCGAGAGACTAACCCATCTCGGCTTTCTTCCATGCCATACATCCCAGGAGGATGTCATGGACGCTGACTCCTGATCTTCAAGGCAGGCCGGGGAAGATATTTCATCTGAAAGGAGCGGACCAGGGGTCGTTTGTCAGCCGCCCTTCCGGCAATGTGACGATGTTCAAGGGACTGTACCCAGGCAGTATCCCGAGTGAAGATAGCTTAGTGATCTAGCCGGTCTATTATCGACCTTCTGCAATGATTTTATGGGGTACGGGGGAGTATACCCTAAGGTGAACCCTCGGTGCGGTGGGTGGATCACCCCTACAAACCTTCGATGGGCTCGCTTAGTTGATTGGACCCTGAAGCATTTTCAGACCGAGTTGGAGAGCATTGGTCTGTTTGCAGCTGTGAGTGCTACCAGTGTAGGGTTACCTCTTAACCCCAACCAGTTTCTGGCACTGATGGAGCGATATATTTCGCTCACCAGGACTTTCGCCACTCCACTGGGGGAGTTGGGATTGGCCCTCCATGAGATGGCAGAGATCTCGAGACTGCCGATGGGGGATACTCCATATGAAGAGTATGTTCCCACGAACCGGGAGCTAGGGGATTCAGACTCTCGGGTAGTGGAGGTGTACCAGGAGCTGGTGTGCCACTACCTCGCTTGCACTGCTTTTTATGATGAGCCCTCAGATTTGGCTCACATCAATAAATGGATGTCCTACCTCTTCTTTCACCGGTCCAGGACTGCTAAGACGGAGAAGGTATTGGAGGGCAAGGATCAGCCTGTGAATCCTCTGAGCGCGCTTAATGCTCAGGTAGTCGACGATCTCATGGTAGACGCTGGGGCTCCGGATTCGATCCTCGACGAAGGGATAGGACAGTATCCTGTAGGCACTAAGGCCTATAGTTATTTGAGGCACTGTCGCAGGCCTCTGTCCAGGGAAGCTCAACTGGCTGGCTTCCACTCCATATGGCTTCGCCGAGTGGTGGTACCTGGCATCGCATCTGCAAACCGCATTCATCGCAACACGTTGTGGCCTGCAGTGCATCTGGTGTTTGGGGTTAGACTGGGCTTGCTCCCCGCCATGGTATGCCGTATACAAGCTGGCCTGAGGGCCATGACTGACGGGTTGCTCGTTGATGAAACCCGGCGTGATAGCTTTCCCAGGGTAGAATTACCATACCTGTATTTGATGGGATGGTTAATTCTTCATAACCCAGGGTTATGTCTCCCGGCTCTGGCAGTAGTTCAGGGGGTAGCTTCTTGTTGAACTACCAGAAGTCTTCCTGGAACGTGACCACGGTTATAGACTGTCGACGGGTGCTGGGCTTCAGTCACAGCTGGAAGCTTTTCTGTACTGTCCCCTCCGTACATCGCAATCAATCGGGGATTAGGCTCGAGGATTCTGGTAGAGAGAAGACCAATCTTTTTCCTAAAGCTTTTAATTGGTTGGTCTGCATTATACCTTCCCATTTACTATACAGGAGTGAAGATTATTGCTTCTTGGAGCCCTACCTGCCTAGTCGGTTTGCCAGGCAGTTTGGGTATGATCAGTTGCACGTGGGCAACGCCGTCACCAGCTTCCGGTCCAGGGGTGGACTCATTGATGGAGCGAGAGGCTGGCGATACTTCCTCATGGGTTGCACTGGAGCAATTTTTACTGTACCGGTCATTATCCTCTCCACGGAGTTGCGCATCCTGCACTCGTATGCCCAGTTCTATGTGGCAACGAACACCTTCCATCACAATTTTGACATGCATGGAAGTTTTAGGGTGCCCTCTTCCAAGTCTGGAGGAAGAGTCAAAGTCCCCTCGGTTTCTTCTGACGAGGGTGAGGAGTCCGTCACTCCAGATGAGCCTCTGTTGGCGGTATCGAGGGGTGAAGTACCTCTGCTTGCCGGCCCCTTGGTATTTCTGGGAAGCGAAGGGCTCCTACTCCGAAGGAGACTTCCCCTCGCAAGAGGAAGAAGAAGATGGTTAATCGTCCTCTCCGAATTCCTGGTATTGAGGCTCCTAGAAGTGAACTTGCATCTCCCCATGTTGGGGATGATTCTTTGATTGGGGGTTCCTCGCCTTTTAGAGAGGGACCCTCTAATGTTCCGGCCGGTGGTGCCAGAGAATCTCTGCTGGAGGCTGCCGTCGCTGCTACCGCTTCAGGTAGTGAAATGAGGTCGCCTTAGGGGCCGAGCCGAATGAGGATATCTTTGTCCGGGTCAGCATCGGGAGAGACTCCTGCCGTGTCTGCCAGTGCACCCAGCGAGATTCCAGCCGATGAACCTTGGTTGGAATTTGACGAGGACCTGGAAGAGCATTCGCCAGTGCTCCTTAGAGCACCCCCTTCTCCAGGTATGATAGCTTGCCTAGTATCATTAAGGAATGATTTAGCTGTACAGGTCGCAGATGCGACATATATGCCGTCGGCCATAGGTAAATGTCATCTTCACGCCTTTTCTTTTAGGAAAAATTAACATTATGCTGATATTAACTTCCTTTCGTCCTCTTTTCAGGGGAAGACATCTTCGGGGAGGGCAGTGTAGATGCGCTCTTTGGCTCTGTGTCAGGTCCTGGTGGCGACACGGAGGTGCCTGAATTTGAAGAGGAGACACTTTCGGGTGCTGGCTCGCCTGTCGAAGAGATTCCGACATCTCAAGAGGAGGACGAGCCTGTCATTGCGACAATGCCTCCTTTGAGTATGCCGGTCACTTCGTCCGGCGTTGGCGCTTCTTCTTTCGTCGTACCACCTGTTGAGGCGACGGCAGTGGCGACATCGTCTACGGTTGTTCTTGGAGGAGGATTCGCCAATATCGAGGCCACTCCCGGCGTCCATTCGGATCTAGCTGTGCTGATTGAGCAGTACACCGGCATCTTCTACACCACTTTGAAAATGTTAATATCAAGGGTGTTGGCGAAGAATCTGAGCTTTGCGTCGCTGAAGAGGTCCTCCCAGTCCACGATAATGCCGATCCGAGAATTCGACTACACTGGGCTAGCTGAAACGCTGGAGGAGATAGTTAATGGTTTGGAGCGACCCATTAACGAATACTTGCAGCTAGCTCTAGACAATATTAAAGATCTGGTCCAGGATAGATACGACTCCATGACTGCGCGGCTTGCCAAACAGATGGCAGGCGTAAATAAATCCATCCAGACACATCAGCAGGAGATGGATGAAGGAAAAGCCGTCCCGGAGGAGGCTATTGCTCTTCAAACGAAGTGCCGGGCCGAGCACGAAGGGAATGTAGCGAGGGTCCTCAAGCTAGAAACAAAACTCGCTCAGGCAAAGGAGTGGGCTTCTCAGTCGTCGAAAGCTCTAGTTGTGGCGGATAGAAGATTGGGCGTAGCACAACAGAACTTGGCGCGTGTAGGAGTCGCCCGTGCTGGTTTTCTTCGGGCTAGAGCCGAACTGTCCCTCCTGA
Source organism: Iris macrosiphon (assembly GCA_036927795.1). Classification (NCBI taxonomy): domain Eukaryota; kingdom Viridiplantae; phylum Streptophyta; class Magnoliopsida; order Asparagales; family Iridaceae; genus Iris; species Iris macrosiphon. The sequence continues at coordinate 8,796,939 of JAYESA010000001.1, read as the reverse complement.
GCAACGATGAGGCACGACTGTAGCGGGCTCGCGCTGATGTCTTGGATTCCAGGACTGAGAGGATGGCCGCACTGGCGCAGCAGCTTCGCGACCTGACTGCTCCCCCAAAATGATGTACTTTTGCTTTTGCTTTTCAATGTACTTTCGCTCCTTTTTGGGAATAATAAAGAGGCTTTCATCTGACTTTATTGACCCATCATTTTGGAATGTAAATGACAGGTTTGGGTAAAAGTAATATCAAAGGTAATATGGACCCAAGGCCGACCACCCGACCGGCCTGTGCTCCGCCACCACAGCACCGTCGACCGCCAAACTCCGTCGAACCCTCCCCCGGCCAGTCCACTCCCTCCCCGTCTACTTTTAGCGGCGGACGACGACGACCCTGGCCGTGCTCGTCCCCGCAGCGCCAAGACTCCAGACTTGCGACTGCTGTTGCTGAACCCCCCGTGCGACGCCGGAGCGCCGTCCGGCCACCCCAGCCGACGACGGCCGACCACCGAGACCCCCTCGACCTGAGGTACAACCCAGTGCATGATTTTATGTATATTTGCTAGTATTTAGCCATGTATTTTAGGTTGCAAGTTATATGTATATAGATCCCGTAATAGTGTATTTAAAATACGTAATTTTGTACATTGTATATATATCCCTGTATAAACTAAATAATATATATATATATACTGTATTTTTGTATACTTTATATAGGCTAATAAATATACGTATAAGATATACTAAATAGTGTATTAAATACGTAAGTATTTAAATACCTATTATGTATATAGATATGTAAATTACATGTATTAAATCTAGTATGTATATGTATTCTAATGTATACTTTATTTTTTGTATTTTGTAGTATATTTATGTATAAGTATATATACTATTTTAATATACTCTGGGTATAATTTATGAAAAATATATAGTAAGTATTCACAAATATAATGTATGCATATACAAAATATATATATATACTAGAAGCTTAAATACTTTAATTATATTTAATTAAAATACCATAAGTATATGTCTAATAAAAGTATTCAGATTTAAATACTTAATAATTGTTTTTATTACAAAATAAATTATATGTAGTGTGTATTGGAGTATTTTAGGATATTAAATAGATATATTTGGCATGGTGTATTTTAAATATGTTATTATATTTAAAATAAGTATGTGTATTTTTTACTTATGTACAAAATTATTATCCAAATATATATATGTATATATATATGAATTTATGATATTACCTAATTATGTATACATATTTACTGTGTGTATATTTAGTATATACTAATTAATACATAAGTACTATTTTTTTGGTACTACTAAACATGTATATTATTCTATTATAATTAAATATGATTTAGTGTATATGTATATACTAGTATTAGCTATATATATAAACAGTCCCGACCCTATGTCAGCTGTAGATACAAACAGTGTGTCTTAGTCGTGCTATTGTAGCGACTAATTTTGGTCATTACTATATCCTATATAGGATTGCTGGACACTACTGCCGAGGCATCAGGAGCAGGACTTTGGATTTCGCAGCTACCCGGGGCAGGCAAGTATACCTTGCCTTGTTATACTGTTTAATTTTCTGTATTTTAGCTGCCTGTTCATTATTTTAGATATTATAACTGTGCGCGTCTGAGAGAAACTCGGGTGCAGTCAACGAATGCGTTGACGTTAGGACTTGTGTCTGACTTAGTGTCTAGTAGACCCACCTAAAGTTGTGGAGTTATTGGTATGACTCCCAGGCCTTGACACATCTCGTACACATGTTGTGAGTCTCATGTAGGGCACGGTCCTGTATATGTGGTTGGCCACCTGTACGTGTAGGCATACGACGGATAAGGAATAACTGCTATTAGTGATGCATGATAGAAGACTTAACAGTTATTAGTAGGCGGAGCATAGACTAGCGTGGTACGATGGTCCTATCCCTGTCCTTGTTTGGTTGTAGGGATGGACCCTTGCTCTAACGTTGACTATGAGCCAGAGTTACGACGCTCCGGCGTAGTAGCGGAAGCGTGTGGTGGATACAACATGCTAGATCATGGGGCGGGGAGGACGACTAGTAGGCGTATGGGACACCCACTCCTTCTATTGCAGATACCACGTTCTCTAGAGTGTTGGACGTTACTTGTTATATATTGCAGATACCACACTCTAAAGAACGTTGGACGTTATACTATTTCAGATACCATGCTCCTCGGAGATGGACGTTATCAGGTGTCCGTGTTATAGGGGGCATATGTGGCATACACTAGCCGGTTGTCACGATTGGTGAATTACGTCAGCATATGTCTAGCCTACACATTCCCATACACTCAAGTTGTCCTCAAATTGCATTCACTTAGACGGTTAGCACACCCCCTTTATTTATTCAGTATTTACTTTATGGCATGTATTTTTTTGTATCTTGTTACGTCCCTCTGAGGACCTGAAACTCTTCCAGGTTGTTTATGCGGTTGCAGGATACTTGATCTATTAGAGTGTGGACATCATTGTAGGTATATTTATATTTCCAGCTATTTCAGTTATGTACTACTTTCCATTTTATTCTGCTTTTATAGCCTAGTGTTTATAGACCTATATTGTTCTTCTGGTCTATTCGAGCGGATGTATTATTGGGCTGCAGACTGATAATGCGTATCGTTCTTTTTTGAGATTACTTACCCTGGATTGAGATTTAGATTTAGTTGTTGTATATTAGAAATAGATTATTACTTGGATCACTTGACCATGGACAGCGTAAGTGCACTTCGTCGGATCCATTAAATTGGAAAGCCCTACGAAGTCGTACCAGCTGGCCATTGCCACGTGTCTGGTCCTATGGATTTTGGGACTGGGGCGTGATATGGTTTTAGTGGTGGCCCATGCAGGTCAGAGAAAATTGTTTTGGTTATGTTACTGTACCGAACGAGCCTGCAACTTAGGATTAATGTGAATAAGATCTCAATACATAACCGATTTTAAAACTCCTCTTGTATGTAATTATCGCCCTTGGACTTCCAATTTACATTTCGTTCAATCTTCGTCAATATCGCTATCCTTGTTCCTCGTCCCCTATGTTCAGGGAGACGAATGCTTGTGACTGATGACTTCCCTCCAGAAGAAGATCGAAGACCAGACGACAGAAGATAGAATTCGTATACCTTTCTCGGAGAAGATTGTTACCTTATCAGGATAGATTGATGGGTTCTTTGGATTCTATAACTAGTGTGGAAGGTTGGCAAGAGAGTTGGACCCAGTAGTACCCTACCCGTGCTTGAGGTTGCAGTGATCTTGGAAGTACTAAGAGCTAGAAGAATTATTGATCATGACCTAGAATAATTGAGGGAAATGCATAGCCTGATGATGGAAAATAGTGGTTGTATTTGATAGCAATACCAGAAATGACATTATGGATTAGAGGAGAAAAAAAAATTTTAAGCTCTCACTTGGAAGATGATTATCTAATACCAGAAATTTTAGTAAGTGCTTGGGTGACATCATTATTATAATCGTACTATGTGACTCGGAGAGATAAATAAACGAAAAGAAGGAATTTGAGGAATAGAATTTTAGGAAAAACTTTGAGAAGAAGAGAATTATACATTAGGCGAGGAAATTTTTTCTTTTGAGGATTGATGTTGGAAACAGAATGGGAGAAATTATTTTAAGGTTTACTCTACACTATGACCATATCCTAGACATGGAATGGTTGAGCCAATACCTCGCGACACTAGATTGTCGACGTAATTACATTATTTATGACCACCAGATTACCATGAGTTTGAGTTACTTCAGGGAGCCCGGGAACATAGTGCCCATCTACCTTAGAGACACACAATGCAGGGTGAACCACTGAACCCCCCATGATATCAGAGTTTGAGGATGTGATTCTAGGAAACCTTTCTGGCCTGCCACCTGACGGAGAGATAGAATTTGCTATAGAGTTGACTCCAAGAGCGGAGCAAATTATTTTCTCGTCTTCAGACTAGCACCGATAGAGTTGGTTGAGTTGTAGGTCCGTCGTGGAGGATCTCTTAGACAAGGGTTTCGGTCGGGCTAGTGTTTCTCCATGGGGCAATACCCATCTTAATTATGCCGAAGAAAAACGGGACGGTACAGTTGAATCAGCTAAGTGGCGCATATGTATTTTGAAGATCGATCTCAGATCCAGCTATCATCAGATCTAGGTACGGAGAGAGGGCATTCCTAAGACGACTTTTCGGACGTAGTATGGACACTATGAGTTTCTAGTCATGACATTTGGTTTAACCAATGCGCCAGCAGTATTTGTGCGCCTAATGAACAATGTCTTCCACTAGTACTTGGATAAGTTCGTGGTAGTATTTATAGACTACATCTTGATATATTCCAAGAGCCAGGAGGAGCCTGAGAGGCATCTCAGAATCGTGTTGGAGACGCTGAGACATGAAAGGCTGTACGCCAAACTCAGCAAATATGAGTTCTGCTTGGATAGAGTACCGTTCCTGGGACACATAATCACCGGAGATGGACTATCAGTTGACCTGGAGATGATAGCTGCAGTCGAGATGTTGCCTACCCCTACATCAGTTACGTAGGTTAGGAGTTTCCTCGGACTTGCCGGATATTATCGGAGGTTCGTGGAAAACTTCTCAAGGATAGCTGCGCCTATGACGCAACTGACGCATAAGGGCGAGGAGTTTATCTGGACCAACGAGTGTCAGGCGGCTTTCGATGAGCTGAAGAAGCGTCTGACATCAGCACCAATTTTGATACTACCTTCAGGATCAGGAGGATTTATAGTGTATAGTGATACGTCTGGGAGTAGATTGGGATGTATACTGATGCAACACGGCAAGGTGATAGCCTACGCATCGAGACAGCTGAGAGTTCATGAGAAGAACTATCCGATGCATGACTTGGAGCTAGCTGCAGTGATATTTGCACTAAAGCTATGGAGACATTACCTTTATAGTGAGCGTGTTGAGATTTACACAGATCATAAAAGCCTGAAGTATGTCTACACGCAGAAGGAGATCAACATGAGGCAGAGACGCTGGCTAGAGTTGATGATAGATTATGACATTAAGTAGCAGTACCACCCTGGCAAGGCAAATATCGTAGCAGATGCCTTAAGCAGGAAGCCCATGGCATACTTTTTGACGATGCAGCGGCAATTGCTAGAGGATCTCCAGGAGCTTGGGATAGAGATCGTATTGCCAGGCATGGATGGACAGATGGCCAGCCTCGAGGTTCAGTCTACCCTGATTGAGAGGATCAGGGCAGCCCTGCCAACAGATGCGAGATTTCGACGTCTACGAGAGGGGACAGAGGCCGGCATGCAGACGGGACTCAGGATTCACGAAGACGAAATATTGAGGTATGGAGATCGCCTATACGATCCGAGAGGCGAGCTACACCAAGAGTTGATGGCCGAGGCTCATTGCTCGATTATTCTATTTTTATCCCGGGGGTACGAAGATATACCGAGAGTTGAAGCAATATTACTGGTAGCGTGGGATGAAGAGAGAGATAGCCCGTTTCGTGGCTAAGCGCCTGGTGTGTCAGCGAGTCAAGGCTGAGCATCAGAGGTCTGCCGGGTTACTTCAACCGCTCCCGATACCGGAGTGGAAATGGGAGCACATCACCATGGACTTCGTCACGGGTTTCCCGAGGAGTCCTAGTGGGCGCAATGCCGTATGGGTAATCGTAGATAAACTCACCAAGTCTGCCCACTTTTTACCCTTTAGGGTAGGGCAATCTACGAAAGTCTTGGCCGACATGTACATGAGAGAGATTGTACGATTGCATGGAGTGCCAGTCAGTATCGTGTCTGATCGGGATACGAGGTTTCATACTTTTGGAGGAGTATGCAAGAGTCTTGGTACCCGCCTTAAGTTCAGTACTTCGTACCACCCGCAGACAGATGGACAATCCGAGCACACCATTCAGACGCTGGAGGATATGTTGAGGGCTTGCATGCTTGCCTTCAGCGGTTCATGGGAGGACCACTTGCACTTGGTCGAATTTTCCTACAATAATAGCTATCAGGCGAGCATTCAGATGGCTCCCTATGAGGCATTGTATGGTAGTAAGTGTCGATCCCCAGTATGCTGGAGCGACGTAGGCGAGAGGCAGATTCTAGGGCCAGAGTTGATCGTCCATACAGTGGAGAAGGTGAAGAAGATCCAGGGGCATCTACGAGCAGCACAGGACAGGCAGAAACATTGGGCTAATGTGCATCGACGACCCTTTGAGTTCCAGGTAGGAGAACATGTGTTCCTGAAGATTTCACCTACCAGAGGAACTATCAGATTTGAAGGCAGAGGGAAGCTGAGTCCGAGGTACATCGGACCCTTCGATGTGCTAGAGCGCGTCGGAGAAGTTGCTTACAGATTGGCCTTGCCATAGACACTGGAAGGAGTTCACGACGTCTTTCATGTATCTCAGCTGAGGAGGTACATACTGGATCCGAGTCACGTGCTTGACCACTCGGAGATCACCGTTGGTCCAAGCTTGTCATACCAGGAGGAGCCGGTAGAGATCCTAGACCAAAGCGAGAAGGTACTGCGAGGCCAGACTATCCCTCTAGTTCGTGTCGCATAGAGGCATCACACACCAGGTGAATCAACCTGGGAACGAGAGGACGATATTCGGCAACGTTTTCCCCATCTCTTCGAAGGCCTAGGTATGTGATAGTATTTATTTCATTCAACAGTTTTGATATATGTATGTTTTAATTTCGAGGACGAAATGCTCTAAGGAGGATATGTTGTAAACCCCCTCGACCAGAAATTAGGGTTAACTAAATTAATTAGCATGATTAGGGTTAACTTGAATTAATTATGATTTAATATATAGTATTATAAATACCTGTGAAATGATTTGATTATTTGGAATAATACCCTAGCAGTTGCCCTAAAACAAATTCCACATATTTGACCTAGACCTGCTAACCCATCATATTGAACCTAGAGCAAACCCCGGGTACCGATTTTTGTGCCTGATTTTAGTCGCACAAAAGTCGTTACAAACGTCCGTACGCAAATTAATTAAATTGCGTAATTACGTTCGTTGTCCATTCCAATCGAAATCGAGACCCAACCTCAACCAGTTTTGACCAACCCAGATCACGATATTATTGTACACTGAGCCTACTACACTAATAATCCTTGTCCAATCAAATTTAGACTCCGGATTGTTATTGAATTAAATTAGAAATGCCGATGCATTAATTACGAATTAATTTATGTGGTGACCTAACCTTATTCGAATTAGACCCAACTCCAACCCAAACCCACATCCATACCCACAAGCCTCATACAAAACACCATACACCATCCTAGCCCAATGAGGAACACCAAATATGGTATTTGGTTACATTAAATCCCTAATTCTAGTTATTGTGCAAATATCAAATTGTTCAGGGGCCTAATTACAAAATTGCAATGAGGTGTCCCCCTCTCATTGGCCCAAACCCTCATGGAGAAAAGAATTGGTCATGCCTAACCGTATGCATTTAATTTTCCCCCATTCCCTTGTACTTACCTTACTTTATGTAGGGCACATCTTGGCCCTATATTTGAAATGGCCCATTCCTAGCCCTCCACTCATCTTGATGGACCACCCCACTCCCCAAAAAAATAGGTCCAGCCGGCCCTAATCCCAAGGCAGCCCCCCTCACTCTCTCTCCTATTTATACATTAATTTATACTACATGGGAGGCACACAAATCAAGGCACCCTAGAAAAACTCTCGTTTCGTAAACTACTACACAACCCGACCCCAACCAGCCTTTCCTCACCCGCCGCCTCCTACCGGCCAACCGCCGACTCCGGCCGCCCCCACACCGACCCGACCACCCTCGCCGACCACTCCCCCACCTGCCACCACCGCCCCCCCGCCGTCTGGTCGCCGGCAGCCCCCTCCAGCAACCCCATCACCAACTCGAGCTACCCCCTCCCGCGCCCAAGGCCAACCACCCGACCGGCCTGTGCTCCGCCACCACAGCACCGCCGACCGCCAAACTCCGCCGGACCCTCCCCCGGCCAGTCCACTCCCTCCCCGTCGACTTTCAGCGGCGAACGACGACGACCCTGGCCGTGCTTGTCCCCGCAGCGCCAAGACTCCAGACCCCCCCGCGCGACGCCGGAGCGCCGTCCGGCCACCCCAGCCGACGACGGCCGACCACCGAGACCCCCTCGACCTGAGGTACAACCCAGTGCATGATTTTATGTATATTTGCTAGTATTTAGCCATGTATTTTAGGTTGCAAGTTATATATATATAGATCCCGTAATAGTGTATTTAAAATACGTATTTTTGTACATTGTATATATATCCCTGTATAAACTAAATAATATATATATATACTGTATTTTTGTATACTTTATATAGGCTAATAAATATACGTATAAGATATACTTAATAGTGTATTAAATACGTAAGTATTTAAATACCTATTATGTATATAGATATGTAAATTACATGTATTAAATCTAGTATGTATATGTATTCTAATGTATACTTTATTTTTTGTATTTTGTAGAATATTTATGTATAAGTATATATACTGTTTTAATATACTCTGGGTATAATTTATGAAAAATATATAGTAAGTATTCACAAATATAATGTATGCATATACAATATATATATATATATACTAGAAGCTTAAATACTTTAATTATATTTAATTAAAATACCATAAGTATATGTCTAATAAAAGTATTCAGATTTAAATACTTAATAATTGTTTTTATTACAAAATAAATTATATGTAGTGTGTATTGGAGTATTTTAGGATATTAAATAGAAATATATGGCATGGTGTATTTTAAATATGTTATTACATTTAAAATAAGTATGTGTATTTTTTACTTATGTACAAAATTATTATCTAAATATATATATGTATATATATATGAATTTATGATATTACCCAATTATGTATACATATTTACTGTGTGTATATTTAGTATATACTAATTAATACATAAGTACTATTTTTTTGGTACTACTAAACATGTATATTATTCTATTATAATTAAATATGATTTAGTGTATATGTATATACTAGTATTAGCTATATATATAAACAGTCCCGACCCTATGTCAGCTGTAGATACAAACAGTGTGTCTTAGTCGTGCTATTATAGCGACTAATTTTGGTCATTACTATATCCTATATAGGATTGCTGGACACTACTGCCGAGGCATCAGGAGCAGGACTTTGGATTTTGCAGCTACCCGTGGCAGGCAAGTATACCTTGCCTTGTTATACTGTTTAATTTTCTGTATTTTAGCTGCCTGTTCATTGTTTTAGATATTATAACTGTGCGCGTCTGAGAGAAACTCGGGTGCAGTCAACGAATGCGTTGACGTTAGGACTTGTGTCTGACTTAGTGTCTAGCAGACCCACCTAAAGTTGTGGAGTTATTGGTATGACTCCCAGGCCTTGACACATCTCGTACACGTATTGTGAGTCTCATGTAGGGCACGGTCCTGTATATGTGGTTGGCCACCTGTACGTGTAGGCATGCGACGGGTAAGGAATAACTGCTATTAGTGATGCATGATAGAAGACTTAGCAGTTATTAGTAGGTGGAGCATAGACTAGCGTGGTACGATGGTCCTATCCCTGTCCTTGTTTGGTTGTAGGGATGGACCCTTGCTCTAACGTTGACTATGAGCCAGAGTTACGATGCCCCGGCGTAGTAGCGGAAGCGTGTGGTGGATACAACATGCTAGATCATGGGGCGGGGAGGACGACTAGTAGGCGTATGGGACACCCACTCCTTCTATTGCAGATACCACGTTCTCTAGAGTGTTGGACGTTACTTGTTACATATTGCAGATACCACACTCTAAAGAACGTTGGACGTTATACTATTTCAGATACCATGCTCCTCGGATATGGACGTTATCAGGTGCCCGTGTTATCGGGGGCATATGTGACATACACTAGCCGGTTGTCACGATTGGTGAATTACGTCAGCATATGTCTAGCCTACACATTCCCATACACTCAAGTTGTCCTCAAATTGCATTCACTTAGACGGTTAGCACACCCCCTTTATTTATTCAGTATTTACTTTATGGCATGTATTTTTTTGTATCTTGTTACGTCCCTCTGAGGACCTGGAACCCTTCCAGGTTGTTTATGCGGTTGCAGGATACTTGATCTATTAGAGTGTGGACATCAATGTAGGTATATTTATATTTCCAGCTATTTCAGTTATGTACTACTTTCTATTTTATTCTGCTTTTATAGCCTAGTGTTTATAGACCTATATTGTTCTTCTGGTCTATTCGAGCGGATGTATTATTGGGCTGCAGACTGATGATGCATATCGTTCTTTCTTGAGATTACTTATCCTGGATTGAGATTTAGATTTAGTTGTTGTATATTAGAAATAGATTATTACTTGGATCACTTGACCATGGACAGCGTAAGTGCACTTCGTCGGGTCCATTAAATTGGAAAACCCTACGAAGTCGTACCAGCTGGCCATTGCCACGTGTCTGGTCCCATAGATTTTGGGACTGGGGCGTGACAATATCTATTGGGAGTCAAATCCCAATAGAATTCCTCCGGGTAGACACGAAATGGATACAATCTCCTAGAATCTTCTCTTCAAGTAGTGCTTCTTGCAATCCAAGCTCCTGTAATGGCCCATTCCGCTCAAGTGGACAGCCGATTCAAAAGACACTAGTGAAATAACCCGACCCACTTTGCTCAGCAAGAAGACTCGTTTGAGGCAAAGTATTTCAGACTTGGCCCTTCAGTAGTAGTTCAGACTTAGACTTTCAAAGGCTTTTTCGGAGTATCTCTCGACCAAGGCGAATCATCGCTAAGGTGGATGGCTACGATGAACTTGTATTTGCTTAGCCTGCATACATAAAAATATGGATGATACATATTGGTCGCTAGGTGAATCACCCCTTGTATGCTAATAAAGAATACAACGCACCTAGCTAAGGGAATAATCTCATCTTGCATTGCTTGTGTTAGAACATAAAAATGAAACTTGGCTTATAACATGGACCCTCACATGATACCTTAGCTTCGTACAAGTAGACCCCGCTATGCCTCGAGTAAATTATTATATACTCTTCTTAGTGCACTGCTTTACTTGTTTACACTGCTCGCTTTATAGATTATGCCACCCGATATGCCCCTATACGGTTTTACTTCTCGCACAACCCCTTAGACCCGTGCTAAAATAAAGGCTTATGTTCTAAAATAGACTATGCCATAAGTTTTCTTATGCTTATGTTTCAACACTATTTTAATGCTTGCCTGCTTATATTGTAACTTATACTCGTTTGTCTTATTTTAATGCATGTCATATAATTTATGCCAAAATCAAATAACACTATCCGTGTCTTGCATTCATCTAATTCACCAGAAGACTATCTAATGTCGTTTCGTGCAAGTATGAACCTGAAAGTATTCGGGACCATTAGGTTGTCAAGGCAGTTTTTGAACCAGGGGATTGCATCATGTCAAGTAAAGCAAGAATCATAGCTCATAGAGAAAGACTCATTCAGGTATTTGGATCCTTGGTAGTTTCTCTCGAGCGGGCGAGATAGTGTATGTGCCTCGAGTACTTATTTCTATGCCCATCTCCGCCCAAGAGACTATACATCATCTAATGGCTAAGTGAATCAAGATTGAATTATGTCATATCGTGAATCTGGAAAATGCAAGACTTGCATGGTCTCGGACAACTCGTGCACGAGGTATCGTGGATTCCTCTGACCATCGTCGGGACACCGGGATAGTGCCCGCCTGGGAGGAATAATATTGGACTCCTCGAGCATTGGCGAGATGGTGTTGTTCCTCGAGTTTTTAGCGCTACACCATCACCGTTAAAAGAGCCCGAGTCTCTCATTTTTTGACTGGATAGTGCGCACCTCGAGTTTTTAGCACTATATCCATCTCCATTAAGAGTCGTCCAAATGGTTTATAGCGCCAGCGATCCTCCTGTTCATATAAATAAGTCATCCTCACTTAGTGGCAATCCACGTATGAGTTATTATATCACATCGAATAATTTATGACACCTGAACGGATATTAGTATTAGACATATGTGCACACTTGTACTTATTTGAACACTTGAACATCTTCTACAACACACCTGAGTATCCGTGTAACTCATGCACCTGAGTCATAACCCTGCTCGTGACACTTGTGTTTGCTTGTGCGATGCCCTGTTTTTAATATATATATTAGTGCTTGGTTTAATTTGGGTTACCTTGGACTGGGAAGGATGAATGGTAAGTTGGTAAGTAATGCCGTATTCATTTTATATATCGCACTGCCACACGAGTTAGACTTTTTATTACGCCATAAAACTGATCCTAAGTAAGACTAGAAAAATAACTTAATAGTGTGGCGCCCCGTTCCTCCTATTCGGGGAGCGCGGCTAAGAAACACAAGACGGTATCATTCGATCGGGATAGATTAAAACAAGAACTCATCCTCGTTATGGATTTGCTTCTTCGAAATTGATTCCCATATTCAGTGGACCGTGCCCCCAAGATCAACTTAGTGGCAGAGTCAGGAGGGACCTCTTCGCTGTTATCTTTTGTTGCCTCGGATTTTGATGTCTCTTGTTGCTTTCGTGCTTTGAGTTGGTTTTCGGATTTTTTTGTTTTTCTTGAACGATTTTGATGGATTTCATTATTTTCGTTCATTGAACTGTACTTCAATTCTGAGATTTGGAAAGAGAGGAAGAGGTATTGATCGAGCTATTCGTGAATGCAGGTGAACGAGCAGTAGGCGGCTTACAAGCGGAGTCTTGAAGCGCCTCTTTCCTTCTCCCTTCCAACCATCTAAGTGAGTGGCTACCATCCCGATTATCTCGCCCTGCTTCCAAGTCTTCACACTTAAAACTCTTGCATTCTTGTTGCCCCGATCAGACGATACCAGTAATAACTAAAAGATGCCAAGATAAAAATGGAATAGACTTAGAAATATTGCTTGTCAGCTAAACTTGTGAACTGTTATCTTATTGTATGCTTGCTTATTTCAAATGTTCTATACATGCTTCAATTTTAGTTAGAATGCATCGTCTTCTATAAATTGTGCTAAGTATGGAACCCACCTTATACGTATATAATTGTTCAGGGAGGCTATGCAAAATGAATCATGCATTATTACTTGTCTTGTACTCGTGTTGCCTCAACTGCATGAAGTGATAATTTAATTAAATATCGTGTGTTCGATCATGGACAACTTGTGCACAAGGGTATAAGTTCTACGGACGGTTGCTGGGACACTGGCACCGATCCGATCCGGGCGGAACTTCGTGTGTAGTCAATTATGTGTGAACTGGATAGCTTGCAACGCATCGTATGTTTATCATGTGTTCTCGTTGCATGCTATCCTTGTTCTTGACTAGTCCATTATGGCATCAAGCCAGTGATCCTCGTGTGTATTTAAACCTGTTGTAAACTAACTTGTGTCTTCGTGGCAGGGAAGGCATGGTAAGTATTGTGCAGGTGGTTCAGACGAACAGGTAAAAGTCACCGAACGGTGACAAGTTCATTTTAGTAAATTCTATATGCTGCTTACTTGTAAATAAACTAAGGCAAGAGAGAAAACCACAAATAATATGCATGCTTCATATAAACAACGTGTTGATTGGTATAGTTCGGTTAGCTCGCCTTCACCAGTATGTTTTGACATAGTGACCCTCGTTGAAACAGGTTCCCTGTACTAAGGAGAACCAAGCGAGGAGCCAAAGTCGTCTTCCCGATCCAGTCCAGTTGTAGGCCTGTTCAGATCGCGCCATCCTTGAAGCATTTTGAAGCAGGAGCTTGCAACTCTGTACACAATGCAGCTCCGTGGGAAAGTTGTCCTCCAGCCCGGAGGTCTATACATTTTGAAATTTAGTAAAGGGATAAAATTGTAACGCCCCGCTCCGAACGGTTACCTATGGAACACTAAGCATCTTCGACTCGGTTGAGAATCGAGTCTCGGGGAAACCTTACCGCCAAATCAACACGGACGAAGTACAATGAACCCTTCGAATTAATCGAACGGCTTCTATTGAAATAAGTCCAAGAGTTTTCGTTGGTTGTTTTGCTTTTTGGTTTTGTGTTGCTTTGTGTTTTGAGTTGCTTTCGATGACTTGGTTTTCATGATTTTGCCTTCTCGCTTGCGCATTTTTTCCGAATCGTAAGGGAAAGAGATCGAAGTATGCTAACCAAGTATTGTTGCATTTTCAGGACGCATAACCAAAGAGTGAACGTCGCTTAAGGCTTCCCCATCCTCTCATTCGATTCATCCGGTGAGTGGCTTAGGCCCTTCGATGAATCCTTTAAGTCTGCATGCATAATAAAAGAATCTCTAGTTTACTAAATGTTGTCTCACTAAAAAGATAAGCTAAAGAAATGAACTGCATGCATTACATAAAGTTTCTGCTTTACTTCAATTGAATGTTGCCCCTTACTCACTTGTTGCATCAATATATCGTGCATAAAACCTTCATGGTTAGTGTTGTGTCATGTGTAAAAGAATGAATGTGAATAGTCTAGTGGTCCGCCCTGATGTTCCGGTCCTACGGGATCTAGGGGGTGTGGCTATTAGATTATTATATGTTTGCTAATGTTGTGCATCCTAAGAGTTTGGTTTATAAATGTTGCTTGCCATGCATGGGTCTCGGACAACTTGTGCACAAGGTAATAGTCTCTCGATCGGTTTCTGGGGCACTGGGAATCGGTCGGTCCGGAAGGGATTGTAAGAGCACCCTGATGTGCCGGTCCTTCGGGATCTAGGGGGTGTTGTTGTCCAATAATGGGGAAACTTATGGACCGTCATATAGATAGGGCGCATGCTAGGTTTACCTTCTTGCATACCTATCATTTTTGACACCAAAAGATTGATACATAAGTTTATGCATATATGCAAATTGTGCCTAACTTGTGTGTCTGCTGCAGGGATAACCGCTCGGCCGTGGGTAAAAAATATCATATGCATATGCTACATATTGTCTATGTTTCCTTGCACAAATTGTTAAAATAAAACTAGACAACCAGAAAGACCACCTAATAATGCTAGCTTCATCTGCTTACTTAGTGTGGATTTCTAAGGTGAGTTTGGCCATGGTCGCTCACCAGTACATATGGTAGTACTGACCCACGTTTGTGGGCAAATATCCAGGTGCTGGAAGCGAGAGTTTGGCAAGCATCCTGAACCTGAATCAGCATGTGCGCACCCTTTCTTAGGACTGTGTTCGTGCTGCTTCCTCCGCTGCTTACCTCTCCAGTGGGCTACTCTTCTTCTGCTAGATATTTTGGTTATTTTGGTCCTACTACAAGGACATAATGTAATGGGCGTTGTGGCTAATTTTGGGAATGTAAAAAGAGTTGTAAGTCTTCTAAGGCATATTTTGTAACTCAGCCAAGCAAATCTTTGTAATCCAAATCTTCAGTATTCAATAAAATAAAAGTATTTTCTGTTCTATCAAATGTGTTCAACTTTGGTTCTATGCATTTTTACTCTGTGCCTATATATGTATATTTTTGTCTCTCTTGTGTCTTGTGCAGGTACTTTGCCTGGTGCAAGCGCAACTTAGGCTTGTACGGCATCGCGTCCAAGCGAGGACGAACGGTTCCGTAGGGACCAAGCGAGGACGATCGGCCCCTACGGGATCGGGGTACGACAGGTGGTATTAGAGCACGGCTTTACGCCCTTGGCCTCTTCAAACATCGTTTTTGAAAATGATATAAGTTTTCAAGCGATTTCAAAAGTCCCGAATTTTGAAAATTAATTTTGAATCTATAAGAAGTAAATCGAGAGTATGAAAGGTCCCTAAGAGTATGAAAAACCCAACATCCCATGCAATAAGTCCATAATATGTTATGAGACTAATGCAAGCTACTCTCTTTTGCAGCAAAGATGACAAAAACAGGTGCTAGTAACCCTGAGACATCGCGCACAGCTAGCGTGAGCGATGATCAAATGGATAGACTGATTGCAATGTTACAGAATCAAAATGATCGTCATGCTGCACAACAAGAACGATTCGAGGCTCAGCAGCAACGAGCTGATGCTAGAGCCTTGGCACAACAAAAGCAGTTTGACTCCCTGACGCAGATTGTGACAATACTAGTAGCACACAGTGGTGCATCGGGAACCGCCGCAACACCTGTGACTGCCCCGACCATGCCTCAAGAAGCAGGATTAGCAGAAACAAATGAGCCTCATCGTGAGGCCGGAAAGTCTACCTTTAAAGGCACTGAGTTTCTAAAGTTGAACCCTCCAAAGTTTGAAGGCAGGACCACGCCGGATAAGGTGATGGACTGGGTCGCAAAGATGGAGAGCTTGTTTAGCTTTGCCTCAATACCTGCGAACAAGAGGGTGGCGTGTGCAGATATGCAGCTGCGGTTATGTGCACACGATTGGTGGAAAGTCAAGAAAGCAGACCTTGCCACCAAGCATTAGGATGGCAGGATCACTTGGAGAATGTTCAAGGAAGCATTCCTTGCACATTAACTTCTACCAGCTGTCAGACAGAGAAAAGAAGACGAGTTTACCGAACTTAAGCAAGGGGACATGTCCGTCGAAGATTATGAGTCCGAATTTTCCAAACTTGCTAAGTTCGCTAGCTCGATGATTCCCAATGAGGGAGCCCGCACACATCGGTTCATAAAAGGCTTAAACGATAATATGAGAAAAGATGTTATGAACCGGGAGTGCAAAACATACATCCAATCATTTGAGGCAGCGGTGCAGAATGAGCAGTTTATGCCACTAAATGTTCCGGAGAAGGCACCCGCTCCTCGAAACCCTTCTGCTAAACGATACCACAATGGCGAGAAGAAAGCCGATCCCGAGAAACAAACTAATGCGGGTGAGAATCGCGGAAAAGTGTGCAGCTACTGCGGCCGTCCGGGTCACCTTAAAGAGACTTGTCATTTTCTCCACCGGCTGTGTTTTAAGTGTGGGCAACCTGGCCACGAATTTCGTGATTACCCGAAGAGGAAAACTACTGAGAACTCAGGGGATGACGCAGGTGTACAAACTCATACCCCTCCGGGTCCTGCTCTGGAACCAACTGATCAGATAAGAAGGCCGAGAGTTTATCAGTTGAATATTGAGCGCGATGAGAGTGGACACGATGTTGGTGAGTCTGATTCCTTTGATCTCTTGATGCATAGTTTATCACCCCCTTGATCTCTTAAGTTTCGAGGACGAAACTTTTTCTCAGTGGGGTAGTATGTAACGTCCCGCTCCGAACGGTTACCTATGGAACACTAAGCTGCTTCGACTCGGTTGAGAATCGAGTCTCGAGGAAACCTTACCGCCAAATCAATACGGACGAAGTGCAATGAACCCTTCGAATTAATCGAACGGCTTCTATTGAAATGAGTCCAAGAGTTTTCGTTGGTTGCTTTGCTTTTTGGTTTTGTGTTGCTTTGTATTTTGAGTTGCTTTCGATGACTTGGTTTTCATGATTTTGCCTTCTCGCTTGCGCGTTCTTTTCGAATCGTAAGGGAAAGAGATCGAATTATGCTAACCAAGTATTGTTGCATTTTCAGGACGCATAACCAAAGAGTGAACGTCGCTTAAGGCTTCCCCATCCTCTCGTTCGATTCATTCGGTGAGTGGCTTAGGCCCTTCGATGAATCCTTTAAGTCTGCATGCCTAATAAAAGAATCTCTAGTTCACTAAATATTGCCTCACTAAAAAGATAAGCTAAAGAAATAAACTGCATGCATTACATAAAGTTTCTGCTTTACTTCAATTGAATGTTGCCCCTTACTCACTTGTTGCATCACTATATAGTGCATAAAACCTTCATGGTTAGTGTTGTGTCATGTGTAAAAGAATGAATGTGAATAGTCTAGTGGTCCGCCCTGATGTTCCGGTCCTACGAGATCTATGT
Source organism: Iris macrosiphon (assembly GCA_036927795.1). NCBI lineage: Eukaryota > Viridiplantae > Streptophyta > Magnoliopsida > Asparagales > Iridaceae > Iris > Iris macrosiphon. The sequence goes on along the minus strand of JAYESA010000001.1, from coordinate 8,779,059 downwards.
AAGTGTGGCTATTAGTTTGTTATATGTTTGCTAATGTTGTGCATCCTAAGAGTTTGGTTTATAAATGTTGCTTGCCATGCATAGGACTCGGACAACTTGTGCACAAGGTAATAGTCTCTCGATCAGTTTCTGGGGCACTGGGAATCGGTCGGTCCGAAGGGATTGTAAGAGCACCCTGATGTTCCGGTCCTTCGGGATCTAGGGGGGTGTTGTTGTCCAATAATGGGAAAACTCATGGACCGTCATATAGATAAGGCGCATGCTAGATTTACCTTCTTGCATACCTATTATTTTTGACACCAAAAGATTGATACATAAGTTTATGCATATATGCAAATTATGCCTAACTTGTGTGTCTGCTGCAGGGATAACCGCTCGGCCGTGGGTAAGAAATATCATATGCATATGCTATATATTGTCTATGTTTCCTTGCATAAATTGTTAAAATGAAACTAGACAACCAGAAAGACCACCTAATAATGCTAGCTTCATCTGCTTACTTAGTGTGGATTTCTAAGGTGAGTTTGGCCACGGTCGCTCACCAGTACATGTGGTAGTACTGACCCACGTTTGTGGGCAAATATCCAGGTACTGGAAGCGAGAGTTTGGCAAGCATCCTGAACCTGAATCAGCGTGTGCGCACCCTTCCTAAGGACTGTGTTCGTGCTGCTTCCTTCGCTGCTTACCTCTCCAGTGGGCTACTCTTCTTCTGCTAGATATTTTGGTTATTTTGGTCCTACTACAAGGACATAATATAATGGGCATTGTGGCTAATTTTGGGAATGTAAAAAGAGTTGTAAGCCTTCTAAGGCATATTTTGTAACTCAGCCAAGCAAACCTTTGTAATCCAAATCTTCAGTATTCAATAAAATAAAAGTATTTTCTGTGTTATCAAATGTGTTCAACTTTGGTTCTCTGTATTTTTACTATGTGCCTATATATGTATATTTTTGTCTCTCTTGTGTCTTGTGCAGGTACTTTGCTTGGTGCAAGCGCAACTTAGGCTTGCAGGACATCGCGCCCAAGCGAGGACGAACGGTTCCGTAGGGACCAAGCGAGGACGATCGGCCCCTACGGGATCCGGGCACGACAGTAATGTACATGACTGCTATCTCATATTGTGTCAACACTTTTGTAAGCCCGTGCGACATATTAGCTGACTCGTTCAAGAGTTTGTAATAGATGTTCATTATTAATAAAGAGAACTTTTTCATGTTTTAATCTGTGTTTTACTTTATCTGCGTACTCTGAATATGTGCTCGTTATGCAAAATACTCTAGCCTTGTGCGGGCGCAACCCCAGGCCCGCACGACGGTCACGATTTGGGGGACGCCCCAACGATTCTACGAAATTGGGTCATGACATAATGGTATCAGAGCACATATTCAAGTTCCTAAGACTCTCGTACTGGAAAAGTTTCTTTAACGATCAAATTTTTGTGCGAACTCTTGAACTCGCTAGGACAAAATGAGATACGTTCATGCAATAAGTCCATAATTCATTATGATCCTAATATAATTTACCTTTTTTTGAAGGAATGGCACCAGCGCAATCCTCAGCGCTAGCACTGAACGAAACGCAAGGCCAAGAAAGTAGTTCGGGTACTTCGGGAAGTTCGCGAAGCCAGCGAGCCATCTCTCGTGTCGATCCCATCTAGCAAATATTGCGGATGTTGGAGGCAAACCAACAAAGGGATGAAGCTCGCTACGAACGGGCCAAGAATCGAGCGAAGGAGAATCATCTCAAGTTTCAAGACAATATAGAAGCTCGATTCTCAGTCCAACAGAAGCAGGTAGATGCCTTGAACAGATCGTTCAAACTTTAGCTTCTAACCATTCCGCTACAACAGCAACGACTCCGGTGGAACAGCTCGTGCTTGAAGTTGAGACCCCGCAAATTCCAAGGACGAGGGACGTGACTGCCTTCGACTTTGGCCACTTCAAGAAAGTCTACAACACCCCATTCAACGGGACTGAGGACCCAATTGTGGCTCTAGATTGGTTGGCCGAACTTGAAGACCACTTCGCTCTGCTAGAGGTCCCCGAAGAGAAGCGTGTCGCATGCGCACAATTATAGCTCCGCCTCAACGTGCACGATTGGTGGGACGTGCATCGACGATCTCTTCAATTTGACCATGGAGAGAAGGCAATCTCGTAGATAACTTTTCGTGCTGCATTTGAAAAGGAGTTTATACCCCCTCCAGTACAACGTCAGATGGAGACCGAGTTCGTGCAACTGAGGCAAGGCAGCATGTCAGTTAAACAGTATTCCGTCGAATTCAACCGACTCTCCAAATTTGCTAGGGCCTATTTACCTGATGCAGCGAGTCAAGCAAGAAGGTTTGAAGGTGGTCTACGTCCTGCCATCCATGTGCACGTAGTCATTCATCAGTATCGGATAATGCAGAAAGTCATGAATTATGCCCTATCTCTTGAATCGCAGTATCCTCACGTTTCTACCGGCGCTGTGCATACCTACAATCACAAACGCCATAACAACGAGAAAGGAAACACTGCTGCAAAATGAACAAACAACGTCAGGCATCGAAGAGGAAACCCAGGGCCACCGTGAAAGTACTACAAGAAAGTGGGGCACACAGTCAATCAATGTCGCAAGAGACTTGGGTTATGCCTCACTTATGGCGATCCAGGCCATGCCATTAGTTCCTGTCCGAACCTTCCTGATCGTCATCCCCAATAAAATAATCCCTAATGGTAGGTTCTATTCCTATGTTTTGGGACAAAACTTCCAATTAGTTGGGTAGGATGTGGTGCCCCGTTCCTCCTATTCGGGGAGCTCGGCTAAGAAACACAAGACGGTATCGTTCAATCGGGATAGATTGAAACAAGAACTCGTCCTCGTTATGGATTTGCTTCTTTGGAATTGATTCCCATATTCAGTGGACCGTGCCCCCGGGATCGACTTAGTAGCAGAGTCAGGAGGGACCTCTCCGCTATTATCTTTTGTTGCCTCAGATTTCGATGTCGCTTGTTGCTTTCATGCTTTGAGTTGGTTTTTGAATTTGTTTGTTTTTCTTGAACGGTTTCGATGGATTTTATTATTTTCGTTCATTGAACTGCACTTCAATTCCGAGATTAGGAAAGAGAGAAAGAGGTATTGATCGAGCTGTTCGTGCAATACAGGTGAACGAGTAGTAGGCGGCTTACGAGCGGAGTCTTGAAGTGCCTCTTTCCTTCTTCCTTCCAACCATCTAAGTGAGTGGCTACCATCCCGATTAGCTAGCCCTTCTTCCAAGTCTTCACACCTAAAACTCTTGCATTCTTGTTGCCCCGATCAGACGATACCAGTAATAACTAAAAGATGCCAAGATAAAAATGGAATAGACTTGGAAATATTGCTTGTCAGCTAAACTTGTGAACTGTTATCTTATTGTTTGCTTGCTCATTTCAAATGTTGTATACATGCTTCAATATTAGTTAGATTGCATCTTCTTCTATAAATTGTGCTAAGTATGGAACCCACCTTGTATGCGCATAATTGTTCAGGGAGGCTATGCAAAATGAATCATGCATTATTGCTTGTCTTGTACTCGTGTTGCCTCAACTGCATGAAGTGATAATTTAATTAAACATCGTGTGTTCGATCATGGACAACTTGTGCACAAGGGTATAAGTTCTGGGGATGGTTATTGGGGCACTGGCACCGATCCGATCCGGGCGGAACTTCGTATATAGTCAATCATGTGCAGACTGGATAGCTTGCAATGCATCATATGTTTATCGTGTGTTTATCATGTGTTCTCATTGTATGCTATCCTTGTTCTTGACTAGTCCATTATGACATCAAGCCAGTGATCCTCGTGTGTATTTAAACCTGTTGAAAACTAACTTGTGTCTTCGTGGTAGGGAAGTCATGGTAAGTATTGTGTAGGTGGTTCAGACGGACAGGTAAAAGTCACCGAACGGTGACAAGTTTATTTCAATAAATTCTATATGCTGCTTACTTATAAATAAACTAAGGCAAGATAGAAAACCACAAATAATATGCATGCTTTATATAAACATGATGATTGGTATAGTTCGGTTAGCTCGCCTTCACCAGTGTGTTTCGACATACTGACCCTCGTTGAAACAGGTTCCCCACACTAAGGCAAATCGAACGAGGAGCCAAAGTCGTCTTTCCGATCCAGTCCAGCTGTAGGCGTGTTCAGATCGGGCTATCCTTGAAGCATTTTGAAGCAAGAGCTTGCAACTCTGTACACAATGCAGCTCCGTGGGAAAGCCGTCCTCCAGCCCGGAGGTCTATACATTTTGAAATTTAGTAAAGGGATGTAATGTACAGGACTGCTATCTCATTTTGTGTCAACACTTTTGTAAGCCCGTACGACATATTAGCTGACTCGTTCAAGATTTTGTAATAGATGTTCATTATCAATAAAGAGAACTTTTTCATGTTTTATTCTGTGTTTTAATTTATCTGCGTACTCTGAATATGTGCTCGTTATGCAAAATACTCTAGCCTTGTGCGGGCGCAACCCCAGGCCCGCACGGCGGTCATGATTTGGGGGACGCCTCAACGATTCTACGGAATTGGGTTGTGACAAATAGATGGTGCACGAAACCAATATAACGTATTTGGATTTGTCGAGCGGGCGAGAAGCCCCCCCACCAGTGCATTCATGTACTGATAAACCACCAGATTGCATGCAGGTTGCGAAAGAACCTCGTTCGGTGCGGAAACCCCTTCGTGCGAGCTATAGGGTGGAGTCTGCTCTGGAGCCTTGGAGCATTGTGTCAGGAGCTGAAGCACATATACATGACATAATGTTGCAACATCGCTTATGTATTATTCCATACTTGTAGCCATTTGGCACATTTTTATTGTTTTGAGAGAGAGGACTTTAGCGACTTGTAATCTCGGCCTAGCGCTACTTGTAATACTGATTCAATATCAATAAAGTGCTTATTTTACTTCCATACTTGTGTTCTATGACAACTTTGTGAAATTGTTACCAATCGCCTATTCGTTTCTTATTCTGCTGTATTCGGACTATCTGTCCGACTTTGTGGCTTAGTTATTTTACTGCCTGTTTGGATCATGGCCTTACATGGGCGCAGCTTATGCTCGTGCGGCATCACGTCCAGATTAAAACGATCATCCTGCGGACACTTATGTAAAACAACAGTCATACGTCCAACAAGATAGACTCATGCTGGTCAATATGCGGCAAGAGTTCAGGCCACATAACCCTCTCGGCCCGCATAGCACTCTCAGCCGCATAGCTCGCTGGCTGAATGAAGACATCGTCTTCTCCAAACAGCAGGTTCAGCCATGGCAAAAAAGCTCTAAAAACTGAAATCTTGTTTTGTTCATAAAATCCTCATTTTAAGTCCAAATCGGGTAAACCAAAAGCCAAAATGCTCTAAATTGAAAATTTTATCATGTAGAAAAACTGGTTTTCAAAGACACAAGTTTAATAGATCAAAAAAAAAACTCATAAAACCATAAAACTCTAAGTTTAGAAATATAAATCTACACTAATCCATCCATCAAAACAGAAAACTCCTAGAACTAAAAGTGCTTAGAAACACATAATAAACATAATTAAACAAAAATTAGGAGGGTTTCTCTATTTATTATTCAAGGTATAATTGACTATGAAATGGGGAGAGAAAGCTAAAGAAAGAGGAATAAATGAAGAAGTGAGGAGAAAGAGAAAAAATATTGGGTTATATATGGTAGGATTTGAGGGTTGATCCAAAGGTTCTCATGAGTTTAACCAACCCACAAAATAAATCATGAACCAGGTTAAACCAAGGAATGGGTCTAGTCTTTATGCACATGCAACCAGGCTAAAATAAAATTATATTCCAAATACGTATATCGGTAATGGGGAGTAACAGAAATAGATACATATATAGTTCTGTCTCATATTTTTGGTTCATAGCCTATCATGACACAATAATCTAACCCTACAACCAAACAAGGATAATGGTTAAACCATCATACCGTGATAGTCCATGTCCCTAGATTATTTAACAATAGATATAAGACACAAATAAGTTCAGTTACATAATCGATCAATCACTTGTACGACTTACTAGATGGAGTCTGGGTTATCCTAGAGGTATTATGCATATAATAGGAATCCTCAGATCGAACCATCTTCTAGCAGGGGCTAGCCGAGCCATGAATCGCCGTATAGCACATAGTATTATGCACAGGTCCCTCGTAAGGCCACTGTACTGAGATCGCATAGAACACATAGTATAATATAATAGTCGAATATTATAATCCACTAATGAGGATTTAAATAATACCCATAGGGGGCAGCCTTCACTCCCCATATAATGATTGATGGTTGCTAGTTAAGCACGATATCAGAATTTCGTCCCTTCTAATGCTCTACATATTTTAGTAGCCTAGTTAACCCTACAGTTAGCTGGAATCACATGGCATGTTCACATGTTACTCCCCTTACATATCGTACCATAGTACGGTCATGCTAGATACGAATCCACTTTGTTACTTTGTAGTTCAACTTGGATTTACCCCAGCATGATGCAACGGTCGAACTACTCCTAGCCACGCTTGGTAATTGACAAACTATCATGATTATGGAGGAGAAATTTATTATATCACATGTCACTTATCACGTAGGCACACCTCGGTATGAAACATGTAACATAATCACATAAAAATACTTAGCATGTAGGAACACATAGCACGTAGTAAGTGTATCAGCACGGATACTGTAACGCCCGCAACCGCATGGTGTGTTACGCTGAGTCGGATTGAATGAAACAAATGCTGGTTCTATTTGATTTATTGGATTTTGGAAAGAAGTATTGATTGAGTTGTTTCATGTGCAGATGGCTAGCGGGTTCGATGGAAATCAGATGTTCGTTCAGAACATTTTTGAATAGCTGAATGGAAGCGATAATGCCGTCTTCCTTAATCCGATCGGTCGGATGATTTGTAGAGCACGGCCTGCTCGCACGGTCATACCAGTTGAGTAGATTGCGCTTGCATCGGACCACGGGTTCAAGGGATTGGCCGTATCGACAGGACAGGATGCTTAACGGGATCAACATAGGTGAGTGGGCTCTTTCTCTTCTCCTTTACTCCTTTATGCCTAATAATATGGAAAACACGTAAAAGGCTTGAACACTTAGGCTGAAACATTGGGAACCACTACACTGAGGCGTGCATAGATGTACGTCGTTTGCTTGGTAGGATTGTGGCTTGATTTGGTTTGCGCGTTGGTTAGTTGGAGCTAGAGTTGGATTATTACATTTGAGGCAGTCGGTTGGATACTTGGGATTTTCTTTGGAACGGTTATAATTATATGAGTTGGAATGATACTTTTAGGCAATGGGAATATCGGGAATTCGGGCGAGCGAGCGTACATCCGTGTACGAGTATCACTTGGTCGCTTTGTCTTGCAAAGCGAGCAGTTGTGGTTCGAAACCGAACAACTGCATCGGCGCGACATTGTGCCTCTTTTGGGGCATTGTGCCATGGGATAGTTTGAGAAAGGTGTTGCACCATTGGAAACACTGTGTTGAGAAGAGGCATTATGCCTATGGGAATAACTTATGAATGGTGCCTTGGGCTATATGTTTGTCACGACCCGTACCCGATGTAAGGATACTAGTCGAAAACAACGCCCAGCCTTCGCCACAGAATCGGCGGTAGAACGCTGTCTAGATAGTCTATCTAAAGTAATGAACCACCAGTAATGATAGAATACTCAATCACAGAACTAAGATAGAATGAGCACGAAATCAGATAAGAATAGAATAGTCATCATACAACTCATGAGTTTAAAATAATACATCAATGAGTCTGAAGAGTAACAAAATAAGCTGGAGACAGATCCAGTACAAAAGAATACTATCATACTACAAAGCTACACTCCAGGGTCAACTGTCTCAGTTGGGATAAGTCCCTCTTGAGCCAGGGTCTCCGAATCTAAACCCACAACATCCTGGGGTCCATAATAGGTAGGGTACTCCTCAATGTCATCTGGAAAAATATATCCAGTCAGGAAAGGAGTAGAGTACATCTCTAACAGCAGTTCTAATCCATGATAAAAACTATATAACAAAAAATAGCTGTGGATAAACAAGATGCACAAAATAGATACAAGAGATATATAGACAATAAGTAAATACTGGAAAGAAATCCAATAATGAACAATATGCCAATGAAACAATAATACTAATGACTAAGTGTGTGAGTATTAGCTTAACATGTGATCGGCTTGGGCAAGATACAATGCGGCCTGGCTAATCGTACGTGCGGTGCATGATCAACACTATTCGCTTACCAATACTTTATTCAATAGGGATTTGATCACATATCTATACTAATACTCCCCACCCCCAACTGGTATAATAGATCCAACCACGATATGCTATGGCACTAGATTTCCCTAGAAGAGAGCGACTCCTCCCAAAAATCGGTGTCTGTACATGTACAAGATAACCAATGAAATAATACTTGCACCATATACACCATATACCAAGGAATAACATCTCATGACGAGATCCGGATATACCAATCCGTGTAACCATAGTGTCAAGAGAAACATGTATATCTACACTAGATACAACAAACATAGAGGATATCATAAATGAGAAACTATCAGAGAATGTACTCGCCTGAAGTCCAAAGAACAGTCTCACAGATGTCTGACTCGGTGCCTCGAAGACCTAGATATGGAATACCACATTAATACAAGGTCCCGGAAAGAGAACAAGTCAAACTAGTCAACTTCTAGGTTAATAAATAAATTCTAAGTCAAAAGTCAACTATGGTCAACTCTAAAGTCAAACATGGTCAAACCAAGGTCAACCTCACAAGAAATCTATATAAATAATATAGAAATAAAAAAATAAAACAATTTAGGAATCAAGATCTTGATCCCAATTGATACCCACACAAAGTATACTAATAATACAATTAATGCACACTCTAAATAATGTATATACAAACCAATATTTATAAAAATAAAATAATATATTATTATTAGTATTATACCTCACAAAAACACCTATATATATACATATATATATATATATACAAATATAATATATAATAATAAATTAAATCTGCCAAATTGTCACTGAAAACAGTGAGCTAAAAATACAAATTAAATAAAAATAGGCTTTCAGTGACAGTTCCTACTGTCACTGAAACCACCGTCGCCAAAGCCGCTGTGCAAACTGCACTGCTGTCACCTATTGTTGACAGTTCTCAACTGTCACAGAAAAGTCCGTCGCTGCTGCTGCGAATCCCGCCCACTACATGGGTTATTAATGACAGTGGCGGCTCTGTCATTAATAACCCGCCGCTACTGTTACAGCGGCTGCTGCTGTAACCGCCTAATTAATGACAGTTCTCTGTCATTAATCCTACTGTCACTAAAAACACAAAAAATATATATATAAATCTATATATAAATTAAAAAATATATATATATAAAAACAATTAGATAAATATATATACTTATATATATACAATTAAATACTATTAGTTACAAAACACAAAGCACATATTAATGTACGTATTTTACATGGCTAGAAGCACACATAAAAATACATTCATTAAATTAACAATTAAATATATAATAATTATAAATAATATAATTACACATTTAAACACATAAATATATTTTATAAAACATTTATGTATAATTTATTTTATTAACATAAGTACATATATAATTGCATGCAAAAAAGCTACATACATATATTTATACACCACATTAGAACACATAGAAATATATAGATCTATGCTACAATAAATACCATAATAAATACACTAAAATAAATATATAATATCTATATATATTTACTAGTTATAAATAAAGAATTTAAAGCATAAATAATTAAATCTACACATAAACACACCAAATTGGAAAGTTTCACACCGTATCCCACTAGATCTAGGATACGCATGCGATACGAGTCCAACACACAACCAATTATACCCCGAAGGACACAAACAAGTCACAAATAATATTTATGAATAAATCAAAGTGTCAAAAGTAGATCTATGTGTCCGTGTCAAAATACACATGTACAAAGCCCCGTGTCGGAGGGAAACCCCCAAAATGACACGTATCACCAAATAGTTGGGATACGAACCACATGTACCCAAATATGGACACGACACAAGCCCCAAACACATAAGCACATGCCCAATTGATCTATAGGATCAATTGATACACACAACAAAATATAAATTCGGAATTCCACCAAAATTGACACAAAAAGTACCATAACTTTCTCCATGGGTCTCCTATGAACATAAAACAAAGTCATATGGGTAGTACATACATATGGGTTGATTTTACATGATTAAATCTCAGATTTAGAAGCTATTTTAATGGAAAAAACTGAATTATATCTATTGGGAGATGGATTCCCAATGAAACCTCCAATTGAGATGAACTTGCTTCCAAATTGTAGATCCTTGCTCCTCTTTGTAGATCCATGCTTTCTCCTTCTAGATCTTTGCTTCTCAACTTTCTAATGGTAAATTGGAAAGAATTTAGGATGCATTTGGTGGGAAATTGGAATGGGAATTTGGGAGTGGGAAATTCTAGATCTAGATTTGGAATGAGAATGAGAGAAGAGAGAAATTCCCCCCCTCTAATATAGGCCAGCCATGTCCCCTTCCCCAAGAAATTATAAAATGTCCAATGTACCCCTTGGTGCCTCTCATGAAGAAATAATTAAGGAAGGAAGCTTCTAGTCTAATCACTTAATTAATTTAATCCATCTCCTTAACTATGGGCTTTCTAAATGGGCCAAATCTAACTATTTAATTCATGTTGGTCCATGGGTCCAAACTAAAATAGTTGGGTCTACTAAAATAAGTCCAAAATAATTAAATAACATTCAACAACAATTAAATAATACAACAAAAATTATTTACTATGCATAATATTTATTTAAATAGAAAATTACTAAAATACCCTTTTTCCTAAAATATGGTAGTGACAAGTCTACCCTCCTTAAAATAATTTCGTCCTCAAAATTTAAAGATGAAAACTACCCCCAGAAAATCACAGAACAGAACTAAAGAATCACAACTAACTAATGAACAAAATATAACAATGAACAAAACATAGCTAGAGAATTAACATACCTCAAGGTACAAACAAATATGGATAACGCTCTCGCATGTCATCTTCTCTCTCCCAGGTAGACTTCCCCGGAGAGTGATGCCTCCATGCGACGCGTACCAAAGGAATAGTCTGGTTCCTCAGCACCTTCTCTCTCCGATCCAGAATCTCAACTGGCTGCTCTGGATAGCTAAGAGTAGGGCCCACCTCTATCTCTGAGTGATCCAATACATGACTAGGATCTGCCACGTATTATCTCAACTGCGACACATAAAACACGTTGTGCACTCTCTCCAATACAGGTGGCAAGTCTAGTCTATAAGCAACTGCACCGACCCTCTCTAGAATAGTGAAAGGTCCGATGAATCGCGGACTAAGCTTTCCGCCTCCACCGAAGCGAATCGTGCCTCGTGTCGGAGAAATCCTCAGAAACACCAAACCACCCACCTAGAACAAAATACTATCTTAAGAACTTAATCTATAACAAACAAGATCAAGCACAAACAAAATCTAAACTATATCTCGAACTCTAAAGGTCTCCGATGGCTATCGGCCCAATGCCGCTGTCTGTCTTGCGCCACTCGAAGTCTGTCTCTGATCAACTGAACCTTCTCTGCTGCATCCACAACCATCTCTGGCCGAAGCAAAACTCTTCCTCTAACATCGTCCCAAGACAAAGGAGTACGACACCTCCGACCATATAGAGCTTCAAAAGGTGACATCTCTATACTGGCCTGGTAACTGTTGTTGTAAGCAAACTCTACCAAATGGAGATGGTCCTCCCAAGAACCCCCAAAATCTAGTACACAAGTGCGCAACATATCCTCGAGAGTCTGGATAGTCCTCTCTGACTGTCCATCTGTCTGGGGATGATATGCAGTACTGAACTTGAGCTGAGTGCCCAAACTCTCCTGCAAACTCCTCCAGAAATGAGAAGTGATACGACTATCCCGATCTGAGACTATGCTGACGGGAACTCCATGTATCCTAACGATCTGCCTCACGTACATCTCTGCTAGCTTCTCCGTAGACAAACCCACCTTGAAAGGCAAAAAGTGGGCCGACTTGGTCAACCTATCAACAATGACCCAAATCGCGTCTTTCCCTCCTGGAGATCGTGGAAGTCCGGACACAAAATCTATAGTAATGTGTTCCCACTTCCACTCTGGAATGGATAATGGCTGAAGTAAACCTCCTGGCCTCTGCCTCTCGGCTTTCACCTGCTGGCACACTAAGCATCTGGATACAAACTGTGCCACTTCCCTCTTCATGCCATACCACCACACACTCTCTCGCATATCCCGATACATCTTGTTAGCACCTGGATGTATGGAATACTGAGAGCGATGCGCTTCCTGCAACACCTTCTCTCGCAACTCCCCACTAGGCACACACAATCTAACTCCATGCCTCAAAGATCCATCCTCTGCAATAGTGAAATCATCCTCCAATCCTGCTCTCACTTGAGCTCTGATACTCCTCAAAGATACGTCATCATACTGTGCTGCCTTGATCCTGTCCATCAAATCTGAGTGTATCTGCAATCCCCACATCTGCATAGCACCACCAGGAACAATTACCTCAATGCCCAAGCTCTCCAAGTCCTCCAATAAATATCGATCCTGCGTTAAGAACATAGCTACCAGATACCTGCTCAAAGCATCGGCAACTACATTGGCTTTCCCAGGATGATATTGCAAAGAGATATCAAAATCCTTCATCAGTTCCAACCACCGACGCTGCCTCATGTTCAACTCCTTTTGCATGAAAACGTACTTCAAGCTTTTGTGGTCTGTGAAGATCTCCATACGCTCTCCGTACAAATAATATTTCCACAACTTCAGAGCGAAGATGACGGCTGCCAACTCCAAATCATGGGTAGGATAGTTCTTTTCATGAGGACGCAATTGCCTGGATGCATAGGCAATCACTTTCCCATGCTGCTGAAGAACACAACCCAAACCCTTTCCCGATGTATCACTATAAATAGTAAAACCTCCGGACCCTGATGGCAACGTCAAAATAGGAGCAGACGTTAACCTCTTATTCAACTCTTCAAAAGCAACCTGGCAATCCTCTGTCCAAACAAACTCCACATCCTTCCTTGTGAGTCTGGTCATCGGCTCGGCAATCCTTAAAAAATCTTGCACAAACTTCCTGTAGTAGCCTGCCAATCCCAAGAAACTCCTGATCTCTGCTACCGAACTCGGAGTCTTCCAAGATTCCACTGCTGAAATCTTTTTCGGATCCACTAAAATACCATCACCAGTCACAATATGGCCCAAGAATTCCACCTTATCCAAGAAAAACTCACACTTGGACAACTTCCCAGAAAGCTTCTCCTTCCTCAGCACATCCAACACAATCCTCAAATGCTTCTCATGCTCTTCCGGTGTCCTCGAGTATATGAGTATGTCGTCGATGAACACCACCACGAACTTGTCAAGGTACTGGTGGAACACCTTGTTCATCAAGTTCATAAATACTGCTGGTGCATTAGTCAAACCAAACGGCATCACCATAAACTCGTACTGACCATATCGAGTTCTAAAAGCAGTCTTCGGTATGTCCTCCGGCTTCACCTTCACCTGATGGTAGCCTGATCTCAAATCTATCTTAGAAAATACCTTCGCACCACTCAACTGATCAAACAGATCATCAATCCGTAGCAAAGGATACTTATTCTTGATAGTGAGATTATTCAAAGTCCTGTAATCAATGCACATGTGCACCGATCCATCTTTCTTTGGTACAAACAATACCGGGGCTCCCCATGGTGAAGAACTCGATATGATAAACCCCTTATCCTGCAATTCGTCCACCTGCTTCTTCAACTCGACCAGCTCGCTGTTGTTTACTCTATAGACATGCTGCAAAATTGGTTCTCCACCTGGCACCAGGTCTATAGAAAATTCAATATCTCGATCTGGTGGCAATCCTGGCAATTCCTCAGGAAACACATCCAAGAATTCTGCTATCAACGGATACGACAACTCCTTGTCTTCCACCATAGCTCCACAAATAATGCCTTCCCCCTGCTCCGCAGCTTCTCTAGCAAACTCGAACTCTGGCTCTCCTGGAGAACCAAACAAAACTTTACCTCTTCTACAGTCTATGCTAGCACGGTGCCTACTCAACCAATCCATTCCAAGTACAATGTCGTAGCTCGGAAGTGGCATTACAAGTAGACACGCACTCAACTCCCAGCCTCCCAGAGTAACTCTTCGATCCTTGCAAATATTATTAACCAGGATAATGCCTCCCCTGGTCATGATCTTGCAAGTCCTAAGCAAAGACTCAGCTACCAAACCATGCTTTAGAGCAAAAGAAACAGATACAAAACTATGGGAAGCACCACTATCAAACAAAGCTAAAGCTGGAATAGAATAAAGAAGAATAGAACCAATATGGCACAAGATGTAAGACATCAAGAAAAGGACAGTTTAAGGGTTCAAGTATCAATGTCAAAGGAGAATAGTTAAATCAAAAGAATTTTCCTAGATGTGATTGAGTATCTTAGCCTATATCCTATATCCTATCGCATGCTCACAGTAGTACAACTAAATTGTCGCACTACCACGATATCACATACTTGTGAAGCTAGACCTTCATGGGCCACCACCAAAAATGTGTCACAACCCGTACCCGATGTAAGGATACTAGTCGAAAACAACGCCCAGCCTACGCCGCAGAATCGGCGGTAGAACGCTGTCTAGATAGTCTATCTAAAGTAATGAACCACCAGTAATGATAGAATACTCAATCACAGAACTAAGATAGAATGAGCACGAAATCAGATAAGAATAGAATAGTCATCATACAACTCATGAGTTTAACATAATACATCAATGAGTCTGAAGAGTAACAAAATAAGCTGGAGACAGATCCAGTACAAAAGAATACTATCATACTACAAAGCTACACTCCAGGGTCAACTGTCTCAGTTGGGATAAGTCCCTCTTGAGCCAGGGTCTCCGAATCTAAACCCAAAACATCCTGGGGTCCATAATAGGTAGGGTACTCCCCAGTGTCATCTGGAAAAATATATCCAGTCAGAAAAGGAGTAGAGTACATCTCTAACAGCAGTTCTAATCCATTATAAAAACTATGTAACAGTAAATAGCTGTGGATAAACAAGATGCACAAAATAGATACAAGAGATATATAGACAATAAGTAAATACTGGAAAAAAATACAATAATGAATAATATGCCAATGAAACAATAATACTAATGACTAAGTGTGTGAGTATTAGCTTAACATGTGATCGGCTTGGGCAAGATATAATACGGCCTGGCTAATCATACGTGCGGTGCATGATCAACACTATTCGCTTACCAATACTTTATTCAATAGGGATTTGATCATATATCTACACTAATACTCCCCACCCCCAACTGGTATAATAGATCCAACCACGGTATGCTATGGCACTAGATTCCCCAAGAAGAGAGCGACTCCTCCCGAAAATCGGTGTTTGTACATGTACAAGATAACCAATGAAACAATACTAGCACCATATACACCATATACCAAGGAATAATATCTCATAACGAGATCCGGATATACCAATCCGTGTAACCATAGTGTCAAGAGAAACATGTATATCTACACTAGATACAACGAACATAGAGGATATCATAAATGAGAAACTATCAGAGAATGTACTCGCCTGAAGTCCAAAGAACAGTCTCACAGATGTCTGACTCGGTGCCTCGAAGACCTAGATATGGAATACCACATTAATACAAGGTTCCGGAAAGAGAACAAGTCAAACTAGTCAACTTCTTGGTCAATAAATAAATTCTAAGTCAAAAGTCAACTATGGTCAACTCTAAAGTCAAACATGGTCAAACCAAGGTCAACCTCACAAGAAATCTATATAAATAATATAGAAATAAAAAAAAAATTTAGGAATCAAGATCTTGATCCCAATTGATACCCACACAAAGTATACTAATAATACAATTAATGCACACTCTAAATAATGTATATACAAACCAATATTTATACAAATAAAATAATATATTATTATTAGTATTATAACTCACAAAAACATCTATATATATACATATATATATATACAAATATAATATATAATATATAATTTAAATCTGCCAAATCATCACTGAAAACAGTGAGCTAAAAATACAAATTAAATAAAAATAGGCTTTCAGTGACAGTTCCTACTGTCACTGAATCCACCGTCGCCAAAGCCGCTGTGCAAATCGCACTGCTGTCACCTATTGGTGACAGTTCTCAACTGTCACAGAAAAGTCCGTCGCTGCTGCTACGAATCCCGCCCACTGCATGGGTTATTAATGACAGTGGCGGCTCTGTCATTAATAACCCGCCGCCACTGTTACAGCGGCTGCTGCTGTAACCGCCTAATTAATGACAGTTCTCTGTCATTAATCCTACTGTCACTAAAAACACAGAATATATATATAAATATATATATATAAATCTATATATAAATCAAAAAATATATATATAAAAATAATTAGATAAATATATATACTTATATATATACAATTAAATACTATTAGTTACAAAACATAAAGCACATATTAATGTATGTATTTTACATGGCTAGAAGCACACATAAAAATACATTCATTAAATTAACAATTAAATATATAATAATTATAAATAATATAATTACACATTTAAACACATAAATATATTTTATAAAACATTTATGTATAATTTATTTTATTAACATAAGTACATATATAATTGCATGCAAGAAAGCTACATACATATATTTATACACCATATTAGAACACATAGAAATATATAGATCTATGCTACAATAAATACCATAATAAATACACTAAAATAAATATATAATATCTATATATATTTACTAGTTATAAATAAATAATTTAAAGCATAAATAATTAAATCTACACATAAACACACCAAATTGTAAAGTTTCACACCGTATCCCACTAGATCTAGGATACGCATGCGACACGAGTCCAACACACAACCAATTGCACCCCGAAGGACACAAACAAGTCACAAATAATATTTATGAATAAATCAAAGTATCAAAAGTAGATCTATGTGTCCGTGTCAAAATACGACATGTACAAAGCCCCGTGTCGGAAGGAAACTCCCAAAATGACACGTATCACCAAATAGTTGGGATACGAACCACATGTACCCAAATATGGACACGACACAAGCCCCAAACACATAAGCACATGTCCAATTGATCTATAGGATCAATTGACACACACAACAAAATGTAAATTCGGAATTCCAACAAAATTGACACAAAAAGTACCATAACTTTCTCCAAGGGTCTCCTATGAACATAAAACAAAGTCCTATGGGTAGTACATACATATGGGTTGATTTTACATAATTAAATCTCAGATTTAGAAGCTATTTTAATGGGAAAAACTGAATTATACCTATTGGGAGATGGATTCCCAATGAAACCTCCAATTGAGATGAACTTGCTTCCAAATTGTAGATCCTTGCTCCTCTTTGTAGATCCTTGCTTCCTCCTTCTAGATCCTTGCTTTTCAACTTTTTAATGGTGAATTGGGAAAAATTTGGGATGAATTTGGTGGGAAATTGGAATGGGAATGGAGGGAATTTGGGAGTGGGAAATTCTAGATCTAGATTTGGAATGGGAATGAGAATGAGAGGAGAAAGAAATTCCCCCCCCTCTAATATAGGCTGGCCATGTCCCCTTCCCCAAGAAATTATAAAATGTCCAATGTACCCCTTGGGGCCTCTCATGAAGAAATAATTAAGGAAGGAAGCTTCTAGTCTAATCACTTAATTAATTTAATCCATCTCCTTAACTATGGGCTTTCTAAATGGGCCAAATCTAACTATTTAATTTATGTTGGTCCATGGGTCAAAAATAAAATAGTTGGGTCTACTAAAATAAGTCTAAAATAATTAAATAACATCCAACAATAATTAAATAATGCAACAAAAATTATTTACCATGCATAATATTTATTTAAATAAGAAATTACTAAAATACCCTTTTTTCTAAAATGTGGTAGAGACAATGTTGGAAGAATGGTTATGGATGTTTTGGTTGGATAATTCATGGAACGAGTCTAGGATCGCTTGGTGGGGCGAGAATGTTTCGATCCTCTCATCATACCTATTGTGTCTGCATTGTCACGGACAACCTGTGTGGCACAGGGTTTGGTTTCCTGGAACGGGATGAGGCACCGGGGCACCGGGACCGTTCCACCATGGAGGAAAAATGGGCATCGCGCGATTGGGCGCAGTGCTGGTAGTCCGATACCACCAGGCGGGAGTAGCTGCCCAACCCTGGATCGGGTAGGATTGCCCTATTGATCTTGGTCCGATCAATGTCCTTTATGGCTTTTAGCCAGTGACTTCATATAGATTAGTGTTGGCTTGCTTTTCTTTTGTTGGTTTGGCTTTCGTGTAGGCGCGGCCACCTTGCCTCGGCAAGAGTGTGCACTTTGGGATTGGATTGTATCATGTTGGTTGAGAATGGATATTGAGGCTTGGTTGATGGTTCGACATGTTATCGTGTTGCTTGGACTTGAGCAGGACAGTTTGCATGCTAGTTTCCTTCGGGTTGGATTTATATATTTGCTTGTCGTTTGGTTTGAGTTGAATGCTTGCATGCTTAAACTGCTTCACAACTTTCCTTAACATGTCATCCATATGCCATGAAATGAATCTAGGATTCAACTAGAAAGATCACCATATAACTGTTTGCATTCACTATTTTACTTAGTGTCGGCTTAGGCGAGTGGGTTACCCCGCTCACCAGTACGGTTGTGTACTGACCCACGTTTGTGGGTAATATTTTAGGTACGCAGGCGTAGTGGCGCTGCTTGGATATACGAGACATGATGTATGAACTGTAAGTACCTTTGTGGGCTAGAGAAACAAGCAAGAGTATTTCATCGCCTTCGTGGCATTGCCTTTGGGGCATTTTATTTGGACCCTATCATGAGCTTCGCTGCATATTACTCTGATGTGTGCTTGGTACACAATACTTGACTTCTGTTGCAACTTGGTTGTTTCAATGATAACATTTGGTGTTTGACAACATTGTCTTATACGAGCGCAACTTCAGGCTCGTACGGTATCACGTCCCGATGAGAACGATTGTCCTGCGGGAGAGCTGCAACGTGGTGATTCACGTTCAGCGGGGACTTTTGGGCTTGCGGGAGATTGGGGTGTGACAAATTGGTAGCTGCAACGTGGTGATTCACGTTCAGTAGGGACTTTTGGGCTTGCGGGTGGGGCATGACAAATTGGTATCAGAGCGCCTGGTTCATTTCTTCGGACTTGGTCCTTCGCTTCATCACAAAATCTAAATAGCTTCAACGTGTCGTCTAGCTCTTGACTCTACTCGGTGCCGCATTGGATATTTCATACAATAAGTCTATTTATTGCTAGTTGCGGCTGCATTTTATTCTTTGTTGGGTTGCCTTGGTTGGTTTTCGTAGGATCGCTTAGCCTCGTTCGGCGTTGTTGCATTCATGCAGCAAGTTGGTTGGCGTTGTTGCATTTGTGCAACAAGTGTGGGCTGTCATTGGGTTGGCTTAGCTTGTCGTTCTGGGTGTTCTGTTTGTATCAGTGGATCAGTTGGTTGGCATACGAGTGTTGGTTATGCAGCATGTTTTGAGTAGGAGCATTCGATGAGAATGAATCATTGCACGAGTTGCTCGTACAACAAATGTGTGGAACAGTTGGTTATTGGGTTGGACTACTTGGATGACGATCCTTGCACGGGTTGCTCGTGTAGCGAAAGTATCAGACTGCTTTGAGAATAGCTGGAAGCATTGAGAATAGAACATAGCACGAGTTGTATCGTGAGATTGATGGAAACAGTAAGATGGTTCACTGGTTGGTTGGGTTTTTGTATCAGACTGAAGTTGAGAATGGCAGGATCTCGCATAAAGGATGGCCAACACGGATCTTGGATCAGTGCAAAGGAATTATAATGCGAGTAGCGACTCGATTCGGAGTGGTATATGGGATACTACATGTTGAGCAAGGCATTGGAACATTTTGGTTGGACATTATTTGGAATTGCCTGAACGGACTCGGGTAATGGTAATATAAGTTGGTTGGTGCACGTCGGTTGAGTTGGGAAGAATAAAAATGGAAGCAAGCGAATATTGAGTTGAGCATAAGGAATAAACAGTTGAGACGCTTGAGCGAAGCGATTGGTAAATTCGGAGGATAGCGAGCACGGACTATGATTTTGGGCAACACATTTGAGATATTGGTTGAGCAATGAAATACGACCTTGGTTTGGAGAGGCAATACGATGGTTTTGCATGGGCTTGAAAGATTTTGGAGATTGCTGCTCGAGAAGTCGACTCAAGTTTAGCGGAAGTAGAATTTTGGGCAAGATGGTGCAATAATGGTAGATGGATTCTTCGAAAGACGTGGACGGATTGTGGCAACAACTAAAGGCAAGGAGATTGTAATACCCCGTTCCGCTCAAGCGGACTGCCGTCTCAATCGGCAATCGTGCAGCTGTCCCGACCCACTTTGCCTCTATCAAGAAGCAAAGGATATCCAGACTTGTCCCTACAGGAATCCGGCTTGGACTTTCAGAGGCTCGCTCAGACGTATCGCTCTACCGAGGCGAATCATCGCTAAGGTGGGTGGCTACGGTGAACTTGTCTTTGCTTAGCCAGCACACATAAAATCTGGAATGTTTATGCTAGTCGCTAGGTGAATCACCCCCTGCATGCTAATAAATCCAACGCACCTAACTAAGAGAATAATCCCAACCTGTATTGCTATGCTAGAACATGGAAATAAAATACTGCTTATATTCAGACCCTCGCATGCTAAGTCCCTTAACGGTTTCATCTCTCGGCTTACCTTCGGGTCCGAGCAATCGTGTTTACTTGTGTTCCTTAGAAACGCATGCTTGTCTGCTTATGAATGTCTAACGTTATTATATTGTGCAATGTTTAAGCAATCCTGAATGCATGAATGGAACGTAGATGCAATATAAATAAATTATGCTACTGCTTGTCTTGTACTCACGTAGCCTCCGAGCGATAATCACGTAGCCTACGGGCGTACGTAGCCTACGGGCGATATTCACGTAGCCTACGGGCGATAGTCACGTAGCCTACGGGCGCACGTAGCCTACGGGTGATAATCACGTAGCCTTCGGGCGAATGAATGTTATTGTTCGATCACGGACAACTTATGCACAAGGTATAGTTCCTGCGGGCGGCTGCTGGGGCACTGGCACCGTTCCAGCTCCGGACGGAACTAACGTTTAGTCTCACGTACTAGGACAGGGTGGTATGCGGCACCTAACGTTCTTGCACGTAGCAAACCATCTTCGTCACAGACTAGTGTCCATTATGGCATACGCCAGTGATCACCTTGTACTTAACTTGTTGCATGCTTGTTTGTAAACGAAAGATAAACCATTCATTCTCGCTTAGCGGCTATCCGCGTGCGAGATACTGTATCGTATGAAACAAATAAACTGAACACCTGAACGATCATGTTTAAATGACCCTTCGTGTATGCATATGCTTGCCTCCTGAATGTTTATACATGCCCCTGCTTGAATTAATCATGTTTGCCTTGGGCAGGAAAGGAGAAATGGTAAGTTGGTAAGTCTCGCCGTGTTTCCTCAAACATCGCACGGCGCACTGCCCGACACGTTAGGCTATTCAATGTTTGCATGAAACTGATCATAAGGCAACTAGAAAGATAACTTAATAGTTGTGCACGGAACCTGTATTACGTGTTTGGATTTGTCGAGCGGGCGAGTAGCTTCCCCACCAGTGCATTCAATATACTGATAATCCACCAGTTTGATATGCAGGGTGCGGAAGAACCTCGTGCGGTGCGGACGCCTCCAACGTGCGTGCTAAGGCGTGGACAACACTCCGAAGCAACGGTGCGTCCGGAACTGAAGCACATATACAAGACATAAGTTGTGAACATCGACTGAACATCACCTCTACAATCATTCCACAATTGTAGCCACTTGGCACGCTTTTACTGTTTCAGAGAGAGAGGCTTGAGCGACTTGTAATCTCGGCTATACGCCGCTTGTAACACTTGTTCATTATCAATAAAAAGAGCTTGCTTTACTTCAACTTGTGTTTCAATGCTTCCGCTATATTTTTCAACTCAGAGAACTTGTTACCGAATCGCTATGCGTTCATGACTCCGCTGCACTCGTACAATCTGTGCAACTCTGTGGCTTAGAACTCTTACCGCCAGCCAATGAATCAAGGCCTTGCACGGGCGCGGCTCACGCTCGTGCGGCATCACGCCCGGATGGGTCAAGCGATCGTTCCGCGGGAGCGCTGGCGAGGGTGATTCCCGCCTAGCGGGAACGGCCGATTGCCTGCGGAAGATCGGGGCGTGACAGGTTGGTATCAGAGCCTGGCTTCTACGCCTTTGGAATTCATTTCGATATCTCTGTTTTGAAAGCTCGTTCGTAGGTTATGTGCACGCTCTCTCTCAATGCCTTGATGGAATGTTCCAACAATAAGTCTAAATACTTTCAAAATACGTTTTGATTGATATGATTGCCTGTCTGGTTGTATGCTGCGAGTGGCCTTTGTGCCAACCTGTGCGAACCCTTGAGAGTATCGCTAGTAGCTTGTCCGATTTTTACTAACCCTAAGTTTGGTTGAATGCATCTATTCGAGGGATGCCTTGAACTAGTGCACCATCCAAGACTTAAGAAAAAGGTGAAACTCGAGTGCTAAGACTTCGCTATCACTGAGCTGGTTGACGTGTTCACGCTAGAGGGTACCTTCGAAAGTGCGCACGATCCAGTCTAAGCGATATGCTGATTTCGAAGCTTGTGCAAGTGAATATCCAACTGAAACAAGTACAAACGACTTGTCTAGGATTACCTCAACCCTAGATTACTACTTGTCCTTAGTAAGTCTCCAGGACGAGACTTTTTCTAAGTTGGGTAGGATGTAACACCCCATTCCGCTCAAGCGGACTGCCGTCTCAATCGGCAATCGTGCAGCTGTCCCGACCCACTTTGCCTCGATCAAGAAGCAAAGGATATCCAGACTTGTCCCTACAGGAATCCGGCTTGGACTTTCAGAGGCTCGCTCAGACGTATCGCTCTACCGAGACGAATTATCGCTAAGGTGGGTGGCTACGGTGAACTTGTCTTTGCTTAGCCAGCACACATAAAATCTGGAATGTTTATGCTAGTCGCTAGGTGAATCACCTCCTGCATGCTAATAAATCCAACGCACCTAGCTAAAGGAATAATCCCAACCTGTATTGCTATGCTAGAACATGGAAATAAAATACTGCTTATATTCAGACCCTCGTATGTTAAGTCCCTTAACGGTTTCATCTCTCGGCTTACCTTCGGGTCCGAGCAATCGTGTTTACTTGTGTTCCTTAGAAACGCATGCTTGTCTGCTTATGAATGTCTAACGTTATTATATTGTGCAATGTTTAAGCAATCCTGAACGCATGAATGGAACGTAGATGCAATATAAATGAATCATGCTACTGCTTGTCTTGTACTCACGTAGCCTCCGAGCGATAATCACGTAGCCTACGGGCGCACGTAGCCTACGGGTGATAATCACGTAGCCTTCGGGCGAATGAATGTTATTGTTCGATCACGGACAACTTGTGCACAAGGTATAGTTCCTGCGGGCGGCTGCTAGGGCACTGGCATCGTTCCGGTTCCGGACGGAACTAACGTTTAGTCTCACATACTAGGACAGGGTGGTATGTGGCGCCTAACGTTCTTGCACGTAGCAAACCATCTTCGTCACAGACTAGTGTCCATTATGGCATACGCCAGTGATCACCTTGTACTTAACTTATTGCGTGCTTGTTTGTAAACGAAAGATAAACCATTCATCCTCGCTTAGCGGCTATCCGCGTGCGAGATACTGTATCGTATGAAACAAATAAACTGAACACCTGAACGATCATGTTTAAATGACCCTTCGTGTATGCATATGCTTGCCTCCTGAATGTTTATACATGCCCCTGCTTGAATTAATCATGTTTGCCTTGGACAGGGAAGGAGAAATGGTAAGTTGGTAAGTCTCGCCGTGTTTCCTCAAACATCGCACGGCGCACTGCCCGACACGTTAGGCTATTCAATGTTTGCATGAAACTGATCCTAAGGCAACTAGAAAGATAACTTAATAGTTGTGCACGGAACCTGTATTACGTGTTTGGATTTGTCGAGCGGGCGAGTAGCTTCCCCACCAGTGCATTCAATGTACTGATAATCCACCAGTTTGATATGCAGGGTGCGGGAGAACCTCGTGCGGTGCGGACACCTCCAACGTGCGTGCTAAGGCGTGGACAACACTCCGAAGCAACGGTACGTCCGGAACTGAAGCACATATACAAGACATAAGTTGTGAACATCGCCTGAACATCGCCTCTACAATCATTCCACAATTGTAGCCACTTGGCACACTTTTACTATTTTAGAGAGAGAGGCTTGAGCGACTTGTAATCTCGGCTATACGCCGCTTGTAACACTTGTTCATTATCAATAAAAAGAGCTTGCTTTACTTCAACTTGTGTTTCAATGCTTTCGCTATATTTTTTAACTCAGAAAACTTGTTACCGAATCGCTATGCGTTCATGACTCCGCTGCACTCGTACAATCTGTGCGACTCTGTGGCTTAGAACTCTTACCGCCAGCCAATGAATCAAGGCCTTGCACGGGCGCGGCTCACGCTCGTGCGGCATCACGCCCGGATGGGTCAAGCGATCGTTTCGCGGGAGCGCTGGCGAGGGTGATTCCCGCCTAGCGGGAACGGCCGATTGCCTGCGGGAGATCGGGGCGTGACAGAGATAGTGGCGGATTGACTTTTGGAAGATAGCTAAATGTGGGAGCAACGTCGGGGTAAATCACTGTACTGCTCGAGTAAGTTGGACGTACAATGTGGAACGTGGCAAACGGATATGAATTGGAGCAAGTTATGAGTTTCGAGAATCATTACAAGTGGTAGTGCGAGAATCGAACATGCAATTCGAAAATTTGATAGATTCAGGGCAGAACGACGGATTGGGATGGAAGACGGTTTCAACGAGCGCAGTTCTCGAATTGTGGCTTGGATAGATAGCAAGACTTTAGGTGGCTAAGCAGCATTGGTTGACAGATCATCAGAGGTAGTACATGAGTTCTCGGATTCGGAAGTTCGTTCGGATGGAATGGTTGGATTTTGATTCTGATTTGCAGATGAGATATAGCATGGTTCATAGTAACTGTCCATCGTGATGATTATAATTATCGAGCATAGCTTCGGGACAGCTGACCCTAGCGACTTGCCCGCTGAATCGGATATGAATATGGTAGACCCATAGAAAGACCCTTGAGGCAGCATATTTGGGAATGCGTTGAGGGCAGATGTGTGTTGGAGATTTGGCTTATTGACTGAGAGTTGGATTTGAGAGATCCTTGGGATAGCCTTCAGCTGAAGATGCAGCCGGAAGATCGAAGCAATGGTGGAAGTAGCCTAGTCAACTGATGAGATTCAGAGTCGTAGATTTTTTATCGATGTCATCGCCTCTGACTCATCGTGCCCTGGAAGGGATTAGCATTCATATGAATTGACGACTGTGAAACTAGCTCGTGAAGTTAAAGCAGCGGCTCGTTCAGATCAAATCCTTGCGAATACTGGAAGGGATAGATTTGCCTCAGATTTATAAGATGTCTCGAAACTTAGTCTGGGAAGCGTGCTCGTTCAGAAGGAAAATGTGATATCCTATGCTTCGAGGCAGTGGAAGCAGCGCGAAGAACTATTCCATGCGCAACCTAGGAATTGTGGCGAGTGTGTCCACGTTGAAATCGTGGCGACACTATCCCTTTGGCGTGGCGGCGAGATCTTCGTGGATCACATGAACCTCAATATAGATGTTCACCCAGCGAGGTATTGAGATTGAGGAAGAGGTGTTTGGTTGAGATGATGAGAGCAAAGTTGATATTTTGGTAAGTCGCCTAGCTGGGGTAGTATCAGTTGTGATGATCGTTCGGTGCATGAGATATATTTGGAGATGTTGCTAGTGCGGATGCAGAAATAGTTGGATGGATTGAGTTGGAACATGAACTGATTGAGTCGGTGGAAAATTATCATATTTGAGAATAGTGCTCAAGCGAATATGTTGTAATAGAAATGATGATTGGTTCAATTGGGAGTAAAGCAAATGGATGCCTCGAACATAAAGATACCCTTGTAACTTGTTCAAATTTGCTATCGTAAAGCTCGGCTAAAATACATGTATTTGAGGGATGCCTTAAATATGTGTATCGATCCAAAACTAAGCGATACGAAGAATTCGTATTGAGCTGCAAGGAGGATGTGGGAATATGGAATTTGTACGAGCGTTCAGCAGAGCGAGATGCTGAGTCTGGATCAGGATAATGTGAGTTGCATAGAGCAGATCCAAGGAATTGGATAGCGACATGTGATAGGAATGAGTACCAGCACGGTTCATGGACGAACCTGATTCTAAGTGGTATATTATGTAACGCCCGCTACCGCATGGTGCGTTACGCTTAGTCGGATTGAATGAAACAAATGCTGGTTCCATTTAATTTATTGGATTTTGGGAAGAAGTATTGATTGAGTTGTTTCATGTGCAGATGGCTAGCGGGTTCGATGGAAATCAGGTGTTCGTTCAGAGCAGTACTGAGATAGCTGAGTTGGAATGATAATGCCATCTTCTTCAGTCCGATCGGTCGGATGATTTGTAGAGCACGGCCTGCTCGCACGGTCATACCAGTTGAGTAGATCGTGCTTGCATCGGACCACGGGTTCAAGGGATTGGCCGTATCGGCAGGACAGGATGCTTAACGGGATCAACATAGGTGAGTGGGCTCTTTTCCTTCTCCTCTACTCCTTCATTCCTAATAATATGGAAAACACGTAAAAGGCTTGAACACTTGGTCTGAAACATTGGGAACCACTACATTGAGGCGTGCATAGAGTGTACGTCGTTTGCTTGGTAGGATTGTGGCTTGATTTGGTTTGTGCGTTGGATAGTTGGAGCTAGAGTTGGATTATTACATTTGAGGCAGTCGGTTGGATACTTGGGATTTTCTTTGGAACGATTGGAATTATATGAGTTGGAATGATACTTTGAGGCAATGGGAATATCGGGAATTCGGGCGAGCGAGCGTGCATCCGTGTACGAGTATCACTTGGTCGCTTTGTCTTGCAAAGCGAGCAGTTGTGGTTCGAAACCGAACAACTGTATCGACGCGGGCATTATGCCTCTTTTGGGGCATTGTGCCATGGGATAGTTTGAGAAGGGTGTTGCACCATTGGAAACACTGTGTTGAGAAGAGGCATTGTGCCTATGGGAATAACTTGTGAATGGTGCCTTGGGCTATATGTTGGAAGAATGGTTATGGATGTTTTGGTTGGATAATTCATGGAACGAGTCTAGGATCGCTTGGTAGGGCGGGAATGTTTCGATCCTCTCGTCATACCTACTGTGTCTGCATTGTCACGGACAACCTGTGTGGCACAGGATTTCGTTTCCTGGAACGGGATGAGGCACCGGGGCACCGGGACCGTTCCACTATGGAGGAAATAATGGGTATCGCGTGATTGGGCACAGTGCTGGTAGTCCGATACCACCAGGCGGGAGTAGCTGCCCAACCCTGGATCGGGTAGGATTGCCCTATTGATCTTGGTCCGATCAATGTCCTTTATGGCTTTTAGCCAGTGACTTCATATAGATTAGTGTTGGCTTGCTTTTCTTTTGTTGGTTTGGCTTTCGTGTAGGTGCGGCCACCTTGCCTTGGCAAGAGTGTGTACTTTGGGATTGGATTGTATCATGTTGGTTGAGGATGGATATTGAGGCTTGGTTGATGGTTCGACATGTTATCGTGTTGCTTGGACTTGAGCAGGACGGTTTGCATGCTAGTTTCCTTCGGGTTGGATTTATATATTTGCTTGTCGTTTGGTTTGAGTTGAATGCTTGCATGCTTAAACTGCTTTACAGCTTTTCTTAACATGTCATCCATATGCCATGAAATGAATCTAGGATTCAACTAGAAAGATCACCATATAACTGTTTGCATTCACTATTTTACTTAGTGTCAGCTTAGGCGAGTGGGTTACCCCGCTCACCAGTACGGTTGTGTACTGACCCACGTTTGTGGGCAATATTTCAGGTACACAGGCGTAGTGGCGCTGCTTGGATATACGAGACATGATGTAAGAACTGTAAGTACCTTTGTGGGCTAGAGAAACGAGCAAGAGTATTTCATCGCCTTCGTGGCATCGCCTTCGTGTCATTGCCTTCGGGGCATTTCATTTGGACCCTATCGTGAGCTTCGCTGCGTATTACTCTGATGTGTGCTTGGTACACAATACTTGACTTCCACTGCAACTTGGTTGTTTCAATAATAATATTTGGTGTTTGACAACATCGCCTTGTACGAGCGCAACTCCAGGCTCGTACGGCACCACGTCCCGATGAGAACGATTGTCCTGCGGCAGAGATGCAACGTGGTGATTCACGTTCAGCGGGGACTTTTGGGCTTGCGGGAGATTGGGGCATGACAGATACCAATAGTCAAGTCATGTTGCCAATTATTGGTAAATCATATGAGTTCTAGAACATAGCAATGCCTAGGTCGCATCACGCACATAGGTAGTCGTAGTCACTTGGCCGCATGGTCCATCTCTATTCATAGTTGGGTCAAGCATATAGTCAGGTTCAACACATGGTTACTCAGTTCTGATGCATTCCAATCATCAATCTCACACTTAGAATCACAAAAATCCAATAAAGCATCAAACCACAAAAAATTAATAAATTATGCACATAGGGCCACATAGGGTCAGGGATGCATAGAGTAAGTATCGAATATGACATCTGCCGCATAGAGATTGCTGCCGTATAGGAAGTCGGGCCGCATGGCCACATGGATCGCATGAGTCGTATGGGCCGCATAGTCGCATAAGCTCAGGCCACATGGGTCACGTGAGTTTGACCACATGAGCTCAGACTGCATGGGTCGCATGAGGCAGGCCGCATGAGCTCAGACCGCATTGGTCATATGAGTTGGGCCGCTTGAGCTCAGACTGCATGGGTCACATGGGTCGGGCCACATGAGCTCAGACTATATGGGTCACATAGGTCAGGCTGCATGAGCTTTAGATCGCATGGGAAGTTCGTCTCCACCAACAGCAGGTTCAGCCATGGTAGAAAGCTCCCAAAAATCAAAATAATATTTTCTTCTAAATTTTTTATTTTAACTCTGAATCAAGTGAACCAAAAGCCAAAATGCTCGAAATAAAGTGCTCCATTCATCCCAAAAACTATCTTTCGAAAATACCATATTTTAGTAGATCAAAACCATCAAAAATCAAGAAACCCATAAAAAACTCTAAACTTTAAATATAGATCTACTAAAATCCACCCATTAAAACCAAAAATTCCAAGTATTAAAAGTGTTTAGAAATATTATGAGCACATAATAGACTAATAAAATACAAGGGAAGAGCAAGAATAAAAAATTAAGAGGTTTCTCCATGTAATGCAAGGTGTACTTGCCTAAAAATAAAAGAAAGGAGGAAAAATAAAGAATGAGGGAAGATAGAGAAATTAGTTAGCTTATATAGCTAGGGTTTGAGGTTTAGACCATGGGTTCAACTCATGACCAAACCAACAATTAAACCATGGGTCTAATTGAACCAAAGAATGGGTCTAGTCTCCATGACATGCATACTAATTAACATTCAAGTAACAAATAATATAAGCAGGAAAACTTATATGGTCTAAATACGTATATTGGGAATAAGGAGTGACAAGCGAGAACCTGTGTTCCACTGGTAGGCAAAAAACTCACAACATCTAGATCAGGCGCTCCCGCTAGGTTGCTGTAGATGCCGACAACCCACGCCATGATGCAGTGGCTCATCTCCGGAACACCCGCTCCCGTTGGACTGGAGCATAGGGTTTTAGTGGAGAGTTTATGGAGTTGGGAGATAAGGTGATGGAGGAGAGCTGATGGAATATTGTGGAGGAAGATGTCTAGGAGTTTGGAGAATGGAGAGGAAAGAGAGGATGGAAGGAGAAGAGAGACAAAAAAAAATAGAGAGACTCGGGAGGTTAATACTGTGGTTTCTAAATAGTAACCGTCAATATATGTCCTACAATAGAATTTTTTTTTGAAAATTACTAAAATAAAAGCTGAAATGTGCACGACAATTTTTTTGCACATGCATTACTTGATGATTATCAACAAACCGTTAAGTAATGCAATAGATTTTTTTGACGCTTCATCTAAAACTGTCAAAGGATATGGTCAAAATTTGATAGTTAACACAAAAAATGGTGTTTTCATGACGTATATCTAAAACTGTCAAGATAACTGCTTTTCTTGACGGTTTTGACCATACGTCAATAAATTGACTGTCAAGAAAAGGTATTTTTCTTGTAGTACGGTGGCGGCAGAAAACATCAACTCGGTCCGGGGCAGTGGATAGAAATACGTTTGCTACAAGAAGTAATTTAGTAAGTTATATAATATGCATAAATTAGATAATTGATATTAAAACCAAATATACTTTTACTTTGAAATGCATAAACAAGAACGCCTTTCTATCATCCGGAGCATCAGAGTAGTTGATTCAAGGGCCACCATAGTTGTACCTCAGAAGTGGCCCTTGCGTCTATGTACTAACGAGTGACGATATCTATATAGAGATAATTATTTTTTTTGAAAAAGTGAATGTATAATGAATAAAGAAATACACGATATATATGATGATAAACCAACTAACTGACTTACTTTGTACCGTCGGATTAAATCTCTATTCTCGTCTCGTCCGGAGGTGCGCATAGAGGATCTTACTGATACGAAGATGGCGTCGGCTCAACCACCGCGATATGCTCATCTGTCTCCATGGTTCTGTAAGCATGAGAAAATCTGGACAAAAGAATATTCTCAGGCCTGGAACTACTTATCCCAGGAGTTGTCATGCTTCGATCTCTAGCAGGATTGGCCATCCCCGCTAGGCGCTAATTACCGTGCCACCGCTCCTGCAGGACGATCGTTCCCATCAGGATGTGATGTCAGGCGAGCACAAGCTGCACCTGCACAAGTCCATGATCCGAACAAGCAGAGAAATAGCTAAGCCATAGAGTCGTACAGATAGTCCAAATACAGCAGAATAAGAAACAAAATATGTGATAGATAACAAGTTCACAAAGTCGTCATAGCGGAAGCATTGAATGAACAAAAGTATAAAATAAAAACAAGCTCCTTATTGATAATCAAGAAATATTATAATCGACACTAAGCTAAGATTATAAGTCGCTCAAGCTCTCTCTCTCTCTCTCTCTCAAAATAAGAAAAGCGTGCCAAGCGGCGTACAACATAGGATGATAACATAGGCAATATTTTAATATATTATATCTTGTATATGTGCTTCAGCTTTGGATTCAGCACACCAAGGCTCCAGAGAGAACTCCATACCTTAGCGTGCATGAGGGGATACTCCGCACCGAATGAGCTTCTCCCACTCCTTGCAAGCAAGCTGGTGGGTTATTAGTGCATGAATGCACTGGTGGGGAGGCTTCTCGCCCACTCGAAAAATCTAACATGTTGTATTAGTTCTGTGCACCATCTATTAAATTTCTTTCTAGTCTTGCCTTATATCACGCCCCGGTCCCGAAGGTCTCCCGACTAACGCCCCCACTCGAGAGTGCTGGCACGGTGATTCATGCCTAGAGGGGACGGCCAATTCCAGCGGAAGATCGGGGCATAACACCTTAGGATCAGTTTTATGGCATAAGATACAAAGTCTAACTCGTGTGGTAGTACGCCGTGTGATATAAGGGTAACACGGCGAAACTTACCAACTTACTCTTCGTCCTTCAGTCTGCAAACCATAAAACCAATTTAATCTGCGTATAATATATGCAACAAAATGAAGTAGGGCATACACAAAGATTAGTGTCACGAACGAGTCCTTGCCTCAAATATGTTACACTTTTACTAAATAATGTATTGTGCATACATATCTCTAAGTACAAAATAGCGTGCATCAAATTCTCTTATCACATGTATTAAATGTTCTACTTAGATTTACTCAGATATGTTCAAATGTACATGTTACTCGTTTCAATGCAAATAAAATCGCACGCGGATTACAGCAAATGAGCCAAACTTAGTCTATATGAACAAAAGGTCATTGACATAACCATAAAGGATGAATTATAGCCTATGGGCGGATGGCTGCAACTTTGCTACCGTGGAACCTTCTGTACCATTATGCCCGAAACGAATGTCTATTGAAATTATTCTGTCCCGATCGGATTGACACCGGTGCCCCTGCGTACCATCCCAGGAACACAAAATACCTAATGCACAAGTTGTCCGTGACCGCTCGAACACAAATCTTCCAAATAATATATCATGAACTTGCTCCAAATCATAAAGCACATATCACAAACTTGATCAAATCATAAATCATATATCACAAACTTGCTCAAATTTTGTCCATATTCACAAATGAATTAGTTCCTAAAGCTGACTGATCTAGTCCTGAACGAATATTGCTCCCCGAGCTATCTAATCATATACTTACTCAACTTGTCGTGTTGTAGTCCCCTACTTTGGAAACTGCCTTGGTGACCTAACAGTCCTAAATAATTTTTATGTTCAAACTTGCACAAAATGACTATTTGATAGTCTTCCGGCCAAACTAAGTGAATCATATTCTGATTTGTGTTCCAAGTTGTGGCACGAATCTGATAAGCATGACACATATAAAGGTGAAACATTATACTTGATTATATAAAAGTCTACTCAAAACATAAGCAGTAAAACTAGCATGAGCGTGAAGGTATCATTGAATCATGGTATAATCTATAAGACGAGTAGTGTAAACATGTGAAGCAGCGTACTACAAAGAGTATATAATGACCTACTCGAAGCATTAGCGGAGTCTACTTGCACGAAGCTAAGGTAGCATACGAGGGTCTAACTATAAGCCAAGTTTTATTTTCATGTTCTAATACAAGCAATACAAGATGGGATTATTCCTTTAGTTAGGTGCGTTCTATTCTTATTAGCATGTAATGGGTGATTTGCCCAACGACTAGCATGTATCATCCAAGTTATTAGGTATGTAGGCTTAGCAAAGACGGGGTTCATCGTAGCCACCCACCTTAGCGATATTTTACCCTAACTGAGCGATACTCCGAGCGCGTCTTTGAAAGTCTAAGTCTGAACTCCTGAAGGGCCAAGTTTGAATTTCTTTGCCTCAAGCGAGTCTTCTCACTGGGCCAAGCGGGCCGATACATCGCACTTGTGCTGTTTGAATTAGCTCTCTATTTTGACACTGAGAGGGTCATTACATTATTTACCACTCAAAACAAGTCTAGTCCTCATGCACTAACAAATCTATCTCAAGCATATCACTCCGAATTGCTAGACCCGTTCGTACACAACTTCCTACTTATTTTCTTATTTCGTGTCACATTTGTGCTGTGTCTGTCTTATTGAATAACTCTATTACTCAATTCGTGCTGGCTATACTACTCGAATATCATATTCTCTGACTCGGTCTCTAGTGTGTCATAGTGCGGAATATATATCGTTTAACGCAGGGTATGATACAATATATCATTCACGAAAATCTTAGGCTGAGGCTAACTTACCCAAATTTTTATACTCGTCCATGCAAATCTAATATATTCATATGCACTAGCGTTCGAGTTCAGCACATCACGGAGTCTGGTTCGTACACATATTCAAGGCATTCCCTAAACATATGCATGTCAACCAACTTAGCGATAACGAAGTCTGGATCATACACACATTCAAGGCGTCCCTCAAACATATGCATTAAAACAAACTTAGTGATAGAGAAATCGGACAAGCTACTAGCAAAAATCTTAAGGGTTCTAGTTATGATTCATAATTATACCTCAAATGGGGTCAATCAAAATCTAAGTCATTTCTAATCCCCCTCAAATCAAGCATTTTATAACTGTCAAGTACGATCTATCAAACCGACCGACTAGCATCCAAGTCCTATCATCCAGTCCATTTGTATTAAACATCAACTTCTAGCACACACTTATGGTTCCAAGCCTAACTCTATATCTTGCTGCCCCAGTTCTATGGCTTGCTCAAGCATTACACTAAAGTCGGTCACATAAGTTCTTTCACTCGGCATAGGGTCGTTTGCCTGACCGCTATGTCAGCTCACAGGGTCAGAGGTACAGTTTACGTTCACGATTTCCATCGTACAAATTTGTTGCATGATACTCGCCCCAATTCCTAAGGTCAAACTATTATTCTTTCGTACAGGATACTTTACCCAAGCTCGTTTTACTCAGATTTCTAAACATCGAGCACAGATCATCGTATTCACATCAACACATTTGTTGCACATGATCCGAGTTTGTTTTGTAAAGTCATTCCTAAGACATTTTTGTTCAACTGAATCTACATTATATCCACGTCGTATGTCAAACCTAACGACTCCCATAGTCTATCTTCTCGAATATGTTTCGATAGTGTAAACCCCCTCGTCAAAAGTAGGATTTATTTGAGTATTTTAATTTGAGATCAACCGTACCCCAAATTCCAAGTACCCAAATTAGGATATCAGTCTATACCAAGCCGTTATGCCATGACTCCCGTGTACCACTCAAAAATATCTAGTTCCCTATGTTCTCATTACATTAGGAATTACCTAGTTAAGTTTGTAATTTAATTTTAATTAAGGCTAATTTCACCTCAAGCAACACTTAGACCAGCCTACCTTAATGAGCCCAGATAGGCCCAAGCCGAGGCTAGCCCACAACTTCCACACACATGTATATATATATGAAACCTCTCCCTTAAAACCCTAAGAAAACTATCACAACCCCCTCTCCAAACCCTAGCCGACCCCCACCTAAACAACCCTCCCTGTCGGCCGGATCCCCCAACCCGACCACCTCCCACCCGACCGCTCCCGCCACCGCCGCCCCTGACCGAATGCTCCCACCGTTGCTGCCTAACTCGACTGCTTCCCCCCGACCGGCTGCTGCCTAGCCGACTGCTTTCCCCCCGACCGGCTGCTGCCTAGCCGATTGCTTCCCCCCGACCGGCTGCCGCCTAGCCGATTGCTTCCCCCCGACCGACTGCTGCCCAGCCAGACTGCTCCCCTGACCGGCTGCCGCCTAGCCGACTGCTACCCCCCGATCGACTACTGCCTAACTCCGACTGTCCCACAACCCGCGAGGCGACCTATCCACGCTGTCGGAGACATCCTCGCCGAAGGAGCAGACGCCCCACATCCTATCGAACAGGTACTCGTCCTCCAGCAGTTCCTTTCTTGTGTTCCAACCATCTCACCACGTATCGTGTCCATGAATGATTGTTAGGTTTGTGTGTCATGAATCATAGTTGAAACACAACCTTTCTAACCCTAATTAAAATGATGATGGCTTAATGATTAACCAGAATAGAATTTGTTAATAAACAGAAATTCCTTAACCGATACCTGTCATAAAGGACTTAGTTAATTTAAACGTCTGGTCGTAAACCACGTGCACTAAATATAAAAACCAAAGACAGATGTTCACATAGAACATAAATCATGGATAACCGTAACTGGATGATTATTGTCCCGAGGCACCTGTTAACCGAAGACAACACCCGTGTACACCCTACCTAAGTGCGCACGTGATGCTGTACTCGAGCAACAGAGAACTCGCAATAAGTATTCAAGATTAGCGTCTTAACAGTACGTAGATAAGGTGTAGTATCTGATGCCGGTATTATTGTGTTATATTATTGTCTAGGGTCTTTGGATCAGCCAGGAGACGCTACCGGTACAGGCTTTTGGCATTCATCTCTCGAAGACTCAGGCAAGATACCTTGCCATATTTACTGTCTAATTTAAATGATACAAATATTGTATTATATGCTTGTTGTTTGCTTTATACAACTGTGCGCGTCCGAGATTGTCTCGGGTGCATTCGAAGGGTACGTCGAAGATTAGTATACATCGACTTAGTCATTAGCAGACTCACCTCATTGGATGATACCCTGTTATCTTCCAAGACCTGACACTTTTATACGTATTTATAGTGATAAATCTTATATTGGGATACGTGTTTGCATGATCGACTAGCTATCGCCGCGTGTGACGTGCATCACGGTTAGCAAGCAATATAGGACTATTTCAGTTTAGAGACTTGACATTTAGTTAAGGGATATGAGTGTCAATTATTTGATGGGTATATCTACATTGGGAGGGAAGGACGACTGGTAGGCATATGGGACACCCCACTCTTTTACACTGATACCGCACTCGACGGAGTGATACGGACGTATTTATATATTACTGATACCACTTTCTGTAGATTATGGGACGTTACTTGATGACATTGTAGATACCACGCTCTATAGAATGTTGGACGTTACTGTATTCCTGCGCCCGTGTTATAGGGGATATGTGTAGCATATACTAGCCGGTTGTCACGACTGGTGAATTACGTCAGCATATGTTGACCCTACACCTTCTCCTATACTCACAGTTGTTCTCACATTGCATTCACTTAGATTGGCTAGCACATCCTTTTTTGCATTTATTTTATTCAGTATTCATATATGGCTTGTCTCTTTGTATCTTGTTACGTCCCTCTGAGGACGTAGTTCCCTTCCAGATTTAGACGAGGCTTTCTACCCCACCGTATACGGCCCCGGACAGGAGACGAGATTCGCTACAGCCGAGGAGTTAGAGTTGCAGCCGTTAGAGTTTCCGTGATCAGTTGGTAGGCCTTCAGCCTAGATTGGGTGCTTTATTATCTAGTCAGTCGATGCCCTAATTATTATCTTTTACATCTTATTTCAGTACTTTATTTCGTCATGGTAGTGGGTTTGTTCCCACCAGATTTTATTGATTGTACTATGATATCTTGAGACTGGTATTTATTACCCAACAGTTTATTTAGTACTTCTTGCTCTTTATATTATGGATGAGATTAGATTACCTGTTATTGACTGATATTGGACATGTTAGTATTTTAGGACAGCGTAGCACTCTTCGTGGATCCATTAAATTGGGATATCCTTGAAGACGTGTCAGCTGGCTATTGCCACGTGGCCTGGTCCCGTATATTTTGGGACTG